>OZ035842.1:22207762-22807762 GCA_964034765.1 Knipowitschia caucasica | reverse complement strand
CAGAGAGTTTTGTTCAAAAAGTGAAGGTGGGTGGTTCTTTCCT
This sequence comes from Knipowitschia caucasica, assembly GCA_964034765.1. Taxonomy (NCBI): domain Eukaryota; kingdom Metazoa; phylum Chordata; class Actinopteri; order Gobiiformes; family Gobiidae; genus Knipowitschia; species Knipowitschia caucasica. The sequence goes on along the minus strand of OZ035842.1, from coordinate 22,807,719 downwards.
AAAATTTGGGAAAATCCTCCTGTACCTTTACCTATATGATCTTAATCTCATTCGTTGTACCACAGTCGTACTCACAAAAACATAGACATTGGGGGAAACATGCAAACTCCACCCGGAAAGAAACCTTGCTGTGAAGTAAGAGGCTATCCAAAATTTTCTCTCCAAGTAGTTTAAAAAAAAAAAACACGGCCAACATATGTATTAACTGCTCCTAAAACAAACTCAAGAACAGATGTGATGATGCTCACTTTAGATTTTGACACATCTGTTGAAAGCTGCAATAAATTAGAATCGCAGCTCTACCGACGGCTGCCAAAACAAACAGCTGTCATGCTTCACCTCGGACCGAATGTCTGAAAATGGAAAGGATCCAACACCGCATGTCCCCGCTGCCCCATGCTGCACTGTAGACCGTGCCCTTCAATTAACACAATATTGAACACGAAATCCCCCGCCGACGGTGCCAGTCACACGAGGACGGCAGCCACGCCACCGCTCAGAAGCTCCTCCAAGAAACAAAGGGCAAATAGGGGCACAGCAGACGTCACACTGTGCTGGAGTGGGAGATACGTGCTTCTGTATTGATTGACAAACAAAAAAAAACTAGAAAAATTAAGGTTGAATGGGCTGTGGATAAGATGAGCCTTCACAGCAGGAGTCTGTGGATTTGACTTCACCCATGCTCCTCTTGACTATGAATAGGACACATCTAGAAACGGCTTTTCCTTTTGAATACTATATATTTATAGAGGGAGAGAGTGGCAGAGGATCAAAGCGGACTTGGATTCTGTTTTTCATTCCAAGCAGTTTGTTGATGCGAAATTGCTAAATGATTGTTTCTGGGTAAATGACTTAAGAGGGCGTCATGGCGAGTCAGCATATCAGGGGGAAACACTTTTTTGTTTGTTTTGTTGATTGAGTTAAAATTGTTTCTAATGTTGTTGCTGTGAGTCTTCTGTAATCACACTGAGATTAGATGACTCTGAGGTGGACTCTACTTAATAGTAAACATTTGGCCATTCGTCAGGAAACCTCTAAAGATAATTGGTTGCAATCAAGAGAAAAAGAGGCTGAATAGTTTTGTAATCCCCAATTTGCCGTTTAAAAATAATAACAATAATAATAATCGTGCAGTGATTGTTATTCAAAACCGATGCAATCCGCTTGATTTCACTTAAGGAATAAATTAACTTGCCTGTCACTACAATAAAAAAAAAAAAAAAGTCTTGATTTTGTTGTTGTAACAAGACAAAATGTGCAATAGTTGTATATTGGTACTTTTGCAATGATGTGAACCTGTAATAATTTCCTCTATCACTGCTACAATAGTGATGTATGTATTGTATCCTTTCAAAATATATATAATTTCAATGGCCAATAAATTATAATTTTAAACGAGCTGTAAGTAGTAACTTTAATTTCCTTTGAAAAAAAAACAAAAAAACATTTCATTTCATATAATTTGGCAACATTTTTGTGTCGGCTTTCAATCAGAAAACAACTATAACATGACCAAAAAAAATCAAGGGGCATATGTCCACTCTTTTTTGTTATCATTCTAATAATTATGGCTTCTAAGATGTTTTATTTGCGTTTTTACCAGCTGTGAGACAAATATATAATATATTAATATCATAACAAACATCTCAGTCTGTATGAGTATCACATTGAATTACAGAAGTAAATTGACGTTTGAACCATATTCTAATTGTCCGAGTTTCCCCTGTACATTTTGGCATGTTATTGGCATGTTATTGGTCTTACCTTTAGCAGGATTGACATAGATCCCTGACTTGTAGAGCATCTCCTCGTTCTGCCAGTCCCTGTTCCTCAGCACCGTCTTGGCTCCAAACAGCACAATCAGTACGGCGCTGCAGTAGACCAGCCCAGTCCTGAAGGATCTGCGTCTGAGCCGGACGTACAGAGACCTCACGGCCACGGCCAGCAGCAGACAAAAGCCCATACTCGGGATGTACAGGACCCTCTCCGCGATCACAAAGCCCACGTAGAAGAAAAGGTTTGTGGCAGGGAGGAAAGAGATCGCCATGAGGCCTAAGGAAAACACCACTACATTCTCTGTCGTGGGCAGCGCAGTCCTGTTTTCATAATGCTTCTTCGTACCGTTCTCCTCACTAACATTGTTGTTTGTATGAGCGTTTGTGTGTTCGTGATTGCAGTGGTTGCTATGTCCATTACTGCTACCGTTACTTCCATTTGTATAAACGTGAGCTTTCCCATTCATGTCTTTGACTTTTGACGCTTTGTGCTTAAACAACCCGAACCAAGCCAGCGCCGATAATCCGCAGTAGAAGAACGCCGTCTGCAGGTTCCTCCAGTCGGAAAAGCCTCGTATTAAAGGCAAGGCGTCCATGGACCAGTCGAAGCTGAGCGTGTGAGGGCAGAGGAGCAGCCAGAAGTTGACGGCGGGCAGGTGGAAGAAGGTGAGGGAGCGGGTGAGCAGAGAGGGGGAGTCGGCGGCCGGATTGTCAGAGTTGGAGAAGTTTGGAGGTTTGTTGCCCATCCAATAGAAGCGGCCGGCCAGCAACAGGACGCCGCTCAGAGCCAAGAGGGAGACGTTTAGCAGCAGGTGCAGGTTCTTTCTCTGGAAAAAAAAGCAAATAAAACATTAACGGCAAGAAATAAGGAAACGGTTTGAAAGTGAATGCAGTCATAATGTTTGATGACATTTTTTGTTCTGACATAAAACGATGATGCTGAAATGACAGCACAGGCACAAGATTGGGGAATAATCTATGTTTGTAAATCTTTTGTTTAAATTCTGGGGAAAGACAACATTAAAGCTGGGATACCTAAGAATACATGTATTTTTTGCTTCTGGAAAAGTGAAAAAGAGAGGACTCTGATTGGCTGAGTGTTTTGTAAAAAGATGAAAACAACATTTTATGGTCTGATTTCAGGATTCTTTCTTTTGGGGTAGACACAATGTATTATTTAATTCAAAAGTTTGGTGCCCCAGCGTTATTTTTTACAGACTAATGAGAAAAGAGAAATTTTTAGTTACCAACAACTGACATTAATGTAAAGTCAAGGCACACGTAAGCTTACTCTTAATTATTCTTATTTTGTTTAGCACTATGAGTTGCCTTGTGTATGAATTGTGCTATACAACATTCTAGGCTAACTTGCCTTGCCTAGCCTAGAATGTCCTTCTGTTATTCGCCAGGCTTAAAATATCAATATCTCATAACACTTCAAAGGCACTTCCAGTAATTTCCCTAGGAGACATAAAATGACTTTAAACAATATTTTGTCTGTTTTGTATATTCATGGAGAAGTCTCACTAAATCTCTGTGGGCACTCTTCACTAATTGCTAAAGTACATTTACTCTGCCCCTGCCCTGATCTTATGGAAAGCTGCAACCAGAATTACGCAAAGCCCACAAATGCACCAGAAATGGAAAAATCTGAGCTGAGCGGAATATAGAAAATCAATACATGAAAAACTCAGCAGCCGTCTGTGCCATTAGCCTCGGCCGTGCCCACCTCAATCCGATCACAATGTTTTTCTTTTACATTATTTATACAAGTCTACGCCACGGTGGGCCCTCAACAGTGCTTCACATAGGGTCAAAAGCATATGATGCAGAGGAGGACTGCTGGAGAGTGGAAGCTTGTGTATTATCTGCATCATGTCAGAGGATGCTACCGAGACACTGCTGGAATGGAATATTTAGAGATGGCGGATAAAACAAAATCAGGCCGACCATGACCCACGCTGTGCAAATGGTGCAGATTAAATCCAGAGGTGAGCGGAATGACAATTACAGAGTCGGGGAGGATGTGGAGTTGTTAGGGGAGCAGCATACGAAAGGATTGTCTTTGGTGGTGCAGAAACAAAGAGAGAAACCGTTTATCTGTCATCTCCAGTCTCTCTCCCTGAAACCTTCAAATCGTGTCAGAAATCTAGGAGTAGTAATGGATTCAAGACACATCAAATAAGTAACATCCAAAGCTTTTTACCATTTGAAAATCATTGCCAGAATCAAAAATACAGTGCCCAGAGGAGACTTGGAGATTCTTATCCATGCATTTGTCTCCAGTAAGTTGGACTACTGTAACGGCTGCTCTCTGGTCTCTCCAAACGACCTGGAAAACAGCTGCAGTACATTCAAAACGCTGCAGCTCGAGTCCGGACTAGAACCAGGAATTATACGATCACATTCTCAGATTGCTGCACTACTTACTGTACCTGTGGATAAGAGAATAGACTTAGAATAGACAGCTCTGTTCATATACAAGTCTCCCCATGGCCTCCCACCCAAGTACATCCGTGACATGTTAGTGCCATAAGAATCAACTCTGACTCTTGTGTATGACCGGGCTATTCATGTTAAATACAAAAGCAAATATTAAAACACAAGCTGCTTTTCAATCTCAATCCGATCTAGATTCTAATGTCCATATTGAAATCCACTATAGGTTACTCTTTGCTGATTTCTAAATAACATCACAACAATAATAATACAGTGATATGTGAAGATGGAGATGTTGCTGACAATTTCAAAATCTCCGTAAATAGCGGTGGGAAATTTAAAGCTAGGGGATCTACATTTCAAAACACAAAATTGTTATAAAATCCATCTAATTCCTATTGTGATCAAATACGTTGGCACCATCACTAGTTTTCACATGCCTGTATTTTTGAGGGAGGACCACTCTTGCTCAGCCCAAAGAGACAAAAGTGAGTAACTATGCTAACAATAAATGTTTTCTAATAACGACTTCTGTGGTCTGATTTGTTAACATCATCTTTCTATTGCAACAACTTATCTATTTAAAATGTATGACAAAAAAGTTAGGTACCCCATCTTTAACTAAGTCAGCATTGACAGTTGATCCACTTTTTGATTGAAAAAGTTGTAGCGAGGGAATCATTGAAAGACATGTTTCCATTTTGCTTCATTACAACCAGATAACCGAGTTTAGGGGGAACGTGGACTATAACTTTGTTTGTCTCTCCCAGCGACATGTCTCGACTCCAATTGGTTTTCATTTAGGCGATTTAATTAATCCATCTCATTCTACTTCACAAAGAAAAATCAAACCGGTAAAAGGTCATTCAGCTTCAGGGCGCAGTTAGTAGGTCGTCAATTTCCCCATTTCCCATTTCCAGCTGCTTTCCAACCAACTCGGAACCTTCTTCATTCAGTAAATGTGGAAAAAGCAGTGGGTGAAACCTTTCTAACCTCATACTGGTTTAACTGGAACCCAACGATGACAACCCAGTCTTCAGTGTAAAAAACAAGCCAACCGCACCCAGGCAACCAAATACCAAACACTACTAAATTATCTGAAAGCTATAAAAAAGTAAAAGTACTACCATGTGTCTTTGAGTCTGGTCTGGCCCCACAACACTGGGAGGAAATGCACTGGGAGGTAATTTACAACTCGATGGTTTCAAGGTATTTGTCAATTCTTTTATTGTATTAAGTCATCAAATACAGTACATTCTGAAGTACGGGCTCCTTCTAAAATATAGAAACACAAATAACACATATCTATTGATAGCGAGTGTGTGCACAAGATGAATCCTCAGATTAACTGGGCAGATTTAATTGAAATATCACAATAATGAAAGTATATTGTGAAGAAGGTCAAACTAAATATGGCAGTATCTTGTTTGTTTTGGTGCTGTTCAGAGGATTTTTGACAATGATAAAACTGTATCTGGAATAAAATAAATATCTCTTACCGTAAATATGAGCCGTCAGGGAAAAAATAAATGATAGGAGCTCTTTGCATGTAAGAAAACTGTCTTATTTCGAGATGATGTGACGCTCCTTGTCAAGTGACATTAGCATAAACGATATTGAATAACAGTATTTTTTAAAGCAAATAGATATTTCTTTTAGAAGCAAATTGAGCCTTCAGATCTTGTGTCTTGTTGGTCTTCATATGAACTCGAAGGACTGTCAAGATGCTCAGACTGCTGCCACCGTGACCCGGCAACGGATATAGCAAAAGAAAATGGAAGGGTAGCTGGCACTTGAAATTAATTGAAATTAGATAAAATATTATGGAGTGGGTTGAGTTTATGTGACACAGAATACATCAGACACACTTTTTTCCCCCAATTAGCAAAACATTTACTTAAACTGTCAGTAAGTAAATGTCTAAATTTGAGCGACTGTACGTCTTCGAGAAATATTGTTCGTAGCTTGGTGACAAAAACACACAGATCTCTCCAGACCCAATCAACATGACATCATCTTCCTCAGATCCACATCCAGTCATTATGAAGCCACAGTCCAGCTCTGTCTTGGTCTGTAATCCAGTTTAGCAAAAAAAGTGCTTTAGCTCTTCCCCACAGGAGACATGGAGCACTCTCTCCTTCTCTATGTATTTGAGGAGCAATCAGTTTAGAATTGAAACCATTTAGGGCTTTATAAGGGAGGCGTGTGAATAAAACATCCCCCGAGATTAAATGCAAAACAGGCCAATTACAGAGGCCGTTTGTGCTGCTGCCTGCCTGATTTTCTCTGATACACTTTGATTAGTTTAGACTTAGGTAGGGGAGAAAATCTACTTTTTTTTCTTGAAACAATGGGTGGTGCTTTGAGGGGAATAAATAGGCAAGAGCTTGAGGGAGAGGTTTATTTCATTATAGTTTTGAGGAAAAGGCTATTGTCTATGGGCACATGCTGGATATTTGCATAATTGGCAACATAGGTCGTATTATTTCCAAGGCTTTTTAGTGAGAACAATCCATCACCATTATCGTAACAGTGACAAATGAAGGTATATGGAGAAGGCCTGTATACAGAGTACAAAGTGAAAAAAATACTGATTTATTTCAGACTTTGGTGTACAAGCAGAGCGCAGCAGCGGGCGCAATTTCCTGGTAGATCGAGCATGACGTTCCATTTCAGAATGTACAGCCGATGCCCGAAGTTTAGAGAAACACGTCTTGAAATCTCTTCGGGTGTATATAGCGTTACTTTTAGCATGTCTAAGCAGCTTATCACTGCCTCTCACTTTGGCAGAGAGAATCTTGTAAAAGGCAGCGGCGCATGTGTGACCTCTCTGCTCTCTCTCCATTATTGCTCCGATCAATCGTCTGCACAGTCTTCGTCAGGCCGCTGCTCCACTCTGATGGACTTGTAATGGCAGTGAAAATGAGCTCTGGGCACCAACGACATTATAACAGCCTTTACAGCATTCGCAACCTCCATAAGATCTGAGAAAACACCAGAGAAACATTTCCTGATTTGATGAATCGTTCCACGCGGCGAGAGCTGGATCAACTGATTAGGTTCATAGTTGATGAACCACAAATTCTGCATTTATCTTTGTAGTTTGTTATCGGCTGCAGCTGTGGGGCCCTCCTCGTGCTTTGGGTGTAAAAAGCTGTTTGCTCAAACACACGACGAGATAAGAGGCAAGGGATTTTAATTCCCAACAGTGTGTTTAAGGATTATAAACAGCTGGAGTCAGGCGATTACAGATGTTGGGATAAGGGAAGCCGAGGGCAGAATGGATCCAAACATTAGAATCTAAGGTTTACACTTTAATTAATATTTAACTTTCATTCACCTAAATAATGGATATAACAGAGCGCTGCACAATTCACCAGGTTTTCTGCAGGGCCTAAAAAAGTCCTAAATTTGGAAATCAAGCCTAAAACTATATTCTTTCAGATCTCTTGCCCTATTTCACAGAAGCTACAGTGGAGGTAGAGCAAGCCCCTGTTTATACTGTACGTATATTTGTAAAAAAAAAAGTAATACTGTAATTCTATGCCTATTAGACACTACTTTGTTAAGTTTTATATAACCCTGAGGCTTATATAGTGATGAGGCCAATTCATGTTTTTTTTATAAAGTGTGGCTTATTTATGTACAAAATGCATTTTCTTTTAAAATGTAGTTTTTGTGAAGTTGTGAAGCATTGTTTAATAGCTCGAGAATTAGGGAATTATTGCAGAATTATAATTATGATATATAAAATTAGGATCTTGTCCAGCACAATAGGAACAGCAGAATCCTGGATATATAGGCAGACTCTCCTTTGTAATGACAAGGCTTTGGAGCGTGATCCGGCTGAAGTGAATGTGTGAAGAGGTCAAGAGTCAGATCCCAGCGGCCTCCTCTCCCAGCGATCAAAGCTTTTAACCCCTGCGCACCAGCAGACGCAGCCGCACTATAGGCCAGGGATGAATGTGGCAACTGGAAAGTACAAGGCTTTGTGTGGTGGAAGCAAGAAATTCATAATATGTGCAGAGCAAACCGTGGGTTTGTTGCTTTCTACCGAATTCATTTCTCATGCTGTGAATGTAGCCTGTTTAGAGATGAGTTTGTTCATTTTACAAAACAATTTCTTCCACAGGTTCAGAGACGGAGCAGAAGCCCAGAGGTTGTAAAAGATGTTTACAAATGAATATCCTTCTTATTTCTGTGATTATGTTACTTCTATTTATAAACAAAATGACAATTTAGATGGACAGCTGTAAAGCAAACCAACTTGGATAGAGTGGATTCTGGTTCCAGAGGTTATGGAGAATATTCAAAATCCATGTTTCAGAATGAATAGAGAGAATATTGCCCTCCACCATCTCTGTTTATGATGCACAGAACCGGCTCCAAAGACTTTACAAACGGACAAATGCAACTAATGCTGTGGGATAACATCACAAACTAGAAGGATGTAGACAAACATATGGACCAATCCCAGTGATCTCATCCTAATGATTTGTTTTAACCAGAGGATGGTTGATAATGATATACTTTTAAACAGAAATATGCTAAGTACTGAGATAGAGATCTCAAGATGTGAAACTGAGAGTGCTGTTTTGAATTTATAGCATGTTGTATTCCCAGCCACATTAAATATACACAGAAAATATGTCCTTATGTATTAAGATCATTTGTTTTTCCGTCGCAAGATCAGACTATGACAGAATTTAAAACATTAACATATTTAAGTAATCAATAATAATTTTGATATATTATTAATATGTGGATTTTTTATTCTCAATTAAATTATTGAAATAAAAGATATACTGAACAAAGATTCCATACAGCTTCATTGAAAGGATTTGCAAAAAAATTGGTTGTTTTCATTTAAAAAGAGGCCTGTTTGAGTAACATCTCTGCAGGATTCTGGCTGTGTATGGTTTAAAAACAATTAATGTTTTAAAATGTTAATTAAACCTAAGCTCTTTCAATACAGGATTCCAAGTACAGTGGCCCTTTTATGAGTGCTCGATCATTCTAATATAGTGATAAAGTCCACGTCTTCTCAGGGCCGACAGTTAAACGTGTTGGAGAACAGTCAGAGGACCGTTCATAAAAGTTTCATCTGCGGCTTCACAGGGATTTAAGACTCCACATCAGGTCATAGTATAGGATACAGGAACCTGCTAACACGTCAGGATTCACACATGTGCTGAGGAGTCAGAGGAAATCCTCTGGATTGTGGGAAAGGACTTGGTAGAAGTTGGACAAAGATGATGACTCAGTTTCTTCATCACAAGGACTGACACGAACAGATAAAAGTAATGACTAACATACAGCGTTACATGTGGCTGTAAAGCTGCAGAGCATGCTATGAATTCAGGATTTATAAGTATGGACAATAGAATTCACCAAAAATGATTACCTCAGACGTCAAATAAATGACTTACTGCAAAAGGGAATGCGCCAGTACGGGCCAGATTCTTAGGGACCAGTTGATTGATCAGTTTAATCAATTGTCTGGTCCAGAAAGAATCAAATAAATTGGATTTATCGGTTTTCCAACTAAGTCTGCCAAGTTATGAAATGCTGTGAGTGAGAGATCAATAATTTGCAGATTTCAGTTTGGTTTATTTCACTAAAATTGTTGTTTCACAATCTGCACATATATTATTGATAACTACAATTTGAGAAGCAGCCGTTCAGGTCTAAAAGTCAGTAAGTTCACAATGTCATTCATTATTTACTACATGGAGAGTCCCATATGAATTATTTTTATTTACATAATCATCTTCAGAGTTAGAAATAATTTACTTCCTATAGACCTGCACATATGCTTTGTCCCAAGAGTTTATGGGCAATCAAAGAGTTTTTTCATTTAAAAACAGAGAATATAATTAATAATTAGAAAATGAAATTATTACAATTTTTACAAAATTGTCCGATAAATAGATAATTAGTAGAGCAGACAATTCACACGGGAACTGTTATAGTTTTCCTAATAGTCTTTTGAGAAGAGGGTTGATGCTCTGCTTCACTTTGACCACAGTTACAGTACTGACACACATCATGCATGTGAATTCAAGAAATAATAATTCATAAACAAAGACAAGAAAGAGTTGTGGTAAGATTTTAAACTTTAGACTCTCCATCTCTGCTCTTAACTGAAAATAATAAAACTTATTTTTTCAAATAGACAAAGGCACATCACTGGTGCAAGCAGTTCTAGCACAGCGAGTCCCAGAAGAACCTCTTGTCCTTTATGTCGTCCCAAATAAATATTTCAAGGAGGATACCTCTAAATAAATAAGTATGACAAGTCACAGTGGTGCACTAAAATAAAGTATGAATGATTGAAAGCATGCGACCACTTCATGTTTGAGCCTCTTTTGCTACATGTCCAGAAATAGTGAACTCACATTTTTCACTCCAGAAAAAAGCCTTCTTCTTTCCAAACAGATCCGAGTCGCAAGTCAAAATAAAATTATATAACCTCATGATTCATTAACATAAACTTTAAAAAAAAATCATTTGGGAGAAGCACTTTTGTTTTGCACTGACACAATAGTTTCCCTCTTGGTTTGACAACATTCTTTTAATTAAGAATTACCACACAGTCTATAAATACAAGAAGGATCGTGGTCAGTTTGAATTGGGGCTAGACACTTTGATAAACAGTTACAATGTTCTTTTTTAATGAGACTCGTGTGTGTGTAACAGACAGAGTCAGGGCACATATCCTGTGGACCAGAGTCGATGTCAGAGCAGCTCATGTCTGCAGAGGAGCACCCGGCACAGACCCTCTACAGACAGGCCGAGTAGTCCAGACCCTGTAGACCAGACCCATTACAGACCAGACTCTGTAGACCAGGCCGTGGATACTGATGGGGCTTTGAAAGATGAAACACAACCACCAATTCCAACAACTTGCTATTTAACTTTCTATTTTTAAGTCTAATGCAAATTGTACTTGTTTAAATCAGTCTATGCCTGGTGTGTTAAGAGCACAACTCTCCACATGCAGGAGCACAGGGGCAAGGGGCCCAATCCATCACACGCTGACAGCAGTCATTACTGCACACAGGAGCATCTGTGGCCCTAGGTAAGAGCACAGGAGTTCCCTGATGTGATGTCACATCTACAAGCCCTCTGCAGGTAACACACACATTGTCTGCAGGGCGTCTTGTTTTCTCTGAGGTAATATGTGAATGACCTCACCGTGTCCAAACACCTGCGCCTGGTGCACAGGTGAGCCCTGAGCACTCACTCATCATACACGCACACGCACACACCCGCGCACACACAGACACACACACACACACGCACACGCGCACACGCACACACACGTTGGATGGCAACGCATCGCTCCATGTCAACACAATTCTATTGTGTGAAAGGAAGAAAGTGTGATATCTATGAGCAACTCTTTCAGATCAGAGGATACGAGCTTCTTTATGTTCACAGGAATGACAGAATCATGGAATCTATTTAATCCACACTGACTTTAGAAGCATCAGGTTTCTGTATTGTGTTTGAAGGTTGCTCACATGTGAGACATAGCCTTAGGTTTCAGTTGATTTTCCTGCTCTGTCATATACTGTTTATATACTGTATATTATCTGGTTGTGTGAAGTGAGAAAATGAATGAATGTGAATTTGCAGTTGTGATACAGTACGCAATGTTTACGCTTATTCAGTAACAACATCGCTGTATTTACAAGAAAATGTAAAATATGATTTGAGGATAAACTATGGTTTGAATGAATTTATGGGAAGTAAAACCTTTTACATTGCAATAAACGCTCTCATAAACTATTTTTCCACATTAGCTGCGGTCCCACCACAGAGCCTTGCATGCAAAGTCTTTCCTGTAAGAAGCTTGATCCATCACAACATTATTATTATGGACATCTTTTTGGTCTAATCAGGCAACGGCTCTGTATCAGCAAAAGTCAGCCTGAGTAAACAAAGTTATAGTGTTTATGATTGGACTAATCAGCAAGAATTGTGAGCTGCTGTTACAGTAAACACAAACCAATGTCAACTAAAAGAGAACATTGTGACAGGCCAAATAAGAGTACAGTGGTATTATCATTAGTACATTTGATTAACAGAATGCAATGTCATTTAGTGGAGAAAACATCCTGACTTGTTTAATCAAAGAGGTTAAAATATACAAAGAAATGAGCATTGAACTATATTAACCGAAGATAGTCCCTGTTGCCTCCAGTCTTCAGACCGCACACAGAAACCCTACAGATAAGGGCATTTGCAGCTGATATAAAAGTGTAATGTAAGTGAGTGCAGCCACTATCAGATAAGCCCAGCCTGTTCACTACTGCCTACTTTAATGCCAAATGACTGGAGCTAAGCGCTGTGATAAAACGCTGGCTGAGGGCTATTGGTCATGGAAACCACAAGCTGCTTTAGATTCAGACAAGATCACAGATTTCGGAGGTGCGGCTGTTTCACTGTGACCCCATCCATGACTGAAATCTGGATTACTTACATTATACATTAACCAAATCCATAAAATGTGTAGATATATGCCTTACAGAGGCAGGCCTGCACTGTGAAATGCATTCTTTATTCCAGTGGTGTATATTCACGATTTCGCTCAGTCTAAGATAGGTGTCAAATTTGAAGAATTGTCTCCTTCAGCTCTTGTGGCCTTGTTTCCTCTCTGGTCTATAGCCACGCCTGACACAATATTAAAAAGCCTGGCGATAGATGGGCAATACTCTAGAGGACACGCTCCGATAAGGCTTGAATCATTACAAACCGGCAAGAAGAAAACAGGCGCACTTTTCACCCCTATACTGTTAGAATACCAATACAGGTTGTACAAGCATAACTCCCTGTGTTGTTTTTGCTCTCATGTGCCGAAGAAGCTGGAGGCTTTGTCACATCACACACTTGTCCAGCTGAATTAGCCCTGACAGTCATGGGCTGGCAAGAGAGCTAAACGGTAAACATGTCTGACACAATAACAATAAGAATACTAATGCTCCTGAGGAACAGAGTGTGCATAAAAGTGGATGCCGTCATGTTGAAGCCCGATATTTGTATAAAATGATGGAGCATTTTGTCTGTCAGTAGTTGTAAACAAATACATGCATGGGAGCTGGTGTTTTGGATGGATCAAAAGGATTGTATAGTGATTTTGAATACAAATATAGCTCAACTTTGTATATGCACTTGAAAACAGGGCATACCAAAAAGAAATACGGTAAATCAATATTCACCTTTATTTATATTTATACATCATGCACTTGATCTGCAGTGGGAGAAAGAGCTTTCAAGCTATGTAATTTTGGCATGGTTTCTCCTAATCCAATGATTCCGACTACACACAGACAGAGAATAAAGTATATATCACATGAAGTACTATAATTAGTCCAACAGCCATCTGACACCCATTATCAACAATTTAATATTCTTGGGACATGCACAGTAGCAAATGGTTTTCACATTAAGGTGTGTTGAAATGTTAAATATACAGCGAGAGCCGTGTACATTGACTTAATATCAGTTTTCCAGACCCGGGTGCCAGATAGTTGAGATTCTTGGCAAACTTAACAGGAAATCAGAGACATGTGGGGGGAAAAAAAACTGTTTACCTTGTAGAGGAGAGCAATTATCTGGCGCATGGTGAGCCGGTGGAAAACACAGACGTCATAGAGCGCCGACACAGCCAGGACCGTCACCCCCAGTTCTTTCCATAACATGCTACACGCAGCAAAGAGCAGGCTGCCCAGGAACCAGGCGACCAGGCGCGCGGGTCCGGCCTGTCCTCGCAGCTTACAGTGGCGCACATAGCAGAGCAGCGAGACGAGAAAGAAGAGCGCGGAGCCTTCGTCTGCGCGTCCCACCACTCCGGCCACGGCTTCGGTGTGGATGGGGTGTGCAGCGAAAAGAAGGCCAGACAGAAGGCTCCACAGACCGCCTCCGAGCAGCAACCGGGACAGCGCCGTGAAGAGCCCAGTGACCATTCCGTGCAGGAGGATGTTGACCAAGTGGTAGCCAGAGGGATCCAGCCCGCCCAGAGCGTAGTTGAAGCGGAAGGAGAGGGTGCAGAGCGGGCGGTAGGACTTGTGGCTCCCGCTGTGGGTGAGCAGCGTGCCCCAGAAGTCGTCGTAAAAGATGTTTGTCCAGGGGGTTTCGGGGAGCAGGTCCTGGTTGGTCTTGATCGCGCGGCTGGAATGAGAAGAGCGATTACATTAGCAACAGTAGGGATGGCTGCCTTTCAGAGCCTGACGATACAATATGTACATAACTATGCTTGACAAGATGCAATAAAAAAGGCTTTTGGACCCTTATCTAAAACCCAGCTCCATAAAAAAACAATAGTTATGCATTTATATCTCATTTACTTAACTTAATAAAGTCAAGAGTCTATAAGCAATATCCATACTGTATATATTGTATCTATTGGTAAAAAAAGAGGATAAAAATATACATTATTAAATAAGAAATCCATATTGTGTCTATTTTTGTTGTTGATACACATATAAAATCGATTTGTGAGTACAGCCCTAAGTCACAGCAAGGCAAAATCCTTACCTCAACCAACTCAATGAACTATGTGCAGCGGGGAAGTGCAGGGGGATAATTATTGATTAATCATTTATGTATTTCATGAAATATACAGTTAAAAACATCGACAGTCATATAGTCGATAAATGATGAATGAAAAGGATTGAAAGAAGTGCTATCTAATGGTAACCGTCTGTAGAACAAAATATTTGTTGACTGATGTGCCTCTACTAAGGAATATATTTTCTATGATGGTAGAAATTGCAAAAAAATCCAGCCTTAAAAATTCAGCCTTAGAATTGTTTGTATGATGAAAATGTATGGAATAATCATTATTGCGTATTATTACTTTATACATTTTATACATTATTACCATTTAACCCGATCATTTAATCTAATTTAACCACTAACCCAAGTAACCAATGACACCTCACTCTTTCGCAGCCTAAAAACCCAACATTACTTCATATTTACAAGCAGCCCAACGGTTCTTTTACACAGCTCCGAATAAACAGCAGATTGACAGTGAATTTTCCTTAAGCTAAGTGGTTATGTGGCATTTCACAAACACAACTTTACAAGGGCAAGTCTCAAGTTTGAAGCGCTTCGCCACAGCGGCCACAACCCTTACAGCTGTGCACTGGAGAAATAAGCAGGAGCACCACACCCTCCACCACAGAAAACACATGCTGCCAGTAAGCGGACGGCGAGAGAGCGAGGTGCTGAAAACTGCCACGGACACTCAAAATGCACTCAACGTGAATCGGGACATAATTACATTGGCCTATATTACCATGTTCTTTTGGCAGGCGCAGCACCGAACTATGAAGCCGTGTTGCAGGTTAATTTATGTGACATAACACGCAGCTGCGACGTTTGCTACAAGCTGTGAGTGTCATTGCAGAGTTAAAGGTGGTATAACAAGGGCTCAGAGCAAATTAAGTGATTAGTTAAGCATGAGGCATGATTCGGGAAATTAAATATGAATCAATAATGTTTAGGTCTATTCATAATCTGACTCCAGCTTTCATGGCAGTATGTTACATTTTATTGGAAAACTTCACCAGAAAAATGTGAATATACCTTAGACTGTATATAGATGGACAGTGCTAACTCCCTAGCTCAATGAAGCCAATAGGGAAGTGCTCATGGACGACGTTTTGCCCTGGCTCTACTGCTGTACATTGAAAAGTTCATTTCTCTAGCTCACTAACCGTTTGTGTCGCGCTCACCATTTTGGGCTTAAACAATTTTGTGGTGTAGCGCTCTTTATGATCATGGAGATATTTTTTGATAGCGTCTTTGTGAATCCAAACGAGCGATATAAGGATTGACCAGTCAGATGCCTTCATTCATGGGGGAGACTCGAGCGTGCAACCGACTTAGAAACACGGCAGCCCCTGTTACGAAGCAAAGCTAAGGCCCCGGAAGAATTGGCCTCTTCCGCATTGAGGCAAACACTATGGGTGACGTCAGCACTCGGTTAGTCCATTCCTAATATACAGTCTATGTATGTGACAGGTGATAATAGCCAATAGTCTGGAGTGGTCAATTAGAACATAGTGATGTGAGTGATAAAAGCTGGAGTGTTTCCATATTAGAAGGTGTAATGAAATGCTACACAGCTGTTTTGACAATTTTGACATTTAAACATTGTGCTTCGTCTTGGCAGTGAAACTTAAAACATCTGTACAAGACGCAAAA
Source organism: Knipowitschia caucasica (assembly GCA_964034765.1). Taxonomy (NCBI): domain Eukaryota; kingdom Metazoa; phylum Chordata; class Actinopteri; order Gobiiformes; family Gobiidae; genus Knipowitschia; species Knipowitschia caucasica. The sequence goes on along the minus strand of OZ035842.1, from coordinate 22,791,286 downwards.
GGGGAAGGGCCGACAGCATTTATGAACTTGCAAGATCATCAAAGTATACATTTTGATTCTCCAACTTTGAAGAAACTTGATAAAATTGAAATAATCTAAAATCCTAAAATAACTACAGACCATCCACTCGGGATTAGGAATTCTAGATCTAAAAATTGCCATCTTTATTTAACCAATTCTGTAAGTGAGAGACTCAAATAAGGGGCATCACGGTTCAATCGCACCTAAGCGCAGTTTGAAAGTTAAGCGCCTTGTTTTTCCATTCCACTGCAGTGGCTTCGCTGCCGTGATACTTTATATATCTTCAAAACCACACAAACCATTTTTCTGGCAGCGCAGAGAGACGCACAGAGCTGATGTTAGCCCACACAGTGTTTACAGCTTCAGCTTCTAGACAAAAATCCTTAAAGCCTCATGGATTCGTATGGAGACTCTTAACTCAAGACAGGCAAGCAAACTTGTGAACCGTTTTTTTTTTAACCGACATTATGAAGAAGATTAAAACAACAATGAGAAAGAACAATGAGACTGTAAGTGCAGTTCAGCAAGAGCTTACTGTAGTTCAATTTGTTCACTTACACATTCATTCAATTAAATTGAATACCGTTTATTATTTTTTGCGCCAAAATCACAACAGCTGTTGTCTCAGAAGACTTCAAATAATAATCGATTCACCAACAACAGATCAGATAATTAAACTGTTTGAACATGGGGAACGCAATAGGAACGAACAGTAGGGAGTTCATAGGGAGTGGGATTCTCCATAAATATTAACAAATGTCCTTAAATGTCGCGGATCCTTAGACCTTCCTGCACAAAAATGATCTGTTTTGCAACAAGGATCATCATGTAAATCTTAAAAAGAATTCAAATTTGAGCGAGAAATGAAAAGTATTCCAGTCCATATTTTTGGACTTCCATTAGCAGGTAAATTAACAAACATGCATTCAAAATAAAATGAACTACATCATATTTCATTCAGCGAGAGCCAGATGTATTCATACAACAAGATCATTTTCAGTTTGTAAAGGAATTACTGTCATCCAAACAACTGCCTTTTTTTGGGATTGGCTCAAAGGGGCCACTAAAAGAGCCATTTCGATTGGGTATATGCAGCCCATGATCGTGAGAGAGCAGCAGATCACCCTCATCAGATCCTTCCACAGAGCTATCCACAGAGCTGCTGTAGGGTGATATAGAGCTGCTGTAGAGTGACACAGAGCTGGTGTGGAGCCTGCGTGCCCTGGGCTGGAGCTCCGACCAGGGAACAAGAGGATCGAGTTCCCACAAATGAAACCGCATCTTCACTGTTCCTCCATCATCTCCTTAGAGCTGCCACCACAGCCTGCATCAGTCGCACAAACACATCTGCAATATCTAATATGATGTATATGCGACATTATTAAACTGTCTGGCTCCAAACCTGTCCAGTATTTTCAGAACGATTAAGCGAAGACGTGCGATGACAGAACGCAGACGGCTCCATGCAATGTTCATGTCAGAATCAAAACGTCAGCCCGACTTCTATAAGACACGTGTCTGAGATCGCAGTCAAAAAGACATGTGGTTACAAACGTGTAGACCTTATTCATTGTATCGCATATCTATAGCCATGTCTTGGGCAGGAAAAGGTAATGAAATTGATTAAAAAAATGCTGCTGAAAGAAAAGGTTGAATACAAAAAAAACCATCAAGGATTCTTCTTTACATCTGGCCAATATGTTTTAAACATAAAACAACCACACATTACCCAAGCCCTGGCTGGAATATCCAATTTCTATTCCCTTAGATCTTGAATAACACCGGCTTTTCAGTTTCAATAAATTTAGCAGTTAGTCGAGGCTTTCATGTACATCTCACAAGGAATTCTAATAGGTGCATATCAAATTCTGTAGTGATGTGAGAGTACAGATGAAAGGCAAGGGTCACGAGTTATTGGTACATTTGTGATGTAATCTGAAGACAACCACCCAAGAGCCATCAGGAAAAAACATGCACAATCACAGATATTCTGGCAAAATATATGGTTGCAATATTTCTCTCCATCATTGCAATTTCAATGTGATTTTTCAATGTCAAATTTACTAAAAATAACTTCAAGAGATTTTCATTTGCATCTATGGAGCGAGTATGAATACACAATTCTTGTCCTAAACTCCTGTTAAGTTCTAAACTATAGTATAGATTAAATATTCACTGCCAAAATGTTTGTCTTTTCTCACAAAAGGAGTAAATTGATAAATCTCCAAACGCACAACTGAAAATCAAGCGACATAATCCCAACCTAAATTGACATTTTGCTTTTCCTTGGTCCCAATCACTTTTGTTTACCAATCACTCAAATAACTGCAGTTTTTTGCCAATTCTGACAACTCATTCTGCGATTTCGATTCCTTTGCGATTAACCGTGTTGGAGAAAGTGATGAAAAGGCTGCCAGCTCCATGTCATCACGGATCAGATGTGTCACGCTGGTATTTTTGGAACGTCCAGGGAGAGACCAGGGGAAGCCCACGCAGCGTTTCCGCCAGGGCCCTTTGTCTAATGTTTCTTCCCATGGGAATGATAGCGGCTCATTAGTTGAATAGATCCGCAGAATCTGACACCAAACGTTCTGTCGCATGTTTATATTCCCTGTCACTGCTTGTATTTAGAAAAATGTGTGGGAATGCCTTTGGTAGTTTGTGGTGTGTTTGGTAAATGCAACTGAAATAAATGATGAAGATCCAAACAAAATCCCAGTCATTCATTGCTTCCATGTTGCCAGAATTGAACAATACCCATTGTTGGATTTATTTTGGCATTGCTGATCGTAATCACCAGACAACTATTGTGATCAAATACAATAATTATTTCTGTTGCTTTTCCTAATCAGTAACAGTGCAGTGTATCACTGGCTTGTTTCAGTGGAGATAGCTATTGTTTAATGTTGGGCATTATAGACAAAAGTTTCTATTTGACATTTCAGGCTTAAAGCTGTTTGTTCTTTTTCCCTTTTTTGTCAGAAAAAAAACGATCAAAAGACCAAAAGAGACTAAAAGTACATGTGTATTAAAATTAGTGAAACAGGCAAACTGTTTTGATAGTTACATGAGTAAAGTTAAGTACAGACTTGATGTTATTGAACAGACACTGAATTAGCAGTAAGGGAAAAATAAGTGTTGTGTATAGTTTGACAATAGAGAAACCAGGACTAGTATGACTTGCACAGTGTTGACTTCAGCCTATTCCTTGCCGCCACAGAAGCCAGTGTAAAATCCCCATTGTTGAAAATGAATGGCTTCATTCATCTGTTTGACATATGTGATTTGTTGTCTACACAGCTCTGAACAAATGAAAACAGCCCGGAGTGTATATTTCTCTACAATTGGATATTCAATACTCATAGAAAACATTCCAGCATCACAAAGGAATTCAGCTACTTAGTATTAGGCCTACAATAATGTTATCAGAGAAAGAAAAGAGAGTGAGGTTTTATACAATTAGCCTTGGATACAGGCCGGATGGAAAGAGGAGCCTCATTTACTGTAACTGATGAGCAGTGTGGAGAGGTGGGAGCGGAGGAGGAGGTGATGGACAGCCAGGAGAAAGGTCAGGACTATGGTGATTAAGCCTGGAGCACTGTGTCCTTCAGATCTGGAAAGCAATTATATCGTCCTCACAATCTGCTCATGTGAGTTTTGCTGAGAGCCACATCCAAAAGGTGGGTACACTTTGATAATAACATATGGGTTAATGTAAAAAAATAAATAAAAAAAAGACAAAACACAATTTATCACAACTGAGGCCTGCTTCAGTCAGCTATTTATATATACAATAACATTATAGCTGCAACATCCACCTTAGAAATGGGAACAATTTGAAATATTTTATTATATAGTTACAGGTATATCTTTCAAGCCATAGAACATGTATATATACATTTTCTATGGCTTGAAAGTTAGGTACTCCAGCTTTAAGCTATCACACAAGGAATGCATTATTCACAGAAGAATTGATGAACAAGAACCATAGAGTATTTAACGCACAAAGCAATAACTTATCGGGAAAAAAAAATGAATTCAATTCAATTTATTCTTGTATAGCCCGACAGTGTTATCTCGGAGGACTTCACAAAACCGTTGAATTCGCCAACACAGTTCTGAGAATAAAAACAGTTAAATCTCAAGAGATGCAATGACAAAAACACATTGGTCTATAAGGGGGAAATTACCAATGTCCAATGTCCCAGTTTACATTATTATAGCTGGCAAAAATAATAAATGCACAGGAAAATCTCAGCGCTGTGTCCTGTAAGTTGTGTATTTGTACTGCTTCACTGGCTTGGTCATCCAACTCTGTCCCTTTCACGGTACGGTGCACAAGCAAACACTGGACACTGAAGCAGGCCGAGTTCTCACATCTCTTCAGTTTTCTGTGGAGCTCTTTGTGTGGCACAGAACCTACACAGAGGAACGTGAAAGGAATAACAATCAGCCAAATGAACCCACCGTTTGGCCACACTTCTTTAAACCAAACCGGGCTGGCAGATGGGGGACCTGGCAGACTCGCAATGTAATGATATGGTCCAAGTTAATGCTAGCGTGTTCTACAGAAAGACCTCCGACATGTCCAGGACCACAGAAAACTCATTAGAAAGCATTTAAAAGAAAGATTTATTGACCAGGCTACGTCAGATGTTGTTCCTGCTTTTCTCGCACGTCCATAAAAGTCAAAGCTCAGTTCAGACCAAATAAAACTTTGTGTGATGTTTGCTCTGAGCTCCAGGTGTAAGGTTCAATTCCAGGAGCAGAGTGGAGCGTGCGGATATACATTATGAATACTGTATTTAATAAATCTGCCAACGTATTGAGGCTGTGACAGAAGTGCCTGCTCAGCCCTGTAGGCCTCTCACATGTGCCTCTCACAGACTCTAACTCTTCTGCTTTAAACACTCTCTGCTCCTTTGTATTAGACACGGCCTTTATCCTGCACAGAATGAAACTGAGGAAGTGAGAGAAGTCAGGAAGGCTCCAGACCAAACATTATCTTTATGATAGCAGAGAGTTCTATCACTGAGGTCTAATTTATTAACAAAAATCCTTCTGATCTGGATGAATACATTGTCTAATTCAATTAAACTACACTCTACAAGATGTTTTGATAGAACTGAGAACTAGAAATAGTTCAAGTTCAAGATGCACAGCTGTAGTATTTTTCTTCTCAATAAAAAATATTTTATTTTATTGATAGTGGCAGTCAAATGAATAAAACATATTTAGACAGCACAAGTAATGCATGTTTTACAGCCTTGTCTAAACCAGCATATTCACATTGGCAAAGTTGTTTTGGATCTTCATGCAGCGGTCATTGAATGAAAGTATTCATCAACATGCCAGCCTTCCAGTTATTTGACCCTAATGTGGATAATTCAACTAAACAGGTTCAATCGCATGAAGGCTGCAGAAACAAGCATGTTTGGAGAGCAGAGCATGAGTGTCTCCTGGGCCTGACCCATGTCGAATGCCTTTGCAGTCACTGCCTCTGTTTGTGAGAGGGGCGCTCCACGTCTCTCCTCTTCACAACAAGATGCCTTTTGTCCCGCTCCGACCTTTAGGCTGCACGCTAATAAATTACTTTGATTTGTTCCTCTTCTGCTGTGTCTGCTTCTCTTTGACCAGTTTTCTGTGGCAGTGCACAGTACTACAGCCATGCTTATCACACTGTGGGGTTGATAAAACTTGTAGTTTGAGATGAGAGGAGCTGGATCCAGACAGACGTTCCTCAGTCTGATGGGAGCAGGCGAGGGTGGAGGACACAGGACAGGGGCACAGAAGCTGCAGATCGTTCGTCAAACAGACAGCAGACGACAGAGACGACCTGTGCCACATTTCCCCATCATTCTCCCCAAAGCACTCTGCACTGAAGGCCTTCAGGAGACGCAGTCTGAAGAATGAGCCTGATCCTGGTGCATCACAGCAAAGGCCTCTAATGTTTATTGCATGGGGCTTAAGTGCAGGAAGAGCCTTTGAAAACACCAGTGGAGCAGAAAGGAGAAGACATCTTTAGTGCTTTCCTTCTGTCTTATATCTGCATATTTAAAACAGCTGTGTCCCAGTTCACGTCGGCTTCGTATGAATTTTACTTGGAACAATACTTCTGCGATTACAATGTATTCTTGCAAAAACAGAGATGAAGAGAGGTGGTTATGTCCAAAATAATACTCCTTTACTTTCAGAAAAAAACTAAAGTCCACAAAAGGTCAATGCAATGAGTCACTTAACGAAAGTTTCCCACTGATTCAAAGCTATCTATTTAAAGGTCTGTAATTATTAAGTAGGAGCTCCGATCTTCCAAAGGCCACATGAGCACTGACAGAGGCTGCTATTGATTAGTTCAGTGTCTCAGTTCTTTATAACAATTTCCAGACATCACCAAAGTGTATTAGCCAAATCAAGAGTGCCTTAAACATTTTTAAACAATAAAGACATAACAGTATTGACCACATGGACTGGTGTGTTTGCAGTCATCTCATTAAAGCTGTGATCAGTGCAAACCGGCTCAGTCTTTTGCTCTGTTAACTTTTGTCTCCAGTTGCAGTTCTTAATTGAAGGCACATTGAGCCCCTCACAGAGAGCTCCCAGCAGCAGAAAGCCTGTCAGCAGGAGTGCAGCACTGAGCATCTCCTTTGGGCCACACTTTCACCCACACAAACAGAGCTGCTGAGATAATCTAATCTGATATTGGTTAAAGAGGACAACCACAATTCACTTCCACGATTAACGCTACCTGGACAACCTCTGCTTAGTTTTCCTTGTTTGCCAACGTTGCGTGAGACCAGGGAGTCTTGGGGCCATGAACCAAGAGGAAAGAATAGTCACTTGTGTTGTTTTTAAATAGTATTCCACATGTTGTCATTTGCATTGTTGGGCCGCAGCTCATTTACACGTTCAGAACTTTTTACAACCAAAGCTCACACAAAGATCACACCAGCAACAGGGTCTGGACTTTTTATATACGCCTCATGGGACTGTCCAGTTTTCCATTAAAGTTATTTTCTGTCAAAAGCAAAAATGTTATTCATGTTCAGTCAGAGATGTACCATATATTAAAGCTTTGGTACCTAACTTTGAAATCGTAAATATCTAAATAAGCAAGAAAATAAATGTTCGGTTCTAGTTGCTAGTTTTCAAATGCACATATTTTGGCCTCTCTTTGAATCAGCTCTTTTGGCCCTCACTCAGCCAATCAGCTCTCAGTATGCATTTATTCGTTTATTTAATTATTTAATTCAGACACACAAAGAGTCCATATACCACAAAAACAGAAAACAAAAATACAGACAAAAAACAAACAAACATACAATATTTACAAAATACTTAATTATAATTCTATGTAAATGATCAAATGTTCTTAATAAAATATAGACAGCATGTTGGGGTTCACAAAAGGTAACTGAAACAAGAATCTTTGAGTGAACAAAGTATTCATGAAACAAACAAAAAAGTTAGGTACTCCAGCATTAAAAGCTTGTTATATTGTACTGTATCTCAAAACTCGAGACAAACTCAATGTAATTACTTAACTCAATAGACACCAAAGAATATTTTATACCTACACATACATAGTTTATTACATTAGTGCTGGTGCTAAACGGTTTATTGTTAGCACGGTGCTAATTCAATCACATGCTGGGGACATGCTGTTCTGTACCCACTTGATATTATGTTAATATTTGCTGCAGTTGCAGAAGGTTGTATTATATCATTCCTATTCTATTAGTCCTCCGGAATATTTTCATTACACAGACTTGCTGACGGAGACATACATTTAGTCATTACATGTAAATTGGCCTCAAGACTGTATTCCTCGCCGTGTAGCCGCGCGGCTCCTGTATCGTGCCATCGTGTCTGCAGCCGCAACACAAAAGAATTTCCTCTACTAATCTCTTTTAGTGAGTCAATAACACTCTCCGGCAATTCGCTCCACCGTGGGGTCAAATTGAATTCAAAACACGTGTCCATTTTACCAGCACTAGAGAATATTGCTCCGCTTTAGTGCTTGTGCGTGAGACTATGCGGCAATGAAGACAAATCGCGAATGCTGCAGAGCGCGATCATTAGCCGCGCTGTACTCTTGGATGAAGTAACGGCGATCGATTAAATGAACTGAGAACTAATCAATATGTTTGGCTGAGTCTTGTCCTCGAAGGAATCGGTACCACACCGGATCTATATGGTCTTGGTCCTATGGGGATGTCGGCATTGTTAAACAGTCAGCAGGCTTGTTTAAAAGTTCCTAATGATTCGCTGCAGTTCTGCTTCCTCGTGTGGTTTTTATTGTTACAACTGTCCGTCAACATGGTTCTTTGTAAATCTTGCTTTAAGGCAGTACTTACTTATTTTTCATAACTTTTTGCATTGTATTGCTCAATGAAGCCCAGTAGGGAAGTGCTCATGGACAAAGTTTTGCTCCAACACTCCCTGGTTCCCATTGACTTACATTGAAAAATAAATGCTTAGTAATCGTTTATGTCACACCCATCATTTGGGGAATGTTTTGAATGTTTTGATATTGTCTTGGTAAATCCAGATGAGCACTAACAACTGACCAATTAGGAGCCTTCTGTTCTGTCGCCGATTATTTTAACTTAAGGAAATGTTGCTTTTAGCAATGCACAGCAGTGGCATATGGTGGAATGGATTTGCCTTAATAGGAAGTATGGATTTAACAGGCCTTATGCGCAAGAGCTGCTAATCAGAGCCACTTGTTTTCTGGACGGCTGATAAATGTTAGCATTGCACCAATCTGATATCTCTGTCGCTAACTTACTTCAGAACAGACATACTGCAGAGACAGAACAAAGGAGATTGGAGATAGTAGTCGCAGTTATAAGGGAAATATGATTACATACAATAGATGATTACATATATTTTAGACTTTTTAGAAATCTATTGTCTCTAAATAAATAAAAAAGAAATTGTATCATCTTTCAGACTTTTTTTTCTATACCACAAGTCTGCAAACAGCCTAAAAACGGCAATCCTCTTTCTTTACTTTATTTACCTTCACAGCCACAAAAAGGCACGTTCAATGTATTTCTGGAATTCTTGTTGCTCGGGACATTGTAGGGGGAGTGGTCTGTAAGACTGAGGGCCCCCGGCTACAGGACAAAGAGCAGAGAGGAGCTGGGTCTGAGACAAACTGAACGACCCACAAAAGAAGACTATAGAAGAGGGCTTTATGTGAGGAAAGAGCTTGGACTGAAGAGCCACTGTTATGACCTGCTGGAGCGAGACCACTGCGCTGACCAATCTGGGGGTTATTTGCAATTCAACACGAGTCATTTTACGCAAGATTTATTTTAGAGATTGGAATGCGTTTTTGGTTTGCCTCTATTTGAAGGTTTTAATATTATCTTGTGTTTTGTGATTACCTGATTATCACTTAAAAACTTCATATTAGAGTGAGCTGATAGGTCTCATTTTAAGGTTAAGGTACACTTTGTTGTCCCCATTGGTACATTTTTCCCCTGCATTAGACCCATCCATCAATGCCGCATGGGAAACCTGTAAGAAATCGAAGCCACTAGCAGCCACTGCTTATTCTTAAACACAACTGCAGAAATGTCCTCGTACTTTTAACCAGGAAAAAAGCTTCTGCGTTATACACCGCTCTGTTTGGCAGGAGCAGTGCGCTGAAAAGAAATGCCAACATCATGACAGCTCTTAATTACATAAAGGAAGACAAAACAAATTGAACGAGAAAGAACAGGCTAAAGATTCATGTGAAGAATCTGCAGAGAAATAAGCTAAGGCTAACAAGAAAGAAAATCATTTCAACCAGTAGAGGACTGAAATATATTTCACTTTTTCATGCGACCCGCCATGTTATTTCCAGTGGAGACAGCAGACAGCCACAGGAAGCTTTCCCTTTAGAATTTAAGGTCAAAACTGCGAGAGGATCAGAGAGCAGAGGGAAGGAAGGACACAAGGACACATACGTCATCCTCAGCGCCTTCAGTGACCCGCGGGTTACGCAAGAGGATTTCAAACTGTGTTCCGGCTGGCATCTTGTTTACTGTACAAACATTCTTATATCACTCATCTGGTCCTAGACTGAAAAGAAATAGTATGATATATAATAATATGTTATATACTGGAGGTAGAAATAATAGTAGATACAGCGTTATGTTATTTCAATTAATCAAATCAATGGACTTACGTTATTTTCACAAAAATGAGTGTCAAACCATGGATGTCCAATGTGTGTGCGTGTGTGTGTGTGTTGCTTCCCCCACATTGTAGTCGGCTCTCGCTTCCATTAATAATAAGAAAAAGAGAGAGATAGACCCAAAGCACATTGCTACATTCATTGACATACTAGAGTCCCTGTCTCAGTTGTGCACTGGGCCATTCCTCAGAACTGTCACTTCTGATCAATCACACGGATCATGTGATGCGCAGAGAGCAGCGCCTTGTTCATCCATCTGAAGGATGTCTGCACAGCACTGGGTGTGTTGGACTATTCTCACTTATAATGAATAAAATGTGTTTAGAATTGGCTTAAATCAGGTTAGATAAACATGAACAAAGTTTAGAACGGTCTTTCTCTCCCTTGGGTGTCTCTCTCTGGTCTGTGTCTCTGGTCTGTCTCTGGTCTGTCTCTGGTCTCTCTCTGGTCTGTCTCTCTGGTCTGTCTCTCTGGTCTGTCTCTCTGGTCTGTCTCTCTGGTCTGTCTCTGGTCTGTCTCTGGTCTGTCTCTCTGGTCTGTCTCTCTGGTCTGTCTCTCTGGTCTGTCTCTCTGGTCTGTCTCTGGTCTGTCTCTCTGGTCTGTCTCTCTGGTCTGTCTCTCTGGTCTGTCTCTCTGGTCTGTCTCTCTGGTCTGTCTCTCTGGTCTCTCTCAGTGAGTCTAATCCCTTTAGACAAATAGAAAAATTATTACATTACAAATAGCAATGTTGCTAATTTTTCTATAATCGATTATGTGTATATAGTTTGTTTTGTGTCCTTGTTCTGTAATATTTTATTGTGAATCATACATAATTCTGTACAGGAGAAAGATGGATAATGACCAGCTATTTCCTAAAAAGTTAAATTAGAAGCAACAAATGTGATCTGTTAATAATAATAAAAACTATATTTTTGAACTGAGAGTATTCATCATTTATGCAATCGTCCTTTCAGCTTCTCTTCATTTTATATTTGTACAACCAGAGTTCCAGTGGTTCAAACTGTAAATAGAACATCTGGAGGAGAAGTATTACTTTGAAAGGCCTTCACTTGTTGTTATTCTCATCCAGTGAAACATGCAGCTGTGTGGGACTGAACCAGTAAAACACTCCAGGAACATTTCTCAGGGTTAACACGTGAGGAGCAGTAAACAGACGCCATGTTGGTGTGACCACCCAGAGCAACTCCAAGCCACGTTTATTCTGCATTCAAAGCAAATAGTTTTCTTATGATTCCTTCTTGGTGATCATTGCACACATCTTTTGTCGTGAAGCCAAATGCCAAAGGTAAACGATCACTTTCCTCTTTGCCAACATTTGTGGTTTGATTCCCAATGTATCTGTGGCCTTAAGAGTTAACCCTGCAGGAGGATTTTGTTATTTTTAAACCGTGTCAAAGTATGTCATCTCGCAGCTCATTCTTTACACTGCGTCTGTTTTTGGGATCAACAATATCAAATCACATCATATAATAAGAAACATTCAAACTGGGAAAACTCGTCCAGCAATGCAGCAACACAGTTCTTCTGCCAAAGACATGGTGCAGCCTCCTCTCAGTGTTATCTCACTTCCACATACAGATATGAATCCACCAGACAAGAGCAGACGGAAGCTTCCATCCAAGAAATAAGTATTGTTGCTGCAATAGTTCATCTTGTCACAACAGGAGATACAAACTCAGCAATATGAAGATGAATAAGTAAATTAATAAGTACAAAGAAAGTGAAAGACACAAGCTTCCAGAATTTACAGTAAACTAATGTATTTTCTTTACCCTTCTGTTGGCATTACTATAAAAATGAAATTAACTGGAATCATACTATAATTTGTGTACATGTTAAATCAATTTAGTTTTTGTAATGAAACAGGTTCCAGTAATGCACTTGATGGAAGATCTCATTACATTATCATAAAACAAACTTTGTTGCTTTCTGTTGCTTTCACTAAGACTATATCTTAGTAATGAAAACACACCATATAAAATATCCCATCGGAAACAGCATTTTATACAGTTGGTTGGTTACAAAGAAGTAGATGGATGGATGCGGATAATCATCTTTGATTGCTCATTTACAACCACGTACAATTGTGTGCCTAAAAATATCAAACAAATCATTGAGTTGTGATAAAGAGCCATTCATGCCTAAGATCCGAATGACTCTAAGGTGCTTTCTCACCCTACATCAAAACAATCGTCTATTGTGTCATATAAGAATTACTCCAAAAAATATCAGAAACTATTTGGTCAACAGGATTAGGCCGGACTCGTGGTGAGCTCTACGGTAGATTAGTTTATTGCTGTATAATCCCTTTGTTGCCTGAAGGAACAGGCTTTGTGAGTCATAGGTTTATGAGTTCTGAGTGTCCTGTAGCTCCAGCAGTGGGAGGACAGACTGGCACAAGTGCGCGGTCTAGACCACCCCTCCCCCGCAGCGCGTGTGCATCCTCCCCTCACACACACCAGGAACGAGCCGTAATGGCACAATGACCTACAAACCGCAGGCTCCAGGGAATTATTTAAAAGTCGGCAACAGTTGCATTCTAGAGCAGGAACAGTAATGAGCTTGTACCAAAACAAAGAGGATGTAATAGTCATGTTTTACAGAGTCGCTTGTGTCTTATTATAGTTAATCAGCATAAAAATAAGCATCTAATATACACAATAATATAGCCACTTCATATCCAAAGAAATGTATATGTTTATAATTAAAACATATGTAAAAGGATTTGAAGGAAAACCAAAAAGTAATGACATATTTTCAAATACAGGAATAGAATTCAAACACATTTTGAGCTTTGATCCAGTGTGGATATACAGTACGTTATTGAAGATAAACAATTTGGGTTAGGGGTAAGCCCACTATCCCTGTGGCTAAAACATCATACACATTCCCTTTGATACAAAACACATGATTTCAGCGTCGCCATCAGGTTAGTAATGTTGATTGATTTGTATGTTAAGACGTTATTGACTGATTAATTTAAATAAAGGCTGTAGGTCATTGAACAGTGATGAGATATTGACAACTCAAAAGATGCATGGCCCTTTGGTGTTAGAAGGAGCGTAAGAAAATACATCAAAATGTGGAGAGCTTAAATCAATTATTATTCCCTATATCTGTTGGGGAAGAAAAAAATAAATTTTATATGAACAGATTGAACAAACCAAACACTGTCACTGTAAGTAACCCTGACATGTAGAATAGAATTGTTATCAAAAAGTGTATTCCATGAGGCTAAAAGGTAGTGTGCTGAATGTATAATTACACACACAAAAAATGCAATCTCACGTAGGACGTAAAAGTTCCACCAGCTTCAGCCTGAAGGAATCTGCCTGTAAACCCTAAAGCCTGGGAACTTATAAAACCCCACCTCATTGTAACCCCACAGGTGCTACGTGCTCAACCTGCACAGTGAAACGCTGTTTATACATGCATGGCTTATTTGAGGTGAAATGTGGCTTCAATTCTCTTAAAGCTCTTCATCTCTTGAGAGTATTTTAATCTAGGGCGACAGTAGCTCAGTTGGTAGAGCATTGGCCTTTGGGCTTGAAGGTCGTGGGTTCGAGCCCACCGTAAGACCTACTTCATGGCTCCCACTGATGACTGCTGTCGTTGTGTCCTTGGGCAAGACACTTAACCCTACTTTGCCCAAAGCCCCAACTGAAAGATCTCAGCTCCTGTGGACTCACCACCTGCAGGAGGATCAGTGAGGGGCTGGTGCTCTGTGTACTGGGTGCAGCTCTGACTGTCACCCCCCCCCGACCCAGAAATGGATTAAGGGGAAGAAAATGGATGGATGGATGGATAATTCCTCCAAAATAAGCAGTAATCATTTTACAAAGTTGGGCTTTGTTAAAGTCCAGTTTGCCCATAAGCACTGGTAAGAATTGATTATCCAACAGGAAGCAAGAAATGCACAATGCATCCCATTCTTATAGCTACTACGCAAAGTATTCTGATGTTGGATCCATGAGTCTGGAGCCATTGCTTTATTTCCACCTATTTAATGTAACAGAGTTCTACACACAGCACAGGTAACTATAATGATTTCCAAGTGAAACAGGCGCCAGAAGCAAAACAAAACCATTAACTCTGTTTGCTTGAATTAAATTTATGTCGACTCAATGTTTAAACTTGGAGGAATAGTGAAGTTTAATTTAAATGCAGAGCTTTTAATCTTAGTGGCAAGATGCAACACACGTTTGTGTTATCACAGTAAGTAGAAGTCATAAAAATTCCATTCTGAGCACAGTTATCTAAACACTGCCTTTCTAATAATAAAGATGGACATACTCAATCGTACTTAGCCAAAGAACGAGTGCAGAGGATCGCAGGAGGATGTGCGTGTGGACACAGAACAGGTCTTTAATTATGTGAATCTGCTCATGTCAAAATCCTGATAACAGTTGAGTTGGGGTCAGTGCCTCCCAGAGCAGATTTAACGCCACTTTGACCCCTACTGTGTCGTGACAGAGGGAGGAAGGATTAATGAATGACCAAAATAAGTCAAGTCTAACCCAAACGATTGCTATATTTCCGTTTCAGGGTCTGGAATGTAGAAGTATTAAATTCTTTCCAAATAAAAGACAGGGCCGTCTTCATTCAGTGGGCACTTGTTTGTTGCCGTACAAAACGAGACTAATTTGTTGACCAGACCTGGGACAAAACGTTCAGCTATTGTCTTCTAACAGCTATTCGTGCCAATACAACGGATGGCTCGGATGGTGCAGGCTATTCAGTGCAAGGACAAAACAAAAGAACTCATTTGTTACTATTAGCTCAATTTCCTGCTGTCGCCTCAAAGGAACAGAGACTCAAGAGTAAACTGCTCCATTCACAATTATACGACCAGCAACGGAATCCCCTCTCTCCGTTACTTCAAGTGAATGTCTCTTATCAAATTGTGAAGGGAGAGTGAAACTTTTTTTTAAGATAAGCTTCACTAATTAGACCCGCCCACGCTCACGCTGCAGATTCCTGATGGGTCAAAATTAATTCACATCACTCTTTTTAATGCCCTGGCCTGTATTGTTTCTATCTTTTGTTAAGCATTTTGAGTTGCCTTGTGTATGAACTGTGCTATACAAATAAACTTGCCTTGCCATATCCTTGAGCCAGCTAGTCATTGTTTTAAGTAAGAAAGTAATTTTTATGTATATAGTGCATTTCACAGACCAATGTCACACAAAGCGCTTTACAATGTTTTTTTTTTCAATTCAGACCTAGGGAAGGGAAACCGGAGCACCCGGAGGAAACCTACTCAGACACAGGGAGAACATGCAAACTGCACACAGAAAGACCCCATCTAGGAGGTGGAATAGAACCCAAGACTTGCAATCCAAACGTTGATGTTACGTTGGTGACATTGCCTCTACATGCTGAGGTTTGTTCCTTGAGACCATAATACAAATTCAGGTCGCATGACGAGGTTGGAGCGGCCGTACATTTTGATCATTATAGGGTCAA
Organism: Knipowitschia caucasica; assembly: GCA_964034765.1. NCBI lineage: Eukaryota > Metazoa > Chordata > Actinopteri > Gobiiformes > Gobiidae > Knipowitschia > Knipowitschia caucasica. Next base: position 22,775,610 of record OZ035842.1, on the reverse strand, counting down.
AAGAAAAAGTCTTCGAAAGTATCCGCTGAGTGAACAGACACTGTTCACTCAGATGGAGAGAAAGATGGAGAGAAAAGAACACAGCAGATTTGTGAAGCGCTGTCAGCACCACTGTGGTCTGGTGCACAAATAGAATAAAGTGCATGGCATAGAAAGATCGCCTCCCCTGTGCTGTTGTAAAACCCTCATACACGGCCGTAGGAAGTGGAGGCTTTTGGTAGAGACTTCTAGCAGCTCTGGAGGTGTGCTGCCGGGCTTTACGAGGTGCAAAATCAACTATTACTTCTTCTGGCACATTCACTTCCAATTATAAGGCCAAGGAATTCTTTTAAATTCTTTCAACAGAAAACAGAAAACCTCAAACAGAAACGCTTGTTCATTTTTTATGACTTGAAAGCTGTATTTGAAATCCTGCAAGACTTGTTTGGTGATAGTGATGTGATACGGATGCACCACAGCGAACATATCTGTACCCGTTGGTTTTCAAAGTCAAACCACAACGAGCCTCATGGTGCTTCTTGTCATTACCTTGGGATTATTTATGTAGAAATAACAAATTATTTAAGCATCGCCCAGAGCAAAAGTATTCAGTGGACATAAAGACAATATTTTATACATGAGTGAGAGGACTATTATAGATATTGAACCAGAACATGTTGTCCTTGCATGTCCATGTAATGCTGTGATTTGATTGCAGTGAGTGTGTAGTATATGATAACAGTATGCGTCCAGTCTAAATGACAAATGTGACATGTGTATTTGACCCATAGATTTATGGTATGACAGACTGATGGCTGATGGTACGGCATTTGAGGACAAAGATGCTGTTCTTTTCTTCGGTGCTGTTGTATTGATCTGGTCTCAGGGCCGTTCTCGTCACGTTCCTCCTGCTGCTGCTGAACATTACCGTCATCTCATTTCAAAGAACCAGAGGGAGCACTTGAACAAATCCATTACAAGCGTTTCACTCGTCAGGTTTATAGAGGCCACAGGCTGCACGCCACCTCTGCACATCTCAAATCATATCTCAAATAATCAGCTATCCGGATGAAAAGAAACTTATAAACTGCAATAATCTAATGATGGCAAGCTCAACAGTGTTATAGAAAAATATAAAATCAGATGAAATAGCCATGGACTGCATATTAATCAATTAGTATGTATTTATTTGTAAAGCACATTTAAAAACAGCCTAAGCTTTCCAAATTTCTGTACAGACAGGTGAAAAATAATAAACAACTAAAACACATAAATATAAAAAAATATATATGAGTGCTAATGTCACACAGTTTTAGCCTTAATGTGCAAGAGGCCAATTCGCTCCAGCATGAACAGGCTATGAGGGAGCCAAATGTATGCAAGTGTGGTTGGTACTGTAGCAATGGCCAGGTTACCAAGCGACCAATCACGAGAGCGGCGGTCTGTACCGGACGGTCTGTGCTACTAGCTACTAGAAAGTCATGTACGTCATCTTTATTTATATCCTTTTGGGAATTGAGCTTGGGGAGTTAGCATTGTCCATCTATATACATTCTATGGTAATAGCGCGACAGGGGTAGTATAATTCCTTCTATTATGACTAAAAAGTGTTGCAAGGAGCTTACTTCGACCCTTTACTGACTCTTTGTTTATTGTTGAAGCCAGAAATAAGGCTTGAAGTACTTACTATATTGAGAATTTTTTACATTTTCTTTCTAAGCACACACTCGTTAGACCGTCATTTAGAAGAGTGGAGGTGTTGTAAATCTCCAAGGGGAACAGAGCAGGTGTTTTATCCGGATCATAAATCTCCCGATTATCAGGCACGGCTGACTGGGGCTGGTCTCATAAAACAGCCCCAAATCTAGATCAAATAAACAGTCTTTTGTGTTGTAAACGCATCACACGAGGAGTACTTAAAATAATGCATGAAAGTGGGTTGTAATGCCTTGTAAATAAACAGGGAAAATCACATTCTCCTCCATCTGCTGTGGTATTTCCATGCAAACTTTTAAAATGTTGTTTCATCCTGGAAAGTCTCATAACAGAATGCTCGGTTAAATCAATGCAAGGATTTAGAAGGAAATATTTAGCGCAACCAGAATACTAAAGAAGAAGGCAAAACATAATTAGTGTCTGGCAACATTGATTTTCTGTAGAAAATACTATCGAGTCATGCATCAAGCCTTTTCATTATTAAAGTTGGCCATTCTAGAAACCTAACGTATTCACTAATACACATCTATCATCCTCAGCATACAGAATATTATCAAATTCAATTCTATGTATATTTGTATAGCCCTAAATCATGACAGTAGTTTAAGGTTAGTTGAGGAATTTCACAAAGTTGTCAATTCCTCAACAAAAGCTCAGAGAATCAAACAGTTCGCACGCAGGAAATGCAATAATAAATGTCCCGGATCCTCACTTTGTTGCATCACTTCACTTCGAGGCTACAGCCACAGAGATCATACCCGCTTCACTGGGATGAGACCCTCCCAGCTGCTGCACATCGGCTCTCAGGTGCCCACACTTCCCCCGCTGTCGTGATGGATGTTGTTTATTTTACAGGAATCTGAAATGCAAACTCCTCCTGCTCTGAGCTTCGGGGTGTTGTTTGTCTGTCGAGTGTTTACCCTCAGAAACAGCAAAGATCTGTTTTTTTTCCAGAGAAGGCGAGGGCTTCTATTCCATTCGGCAGTATTCAAGGTTTTAGATCTAGATTTAGATTTATTCAGAGGTCCTGTCGTCCAATACAATTTTGTGTGCTTCATTGCCACACAAGTGAGATTGCATTGGAAATCAGAAGGATGAAAAAAACACACATACACTGGAAGGAAGCGCTCTCTATGGGTTCCCTAAAAACAACACATTTGTAACGCATTGCTTGTATTGAAATATTAAAGCTGCTGGCCAAAAACAAATTCATTGCATGTGGTAGAAACATTTACCGACATTTACTAATTGTATAGATCTGCGTTACATTTGCATATTATTCTAATCTATACATTGTTATTCATGAATAATGGTTTCAGTGCCCTCCCTCCCAAGTCATCAGTCTAATCTGACAACCAATATCAATCATTTCTCAAAAGCATCGAGCAGTGAGCAGCAGAACTAAAGCCATTTGTTTGTCCACAATTACTCTTGTGAAGACCATTCACTGCTCGATAAGTGCAAGTCACACTTTCCTCTCATTATGGACTGAACCCTGCAGTGCCGATGAATATGTATTTACAAAGAGGAAGGAATAAATGAAATCCTTATCCTCTAATAAGAGCCTGCCATCTGTGAGTTCAACTCCGGTGGATTATCCTGGTGCTAAAATCAATAGAAGCTGAATGAGGAGCCAGCAGTCGCCTGTAGCCCCTGAGGAGAGTAAAGTGTGCTGTTCGGGAGGCGACATAATGATGGCGCTATGTTCTGCCCAAACAACGGAGTCTCAGGAGAGAAGCAGCACCCACGGCCCAGCTGTTTTACCTCTGCTGTCAAGAGGGAGTCATCAGGCCCATCCATCACCTGGAGTGACAGGGGCAGCGCATTAGCAAATGTTTCAAAACTGTACTAAATAATGAAGCAGAGGCCTCCAGTGACCATCCAGCCCTCAGGCCTTACTGCTGTACACCTGGTGCAGTCGCAGTGCTCCAGGTGTTTAATAAAATGCTTTCCAAGTCTTGCAGGGTCCACTCATTAGTCATATGTTTCTATAGGCTTTTGAACAGGGGCGTGACGTTAGCCCGAGTACCTTTCTGCGTTAAAATGTTGTAAAGCAATTTATCCATCATGACAAGAGACTATCAAAGAGCCGAGTTTCAGGTCTTTGTCAGGTTGCAAGGCTGGCTTTCTGGTCAGAGAAAAAGGAAGACAATGCAAACTTCAAACCAATAATTTGTATATGGTGAAAGGTTTCCGACCTGCTATCAAAAAATGTGGATTTCATCGTAGAAGAGAATGTACCAAGTGAATGCAAGTCTTTTGGGATATCTGAGCAGGGTTTGGCTTCTATAGCAAAATTAAATCTTAAAATCAACATTTGCTAATTAGTTTGACAGCAATCTGACTGTTCAAATGAAATATTCCACAGTGCACCCCTTGTGGCTCTTTTACTACACCTCCTTTTGCAAACCTTCAGTCTTTTCCTAATTAGAGATTTATTTTTCTTGAGAGCACATTTTAGAGCTCTCATTATTCCGTCAAGAGTCCGATCTCACCAAACCTCCAGGGTCGCTGAGTCCAAAACAGTTGCACGCTCCACTTTCCTCCAAGTTAAACTTCCTTTGCAGATCAGAAAAATAAACTAAAGCCAACAGTGTGTATCCATCTCCCGCTGAAGAGGAAGACCTCACTTACTGGAAGAGCCACAAGGGGTTAAAGTCACACATGTGGAGGTCACTGATGTGGAGAAACAATATGGCTGCAGATCCTTTGGGTCAGCGCTCAGCCCAAACAAACGCAACTCAGGGAACCGTCACACCGTCAGCCTGTCGCTCATGAGAAGTTATTCATCATGACACAGAAAGACAGAGTGTGCTGCAGAGCTGGATGTGCAACTGAAATCCAACAGACAAGCTGTTCCCTGTCTGCAGATGTGGCAGCCTTCTGCAACACTGACAAGATGGGAGACAGAAGCTTCAAGCAAACAGAATTCTCCATTAGAACTAGGAACATTTACGGATTAAATTAAATGTAATGATATTAAATAATAGTCTTTTTAATATCAAATGGAAAAACTGCTCAGTAACCATCTATAGAACTACAGTTTTCGTTGAATTATTGTAATGTGGTGAACTAGCAAAGGTAGAAAACATAAGTCAAGAAGGTTTATTGCATGAAGAAAGCCTGATCCCATCAGATGTCAGAAGATAAACAGGGCTGGGACTTGCTAGTATAATGGGACAACCGGTGTCAAAACAGTAGTTGTGTCCTAGGGCAAGACACTTCACTCACATTGCATTGTATGAGTCTGGTATGTAAGTAAATGGTGGTAGAAGGGGCTGATGGCCGCCATACTTCTGTTGGTCAACCTCAGGACGGCTGTGGCTACAATAAACTTTTACCACCACCAGGTACCGAGAATATGTATAAGGCCATGTGAAGCATCTTTGAGTGTCCAAAAAAGAGCTATATAAAACCGATGCATTAAACTGCACTTGAAGAGATCTTGTTTCCTTCGTTTATATTCCACACAGGGTCTTAGTACAGAGCCTCAGGCTGAGATTACAGTCCTGGATCTCATTCAGCTCCAGCCTTGTGCTGAGCTACAAAGTGCGTCTGCCCGATGGAACGCCTTGGCAATCACGTTTGAGTGCGGTGGGTATTAATTTAAGCTACCATACAAGAACCTGGGCCAGACTCTGGGTATTGCTGTAATAAACTGCGGTGTCCCAGAGGGTGGCATACAGCTTTCTGCTGAGCACTGAAACCACGCAATGAATTCCCATGGCGCCACACTATCAATTAAAGAAGACAAGCCTGCCCTTTGCTGCTCTAAAAGTAGAAGCGGAAAATGCTACCTATTATCAGAAGCTGGAGAGTATCTGTTTTTAACCCAAAGACTCGACACATAATGATCAACTTCATCTTAGGACGCTGCAGAAAGAGGATCTAGCTTTGCTCCATCGGCAGAACACTAAAAAACAATACATACCAGTGTGGTCATTTCCACTTTCCTCCCTCCCCCTTAATGAATCCCCCTCCTCTGTCCTAAGAGTCCTATCGTGTGTCTTATAGGAGGTGGTCAGCTCAAGATGTAGAACACAAGCAGCAGATGTTTGTTGGTATCCCATGGCTACAGGCTGGAGGGGGGCTTCCACAGAGGAGCACGACATCCGACTCAACTAACCACATTTAGGAAATACAAGATCAGTAATCCTAGTTGAAAACCTCTGACACCGCAACAATAACAAACTCAGAAAAATGATCACACAGGAGTTTGGAAGAAAATGGGGCCAAACATGACAACGTATAACGAAACACAGGCACCCTTTGCTATTTAACCATCATGTGTTGGAGAAAAGGAAGTACAGATTTTGTTGAATGAAATTGTCCGTAAAATATGTTTGTCTAAGAAAACCTCCTGGCATTGAGTGGCCACATACTGCTTACTGAAATAATAATTTCTATACTGTGTGAGCATACATTTGATTGAAAAGAAATATTCCAATTAGAGCTTGGAAACTGATAATGAGTTCTGACAGGTTTGGTTAACATCATCTGTGTATTTTTAGTGAACTATGATCATGGCCTGTCCTGGTTCTTAAACAATGGCCTCTTGATTCCCTTGTGTGGCTGGACAAATGGCCTCCTTCAGTGGGAGAACAGAGGGACCACACAGCTTCTCTCACACAATGGACAAAGCTGTTGACCCCAGAGCAGCCAACTTGTGTCATAACCTTGTCGAAAATAGTCAGTGCTGCAACAAAACAGGGCACTGAAATGGAACGGACCAGTGGACAATTCAACGACCATCTACTCTTCTTGGATTATGGAATCAGGGATAACACCCTCGTGGTGAGGTCTCCCGTTACACATATGTCCCCTCCCATCTACAGACATGTTAATCCCATTAACATGAAGAGGGCCAAGAGTCTGAGAGTGGCCACAGATTAAGGCCCATCAGCCAGCATTAGCCCCCAAATCCAAACCCTTGTCTAGACCCATTACCAATTCTGGCCCAAGGATTCGAATCATCTCATATCATGTCAGTGGAACTAAAGTCAATTTCAAGCCCAAACATTTTGTGGTTTTCTAAATAAAAATGTTAAGTTTGATTTCCTTACACAACTTGGATTGTGCATTTGGTGAAAGCTCAAATGTGTTATTTTGCAGATCTCTACTACACCTGTCTTTGTAAAAAGGCACCTTTTTATGTCGTATAGACTACATTAGGTAATGAGATCTAATTCCAGAATTTAATTTAAAATACCCATTGAGAACTTATATCGATACATTTCCAAGCCTCAGCTTAGCGGTGTGCACCAAACCCACATACACTATGGTCCATTCCCATCCTCGGCTCACTGCATACCAGCGCAGTGATTTCTGAGCCTCACAGACTGATTAATGCAGCTTTAGCAGCTTGTCTTGACCTGGTCACAGCGCAAGCCTTTCAACAGAACTTGGTAAATGCACATTCACAGACCGTATATACCACGGTTTTACAGCAGCAGCGTATCACAAATGACAATCAGTGCAAGAAGCCAACAGCATGCGGTCATATCCGTTTTCACACAGAAAGACAGCTCCAGGAATCAAAGAGAAACTCCACACTGACAGATAAAGACCATATCAGGTCATCAGAGCATTCCTCAGGTATTTTAGGTGTGATATATGAACCGTGCATCAAAAAAGTCTAGACAACATCTGGGGTCTGCCTTTGCTGCTGAGAGGCAGAGGCAACATGTGCAGGTGTAGTGGAAACTGAAAATGCCCTCATGGTGTTCTCCTGTAGGGTTTGTTCTAGTTGTTAAATGCGTCCAACAAGCAAATATAAAAAATAAAGCAGTATATGGTTGTTCAACTGTCCAGAGTCATAAAAACTAGTTGAACTTGAAATTCAAAAAGGTAAATTGCTAAATTCCACATTTTGAATGGGCTTCTGAAGTCGCTTCTGCCCAATCCTTTTGTAGTTTCAATGCAGTTCGTGAATATACTGTATTTCTTGTGTTGGAGCAGTTTGATTCTCTGATCTGTTGTTAAGTTCTCGACAACTTTGTAAAGTCCTCAGAGACAACCGCTGTTGTGTTTAGGGCTATACAAATAAAATGGAATTGAATATTATTTAATATAATATTGCATCAAAAACAAAGCCAACATAAATTCATTCATTTATATATATAAAAAAAGCTTTGCTAAAACTATCAAATATGTGCTGTTATAAAATTGAACATTTGTTTTCATAGTTCAACATAAGCTCCCCATATCAGAACATCAAAGCAGCTACCTTCTATTCACGGCCTCAAAGACAGGCTCATGAAACCTATTGACCAAACATGGTTGATGAAACAGGTTCACTCTGGGACAAAGCAGGGTTTTGCTGTTCAAAGAAAATCTCCACAATATTAAGAGCATGAGCCTCCAACTGTAGATTTCCTCAGCTTTACTATAGGAATTCTATAATAACAGACCAAATGTTAGGAGTTAAACATAATGAAACTACAAAAGATCCAAAAATGTCCAGCAGAATCATCAAGCTGTTTTATTGCTCAAATATGAAACAAGCCACACGCCTTTGATTGACTTCTACATTGTTGAAAATATGTAGATCAAACAGATATTGGCGTGATTATGATTGCACACAGTCATTACAAAAATGACTTTCAAACTGTCAAAAGGTCAGTTGCTCTTAACCGTGGCTTCCAAGCTTCTATACAGGGACGGCTGCTCAGTGCTCACCAAATAAGAGCATCTGGAGGCAGTCACTAGCTGATGAGAGCTGAGGGCCTGGGCCACTTCAGAGAGTTAGTGTTGGAAGGAAAATCTGTAGAAACAGAGGCGGAGAAGCTCGGAAGCCATGTTGTGTGTGTCTCGTGAGAACGGAACCTAATTACAGGGCACCGAGAGAGACTTTGGAGCAGGAAAACGTATTACTAAATTGACATTATGATAAAATATGTAAATATGTCCTCATTCAGTGGTTAGCAGTTGTAACTCACGGTAAGAAGTTCCTGGGTTGGATTCCACCTCCAGACGGGGCCTTTCTGTGTGGAGTTTGCATGTTCTCCTTGTGTCTGTGTAGGTTTCCTCCAGGTGCTCCGGTTTCCCCTACCTCTAATAACATGTACAATAGGTCTCAATGTAACTAACAAGAGATTGGTTAGTGATGGCTGGAGGCTTGGTACGGCAGTGTGTTCAGTGTCTCGCTTCTCAAAGAGTGAAATATATTGGTACTCCAATATCATTGTAAATCGCTTTGAGTGACCTTGGTCTGTGAATTACACAATATAAATAAAGATTCCATATGTGGTCATTACAATATTGTAATTAGAAAATGGGAATTGTCTTTTGGGAGAGTGGGTGGAAATATTAATTAGTGCCTTCATCATATTGAACCTCACATTACCACATGTCGTTCAGCTCCATTCCAATAACCACAACCTACTGTACTTAATAAAGCTTTCAGAGAATGCATAAGTCCCTGTCTGAGCATTATAAATCATGCACCAATGCCAGAGGAGAGCAGTGTCCTTCAGCCAGGCCTGCTCTCTTCACACCTCACCCTCCAACTGTACACCACTGACATGAGTCCTGAAAAATGATGTGCGACCTGTGCTTCCCATTCATCAAACTCTGACAAGGAACAATAATCCACAAAACCATAGAGAACACTGGATGCTGACAAGGGTTTGGCCATAGGAGTGCATTGTTTTAAACTGGAAGGGTCTGCAGATGCTGGCAGACATGGTAACTTTGAGAAGAGTGGTTGGGAACAAGTGGTGCCAGAAAAGTTGTACATGTTATTTATGGTAGAGTTAAAAGACATTCTTGAGACGATTGCCCAATTCAAAAACACTTCCAGATTCCCTTCAGTGTGCTTCTGTAAATCTTAGGCTAGAGAAGGGGTGTCAAACCGGTCCTCAAAAGGCAGGTGCAGCTGCAGGTTTTAACCAAGTAGGAGCACACCAGACACCATCCATTTCCTCGAGTGAGTACAGTTTTAACCTGAAGACTCGAGGAAATGGGTAGTCTGGTGCTTGGTTGGACTTAAAACCTGCGGCCACTTTTAACTTCCTTTTCTGGAACCAGTTTGACACTCCTGGGTAAGACTAAGAGACTAAGGGCACGTTCACAAATTAACTGCACTGAATTCTGGTTCACTTGAGGGAAAAATGCTTCACAGATCTGTTTCAAAATGTGTAAAGTGAATATAGTAGACACATGTTCACTTGTTTAGTGAACAAGTGAACATGTTCCCCCCCAAAAACAGGATTGGTCCGGTGAAAGTAAACCAAATCAACAAGTGTGAGCACGTTCTAAAGCTTACGGCCGCACTGACATTATAACAGGTGTATTTCTTGTCACTATTTTCTCATTCCTTCCTTAGGCCCAAACTGCGCATTAGAACAGGACAGAGGTATGAAATATATGAAGCATGATTCCCATTCTCCAGTGCAGGTGTCAGAGCTGATGATGAGTGCGACCAGGGTGAAAAGCAAACACTCCCCCGGGTGAAATGGTTTTCCACGTGGCTGTTCTTTATGATGGGAGTGGCGATGGATGACTATAAGGACTACAAGTGCTGAGTCCAGTTATTTTTACAGCTTAACGGAAAACATTTTCACAGTAAACATCAGTGTTTTATCTTTGTGTACCCAGCGCAGTCTTGGTTAATGTGAATATAAACAGGGATAAGGTCACTGTTTAACTAACAGAGCTGATAAGGCTTAAGGTTACACATGCATTTGTTACATATAGGGGGAATGTTGATAAGGAAAACAAATACTCATCAAGGGAATCTGTCTATGCATAAAAGAAAACCTAAATAATAAATATAAATTTCAGCCTACACTCAACAATAATACTTTGCATCAAACAAAATATGTGTGAGAGATAGTCTGGATTACTGCCTAACTTTAGTTTAGTGTTGATTTATTCCCACTTGTTCTCGTCTTGCCAGCATCTTTCTCACAGCCATGTCACATTAGTGTTAGCACCGCGCTCAAGGCACCACATCATTAGCAAGTTCAATTAATCCATCTTTCTCATAAATTTTCCAAATTACACTTTTCCTCTCTTCTTGTGAAAAGCCAAAGGGGACATGGGACAGCTGCTAATTACAAGTCTGAACCAAACATGCTGTGGTAAGAAGAGATAAGGCTGAATGACAGCAGCGTGCACTTAAAAAAATCATGTCGCATAGGGAATACTCCATGCGAGTGATAAAAATAGTGCGTTAACATGTCATTGGCGTAGAGTCTTTCATTAAAGAAAGGATCATCGCTTTGGCAGAAGTCTTCCTCTGACAGCTTCACAGACACACAACTCTGTGTTTACGAGAAAAGGAATCATCTGACTTTAGCACAAGGAGCCTCGACGTGGCAACCGTCCAGTTCCATAAAATAATCAGAGCTCAGGGGCAAGTGAAGAAGGAAGTGTTCACTATGAGAGACGCAGAATACAATTAGACATATGACCTGAGGGTAAATAGCTGAGGGAGAAACAAAAGCCAATGTCTGCACTGGGGTGAGAAAGGCAGTGGTGGAATAGAAATGGGGTATGGAATAAGGAGAAATCTACAACTTTACTCAGTTGTACAAGGAACCAACATGCATCAGGTCCAAAGCATGTCCTGTCCACATGGTTATTGACGAGCACATTCACTGTGTATTTTATCATAAACTACAGCAATATCTTACCATGCCCCATTTTACCAATTACCCTTAATATTGATTTAGATTACTTTTCATTGAATAAATCATCATGTTTTTTACTACAAGTCCTGGATCATCAGAGTCTAAGGACAGTGATGATCCAGGACATGTATGGATTGGATATTGGTCATCTCTCTATGGACTAATGTGTTTGTTATTATTGCATTTCCTGTGTTCAAAATTTTATCAGTTGTTGGTGAATTAACAACGTAGTGAAGTCCGCCGAAATGACAGTTATTGTGATTTAGGGCTAGGCAAAAATAAATATAATCATATATAAAATATAGTAGTTTCCAATTGTAATGTGTGGTTCTTAAGTGTTATATGGTACACAAAGCTACAAAATCAAGTTCAATTTGACCAAGATCAATTTTCACTCTAAGGAATGCAAAATGGAAAAACTATATTTAGTGATTATCATTTGGTATCTCACAATAGTGCTAAAGAGTAGCACAGGGGTGGCAAATAGGTAACTTTTTCTATCAGGGATCTAATATTGGAGCAGATGTAACCCATGCAAATATGAGGAGCTGGAGGCACTGAAGCTCCGTTATCCAGGATTCAAAAGTCGTCTCTGAATAACAAACCACTGTTCAGCACAGTCTCAGCTGTGACAGACGGGGTATTTTTAAAACCGAGAAAGTCTTCAAAGTTTCACATTGCAGCACATATGGAGGCATTTTCACAATCATCTCTTCAGCACAGCAGCACAGCGACGTTCTTCTTCAGAGATCAATTACTTTACTCTCCAACTTTATGAAACTCCACTCTACTAAGCCTCAACAAAACTTACTTTTGACTGTTATATTTATATATTTTATATATATATATATATATAATATATATATATATATATATATATATATATATATATATATATATAAAATATATAAATATAACAGTCAAAAGTAAGTTTTGTTGAGGCTTAGTAGAGTGGAGTTTCATAAAGTTTGAGAGTTTATATATTTTATATATATATATATATATATATATATATATATATATATAAAATATATAAATATAACAGTCAAAAGTAAGTTTTGTTGAGGCTTAGTAGAGTGGAGTTTCATAAAGTTTGAGAGTTTATATATTTTATATATATATATATATATATATATATATATATATATATATATATATATAAAATATATAAATAATAAGTTTTGTTGATACTATTGATAAATTGATTAAGCTGTGTTACTGAAAATTTAATTCCAGTTCAGGATGTTTGCTCCAACTTGGAAAATGACCCCAAAACTGGGGCTCAGACAGTTCTCTGATCATTGACTTTTATATTATGTCGCAAACATTTAATACTGGTTAATATTTGAGAAAAGCTCAAATACTGTTTAAAAGTAATTGTTAAAATGTTATGGAAGTTATCAAATGCACTGAACGTAAGAGGCTGATATGGCACCCTGCATTAAAGTCAAATTTGATTCTAATCACTTCAAAATCCATTGAAGTGATTAGATTTAGAAGATCCATTTCAAACCTACCTTAAATAGCATTAATAAGTATAAGTCGTGAAAATTAGACAGAATGAAATATTATGTCCATTATCTGTAATGTAGTTTTGCCCTATTCCTCAAACACAAAATATAGAAGAATATGCTTATACATTATGTTCCTCACACAATTGATGTCTAGACCATTGTAATCAAAGAAATAGGAAACAGCATGGATTTTGTGGCAGTAGTATTGGAGCGTATGTCAGAACGTGCTATACAAGCGGCTGAAGATGCGGTGTGGAAGGATGGATGGATGCATGGATGATGGATGGATGGATAGATGGATGGATGGATAGATGGATGGATGGATAGATGGATGGATGGATAGATGGATGGATGGATGGGTGCGTGTCTCCAATTCATCCCAACAGTCTACGTACCTGTCATCGTAGCAAAAATCGGCGCTCAGTGTGTTGACATACAGGAGCAAAGCCACGCCGCTGCACACCAATTCCGCGTACATCTCTGAGGTAAACTGGAAAACTTCCAAATAGAATCAAAACTCTCAAAGCCGCCAAAGCGAACGCGACGCAGATCCGAGCCCCCAGCAGCGACGTTCCCTTCAGAATCGCCGTCTTTTGTCAGGATGTGTCCGCGGAAACAAGTCCCCCCATAATCATCATCATCATCATCGCTGCTGGAGTGATCAAAGTAGGTAATCCATGGAGGCTGCTCGCATTTCTAACCCATGTTGTGGAGAGGCGAGAGGGCGAGTGTGGAGCAGGGGACGGGACGGAGAGCACACCGGGTCCTCTCGCTGGATGTGTGGCAGGCAGGAGAACGCACGCCGAGCCCAGCTTCCTCCTCACGCAGAAAGCGGCCAGCTCTGACGCTCATCTGTTGTGGGGAATGAACGTCGTGATTTGGAGCGACGTCAAACGAGCGCGCGTGCGACCATACGCTTCCGGTCTGATTTTCAAAACTAGAGCTCGCACGTGGGGCTGTTGTTTATAGTTTTTTTAGCTAACAGTAATGTGATGGGTACGTTCTATAATGTGAGGATTCAGTGAAATTATTTAAAATATATTTCTGTTGTTTGTCAATATACCCCATGTCGAACGCAATGTAAGAACTTTAAACATATAGCAAAAATACCGTAAAATGCTAATTTTTCTAATAACATAGTAAGTACCTATACAATGCAAAAATGGAAGTACGTAATTCAATCTATTTAACTAGTTCATCGCCCACAAAACAGTTTTGTTGAATAAAGTTTTCTTTCTATTTCGTCAAAAAAAATTGTATCCGTAATTCAGCCCTCATCCGAAACAAGACTATTTCTGTTCTGATCAACGCATTCTTTTGATGAGCAAAACAAGTTAAGTACTGCAGTTTTAATAAGGACTCTAATATATATTATCTAAAACATGATATACACATCCTTATATTGTGTCACTCTGACCTCACTTCTTTTCCGCGTCATCTCCAGTGTTTCAACTTGACGCTGGTCCACGAGCGCGTGTGGTTTGTACAAGACCTCTGCACGCATGCGCCCTGTCTCTCCCCGGGCACTCGGGGGTAACTAGAGGTAACGCACGCTTCATGATGCACAGACCCACGAAAGGGGGAATTCCTTGCGCCATCAACAGTTCATAAGGTGGAGGTGGCCTGCTGTGTGTGGAGACGAGTGCCTCTGCCAATAGTTTTCTTTTTCTCAAGTCCCCAGAAATCGGGCTGACTTAGTTGCGATAACCCCGTGTTACAAGAAGCACGCATACTGTAAATAATTGTAATTTGCCCGACAGAACTTTATATGCCCAATGCGAAATAATAAAAAATGATAATACAATTGATCAAAGCAAAATAACAACATCCTATGTGATCAATTCTGGATCCTAAGTGTGTATTGATTGTGCTTTCACTCAGACCCATCTGTCAAGTTCTCTTTTATGGAACAACAGCAGGACAGGATGATGTCATGCATCTGGAAGAACAACAAAACCAGCTCTTTTCATTCTCTTTTTTTTCATCATCAACTAGCGCCAAAAGCGTCAGTAAATTTACAGCATATGTCAAAACTTTTTCTTCTATATCATACTGTATAGTCTAAACGTATTCATGCAAGATCACAGCAGGTGAAAAGGAAAGTCATGCATTTAGTTTTAGGGTGTCTATATGTGCTCCCATATTGAACTATGATACAGCAAAACCTGACAGTGAGAGTTATATGCTTTAGAAGACCAATAGTGTGTTATCTATCTTACTAGCCAGACATTCTAACCACTGACAAAATTTATGAATTTATTCTAATTGGTTGATAATTGGTTGGTTTCACGTCAACAACAGCCAGTGTGTGGATCACTGTAATGTCAGTGATGCAGAAGACCTCCCTGCCTGTGCCCTTGCAGTTTGTGGAAATTACAGAAACCCTGCTCTTAATAATTACATGTTCTGACTGAAAATCTCCACGACATGGAACATTTGCGAGTGCGGTGGTGAATGGATTCATGTTGATGACAGTCTCACTTAGGTCTGTCTTCATAACAAGCCACAACTCCTATTGCTCTTCAACTATGGAAACTATTACATTAAATGATAGATTGATTTGCATGATTAAAATTGGGTTTGTGTTTTTTGTGACAGTATATCCAAGAGACAAATTAAAGCTGGGGTCGCTATCCTTATTCCCCATAATTATTACAGCTTGTTTATGCCAACAGATAAAGTCAAGTAAAAGGTTATGAACAAATCCGACTATAGGCTGGCTAGAAAACTGAACAACGCATGAAAACTTGGCAGAGTCACAATTTGACACTTAGGGATCAGAGCTGATTGGTGGAGGGAGGGTGGTCTTCTCTTTTTCTGTCTGAAAACTGTTTTGAAATTGAGGAGCTGGAGTTAGATGGATTTGTTGTTACATGGATTAATGTATAGTTTTAAATTATAGGTAAAAAAACACGAGATAATCCATCCAGCAGTTTACTCAGAAATACCACTGGCACAACCATGTCACTTTTTTGATTTCTCATAGAGCTTGCCTATGTTTGAAAATAACAACTTTAACTTATCTAACCTTCTGTGGAAAAAGTGTTGGACAAACACAGTAACTTTGGCACCTGATCCTGTTAAACATATTCATCTTGCATGTCTGGTTCCTGATATATTATGTGGAATAAAAAGGATGTTTGGCATTGCTATTTATTCACAGGGGCAGCCAAAGTATAAGAACAGAGAACTGGAGCTTTCTGCAAAAAAGATGAGATGGTTTGACGAGGCAAATTTTTAACAGAAATTAAAAACAATGCATATTTATGGATGTTACACCAAATAATATTTATTGGACGTGGAGGGCCAAAGTATCAATAGGCAGCGATAAATTCAAACGGCAGCCAAATCTAGCATCTGCTTATACTATACTGACGAGGTTTTTGTCTGAGGAATGCTGTGGCTTATGGCTTTCTAAAAATTGCCAATAACTCGACTTGTAGAAAGAGAATATCGACAAACCATGAGTGCTTGCAATGATGGCAGACGTCCTACTGGTGCAGAGGTAATTTCACCAGTCTGTGCTGTTAGTAAGGGCTAGTTTATATGAATTAAAATAATTACGCAGGGAGTTGTTCCAATCAATAAATCAGATAAAGTCAGATCCTTACTGTATTTTAATATATTCTTCTTTTGTACTGAAAGAGCACGGTGCAACATGAGGCAGGCGTTACATAAATAAAACGGCATTACAGTGATTGATGTAGGCAATACGTTTTTGGACTATGGCAGGAATAGTTTGGTTCCAATATTTGTGCGCAGTGGTTAGCAATGACAGCTTGGGTTTGATTCTTTTTCTCTCCCTGTGTTGTCTGCATAGGTTTCCTCCGGGCGCTACAGTTTCCCCTACCAATAACATAAATACGCAAGGAGTTTATTTGTATCGCACAGTTCATACATAAGGAAACTCATAACAAGATAGAAACAGTCACACAAAATTACTCCAAATTGTGAAATACTAGTCTGTGTAATGTGCTGCATAAATTTACAAATGAATTATACTTTTTGATAATGTCTGTTCTCAAGATTATATGAGAGACAATAAATTGAAGCAAAAACCTGAGGCAGCTAAATATGCCCCAGTTGAGTGCTTATACTGTCATTCTCGTGAATCGATAAAACACATTCATCTGTGCATGTATTTATTGTTCATTGCCTCACATTGTACCAGAGGCCAAGTGCTACACATTTGTTAGTCCGATATGAATAATTCAGTTTGAGGAGATGTGTTTGGGTGTCATTAATGGGAATTCCAGTCGATCAATGGTGATGTGTTCAACAGAGATAATCCAGAGTTAAAATGGTTTCTTCAAATGACCATTGCCATACGAGCCTGGTCTTTCCATACCATCGTACTTATTTAATTTCGTAAGGTCTGGTTTTGCTCCTTTGAGCTCTGTCAACAGGTGGGAGGGGTTAGCTCCTTTTGCAGACTGAAACGATTGGATCTGAGTATGTAATGCACCAGAGTGAGTGAGGCATTTAAAATTTAGCCTAGCTTTAGTCATCTCCTTTGCCACTGACGGAGCCCGTGGGGAGTAGAGCCACAACATCTTTGCCGCAATGACATTTGCTAAACATTCCTCTTGCTCCGGTTTGAATTTCTTGATATTTGGGCGCCGAACCAGAACGGATTACTTTACTATCGCATTCGGCGCCATTGCCAAACTACAACCAACAAATTTGCCGCAAATTTTTGACATCATCGCCAACTACCTACAACACCCGCCTCCCCTGCTCGCTGATTGGTCAGATGGGATACAACCGAGGTAACCGCAGCCCCTAGGATCAAACCCAGACGTACATATAGGGAAATAATAATTGGCCGGAGTTCATGAATGGCTAAGGCCAGGCTATCGCTGTACGGTTGTTTCTGTCTCTCACTGGAGCTTTATTATGAAGACATGTCTCTCTTCAGTCATAACCTGGATCCACCTGAAGCACAAATGTGACAAAGCATGAGCCCAAAACCGCTGTTACTTTGTCGAAGCCAGAAACCTTTATGAAACATTGATGTGCAAAAACTACAGGTGGTACTAATAACAAAAAGATAGCTCTGTTTAATTCATGCCCCGCAGAACCCATCGATCCTGACAGCGCCGCAGTAATAAGATTTAAACCAGAGAGCCTTTTCTCCAGCTTTGACCTGTCAATATGTCCTCCCATTTATTGTAAGTTGAATTGTCTTCAAAGAGACAGACATTCTCCACTGTAAAAGAAATAGCCTAAGGTTTGCGGGAAATGTTAATATAAAACTCATTTAAAAGCGTATTTGATTTAGGTTACCGGCTAATAACAATGTAACATTTTCATTTAGAAATGTCTGGACTGTGTGGTTTTGTTGTACCACACATCTGAAACAACTGCAATATTGAACTAACCAATAAATGTTAAATTCTCATTCTAGAAAAAAGTCATTAATACAGCTTTTTATGATCAATTACAACAACCAAAAATAGCAGAACAAGAGTCCAGATGTTTCTTCGCTTTACATTAAGCTGATTACATGACGTCAGTCCATTCAATGCATCAGTGAAATTACAGCAGGTGGAAATCCTCCACGATTGTGAACAAGTTATTCTATAGTAAGTCTTCATTCTGGCAAAGGCAGATGGAGCAGGAAATGGCAAGAGTATCTGACAAAATCATTTTAGATGGATACAGCAGCACCTATTAAAGTGTAAGATGAGCCTCAACACAGGCCGCGCTGAAGGGAAGTGGGCAGAGCGCTGGGAATACGGCCGGGTGTTACGGGCAATTACCATTTTAAAATCTATTCTGCTGGACTGCCATTAAACGCCGCTAAAATTGTTAAACCTTTCGAACGTATAATTATTTTAAAAAATAATATACATTATTTTTTGGGGGGGTGGGACCAGGACTTGGGACTAAAGTTTTTTATTGAGCATTTGTAAGTAAACAAAAGAGAGGAAGTGAATGAGTGAATTAACAAACTCACTCATGTTAAAGCAATGTTTATGAATATTTCAGTCTAAGTCTGGACTTTTAGCCTGCTCTGAACCAGGCCAAGAGTCCGGTCACCCTGGGACTGAGCCTGGTTTGTGAAGCAGAAATGACAACATTTGAGCCCAGCTTTAGTAAGTTTTGTGAAACAGCCGACAGCCCTCTGGTCTCACACTTGGTCAAACTAATCACCTCAGTCAGTTCTCTTCATATGAAAGTGATCAGGGATGGAATGAGGACCAGTGCATTTGCTCTTGGCCATTACAGTAACCAGATTTTTAAATGCGCTTTAGGCCGATGAATGAACATTGGTATTCCAAGTAGAACCCTTGTTTTAATTTAACACTCTTTGCTTCTGGCTTTTATACTTTTTTGTCCCCTTTTTATTGTCTTTGGTTGTATCAACAGTTGGACAATACAATCAAATGGATATCAAATACTATTCCTTGTGGGCATGTGCACTTAGCCTTTGTTCTGTAGAAGTGTTCCTTAGATGTTCATTTAAAAGTGGTTAACAAAGAGTGGCCTACAAATCACTCCTAAATGGCTGAGAGAGGTGTGGTGTCTCTGGTAGCATCCGCAGTCCCCGCGATGGTAGCTGTAAACATGCTGTGATTTATATGGAGTGGGCACATGGAGTGACCACGGCTGAATGTTAATGTGCCAGACATGGGCTGTGAATACAAATGTGTCTTTGTCAACTCTCTCACGGTTTTCCACCTTCTGTCCTCTCTTCTGTTTACTGGACTTACTTATTTCTAACAAAAATATTATGCACAGTTGACCATGCTTTGTCAACAATGTTCCAGTGTATGGCGTTAAAGGCGGGGAATTACACTTCAATTTACATAAACTGTATTAGTCATCATGTCTCCGTGTTAGTTCAGAAATGCAACATTTAGTTAAGCATATAAACAGTGTGAATCTGTTTACCTCTGACTTAAGGCCTGTCCCCCTCCTCTCTGCTGAGCTGAAGTGCAGACCTGTTCCAATGAGCAGCAGAGTAGAACGACCTGATGAGAAGGATAAGGAGGAGACTTGAACAACAGACCGGAAACAGGTCCCAAGTTCTCCTTATAGAGGCCACAGTATTGCTCAAAAATGCCTGAATAAAAACAACATAAATAAATAAGAGCTTTTTTTTAGCGCAGACCTCCACCCAGAGCCACAGTTTGATCCATACGGTGATAATCAAGAAATTCCGTATACCTTGTTCATTTCTAAATATTTTGTTAAAATCTGTCTTTAACGTTATCAGTTATTTTGCTTACTAGTGGCATACACACAAACAAGCCTTGGTGATTACATTACCCCCTGGTAGATGTAAAAACACCCTTCAGGCCCATTTTGGATTAACTTAACATACACCTGTGGTCTGGTATATCCCGGCCCAAACTCATGGACTGCACCCCCCTCCCAGCCTGGGAGTCTCCTCAGTCCTGCACTGCACAGCCTCAGTCCTCCTTTTACAGCCTGAGTCCTAGATCTAGAGCATGTCCATCTGAGAGAGCGGGTCCCTCTCTCAATATTGGTCCCCTCAGGGTTTCACACAGGTTTTTATTTTTGAGTCATTCCTTGCTGAAGTGTAAGGGCCATAATGATCCAAGACATTTAAAGACCTTTCTATTGGTCCTCCCACTCCCTTTGGACCAATGCCTCCTATGTTTTTGTTGTTATTGCATTTTCTGCGTTCTACCTCTGATCTGTTGTTGGTGAAGGGACATCTTTGTAAAGTCCCCATCGAATTGAACATCAAACTTCTCTTTTTAAGAAGAAGGAAACATTGGGGGATACGTGAAGCATGTGGAAAGTAGGCTTGTGTTCCATGATGCAGTCTTCCTCCTCCACATAATGATATCTCCAACGTAGTGTTTACTCCGTCACCCTGGATTAGGCTCACTGTGATGCTCTGTGATTTCTGTGCTCAGTCTTAATGGGGCCTTTAATCTGCTCGTCCTTTCAGCACCGGGGCCCGCTCCAGCAGACAGCAGCGCAAAATATTTGGACTGGTCATAAACTGTGGCCTAACCCTGTTTAGACATCCGCCTGCAACTTTTTTGTTGTGAAAAAGTCTGTGATGTTTGGTTTAAGTTTCCAATTGTCATGTGGAAGTGATTGAAAGTTTGTGTCAGCTGTGGATAACTTTTGAATTTGAGATGAGGTTTTCAACTCTTTTGTTTAGTCTTACCATTGTTTTGTATTATGTGAAGCTTGCTGCGTTCTGGCCTACATCATTGATAATCACAATATGGATCGAAATACAAAATATAAATGTAATATCAATTTGAAATGACCGCTGCTGTGAGGATGAGCTGACAGGGACTTTCCTCTCGAGTCACCACTGTCCTACACGAAGCATCAACAACACATACCACACACTGAGGAGATGTATCTGATTCAAATACATAATATTCTTCTACATTTTGACACAAGACACATGTGAGCTTATTTATTATGGATCTGGATCTTATTCTCCTGATTTCCAATGAGTGTCCTACTCAACTAGAGGCCAACACAAATATGTATACACAAATTGAGAGATTTGAGAAATAACAGATTTTAAAATTAGCGTATTAAAATGAACAAGCACTAATTAAAATGAAGAAGCACTAATTAATCAAATCTAAGTTAGGGAACATTATACTGAAAGTCATATTCAGATTTGTGGCAATCTAGAATGTTATTGTTTTTCATTTTAAAATAACACATTAAGATGTAATTGTCCTGTCCCCAAAACAGTGTTTTGAGGCTTCATGAAAGAATATTCTGTCCACAATGATATAATATCACACAAACGGAGGCATAGTGGCACAGATGTTCACACATGTGCTTCACAGAAAGAAGGTTCTGGGTTCCATTCTTTCTGTTTTAATGTTTGCATGTTCTCTCTGTGTCTGCGTAGGTTTCCTCTGGTTTCTCTGGTTTCCTGTTCCACCATAAACGTGTGCAATAGTTCTGGGGATTGACTGTGTCTGTGAGTGTGAATGTGGGACTGCAGATGGAAATCAGCCCAAGGCTACAATCTGGTTTATTTACAGCACTGCTGTTCATTTATACACAAAAAATAAAACTAATTTCAAATACAAAATATTTCAAATTGATTGTTTAACACTAATCTTGACCCCCATAAATTTTACACGTTTCAGTTTAATCTCCCGCCACTCTCCCACAAACCTGGGCTCAGAGACAGATGTGCAAGTATTCATGAAAATATTTGAGCTGAAACATTTGGAGGCAGACCTGCTGTTGAAAAAGTCATAATTCTTGGATTTGTGTGGCTCCCTTTCATTTCTCAGATCAGTGTTTTGTGAGCTTCATCGGCTGTTGCTGCTGCTCAGACACTGCACAGACTCACTGTTAGTCATACAGAATACAGTAAATGTTTGTGAGGTCAAGCAAAGAGGCTATTTTAAAAACAGGAGGTGACAAAGCATCTTGAAGCATTTAATCTCATCAAGATTTTTGGTTCGGTCTTTTTACTTTAGAAGTGGTTCAGACAGAGTGGGCCGAGCACACTCCACCCATGTGCAGCAGTGTGGCACCGAGCCTGGGAGACCAATTAGCCGCAGTGAAGCCTTTTGATGATGCAACATGTGGTCTGTCCAGGCAGTAGCAGAGAGTTAACCCTACAGGATTAACTCTGGACTCCACAGGAATATTCATTTCAATACAACATTCTTTATTTATAGACAACATTTTACAAACAAACTTTCTCAGAAGTTTCCCAAGTGTTCACAGACTTCACAGTCCACCAAGACCTTTGTCACCGGTTCTGTTCTTTTTTGTTTGTCAACAAAAAATATGCAGGAAAATCAGCTATGCCAGGTCAGAGCCCAAAAATAAATATAACTACCACTATACTCCACCAGCATGCATCATCTCACAATTTTAATGGACTCTTCAATCACATCCCATCTTCACACCACATTTCAGCTCATTCTGTCAAGTAATAAAAAACTGAAGCTCAACTCACATCCATCAAACAGCAGGTTACCGCTGCTCTGAATCCACCAAAACACATGAAGTTGTTTCTAAGTCAGCGAAACCAACAAGCAGATAATCCATTTGCTCAATAAAGCATGGTCCCCGTGGACAAAGAGTGATCCCCATTTTATTCAGTGCTTGTGTTCAAGCACTGCATGAACACATGCATACCAAATCCATCCACTCGTGTCTCCTTCTCAGCTAAATGTGTGAAAACTGTGTAAAGCCCTTATGTTCTGCAGCATTCTTCGACTGCATGTGTTCACTGGTAAACGGACAGTGAAATTTTATCGTACGAAAGTCCATGTTTGTTTGCCCGTTGTGGCTTCTGAGCATGACCATTCTGCACCGTATCACACCAATGCAGACCAATGAAGACCAATGGGAAACATCCTTGGAACATTGGCCAGGGAAAACACTTGGGATTCCCATGGACAGCAACAGATAAAGTGTAGGAAAATGCATCAGAGGAACATCATATTATTTGTGCTCAAAGGAAAAGATGCATATATCATGAGTTGCATATTGTTTTGATCATTAACCTCTCTAAATGTAAGCATCAACTCAGAATCCACACAGAAACACCCAGAGTCACAGTTCATCTGTAAACAATGTGCACATCTGGAGCATATCTCAGAACAGAGCACACAGACACTCCTTGTTGGAGACCAAAGCACTGCTCTCCATGGACCAAAGGGGAAGACCAAACACCCAGGACTTACACATCATGTTAAGTAATGCCTTTACTCATGTCTCTCATTACTCCTCTCTTTAATAAAGGTTTAGATGTTGTGATTGACCTGCAGTAGAAAAACTTCTTATGATTATGATCCCTTCCTTTTTGTGTTGGTAGCAGTTGAAACGCCTTACAATAATGATGTGCCTGAATCTGCGCAAGTATTTTTTTGCCAATTTGTATTTGTTGTCACCCAATGGATGAAATATAATGATAATAATAAAGTATTGGGTTTATATAGTACTTTTTGGACACATGCTTCACATGGTATTATTCATTCAACTTGTCCCTCTGACCACCACCAGTCATACACACGCACACGCACACTCAAACTCAAAAAACAATTTGGAAAAAAAACCTGGATCAGTTTTGACTCCAAACTTCAGAACCAAATGAAATACAGTATAGTCCAAAATTGTGCAAAAAAGTGAATAGGGATTTTACAGGAACTGGAGCTTTTTGCTTTGCCATAGACATCCACTGCTTGTTCCCACTTATAATTATAGTACATGAGTCATCTGAGGTCTAAACTACTGGGACTGAGCTTCACAAAGAGCTCAATCCTGTGTGTGCTCCAATGGGATTCAGTTTGGAAGCATTTAGAGCAAAAGGTCGGCGCGGTAAGGGGTTAACAAAAATCTTGTAAGCACATTTACAACCTGATTTTAAGAACATTTAGAACATGTTCTCTGTGCCTGTTTAACAGCGCCTTTCCCAGTTGGCTGCGCTCTTGGCTGAAAAGCAAATTTACATGTGTGTGTCACTGATAATGAACATAGCCTTCAGCGTTTATACTTTCAAGAAGCCAACATGCAAAACATCTAGGATTACTATGTCAGTGAGATTAACCGTGCCTTTTAGTTTATGAAAACCAACAACAATGTGCTTTTATTTGCTCAAAAACAATTACTCTTAATGCTCTCCAAACATAAACACACATGGTGCACACACAGGCTCTTTGTTCATGAACCAGCCATTAAAACAGATGAAGCTAAGTCAGAAGTCAGCCTGTGCATGTGGTGGACATGTGTGACATCCGACAAAGTTACGTTTTTGACAAATACAAAAACAACTGGGCTGAGCGTCCTCTATCACAGCCACAGCGTCATTGTTGTAATCAGTAGCACACTTTTTCATTAGCTTCATGTATCACGCATAAACATTGTCATTTCCTTTGTTTACGAGACTTAATTTAACTCTATAACATGTTCTCCTTTAATCAAGTTGCTCTTACACAGTACATCTATGTCTGACATCGTTCAGTCTGTCATGGCCTGCCTCCTCCCATGCATTCCCCTCCCTTCTATTCGTGTGTGTGTGTGTGTGTGTGTGTGTGTGTGCGCTTGGGAGTCTCTATGTTCTACTCACCTGCTACCATAGACCAGTGATTCCCAAACTTTTTTGCCGGGCCCCCCTTTTGTACATAAGATTCCCCCCCCCATAGGACATACATACACATTTTGTTTTCAGAATCCATTGCAGTTTATTTCACACATTATAATTAATATAAACCTCAGCCCGAACTGCAGATTGTAATGTGTCACATCGCAACTTTTTTAATTAATATAAATAAAAGTGAACTTCCATAAACTGCAGATTTTAATAAGTGTAACAGCATTCAGCACCTTAACTGTGTAAGTATGTTCAGTGTAACAAGTTTCTTTCTTTAATACAATTTTTTTTATCATTATGTATTTTTTAATAATCGCCTCCCTGAAAAAATGGGGTTTAAAACATGATTAACTCCATGAGAGGAAAACAAAAACAAAAACCTAAACGTTATTGTGCAAAAATGGCACCTTTAATCCTCACATCTTTTCAGTGACTGATGTGGGCCCGCAAATCTGGGTTGAAATGTTTTGTCCCGTGCCCCCCCTGCAAATTCCCCCACTTTGGGAACCACTGCCATAGACCCTGAAAAACTCTCTTCTGCTGTGAGATTATTTTGTCTTTAACACCGTGGCGGTTCAAAATGACTTTGAATTTTTTGTTTTTTTTACTGACCGAGCTGACTCTTTTCTCCAGCTTCTACGACTCCCGCCTCTACTCACGTGATCCTGGTCTCCTGTGTTTTATCGAGCTCTACCCTGCTCCTCTCCAGCCTGCTATCACCCCATCTCCAAGACCTACGACACCTTTACTCCTGCTCTAACAGTAAAACAAAGACTTTTTTTTGGTGAGCATTTTTGGATCGCTCCTCTGAGCATAATCACATAATCAAAGAATCTGCATTTTGTCTTGAACGTATTAATGAATCTCTGTAATCTGCAAAATTGAGTCATACTTGTCAAATAGAAGACATGCAGATGTTAGAGTTGAAGGATTAACCAGAAAAAAGAGAGTACTGTGAAGTTTCTTTCCAATGAATCATACACACACGATTCCTTCAGCACCATCAAGGTAAAAAGCATATGTTTGCTTTTCAGCCAGCTCACAAATGGATATGAAGGTAAAACACAAATTATATTTACGTTTCAAATGAAGCCTTTTATTCCGACATGGACAATTTGAGACACACATTTGCAGTCATAACATTGAGTAGACAAATTAGTTCTGAAAAACAGCACAAATACATGTTTCTGCCGCATGCCAAAAACAACATAAGCATCAAATTAAGACAAATATTCCTGTCCTTTTCCTTTCTCGACAGGGGCCTGTTTTTGTATATCGCACAATGCATCGGCCTTGGCTTTTGAAAAATCATTTGTTTTTACTTAGTGACATATTCCAAACTTCAGTTGCTCCTTTCTCCCATGTGTGACACCACAGCTGAAAGAAAATCTCCCACATCAGCACAGCGTGGACTACAAAACAGCGTGTTCTCAAATGAGACTTAAGGAGTTTGGACTTTGTTCTTTTCTGATCTTCATTTCACCAAAGCAAGCCCTTTAATTACATGGCTGCCCTGCTAACACTTTACACATTTGCTCCTATTAACATTCAGTGCATAGAGAGTGACCTCAAATATGTTTCTAGTTGACTGGGAATCACGCTAAGCAGAGTCGGGCCCAAAGTTTCCAATGTAAATGATATGTATACAGTGATGGCTGTTTGGCACAGAGTCAGTACATGCATACACGAGACATAGCAGACAAGTTTATGAGTATCCACCATGTTACATTTATTGAGTGCTGCAGGGACAAGAAAGAGGATGATCTTAAATGTAGGGCAAGTTTAAGGCATATAGACCAGTGGGAGCGTGTCTCGACTCAAAAATGTCCAAAATTACGTATATGCGCTGACATGCTTGTAATACCACCCCGGGCCGATGGGGGTGGACCCGGAATAAGAATTAGCCAATGCTAACATATAGCATTAGCATACCTCCGGAAAACGTCTTTACAGGATGGTCCAAAAGTCGGCTCTTGGCCCAAAGCTACGCTCCAGATGTGTGTCCATTCTGAGGGGAGTGTATTTTTTTGGACCAGTCTAGTTTAGTTGCTGTGGAGTTTTGAATGCACTAATGGGGCTCGTGCCAACTGACGCATGCGCAAATGTGTTTTTTCACATTTTCTAGCCACCGCAGCCATTTTGAAACTGCCCATAGATGGATGAAAATGGTGGCACATAGGAGATAGGTTATGTCTGTTAATATTTACAGTCTATGATATAGAACCAATCATTATTCTCATTCTGTGTTTTAAAGCCTAGCGTACATTGGACTGGCAACTGATTATATCCGTCGCATATGAGTTGCTGCCCCGCACACATTGACAATCTGACGAAAACGGGCGACTCCCAGTAGCAGACCAGTCTCGGGAATAACAGCGCGTACATCGACAACTACTGGCCGTCAACTACTGTGTGTTTTCTGGCATAAACTGTTGCGGGCTCGCAATACATGCCTTACACACATGTTGTCGGAGCGCGCCATAGAGCACGCACATCGGGTCATATCTCCGAAACTGAGGACAACTACTTGTAGCCACCTTGCAACTAGTTGTCTCCAGTTTCTCTGTCGATGTACTCTAGACTAAAGGGTTTATTCTAAAGGGAGATATTTTCAATCACATATCGTGTAGATAAGTATAGATATTGGAGACAGTACACAGGGGGTGGACATTTTCTAAGAGTTTTCTTCCTCCCACTCCTTTTCGAGTTTGAACAATGTACAATATTGTGATAAATCATTGTAAATTAATGATTTTCTAAAAGATTCTATGTACATTGAACTTAAAATAAATAAACACTCAAGTAAAACAGTCAGTGGTCAGTTAAGACAGCGTGGTCAGTTGAGACAGAGTCAGTGGTCAGTTAAGACAGAGTCAGTGGTCAGTTAAGACAGTGTGGTCAGTTGAGACAGAGTCACATATTGTGATGTCATCAAGGTGGCGGCCATTTTGGAAAATTTTAATTATTGTATAAATATAATAATTATTTGAGATCAGGGAATACTATAAACAGTCAATGTGAAATATCTTTAGTATGAAATGAATTTGGGATAGAAATAAATTCCCTGATCCAGATTATAGATAATGTTTTAGCACTGGTTCGCGGCCATATGGAATTGTATTATTTTCAAAGACCTTCAGTGATCAAGACAGCACTCTTTATAGTTTACAGTCATGAAATCTGGAGATTGGTTTCAATACTTCCCTTTCAGAGAAGTAGTGGGCTTACTATTTTTCTCAGTGGAAATGAGGCTGCAGGATTTACCGTTTAGAAACAGAGAGATGAAATGAATGGGCTCAGAACTTGTCAGATCGTCTCAACAACATACAACAGGCTCTTCAACACTTCTGATCCACTTTTGTGGATTATTTTCTCTCAAGAACTGCCTTCATCCTCATCATCGCTGTTGGTAAAGGCAGTGAACGCGATTAGCGATGTGTTTTTTTCCCGCGTTCTACGTCATGGTGCTACGTCCCTTAGGACTTCGCTAGTGGGATATCACTCGTGACCCCCAGGTCACACGCCAGAGAGATCAAAATAATTTGCTCCAATCACCAGCCACCTTCCTCTATAAATGCCCCTGCACAAGGCCGCACCCCCTCTTTCACTCTGGCGCCGATTGAGATCTACCGTTCAATTTTACCAGAGAAAAAGATGTCTTCTGATGCTCGTCCGAGTTCCCCTTCGCCATCCGGCGTCGGACGTCGTCGTTCCTCGACTTGTCGGGTCAAGCTCCAGCGCAAGGACCAGCACTCCAGCTGCTTCGTGTGCCTGGGTTCGGGCCATGCGGCGTTGAGCGCCACCTGCGCCTCGTGTCTCGCTCTCCCCAGGGAGGAGAGTGAACGCAGGCGCGCGTTCTTCGCCGCTACAGCGCCCCGTCCGGACTCCTCTCAGGACGAGGAGTCTGTGATTGACTGGGCCCCCCTCAACCTTCCACCCGTGCCCGCGGAGTAGGGTGACTGCGAGGACGGAGAGGTTTCGGAGGTCGGCTCTCTCCTCACGCTGGACGAGGTGGTGTCCAACCCGGAGCCGGACCGCTTCCCGCTGGACCACATGCCTGGGCTCTACTCCACGGCGGCGGCCATCATGGATGCCCCCCTGCCACCGCAACCAAACCAGAGGGTGGAGGACTTCACCTCTGGTTACGCCACCACTCGAGGGAGGAGGAGGACGCAGCCCACGTTGTGCCCGCGGATGGACCCGATCGTCCATTACGCAACACGTGAGTGGCCAAAGCCCCTAGCGGCCAAGAGGCCCGCTTTGGGGTACGGCATGTACTGCAACGTGCAGGACTGGTCCTGGACCGGCGGGGTCCCGGACATCGAGGATTCGGTTTGAGTGGCCCTGCACCCCTCCGCATCCGTGTGGCCCGGCACCAGACCTCTCCTTCCCTCCGAGCGGGACAGGATGTCTTTGGCGATGCACGACAGATGTTACGCCAATGCGGCACAGGTCGTCGCTGTGGCGAACAACATGGCCTTCATCACCGGGGCCCTGGATAGGTCGCTCTCTTCTGGCCAGGCGCTCAGTGGAGACACCTTATCTCAGGCGAGGACCACTTCAGCGGCGATCCTGCGCATGTGCCAGGCGCTAGCTGTCGATGGCGGCCGCACCATGGCAGCAGCTCAAGTCGGGGCCAGGCACCTCTGGCTTGGGCTGGCGAACATCAGGGAGGCGGAGAAGAGGCAGCTGCTGGACCTGCCCATCTCCCAGACGTCGCTCTTCGGTCCGGAGATGCAGACCCTGATGACTAGGCTGGACACCGCAGCTAAGGACTCTGCTAGCCTAGCCCAGCATTTAGCAACGAGGCGCGAGGCCCGCCCTCCAGCGCGGAGCCGAGACAGAGGCAGGGAGCGCTCGCCCCGGGCCATATCCACGCTCCGTGGCTCATCGTCCCCCAGCGACGAGGCCCCCAGGTCCAGACAGACACACGGGAGGCTCGCGGGACCAACGTACCCACCGCCGACCTCCCTATGGCAGAGGAGGTCGGGGCGGTAAGAATTCGTTCAATAAAAGCCGACCGGCATTTCATCAGTACTCGCTGTCTGAGTCTCATTTGGGGGTATGTAACATGTCAAATGATCTGAAATCTGTTTGTGGTACTTTTCGAGCACATAACGTGGCGCCGCTAGGCCTGCAGCCCCCAGAGAAGGGCGTGCAGTGCGCTACGCGGGCCACGAGCTCCGATTCACGGGTTCATGCTAGGCCCTCCCAGAGAGGCAGGCGGAGGGATCTGGTGAGTAATAAGGTGTGTGCTTCGGCCGAACGCGTGTTAGCATCTCCGAGCTACGAGGCTAACACGGGGTTTCCCACTCCAGGGGCTCGCCCCCCCCTCCATGAGGCAAGAGCCAGGGGGGGGCACAGCAGCCGAGTCACGTGGGATGAGCAGTCCCGTACTTATGACGTCGGGCCTGCAGAACACGTGACCGCCCCCGGCGCTCACGGTGTGACGCAGGGGCCCCCCGGCCCTTTCAGCCACCCCCCCTCCCTGCTAGGAACACCAGGAGAGGGCGGGGCCGTGACGTCTCGTGTTCCAGCTCCCGTTCCGCCCCTCACAGACTTCTACAGCATCTGGAGGGAGCAGGGCCTACTGACAGATATTTGGCTGGAGAAAACTTTGCGCAGGGGTTACGCACTGCAATTTTTCCGAAAGCCACCACCATTCCGAGGCGTACGGGCAGTACGCTCTCAGGTACGGGGATCGATAGAGGCACTACAAGCGGAGGTCTCCTCTCTGCTGAGTCGAGGCGCAGCAGTGGAGGTAGACCCGCAGGACGCCACCAGGGGGCTGTACTCCCCTTACTTCTTAGTGCCAAAGAAGTCAGGCGGGGTGCGTCCCATTCTGGATCTGCGCGTGTTAAACGAGTGCATTTCCAAACGGCAGTTTCGGATGCTGTCCACAAGGCAGCTCCTCGAGTGTGTCAGGGAGGGAGACTGGATGACATCCATAGACCTGACAGATGCGTACTTCCACGTGCCCATAGTGCCAGAACACAGGAGGTTTCTGCGCTTCGCAGTGGGAGAGAGGAATTACGAGTACTGCCGTCTACCCTTCGGGTACGCACTCGCGCCTCGGACTTTTTCCAAATGTGTGGAAGCAGCTCTGGAGCCGATCAGACGCGCAGGGGTAAGAATATTAACTTACATAGACGACTGGTTAATTCTGGCCTCATCCAGAGAAGTGGCCGTGAGCCACACGCACTGGGTCCTGTCCCACATACAGCGTCTGGGCTTTGTGGTGAACAGGGAGAAGAGCAAGCTGCAGCCAGCCCAACGCATGATTTATCTCGGCCTGCAGCTAGACTCTGTGACATTCCGTGCTGCTTTGTCCGTGGACAGACAATGAATATTACCCGTCTGGCCCGGGAGGTTCTGGCGGGCCCCAGAGTCCCCGCTCGGCGCCTCAGGTCCCTGCTGGGAATGATGGCGGCGGCTCATGCTGTGGTGCGGCTAGGCCTGCTCCACATGAGAAATTTTCAGAGGTGGTTCTCGCGCCTCAGGCTTCACCCCTCCCGGGACGGGGGGAGGCTGATCTGGGTTCCCCAAGTGGCAGCTTTGGACATCAGGTTCTGGCTCACTCCGGGTCTATTGCGGGACGGAGTGACTCTAGCCTGCGCCGTGTCTCACGTGGAGGTGTTCACGGACGCGTCGCTCGAAGGATGGGGCGGGGTCCTCGGCCAGAGCTCTGTAGGAGGCTGCTGGTCGGACTCAACCCGTCACATCAACCTGCTGGAGATGGAGGCAGTACACAGAGTACTGCTGCACTTTGCTCCTCAGCTGCAGGGGAGACACGTGATGGTTCGCTCAGACAACACCACAGTGGTCTCCTATCTGAACAGGCAGGGGGGCACCAGGTCCCCCGCTCTCCATCGCATGGCGACAGTGACGCTGCTGTGGGCGGCGCTTCACCTCCTGTCTCTCAGGGCGCACCACGTCCCGGGGGTCCGGAACGTGGGGGCCGACAGGATGTCCAGGGGGGGCCCGCTCCAGGACGAGTGGGGCCTGGCCCCGCGGGTAGCTGCGGAGATCTGGCGGAGGTTTGGCCGTCCAGTGGTCGACCTTTTCGCCAGTGCAGAGAACGCACAGTGCCCGTCCTGCACTGTGCGTTCTCTGCGGACCGCGGACGAGCCGCCCTTAGGCGTGGACGCTCTGGCTCATTACCCCTGGCCAGGCGGCCTGCTGTACGCTTTCCCACCGGTGCGTCTCCTGCCGGTCCTGCTGTGGAGGATCGAACAGGAGAGGAGGTCGGTGATCCTGGTGGCTCCGGACAGTCCGCATGCCCGGTGGTTCCCCTTCCTGAGGGGCATGGCGGTGATGGAGCCCTGGGCCCTCCCGGACGAGCCGGGGGCTCTAGTCCAGGGGGGAGGAGCCCTGTTTTCACGCCCGATAATCGGCCGCAGGCTCCGGGTTTGGAGGCTGAGAGGCGGAGCCTCGTAGACCTGGGTCTTCCCCCTGCGGTGGTGGAGACCATTCAGGGAGCGAGGGCGCCGTCCACTGTGAGGGCCTACGCCACGAGGTGGAGGCTATTCAGTGTCTGGTGCGATTCCCGTTCCTGGGATCCCAGGTGTTGCCCGCTGGAGGGGGTCCTGGGATTCCTACAGGAGCTCTTCGACAAGGGGAGGGCTGTCGCTACCTTGGCGGTGTTCGCGGCAGCCATTACTTCGGGTCACGACGGATTCGGGGGGTTCACAGCCCGTTCTCATCCGTTGGTTAAACGTTTTCTGCGGGGGGCGCGCAGGAGGAGGCCCCCGCTCCAGAGAACGCCTCCGATTTGGGACCTCAGGGTGGTCCTTAGGGGGCTGTCGGGTCCACCTTTTGAACCGGCGGCGGAGGCGAGTCCCGAGTGTATCGCCTTTAAGACGGCCCTCTTGCTGGCGTTGGCGTCTGCTAAGAGGGCGGGCGATTTGTGTGCGCTCTCCGTCCATGCGTCTTGCCTGTCCTTTGGAGAGGACGACGGTATGGTGGAATTGTGGCCCAATCCGGCTTTTCTCCCCAAGGTCATCACGTCGGCCTTTAGGTCGAGAGTCATCAGGATTAGGGCTTTCATCCGCCGCCGCATGCCTCCCCCGAGGAGGAGCGGCAGCACCTTCTGTGTCCTGTCAGAATGCTGAGGCATTACCTGGCCATGACGTCGTCATTCAGGTTGGGTGGTCAGCTGTTTGTGTGTCTGGGCCCCAAGAACAGGGGCGCCCCGCTGTCGGCTCAGCGGCTGGCGCATTGGGTCGCCACGGCTGTGCGGCGGGCGTATCAATCGCAGGGTCTGGCCCCCCCGGTGGGTTTCAGGTCGCATTCCACGCGTGGGATGGCGGCCTCTACGGCCCTTCTCAGGGGGGCGTCGGTCGAGGACGTCTGCCGTGCGGCTTCTTGGGCGTCGTCCTCCTCTTTCGTCCGGTCTTATCTTTCGGATGTGTCGGACCGGTCGGTGGCCCATTCCGTGCTGAGTGCAGCGGACTGAGTTAGACCGTTGGGTT
Source organism: Knipowitschia caucasica (assembly GCA_964034765.1). Taxonomy (NCBI): domain Eukaryota; kingdom Metazoa; phylum Chordata; class Actinopteri; order Gobiiformes; family Gobiidae; genus Knipowitschia; species Knipowitschia caucasica. The sequence continues at coordinate 22,742,219 of OZ035842.1, read as the reverse complement.
CCTCCCCTGAGGGGGCCTTCGGTTTATTTCCGCCCTGGTGCAGGAGCTCTTGGGAGAGGCATCCTACAGGTGCGGTGCATTTTTGTGTGTTTGGTCGGTCTGGTAGTCCACGTCAGGAGCTCTTGGGAGAGGCGTCCTGTGACTACGGATGACCTACGGCTTGTGTTACGTGGGGGTATCCTTGGTAGGAGTGGCCCCGTAACACGCTTGTTTCTTCTGCCCTGAGTCCTCTTACGTTGTGAGGGTCTTGCTCGGGCGGAGCTCCAATCACCCTTCGCTGGCCTGCTGGGAGTACATTTTCCTACGGCCTCCGCGTTGTGTCCCACTAGCGAAGTCCTAAGGGACGTAGCGCCATGACGTAGAATTAATAGTTACTTAATGTAACTTAAGTTCTACGAATAGGTGCGTAGTCCCTTAGCTACGAGCCCATCAGGCCAGCCCGGCTTGGCAGAGTTCAAGAGGGGGTGCGGCCTTGTGCAGGGGGATTTATAGAGGAAGGTGGCTGGTGATTGGAGCAAATTATTTTGATCTCTCTGGCGTGTGACCTGGGGGTCACGAGTGATATCCCACTAGCGAAGTCCTAAGGGACTACGCACCTATTCGTAGAACTTAAGTTACATTAAGTAACTATTAATTCTCCCGCGACTTCTCCCGCGTCTCCCGTGTTCGCCGTGGATGTCTACCCCCACTACTTTCTCCCACATGCCCGGTGTTATGATGCCCCTGTCCCCTCCACCACGGATCCTGCTTGGCGTTCACAGAATGCTTAAGTTCTACCGCGGCCACACGGAGGACAAGCAGCCGCTGCACAGGGGCTGATTGTGGACTATATGGCGCGGTCTCCCCGTCACCAATAATGTCCGTGTCTGCTTCACTGGACACTTGTGTGTCTTCCTCCTCTGAATCTGAGTGAGCCAGTACCAGACCAAGTACTTCTCTGGTACTGAAGACCTCGTGAGTAAAATAAAAAATCTGCTCTGCTCTCGCTCCTCTCTGCTCTACCGCTGCTGCTTCGCCTCCGCGCTGCAGGTGTTTTACGAACTCAATTTACTCAAAAACTTTCAATATAACCACACCCACAAATGTTGCTCATATTACAGGCACACATGTCCACTAACCCCTGGTGAAAAGTATTCACAAGATTCTGCACCACATTTTTAGATACAGCCTGTTTAAGTGAGCAATGTTGCTTGTCGCAATATTGCGACTTTGGCGCTTAAAGGGCTACAGACACATTAGACATATTTAAACTATCTGACACCAAGGAAATAACTTTTTTCATTATTTAATTTGTTATAGAATCAATTAGCATCAAATGAATGTTACTCAATATTCCTTCTTTGGTCAAAAAGAAACAAAAAATATACATATCTACACATGCTCCTTGTAAATTAAACGTTAAGGATATCAAATGATCTCTGATGTTTTTCTAACTTTATTTATGCCTGACCTTTTCCATGACTTTCTATACTGTTAAGCTGACAGTTCTTGTATGAAATGTGCTTTACAGATACATCTACGACTAGAAGAAGTATTTGCCATCTATGATCCAAGCTGAATAAATCAAAGAAATACAGCCTCAGATAAAGCCTGCACTGTCCGGTCAATCGTGGTCATAGGTTCAGTGGATTCCAGGCATGTGCAGAGCAGATCTCTGGAGTCTGATCAAGTGCTGGAACAGACCTCGTTCTTGATTCATGGATTGTCTTTGTTTCTTTTCTTAGTCAGACTAAGACTTTGTCCAAAAACATGTGGTGATGTCCTGTGCTACTTCCATGTGAAAGTCTGAACGTCCCGGCTGAACAGGAGGAGGACCAGGCTATTTATGTGATGGGAAACCTCTGGGAACATCAGGTCCCACAGTGGGGCGGCTGCAGCTGTAAAGTGCTAAATTGTCGTTAAGCACGACACTTCACCCACATTGACTAGTGTGCGTCTGGTGTGTGTGTGAGTGATTGGTGATTAAATTCATGACAAACATTGGCGGCACGGTGGCACAGTGGTTAGCACTCCCGCTTCTCAGCAAGAAGGTCTATCTGAGTTGAGTTTGAAAGTTCCCCCTTGTCTGCCTAGGTTTCCTCTGGGTGCCCCGGTTTCCCCTAGCACTAAAACAAATGCGCTAGGCAAAATCCTCCTGCTCTGGTCCTGACCAAGCCGAGCATCTACATCTGAAGATGGGTCCCATTGTCATGGTGTGGATTTTATTTTTGTATTCGGTTTTATTTTGACAGTTGCTTCATGCCCTGTTCCCTGTTGATTGTCTGCCCCGCCCTGATGTGTTTCACCTGTGTCTGTGTGTGTCTATATGTACCCTGTGCTTCTCTCCCCTTGTTGCTGGTTCATTGTCTTGTTCTTGTCTTGTTCATGTCCTGTTCTGGTTTCTTTGGATTTTCAAGTTTATTTTTATGCCTTGGACTTTGTTTTATTAAAACCTTTATTTTTGCATTCCTGCGTTTGAGTCCTCCATCTCTCATCACGTGACATCCATGGGGGCTGGACTACTGACCAATATTCCTGACAGTGGCCTAGGGATACATAATGAAGAAATGGTGGTTGCTTTACTTGATCAAATATAAGCATTACTTAGAGGTTACCACTATCATGTCCTCAATGAATTAATTTAAAATGATTTTAAATGACTTGTCACTATGAACAATATCTAGTCTTCTGTGCTCTGTATTTGAGAATGAGGGTATTGTACGCAGGCGCTGGAGGAGCCGGCTGCCCATCGCGTTGCGTTATCTTAAAAGATAAAAATAAAAATCGGAAATTTCTCCACTGCGAGACGAATAAAGGTTTATCTTATTTTATTGTATTGTCATCACACTGATATACTCTGCTCTCGATACTCACCAGATTATGGCTTAAACCGTTGATGTATATCCTACTGAAACATGGACCAATTACCATGAATTAATAATATCAATGATCCACGACCATGGATCATTAATATTATTAACAGGAGGTGCTCATGTTAAAACCCAATGTCTGTGTATGACTCTATTCCCTCATGTCCCTTGCTCTGGCAGAATCACAGCCAAGTCCAGAATGCACCGTGAGATCACACATTATTTACACAGAGAGAGCGTCTGCTGAAAAATAGCAATATCACAGAAATATATGAGCAGACAGAGCAGAGGAGTATTCATCAGTCACATCTAAGGATACGAACAGGGGAATGTATGAAAAAACCACTATTCAACCATTTTTTGTAATATATCTAATAATTTCAGATCACGATTCTCAGATGAGTTGCTAAGGCTGTACAATGAGGATTATCAAACACTGCCGACCTGACCTCACATGCATGCATCGGTGCAATATCAGATGCAAATTGAGGGAATTTCTTAATCGACAGAAGAGAGAGTTACAAATATGAAAAGTGAACCAATAATAGTTGGATTTCTGTCAAAAAAGTTGAACAGCACTTCTGCAGTCGCCATTCATCAAACACATGACTTGTGTTACAGCTTTGACATTAACAGCCGTTGTTCAAAGCCAGAACTTTCAAAATCCAATTGTTTTAAATTAACTTTTTGGCTCGGAAGAAGTTGCCTCTAAATCATAACCTGGGAACGTCACGCACGGCTTCTGATTTAAGAGAGCTGTATTAAAAAAAAACGTAACGCCTGTTTTGAATTTGTGAGTTTCATGATTTGTTATTGAAATGAGTTGTAAGCAGCGAATAAAAATATACATTATTATGGTTCTTGAGGTCTCCCAGAGGTTTCTGGCTTATTCCCGTTGGGTTTTTTAATTGGAATTTTTCCTTGCTGATGCAGGTGGGTCTGAGGACAGTGGTGACGCTCGACATTCAACAACATTTATGGACATTAATCAAGATTTATGGACATTTATGGATATTTATCAAGATTTATGGACATTAATCATCTGCCCCTATGGACCAATGGCTCTATATGTTCTTTATCAATCAATCACCTTTATTTGTAGAGCGCTTTTTCTACACAAGGCACCTCACAACCCATATCACATCAAGCATGAATCAGACCCCTTAAAATCTACATATACAGTACATTACAAAATACGATTGAAAACAAGACTTAAGATCACAAGAAATATTAAAAAAAGAGAATAAAATCATAATTAAATTAAAGTAATTAAAAACCTTAAACATAAAAAAAAATCACACACAAGATGAAAATCATAAATAATAATAAATCAATATAATTGCATTTCTTGTGCTTGATTCTCTGAACAATGTTGGCAAAGTCAACGGTTTGGTAAAGTCCTGATATAACCACTGTTGTGATTTAGGGCTATACAAGAATACATTTAATTGAATTGAATACATAGAGTTGAATGGTTCTTAGAGAAAAGTTGTATGGGTTGAAGTTAGACTCCTGCAACAGTGTATCCTGCCACATGAACAGGCTGCTGTACGTCAGACTCTTGGCATTGGAGAACTTGTGAAACTCGCTTTTGGCCCAGCGTCTGTTCTGCCTGATGCCTTGGTCTTCAAAGTGTCGAGCCAAAATTGTTGCTCTTTTATAGCGGCACATTGGTCAGAGTAGACATTTACAAGAAGTGCCACCCAGAGAGTAAACAGTGGCCCTGAGAACAGACAGTATCAGTGGGAGGTCTGTGGTCTCCTGCTGCTTTGGCATCTTTGATTGTGATCACACCGGGAGCTTCAGGCCCGGATCAGTTTAGCCACATTCTTAACACTAGAAACCAATAGAATTCTGGGAATTTCCCAAAAAAATTCTAGTTTTCCCCCAGTTGTATTATAAGTAAGTAATGTATAAGTTTTATTTTTCCTTAACTCAATGTTACTAAGAGCTTAAACAGTTTGTTGAAAGGTGCAATGCTAAAGACGAAATACTAACTGCTGACAGTAAACGGTGTGTTGCTATAATAACCAGCTCTCTGGTGGGATAAAATAGGAACCTCAGGGTGGCCCATATTGACCGATTTGAACTAATTTTGATCGCTTGTATCTGCAATAGTTTAGAACTTGCCGAAAAGTTTCTTATCGTTTGTGATTTGTGTAAGTCTATAGAGTCAACTCAATAACAGGCAGTGAGTTGAAGGGACTCCTGAGGATGTACATGGAGAGAAAAGCCATGGTGATAAGATATAGGCCTCAAGTTCTCCACGCCTAAATTGTGCATTTGTGGTATACTTTGTAAATCACGTATCTGCATTGGCCTTTCCTCAGAAGTCTTTTCATGTCCACTTGAATCCTACAAAAAATATGCTATATAGCCACCGATGTGGATGACAGACAGTGTTAGTAGTAAATAGATTCGGTGCTTGGAGAACTCTGTCAAATGTGTTGCAGAGGGTAAAGTTTCCTCGTTTCTGCGGTAAGTAATTGATCTCTGGAGAAGAAACACTGCTGTGTGGAGTGAAAGTGCAGTCAGTAGCTATGCTTTGGAAAACTCACTTTCCCCCTGACTTGGAAACTTTCAAAACATTTTCTTTGTGTCAAATACTTGCATTCAAGTACTGTATGTTAGGGAATTACACAGAGACAGAGTTTTAAAGCTTGAAGAACGAATAGAGGCAGACTGTTCACTTTGCACATAGATAGTGGCATGTCCTCTTTCACTTTATAATTCATAATTAATATGAGGGTTATATGTTTTTGTACATCCCTGTTTCTATCAACCAAGACTATGTCCTTAACCTAAAAGTAATAATTTTGATCATCCATCGTCACTCCTATCATAAAGAACAGCCACGTGGAAAACCATTTCACCCGGGGGAGCGTTTGCTTTTCACCCTGGTCGCACTCATCATCAGCTCTGACACCTGCACTGGAGAATGGGAATCATGCTTCATATATTTCATACCTCTGTCCTGTTCTAATGCGCAGTTTGGGCCTAAGGAAGGAATGAGAAAATAGTGACAAGAAATACACCTGCAATAATGTCAGTGTGGCCGTGAGCTCTAGACTATGACCCTAAAGCGCTTACAGAATCAAAGTGGATATACAACAAGAGAGGGAACAACTAGTTAAACACATATAGTGTTATATGAGTGGAGTTTGCATGTTCTCCCCGTGTCTGCGTAGGTTTCCTCCGGGTACTCCGGTTTCCCCTACCACTAAAAACATGCACAATAGTTCTGGCATGCGCCTCCTGTACTGGCAACCCCACTCCCATCTCTGTGTGGAGTGAGAGGACAAATGCCCAAAAAATAATAACAATTGTAAACCGCTTTGTGACTCTGGTCTGTGAAAGGCGGTATATAAATAAAGATTACTTACTTACTTACTTACATATAAACAATATATATAATTACAGATTACCATTTATTCCCATCGTCTCAACTGATAGCAAACCATGTCCGCCAGCATCTGCAGACCCTTCCAGTTTAAAACAATGCACTCCTATGGCCAAACCCTTGTCAGCATCCAGTGTTCTCTATGGTTTTGTGGATTATTGTTCCTTGTCAGAGTTTGATGAATGGGAAGCACAGGTCGCACATCATTTTTCAGGACTCATGTCAGTGGTGTACAGTTGGAGGGTGAGGTGTGAAGAGAGCAGGCCTGGCTGAAGGACACTGCTCTCCTCTGGCATTGGTGCATGATTTATAATGCTCAGACAGGGACTTATGCATGCTCTGAAAGCTTTATTAAGTACAGTAGGTTGTGGTTATTGGAATGGAGCAGAACGGCGTGTGGTGGTGTGAACTTCAGTGTGATGAAGGCAGAGAATCTATGCGCTGCCGATGGGACTTCGATAATTATCCCTCGAAGTCTGCAATCTGAGAATAAGCCATTTCAGCATAACAGCTCATTTGTTTTTTGGTTTTAAGATTATGCCAATGTTTGTTCAAGCGCGACCGAGATGCAGAGATAAAAACCTAACATTCCAAAATGGTCTCAGTAATCTGCGCTAATAGAAACGCTCTTTGCCTGTCTGGATATTGTCTTGTGCCCTATAATTACTGCTCTGCCGGGAGAGACACTCTTGTGGTTACCAAGCGTCTCCTCCTTTTCTCCTTCCTCGCTCCGCACAATTTTCTATCCAACACCAACTCCCAGAATCAGCCCAAGCCTCCATTTCTCATCAGCCAGTGAGTGTCTCCAGATGGTGCAGGCTGGACATGGTTAACAGCGCATCCAAATGTTCAATGTTTCCAGGACTTTAAACGGCGTGGCACTGCACAGGCGTAGCGACAAAGGAAAGGGCAATTGCTTTTTAATGTTTAATTGTTAATTGGGGGGCTTTTGCGCAATTTGAAGCTTTAGTAGTCCATAACCACCATCCATGTAATCTCTTGGCAAGAACAGAAGCAGATATAAAAGAGGCACTTTGCCCAACCTTTTTTGGCGGTTCTTTCAAGGCTCTTCCCAAATGTTAAGGTTTGTGCCAACGTGATACAGTCGCCAAAGCTGTGCGTTTGATATCGGTCCAGTGTCTGAAGATTGTTTCACACTTAACTCCTTCCATCTCATAATTTTGCATAAAAGGATGCGTTGCCTGCCGGTGATTTCTTGAAGATTTACCGAATGCAAATGAGCTGGATGTGCATCAACAAACCCCCCTGCCCCAACTGTAATAGTGGTTTGATCCTTGCAATCAGATCAGATGGCAGAGGTTACATGCAGCATATAGGGGATACTAATTTCGTCACAAACTAAAGGGGACTACTCTTAAACCACAAGAGGCCTGAATGAGATGGGTCAAATTTGGGTTAATAGGAACCGTCTGATATGATATGATGCTGTCGTTTCTCTGACTGTTTTTCAACCCCCAGAAATCATATGCTGCTTATTAAGTTTCACCTCCTGGACTTTTTTTTTGCCTTTTTGCTGCATTCCCGCTGAAGGGAGAAAATAACCCAGACAAAAATGTTGAATTGAATTATTGATCATAAGTTTTTCTTCTGTAAATGTAGAAAAGGGAGAAGGAATTCCCCACTGTTTTCCAAACTCATTTGACTGTTTTGACTTTCATGGATTGAACAGCTGGTCTATACTCTGACCTCCTCACATTAGTTCATAGACACAAACCCCACCCATCTGTCCAACCGCACCTTTTTAAAACTTGGTAATCTGTGACAAATTATCATATGACACCATGGATGAAGAAAAAAGTATATCCTCAAAGTCATATCTTTCCGACCCTGTGCTTCCAGTGACACCTTGCCATATTTAACTTTTAATTTGGGAGGCACAGTGGTTAACACTCTCACTTTCCAGAAAGAAGGTCATAGGTTCAAATCCCAGTTGGAACAGTGTCTTTCTGAGTGGAGTCTGCATATTCTCCCATGTCTGCACAGGATTCCTCCGGGTGCTCTGGTTTCCCCTAGCACTAGGAATATGTACAATAGATAAAATCCTTTGGCTGCGGTAGTCCACTCCTGACCAAGCCGAGCATCAACATCTGGATATGGATCACTGGATACGGTTCTACCCTGACCAGTGCTCCTGACAGAAACCCTGGTGGCATTGCAGGATGGGTCAAATGCAGAGGACAAAGTTCCTATAAATATAAACAAAGTGTAACTAACCTTACCTTAATTTGAAAATCAGAATGTGACATCCACTTGGGCGTGCTTGCTCATCTTGACATGTTTGATGTCACCTTTTTTCTATAGTTTGATTTTGAAAATGAATTCACTTTCTAAGACACACCAATGTAAATTATTTCCAGATGTGTTCAAGGGAGTTTTTGCTGTAAAAGTACCATCAACATTACAGTAAGATTGTGAGTATACCATTATTAATCATTATTAACCATTATTTATAGGGCACTCATCACACAGATAAGCTCGCTAGGTGCTTCACAAGCTAAAATGAGACACACACACACACGCGCACACACACACACACACACACACACACGCTAATAAAAAAGGTCCCAGCCCAGAGCCCAATAAAAAATACTGTGTTCACTTACTGGATGTGCCCCCTCTGACCGCCTCTGAGCAGCAGGTTCAGACCCCAGATGTTGTCTCGACTCCTTTGAAACACGGTCCATATATCAGATCTAAAATACCTGTGGAATGCTCTGATGGCCAGATATGGACTTCATCTGTCATTGTGAAGTTTATCTTTGATTTGTGAGGTGTGAAACCAAATATAAGACGACATAATCATTGATATTACTGTAGTCTTAAAATGGTCAAATTAATTACATTGTGCACATCAAGCTTTTTCTAAAACATTATTACACCCTAACATTCATTATATATGCTGTTTTGATTTGAGAAGCATCCTTTCACTATGTTAGAAGACAATTAAAAATAGAGTCAATCTGTGAGGAGAATTAGAGAACAAATAACTGTCATTCTCAAAAAGTGAGCGTGTCAAATACAAGGGAAACATTTATGACATGATTTATACGTCATACAAGTGGATTTCTCATAATGGGTCACAAGCTATGATTCCACTGACATGATATGATGGGCATAAATCTTGGCCTTCTTCATGTTAATGGGATTAACCCGTTGTCCCATTGTCTGTTTCATGATACGACAATGGGACCTCTGAGCCTGCACCGGACCTGTCCACGTACTGCAACCGCTGGTCCACGTTCTGTAGCTTAGGTCCTGGATCTATAGCCTGTTCGTCCCTGGGAGCGGATCCCTTTCTCAATATGGGTCTCCCCAAGGTTTCTCACTTTTTTCTCACTGGTTTTTTTTAAGAGTTTTTCCTTGCCGATGCAGGAGGGTCTGTTGGGCAGTTAGTGTCTAACTAGAAGGACTGTGGTGATGATCCAGGACACTTTAACATTCTACAACATGTACGGACATTTATCAACATGTGTTCTATATTCTTTTTGCGTTTTAACTGTTGATTCTCTGATCTGTGTTGGTGATTCCATGGTTTTGTTAAGTCCTCTGAGATGACTTCTGTGATTTAGGGCTATACAAGAATACATTTTATTGTATTGTATTAGCCCCCACTAAAAGATCAAGGCTATGCTCACACTCCGAGAGCAGCCGTCCTCCTGTGGACTCACCACCTGCAGAGGGTCAGTGAGGGGCTGGTGCTATGAGACTTGGGTGGCATCTCTGACTGCCACCCCCCTGACCCAGAAATGGATAAAAGGGTAGAAAATGGATGGATGGATGGATGGATGTATTGTATTGTATTAACATGGCTGTAGATGGGAGGGGAGACCTCACCATGAGGGTGTTATCCCTGATTCCATAATCCAAGAAGAGTAGATGGTCGTTGAATTGTCCACTGGTCCGTTCCATTTCAGTGCCCCGTTTTGTTGCAGCACTGACTATTTTCGACAAGGTTATGACACAAGTTGGCTACTCCGGGGTCAACAGCTTTGTCCATTGTGTGAGAGAAGCTGTGTGGTCCTTCTGTTCTCCCACTGAAGGAGGCCATTTGTCCAGCCACACAAGGGAATCAAGAGGCGACTGTTTAAGAACCAGGACAGGCCATGATCATAGTACACTAAAAATACACAGATGATGTAAACCAAACCTGTCAGAACTCATTATCAGTTTCCAAGCTCTAATTGGGCTAAGAAAGCTACACTGTGACACAGTTGAGAAGTCGCCTCAAAGCTAACAGAAGCTTTATTCTCTTTTGAATATGTGATTTTTTTTGTCTATGTGTGGCATCGATGTGAAGCTGCCAGTTTGGAATCATGGCAAATGTAATATAACAAGTGGGGGTTTAGCGTTTCCTGCCAAATTTTAATTAGCTGCCATCTTTGGATTTGAGCAATTACAATGAATTTTTGTTCTTTTCAGCCAAAAGGTATTTTGCACTGAGCGGACGTCACTCAAATGTTTAACTCGTGAACCCAATGGTTAGAGATTGTACTTGCAGTGCTTTGCTATTGAAGTCAATTATTCCCTTTGACTGACGTGTTCAAAGTCGATGCAAGAGTAAGGCAGAGAGATCTTCAAGTTTAACATCTGTATTTAATTTATCTTTACAATCAAATAACAGAAATTCAACCAGCTCCTATACTATCCATGTCCCTCTCTGGCCCTGGTCTGCTTCTCCAGTTCCCGCCCCCAGCCAGAGCATAAAAAGAACAGGAAGGAGGGGAGTGTCCTATCAGCCAGCTTCCGGTCTAGGGTCCAGCCTTTTCCTCCGTCTGCCAGACTCCTGATGGAGTGAGGTTGAAAGGTGCAGAAGTCAGCAGGCCAAGACTAGGGGGGTGAAATACAAACGGCAGAATCCATCTGTTGTCCAGTTGCTGGCACAAGAAGACACCTAAAATAAAATAAGAAGGACTGGCCTCCCACTTAGAGGTCGTTTAGGTCATAAAACACATGGTTTTAGAATGTCATGTATTTATAAATACAACAGTTTCCCTCTTTTGACCTGATTAAAAATTAGGTCACAATCCACCTCGTCGTTTATCATCAATACTTGTGCTTAGTTCCGGCTTGATATCTGTGAAGAGTTAATACAGAGAAAACAAACAACACACAACAAACCACATTTTTACCATTCCTTCAATACTATTTGATCACCACTGCACCAATGTCATTCTGATTCTTCTTCAACCTCGTCTGTAATGTATGCACTAAAACTATTCACTATAGTTTAAACTATTCTAATCTATTTACAAATATGTTTGCATATTTTGCTTTTATTGAGCCCTATTCTTAAACATATGTTTTTATCTAATAAATCTATCTATACTGTGGTTTGCTTTCATTATCAGTGGCTTTGGGCCATTTCGTGGGGCTTTGCTCATTTTTCCAAATACATTTTGTTGAACCAGGAAGTGCTGTCCCTTCCTCCTCTCAGACCGTTTGGGATAAATGTACATCGTTAATCAAATTGGTATTATCCTTACAAGAGCTAATCTATTTTAGCAGGTTTCTCTGGGGTCAGTCCCTTTACAACGGTATTTTGATTCTCTAATCTGTTGCTGACAAATCGACAGCTCTTAAAATTCTCAAAAAATACCTAAATATCTACTTTTGTGCTATACCCAAATACATTAAAATGCTTTTAAATGTTTTTGAATCTCTGTTGTTTCTAATCTAACTCATTAATCTATCTCATTAACTTTTGGCATTGTTAACATTCACCTATGTTTGAACAAGCGAATTTGACAGTATCTAATAAACCTGTGCATAAACTGTAATGAACTTCATCTACCTTTGAAGTAAATACTTTTGGACATAATATGAAGGAAATGGTCCTTTTACCGCTTGATATTAGCCCTGTCTAAAAATAATCTCTATTTTTGAAAGCATCTATCTATTTTATACTCTATTGTGACTCCAAATCTTGGTTGTAGTTTGAGCCAAAGCATATTCCCAATTTGTGAGTTCTGATTGTAACAATTGCATTGGCAATAGACGATTTTTCATTGGCCGGTTCTTGTTCTGCAAATCACTATTTTATGTATTGTATCTCAGACAATTCCAAAAACAACACAGTCGTTCTCCAATATTAAAGACATGAATCTATTCAATTTGCCTGAAAGGGAGCGGGAGGAAGAGAACTATTTTAAAACCGTTCTCTACGATTATATGGCTATGAAATTAATTATTTAATAAACAAAAGCACATTCATGGCTTCTGTCCGCTGCTTCTAACTGTTTAAAGTGTTGTCCAAAACTTAATATGTGTAAATACATCAGCTGTTTGTAATAAACAATAACATTTAACCTGTTCTCCAATGGAGCAGCTCAGAGGCTGCGTCAAAAGCAATGTTATATTTGAACTATTTTTAGATTTAAAATTTTGTTAAAGCCTGTTGTTCTATGTCTGCATTTTAATACCACTCTCTATAAACACCTCTGCACTAGCTCCTACAGATGTGGAAAACAGAAACATCTAAAATCTGACTCCATTTGATTCCTTTTTACTCTAATTATTAGAACAATTTGACCTTATTGGTACTTATTTTCACAATAGAACTATTTTGATTATTCACTAGTCTAACTATTATTACTATTGTTTATTCTGACACCTCTTCTTAGCGACCCTTCAACCTATAGCTCCTTGAATCCCATGACATTATAGCTCCAGACTATTTCATTCTATTCTATTATTATTATTATATGATCTATTATCTTAAAGAGTAGACCTGCTTGATGTTATAAGCGCTATTATTTCTCCTTTTGAATTTGCACAACACTAAATTTTAGAATGACCCCCTATGGGACAAATAAAGAATTTTATTTTATTTTGGCAACTCCGAAAATTACTTAATAATTCTCCCATTTTGCTCTTTAGACTGCCCTTTCCATTATTTATTTGGTCTTGTAAATATATGTTTTACACTTCTTTCTAATGATTTAGAAGGTTAAGGACCATGACCACCTATGACAATAACATTACCATACTCCCTCTCTTTGGTCATGGGCCAAGTATAAAACATGCATCTGTGTGTGTGTGTAGATTTACTGTTCCGTTCATCTCCAGTTGCTTTTCTCCCGGATCGTCCTCAATTCATATTGTGGGCTTTGGTGCCATAGTAGGTGCTCATTTCCTTATGATCCATACTACTGTCATCCCTGAAGCAGGTGCAGTTTATCCTTTATCTGAAAAAGAAACATTAGAACACACGAAATGCCCACTTCCCTGGCATGGTGCAGCCTGTCAATCTTTTTCCAATTGGGTAAAACATAACTGCATTGACAGACGGTGTGGGACATCAGGGCAGAGGCTGTAGCCAAATACAGACTTAACAATATGTATGTTTCTAATTTTACACTCCCCTAAATGTGAGTTACAAACCAAAGTTGTCCTCCTCCCAATGACCGCTCACTGCGGTTGGACCGAATCACTGTCAGGACAAACAGCAGAGAGAGGGACTCCCAGTACCTTCAGCAAGGTATTTATCTCAGAGTACTTTCTCAGAGTACTTTTCTCAGAGTACTCATCCCAGAGTACTCTCACTTTTACACCTGTTCAATAAAGCTTGTTATCTTTGAATCTCTAGTACTTACACCGTATGCTGTTGACAAAAAATAATTATTCCATGATCACATTAAAACATTACAGAAAACATTTGTTATTCCATTCTCCATTCAGCACTCCTCATTTCACAACACACTCACATCGCACTCACACAGGCCGACTCACCACGTTAGTATATTGGTCCAGAGTTTTGTTAAGGTCAACGTAGTGTACTTGACATGACGCACAAACATATAACATACACAAACATATAACACACACAAACATATAACACACACAAACATATAACACACACACATATAGACAGGCCTGTAATTTTAACTTTGTTATATTTTTCCATGTCCAATTACAATTGTCTCATGAGCTATTTTATTGTTGCAACTTTCAGAGCCTGCAGAACATGCAGAGCTTTAAGAGATTTTTCCTAAAAGGATCCATTTCAAACTTTTAGTGTTTAAACCACGTGGTCTGTACTCGGGCTTCTCACAGACTGTGTCCCCTATATTTTTAATGAGCTCTTGTTACTTAAAAAAAAACTCATGCACGTGCAATAAATGTTTTTCCCTTTTTTTTTTTTTAAAAGCCAGTTCGGATTCCTTAAAAATGTAAATTAGTTTCAAACTTTAATACTTCACCTTTGTTTCACGTTCATGTGGAGAAAAGACCATTGTCCTACTGTATGTGTGTTGTCGTACTTGCACCAATCATGTCTCAGATAAACTGTCAACAGTTATATCAAAGACATAACTGTCCTAATTGTTTCTAATTTAGCTATTTGGAAGAGAAACATGTCATAAAAGATTTCATAAAATGTCCCTACATCCTTGTTTTCAACCAATGAACAGTGTTGCGTCTATGTGTTATCAGAAATGATCCAATATCACCTTTAGCCAAAATTTAGAAATGCTTTAAATCATTTTTCAAACTTTAATTGTCTGAACAAACCATTTTGTACTAAATGCAGCGTCCATTAAAAGCTGCAGTTCTCTTTCTAGCACCAGTTTCAACTGTGCATGTGATTGTTTTTAAATGATTAACGAGCCACGGTTCAGAGGTTGAAAAATTGCCTTAAATATCCGTATTACCAAGATCATGCAGTCAAAATCAATAATTCTAAACTTCTCCGCGTCTATAACTTTAAATAACAATAATAGTTTCAATAATAGAGCTCCTCTACCTTAAATATACTGCTGTTCTAATCTCCTTGTGTCTCATGCTAAAGCAAGAGTCTAATTAATTTTAACGATTGTCCTGTATTCTTTCATGCAGCTAAATGTAGTGTTATGAACGAATGACCTAGCTAAATGTGTAAATATGACTTAAATTCCACATGTCTCTGTGCGTTGTGTTGTCTGTATATATGTTTTACCTTCGGTCCGTCTCATTTAGCCTGGCCGACGTCCTTCCTTCTTATGGCGTCTTTCAGTGTCGTTTTGTCTCAAAGTGTCCAATGTCTTTGCTCTCAATGTCTTCTCTTTCTTTCTTCTTCCTTTCAAACAATCACTTTCTTTCTTCTTCCGATAACTTTTTCTCATATGTCTTTTCCTCTTTCAATCACTTTCTTCTTCTTTCAATCTCTTCTTCCGTCTTTTTCGTCCCTTTCTTCTTCTTGTTAGGTTTCCGGCTTCCTATTCGATTCTCACCGTCCGTATGCGACATAACTCCATCGGTTTGTGCAAAAGTCTGCGGTCTTCTTCTTTGCCTCTCACAGGCCAGGAGAAGTCTTCTTCGAGAGTTCCTGTTAGCTGCTGCAGCCGATGCTGCCCCCTGCGACCCGCCGGGGAGAGGGGGAGACGCTGATGGTCCGTGCTGATGGCGCCGAGTGGAGGACTTGTGGCAGACGATTTTGGCCAAATGAAACAGACAGAAGTTTTCTCGGAAAAAACAGACAAACAAGAAGCACAAACAAGTGTGTTAATTACCATACAAAACCAATGATTAATTACAATTCAAGATAAACCTATGAAATAATTAATATAACATTTTAAACATTAAATTCTGAAAACCAATTCTGCATTCAACTGCTATCCTAAGCCCTACTTTTTCCAAAAGTATAATGCTCTCTAAGATCATTCTAACTTTTATATCACCAAAATGTAGGGAAAAAAAACTTGTCCTAGACGCCTTGGAGATAAAAAATAAAAAATGCCTCTTTATAATCTAACTCAAAGTTCTGTGATCCTATGACTCCATGTCAGTAACATTATCGTGTGTATAAATGTAATTTTCTACAAAAAATGTCTTTCTCCACGAGAGAGGGAAGAGAAAGGAGAGAGAGAGAGAGACAGAGAGAGAGAGAGAGAGAGAAGAGAGAGAGAGGAAGGGGAGAGAGGAGAGAGAGAGGAAAACAGAAGGGGAGGGGAGGCACGCGAACTAAGGACCATGGAGTTGAAATCACTCTTTGTCTTTCTCGTTGTTACGGAAGGGTCTTAATCAGTGGTAAACAGTTTTTCTCACGTCAAACGACACTTTACATTTTATCCTTAAATACGTCAGTAATGGAAAACATTACCATTTGCTACATGATTAATGTATCGAGAGTTCCAGCAGAATCTTTTTTTTTTTTTTCCCGATTCTCTGTAACTATCGAAACATTACATCCCATACAAGAGAAAAACTCCCGAACTGATCTTTTGTCATTTCTTCACATGAAACTCATAGTTACAGCCAAGTGGACTCCTTTTTTCTCATTAATCAGATCATTATTATCAGAATCCACATTTTAAATACTTGGCTTTGTTCTGTTTAAAGTGTACCTTTTTCCGGCCCCCCGGGGGATATGGAGTTTTTATTATCCTATCACTTTTGACCCTAACTGCCCCATATCTCGCTAATTCCTATGTATCTAAACGCTTGTGACCTCGTTTGCACCTTTAAAACGGTGTGCCTCTGGTGGGCACTTCTAAATCCTGTGGCTCTTTTCATCATCGTTCTGTTTATGTTGGAGGGACCCATGCTTCCCCCAAGGTTAAAAACGTCTAAACCTGGACTATTGTTCTATCGCGTCCGATGGAACGCCCGTCACTGGCGGTCGCGTCTGGCACCGCTGCAATCTGTCGAGCCAAAATCTCTCTCTCTTCTGATTAAAACAAGGTCAGATTCCAAAACTGTGATCCGCTTACCTTAGAAGCGACCTTTTGAAGAGCAGAGAGATTTTCCAAACCCACAAATTCCAGTCTCTATAACTGAGCTCATCTCTGTCCCGCTCCTGCCCCGATCACGTCGGGGATTCACCAAAATGAAGTCAATAATCCCTTTGACTGACGAGTCCAAAGTCGATGCAAGAGCGAGACAAGAGATCTTCACGTTTAACATCTGCATTTAATTATCTTTACAATCAGATACAGAATGTTCAACAAAAGTGCTCCTATTCTAGGCCTGCTCTTCCCCTGTCCGTTGCCCTGTCCTGTCTGACCTCAAAAAAACACTCACAGGGGCTCATGAGGGAGACTTCCGATGACGTCATCCTTATGCGTCCAAGGGTGGGTGTCCGGGTGTGCGGCACGTCCCTTGTCCACTGGGAGGCGTCAGAATGCAGTGTGGTGTAATCTCCCAGTCGCCTCAAGATTCAGGTTCTGAACTCTTGGTCCGCGTTCAACGCAGGTGAGTGCCGATCTCCGATGACCACACCGTCTCTCCCCCGTCTGGGTCTAAGCAGAGACACGGTGATAGCAACATTTAGCTTAGTTTAGCTTTACTGCTAGCTCCCCCAACCACGGGCTGGGAAAATTGTTCAAACTCACCCCCTTGATCGTCCACGAGTCCTCCACGGTCCTCCGGAACAAGGGGAATTATCCAGTCCAACGGTAGCACAGCTCTACAGTCTTTTTAGTCTGTTTTTCGCAAGAGCAAATCTTCTGCGAGCGTCGCCATTGCAGTTCATTGCTTCGTAAGTAAGTAAGTAAGTAAGTTTTTATTTATATACCGCCTTTTCACTGCAGATCTGAGTCTCAAAGCGGTTTACAATTGTTAATTATGGGCATTTGTCTCTCACTCCACACAGAGATGGGAGCGGGGTCGCCAGTACAGGAGGCGCATGCCAGACCTATTGTACATATTTTTAGTGGTAGGGGAAACCGGAGTACCCGGAGGAAACCTACGCAGACACGGGGAGAACATGCAAACTCCACTCAGAAAGGCCCTGGCCCGACCGGGATTCGAACCCAGGACCTTCTTGCTGAGAGGCGAGAGTGCTATCCACTCAGCCACCGTGCCGCCCCAGCCACCGTGCTCCTCGTCTCTTTTTTTCCTCTCTCTCTCTCTCTCTCTCGCTCACTCACCTTACGCAGTGCGTAGCTACGTATGTGATTGACACCAGCAAAGTCAAAAACAACTAAATAAAATATCCCGGGGTTTTAACTTGTGCACCATAAATGAAATGACCTGTATTCATGAACAGTTTTAAATGTAATGCAAATGGCATATTTTAACCTTTTTTATAACAAACTATGAAATGTATAATGACATGAAATAAATGACTCTTATGACTAATGACTTACAAATAAAAATATCCTGATACAAAATAATCAGGTTATTACATATGTTTTTGTACAAGCCTATTTTTATGGATACCTCTGTTTAAGCTCTGAGCAGAAACCTCCATCCTTTTCTCCAACATATAAGGGCAAATTAACAAAGGGCGCCTGCGTTTCGTAATATTTTGTCATGTCATGTTTGGCCCCATTTCCTCCAAAACTCCTGTGTGATCATTTCTCAGAGTCTGTTATTGTTGCGGTTTCAGAAGATTTCAACTAGGATTACAGTAACTTGTATTTCCTAAATGTGGTTAGTCGAGTCGGCTGTAATGCTCCTCTGTGGCAGCCCCCTCCGGCCCGTAACCATGGGATACCAACAAACATCTGCTTCGTGACCACTTCCTATAAGACACACGATAGGACTCTCAGTCTTCACTTCAGTGCCCACACACACATCGTGTTTACACCCATTTAACTGCTGTATTTTTGTCACGCCATAGCAAGTTTGTTATGTGATTGTATCAAAACCGAGATTGTCGTTACAACAGTTTGCAATAGTTGATGATTTTCAACTTTATATTATGGTTATCTGCAGGTCAAAGCAAACATGTCTATTGGTGATGTGCCGCTTAAGATCATTTTTCCTGGGTAAAACCATGGGAATGCAATGAAAACTCTAACCATGTCGCTCACACGGTTTAGCAACAATAAAACATCTGCTGAAAAACTATCTCAGGCCTCCACCTAATTTGTAACGTTGTTCAGACATTAGACTAATAAATAGCTGAAGACCAATTATGCCTACATCATTTGCACTCACATTTCCTTTTTTTGACAAGAAGAGTAGTAAATTAAGCATATCTTTCCACAATTCTCTCCTAAATTGATACCATGGCACCTTAGGAATTCATTGCGTGGTAAAGCCGTATGCCACCCTCTGGGACACCACAGTTTATTACAGCCAATACAGAGTCTGGCCAGGTTCTTGTATAGTTGTTTAAATTAAGAAAATACCCACAGCACTGAAATGTGATTGCCAAGGCGTTCCATTGGGCAGACGCAGCTGAACGAGATCCAGGACTGTAATCTCAGCCTGGGGGTTCTGTGCAATAAAATAAAGTCACTTTGTGGAATATGAAGGGAAGAAACAAGATCTTTTCAAGTGCAGCTTCTTATCATAGTTTTGTTGTTGTTGCTTTCAAAAAGAATTTGTTAAAACCTTTGCAAGCATTATTGAAAGTTTTTACTTTTTCATCCAAATGCAAACAATAGTAGCAAGCTCATTCCTCAGTCCTCATTCTACAGTCTGAGCGGGTTTCTTTCTTAATATGGGCCTCTCCAAGGTTTTTTCCCATGGAATTGTTCCTTGCTGATGCAGGAGGGTCTAAAGAGAGAGAAGATAGGGAACATTTAAGGAACATTTAAGGAACATTATGGACATTTATTAACATGTATGGTCATTGTCATACCACTACCTCGACCAATGGCTCATTTTGGCTGTGTCCAAAACGCTAGGCATCAGGCCGCGTAGGGTGGATATGTAGGCCCGTGACGTCACTTCCTCAAGCGACGGCTATTGCAGGGGTGTCCAAAACCACTTGGCGAGCTCGCCAAGCGTAGGCATCATGACTTCGTCTCTATGGAAACGGCCACTTTTGGAGCAGATATGAAGGATGCATCTGATGTATGCTTCGCTGCCTTCTTTTTGCCAAGTCACGGCCGCGCATGCGCAGAACTCCGTTCGGCATTAACATGTAAACAACAGCTCGGACCTGCTGGAGCTAACATTATGGTAAGCACTGCTATACTTTACTGTGAAGTTATGTCTATAGTAAGTACTGCTATACTTTACTGTTGAGTTATGAACACGACTGTTATGATAAAACACAGACATGAATTAGATCTGCCACAGATGTGTGTATTTAACCTTGTTATCTGCTGTAAATAAGCTCAGTCCCGAAAAGCTAATGCTACGAGGCTAGTTCATTCAGATTCGGTTTTTGAACAAGAAAAATCATGTTGTGTTTTATCTTTTAGGGAGAAACAAACCCACTGATTAAATATTAAAGCTACACTGAGGAAAGTCACGTTTTCATGGAAAATCACTCTGCAGCACAGCAGCTATAGTATGCTAACACATGTTTTCTGTATTCATATAAAATAGATTGTGCATATCGTTTTTAATCCCATACTGAGACTGGGAAAACTGTATATATTAGACATATGGAATTATAGAATAGGCCAAGAATAATTATAAAGCCCTTTTCATACAATAGTCTAATAAATAGTAAACACACATTATACAGAGGTTTTGTTTGTCATTAAGACATTTGCAGAGGACAAAGTCCCACTTCCACAAACACAGGTTTAAAGTGGTTAGCCATGCTTCTAACTTGATTATTTGTGTATATTTCTATCATATCATTCTTCTGTTTCCCCTGCTGTGAAGCTTGTATCTCTAATATTAAATACTGTAAGGATTTCTGTATTTTATTTTTAACCAGTTTTTTGCAAAGCCCCAAATAAATAGTATTAGTTGAATATGAAGTGTAAAAAGAATCCTAAATGTGGGCTGTGTTTGCATGATGTTTGTGTTCTTTTTCAGAGCCTTGTGGTGAAATTAAGGTCATAATTTCTCCTGCTTCACGTCCTGCTTCACCTCCATCACCTCCTGCTTCACCTCCATCACCTCCTGCTTCACCTCCATCACCTCCTGCTTCACCTCCTGCTTCACTGCTGAAAACATTATGAACTACAACAAACTTGTATATGATATTTTCCTTTAATCAGCAGTCATGAATAGTTAGAACAGTGGGCTCTTTATCTCTGAAGACATGTAGCAGAAGGAGCAGCAGCAGAAGGAGCAACAGGAGGAGCAACAGCAGCAGAAGGAGCAACAGGAGGAGTAACAGCAGCAGAAGGAGCAACAGGAGGAGTAACAGCAGCAGCAGAAGGAGCAACAGGAGGAGTAACAGCAGCAGCAGAAGGAGCAACAGGAGGAGTAACAGCAGCAGCAGAAGGAGCAACAGCAGCAGCAGCAACAGCAGCAGGAGCAACAGCAGCAGGAGCAACAGCAGCAGGAGCAGCAGGAGCAGGAGCAACAGCAGCAGGAGCAACAGCAGCAGGAGCAACAGCAGCAGGAGCAACAGCAGCAGGAGCAACAGCAGCAGGAGCAACAGCAGCAGGAGCAACAGCAGCAGGAGCAACAGCAGCAGGAGCAGCAGCAGAGTCCTGGGCGTCTGCCTCTGACACAGGTCTCATCGACAGCACTTCAGAGAACCTGGAAATAAAGAAAACAAATCAAACTTGTTGGTTTTATTATGATTTTGTTGTTTGTGTGAAATGTAAAGAGTCAAAGTGAGGTATTATTTACACAACTACATATTTGTCAGCAGTACTTATACTTATACTTATAATTGAATACATTAAACTCAAATGTGATTAGTAACGGTCTGTTAGCTTTTCAAGAGATATAAAAGTGAATAAGAGCAGTGTCAAACATCTGTGTTCAACTCCATTTTACAGATGTCTGTGAATGTTTCCATGGATGTGTCAGTTATTATTATAGATCCATGGATGTGTCAGTTATTATTATAGATCCATGGATGTGTCAGTTATTATTATAGATCTAATAATGTTGGATGGATGTTCCAGTTATTATTATAGATAAATGGATGTTCCAGTTATTATTATAGATAAATGGATGTGTCAGTTATTATTATAGATAAATTGATGTTTCTCTCTCATCAGCAAACACACGTTAATACATTTAGGTCTGATAAAATTACTTTTAAGTGATGCACAAACAAGGGCCATAGCAAATATATAATCCATATCTAATAATCATTTATTGCATATATGTGCATTGTTTACATAAAATATAACTTTGTAAAAACTAATGATTACTGCCAATACAATTGTTATAACAGAGAAAGTGTAACAACAAAAGCATCCTCTGTTTTTTCAGAATACGATTGTAAACATCCAGGGGGTTCTCATTACCTGAACCCGTGTTTAGACAGCCTGTTCTGGGCTTCAGCACTGCAGCTAACTGGGCTGTTAGCTTATAGCACCGGAGCTTCAGGCTGGAGGTAAAGTCCGAAAATTTTCGAATTTATCTCCAAACAGACCCCTGATATGACAATAGAGGGGGATATTTCTCGCCTCAAATGATATTAGAATTAACTTTTATGTCCTAATTAAAGCGTATTTAGAACTTTTTACCGTCCATCATGGCCGCCGTGTCCTTCCGCTCCGCTCTGAGTTGTGTAGTCACGTGACGAAGGCAGAAGGCAGCTGCTGTCCAAATCCACATCACGTCTCGCCTCCTACCTCGCCTGTGGCTACGCGGTCTTCCCTCGATGCCTACATATCCACCCTACGCGGCCCGATGCCTAGCGTTTTGGACACAGCCATAGCAGGGACGTGCGGTGAGGTTTGTGATTGGGGAGGCACTGACTTTAAAAGTCAGATTTACAATCATTATTCAAATAAAATAGCATTTAATCACCAATGCAATGACATCCACAAACTTTATATACTGTAAAGATAAGAGAACCAGCTTCTTTTAATAATCTCACAACAAATCTAGCTGCTGACTCTGCTCCGCATCAAACAACATCTTTAAGAAGCGCAGGTGCGAGAGACGCGAGGAGAGAGAGACGCGAGGAGAGAGGAGCAGAGAGAGACAGAGAGGAGCAGAGAGACGGAGACGCGAGGAGCAGAGAGAGACGGAGACGCGAGGAGAGAGAGACGCGAGGAGAGAGGAGCAGAGAGAGACAGAGAGGAGCAGAGAGACGGAGACGCGAGGAGCAGAGAGAGACGGAGACGCGAGGAGAGAGAGACGCGAGGAGAGAGGAGCAGAGAGAGACAGAGAGGAGCAGAGAGACGGAGACGCGAGGAGCAGAGAGAGACGGAGACGCGAGGAGAGAGAGACGCGAGGAGAGAGAGACGCGAGGAACATAAACAATAATTTAAACAAGTTGCAGAACTCTTGAGCAGTGTTTGAATCAGTGTTTTTCGGAAAAGCACTACTTTGCCGGTATCTGTCAATGTTCAACATAAAACACAGATTAACAAACTCCTCCCCCGCAGCCGGACTAACCTCGTAAGTCCAGTGGTGGTCTCCCAGTCTATATTAATTCTTTCTTTGTTTGAAAGTCCAATTGAGAAAAAAAATCTTCATTCAAATCATCCATTTTCCAGCAAAAGAAATAGCATTTTGGGCTGATTGTTTGTTAGCAACTCTGGTATGAACTTTATGCTCACTATCACCCCTAGCGGTGAGGCACAGATACCGCCTGCCTCACGCCAAGCTTTTTCCTTGTGTGTTCATCTACGATCAAAAGACTTAAACTAAATATAAATTGTACACACATACGTGCAATACACTACTAAACACTAAGAGGAGTTTAAAAAATGTTTTTAAAGCAGGATATTTGAAACAAACGGTGATATATCAACTGCACGAGCTGAGTGCACTCAGACACACACACACACACTGTGAGGGAGCGGTCTGGGGTGAGGCACGCAGGAGCGCTGCCTCACCTCGTCTCTTTGAATAGGAATAACGGGATTTCGGCGATTTTGACTTCAGAAATGATCAAAACTGATGGGAACCGTGCCGAATATACATTAAAAGCATAGGACAGTGGATATAAATTATATATTTAAACTAAAATAATTATTAGTTTCCAATAATGGCAGGTGAGGCTCTGCCTCCCCTGCCTCCCCTGACTGCACGTCCCTGAGCCATAGTGTTCAAACTGTTTGATTATCTTATCTTTTGCATTGCTTTGTGCATTAGAGGGTCCAATTATTCAATGTAGGCTCCCAACAACTTAAACCATACAAACAAAGAGAGGATTCAAGAAGGATTTTCAGTTTCCACCAATACGTGTTGGACTTCAGTTGCTCATCCAGCTCTGCAGCACACTCTGTCTTTCTGTGTCATGATGAATAAGTTCTCATGAGCGACAGGCTGACGGTGTGACGGTTCCCTGAGTTGCGTTTGTTTGGGCTGAGCGCTGACCCAAAGGATCCGCAGCCATATTGTTTCTCCACATCAGTGACCTCCACATGTGTGACTTTAACCCCTTGTGTTCTTCCAGTAAGTGAGGTCTTCCTCTTCAGCGGGAGATGGATACACACTGTTGGCTTTAGTTTATTTTTCTGATCTGCAAAGGAAGTTTAACTTGGAGGAAAGTGGAGCGTGCAACTGTTTTGGACTCAGCGACCCTGGAGGTTTGGTGAGATCGGACTCTTGACGGAATAATGAGAGCTCTAAAATGTGCTCTCAAGAAAAATAAATCTCTAATTAGGAAAAGACTGAAGGTTTGCAAAAGGAGGTGACAAGTAAAAGAGCCACAAGGGATTCACTGTGGAATATTTCATTTGAACAGTCAGATTGCAGAAGTGTGTGTTCACATAATTTCTGTCAAACTCGACTATGCATGTGTTGAACTGATTTAAGAATGTACTTGACAAAACATGAATAGCTAAAGTCCTCCTCCTCAATCAAACATAATCTCCAGGGATTAGCCAATTTGCAGTGGTTCAGACCCAATCAGACCTTGAGGAGGATTCTTTAGAGTTTGTAAAGTCACAAATAACATGACAGTTATATTTTTGTAGGATCCCAGCAATGACTGTGACGAAGGAGACTCCCACCTCTAGTTTGGCAGCTGCTAAAAGCTCAATGTAGCTCCCCAAATAATCTCAAAATTTACACTTTCCCTTGCTTACAACGATTGCACCTCTTTAACTGATGCACTGATACATGCATACACTAATGGTTACAGTAAGAGACCAAACAATCTAAGGTAGGGGTGTCACTTTATACACTGATTTTGAACTCTCCGCCCTTTTTTGTCTCGAAATCAGAGCTCTACGTGGGAAAAAGGTTAGTGACCCTTGACCCTGCTTTGACTCTGCTTCATTATTTAGTACAGTTTTGAAACATTTGCTAATGCGCTGCCCCTGTCACTCCAGGTGATGGATGGGGCTGATGACTCCCTCTTGACAGCAGAGGTAAAACAGCTGGGCCGTGGGTGCTGCTTCTCTCCTGAGACTCCATTGTTTGGGCAGAACATAGCGCCATCATTATGTCGCCTCCCGAACAGCACACTTTACTCTCCTCAGGGGCTACAGGCGACTGCTGGCTCCTCATTCAGCTTCTATTGATTTTAGCACCAGGATAATCCACCAGAGTTGAACTCACAGATGGCAGGCTCTTATTAGAGAATAGGGATTCCATTTATTCTATCCTCTTTGTAAATACATATACATCAGCTGGATTCATTCTATAATGGGAGGTAATAGGCCTTGCAGCTATACATGCGGAGACTCGTTGGCTGAAGGATGATCTACTGTTGGCAAAGTATAAACCCCACTAAAGCTATGCTAAAGATAACAAGGTAACTCCCCTTTGCAAAGCTCAGTGCACAAACAATTTGCCTGTAAAATAAACAACATCCATCACTACAGCCGGGAAAGTCTGGACACCTGAGAACCGATCTGGAGCAGCTGGGAGTGTTACCGTCCAGTGAAGCTGTTAAACCCTTGGCTGATCCGGCTCAATTATGACATTTTTGTTTTTATTTGTGTGTTTATTCATTGATTCCAAACCACTATACTTTTTTCAAGGTTATTTATGTTATTTAAGTGTTTAGATAAGGTTTTTTTTTTTTTGACAATTTCCAGGTTAGTTAGTTTACAATTGTATTGGAGCAAGCAGTTTGTTGAGTGTGCAGTGTGAAGCTTTTAGCCTGCCTTCCGTCCTCCCTAGCTGCCGACAAGTCCGTGCTTGCCACTCTATGTCCCCTGATGGTCCCTGGCGACGGCATCAGTCCCCTCTGTTTCACTCGTCCTTATAGGTTGGGGGGCAAGTTTGTTGAACTTGCTGAAGGGTGAATGTTGTAGGAAAATTGGAATCAGAAGCATGTTGTTATGAACTGACTGATAGATGGTGTATACGTTTATGTAGCCACTGGTTATACTAATGACACCGCAAGAACATACTGTAGGTCCCAAAGCCATATTTATACAGATTTTAGTTTTCCCATTTCAAGCACTTTCCCAAATAGGAGTACTTTATCCACATTGTGTCAGACTTTGAAAATGTTAGACAACCTGAACAAGATATTTGCCAGTTTACAGTTTATGTCCATGCGTTGACTTATCTAAAAATACTGAATACACCCAAATTACTGTTAATAAAGCATTAATTAAAGGAGATCCCCTATGTTCCCAAAACTAATTTTTGAGTACCACAGGCATAACATTCAGTGACACGGACTGAGATGTGCAGTGGTGGCGTGCAGCCTGTGGCCTCCATAAACCTGACAAGTGAAAAGCTGGTAATAGATTTGTTCAAGTGCTCCCTCTGGTTCTCTGAAATGAGATGACGGTAATGTTCAGCAGCAGCAGGAGGAATGTGACGAGAACGGCTCTGAGACAACGGCTCTGAGACAATACAACTACAGAATGGAAACAGAGATGATGGGATGTGCCTTATCCAGCCAAAGATTCTGTTTCACTATGAATCAAAAACACATCTCACAACAATCATGTACACTGGACACATGCACATTCTCCAGTTCACTTTGTCTTCATGTCCACTGAATACTTTTGCTCTGGGCGATGCTTAAATAATTTGTTATTTCTACATAAATAATCCCAAGGTAATGACGAGAAGCACCATGAGGCTCGTTGTGGTTTGACTTTGAAAACCAACGGGTACAGATATGTTCGCTGTGGTGCATCCGTATCACATCACTATCACCAAACAAGTCTTTCAGGATTTCAAATACAGCTTTCAAGTCATACAAAATGAACAAGCGTTTCTGTTTGAGGTTTTCTGTTTTCTGTTGAAAGAATTTAAAAGAATTCCTTGGCCTTATAATTGGAAGTGAATGTGCCAGAAGAAGTAATAGTTGATTTTGCACCTCGTAAAGCCCGGCAGCACACCTCCAGAGCTGCTAGAAGTCTCTAACAAAAGCCTCCACTTCCTACGGCCGTGTATGAGGGTTTTACAACAGCACAGGGGAGGCGATCTTTCTATGCCATGCACTTTATTCTATTTGTGCACCAGACCACAGTAGTGCTGACAGCGCTTCACAAATCTGCTGTGTTCTTTTCTCTCCATCTCTGTCTGTTCACTCAGCGGATACTTTCAAAGACTTTTTATTTTGACCCTATAATGATCAAAATGTACGGCCGCTCCAACCTCGTCATGTGACTTGAATTTGTAATATCATGGAATAACCCCCAAAGTTTAAGTAATGGAAATAAGTGGCTATAATTATGAATGGGGAAGTTTACTCATGAGTCTCTGTTTCTTGGAGACGACATCAGGAAATTGAGCTAATAGTAACAAATGAGTTCTTTGTTTTGTCCTTGCAATGAATAGCCTGCACCATCCGAGCCATCCGTTAAATTGGCACAAATAGCTGTTAGAAGACAATACCTGACAGTTTAGCTCAACTAGCAGAAATTAGTCTTACTTTATCCTGCAACAAATTATTAGTGGAAAAAAGACAGCCCTCAGAGTAATTACGAGAAATGAATAGAAGCCACGGTTTATTTTCAATTCCCTCCAGATCGAACAAGAGGAGACAGGGCTTTTTATATGATTTGTTACAATGTGAGACGTCATCACTTCAGATATAAATGACTCATGCGTAAGATATAGATACAGTAGTAACCATGTGGGCAAAACAAAGACGTACAGTGCTTCAGATAATAATGTCTAGCAGTAATACAGATATAACAAGGTTCCACAGTGCAAAATACTGTAGGCTGGTCGGAATACACAATAACTTTCCCAGGATCCGTACTTCTAAATCTGAAACATTTTAATGGAAAAAGTAGAAGAGTAATGATTTAAAACCCATGCACCTGGATGATATTTTTTTAACGAATAAGTTAGGAATGCAATTTTAAAGCCAAATCAATCTCACATTTTGGATTGCATATTGCTCATTTTGATTGGGGTTGGATATGAATGCACCCCGTGACCCACGAGGGGTCAAAATACTGTTCGATCTTTCCTCTGAGATGTGCTGACCTCGCCTCAACTCTCTTATCAGGAGTTTGATGTGAGCAGATTATAATAATTGAAGAGCTAATGCTTTGTCCACACGCACAGCCCAGCAGCCGCATCTTATCCTGCCGTGCATTCGCTGAGATTTAGCTCTATATCTTGGCCAATACTTTTGCAAGTTGGTCTTTAGCCTAGAAGAGGTGAAGAGTGTATACATAAATTATGATAGCGTTCCTTGGAGATACAATTAGTGTAGATATAGAAGATCGCAGCTGGGCCCGAATCTTCCAGTTTCAGAGATGTGTTTGCAATAAAAAAATATATGAAAAAAATGTAATACTATGTTTATTTTGCCTGGACTGGAATGATCCACATGCTTTCACTCATTCAGCCTGATCCCTGCAGACCTCAGAAGCTAAGCAATACAGGGCCTGGTAACTACCGTGATGGAAGACCTCTGGGTACTCGACTGCAACTGGAAAGTGTCAAACTGTGGTTGTGTCGTTTGGCAAGGCGCATCACCCAAAATAACGAGAATGATTCTGGTATGTGCATGAATGACAGTGATGGTCTGTCAGTCTGTCCCAGTCTGTAGCTACAATAGTAGTTTAACACCACTGTGTGTGAAGTGACTGAATAATGCTACGTGAAATGTCTTTGAGTTTCCAGAAAAGCACTTTGTAAAACCAATGCATTATTCATATGTAAGTGAATTTTGAGGTATTTAACAACTAGAACAGTCCTCATGCAGTCATTTTAACTAATCAGGCTGCTCATACAATGAAATCTCAAGATATGGCTGTATTTGAACGGAAGCGGAAATAGATGATTATGTGTTATGGGTCTACTGTCGAGCATAGAAGGAAAAGAGAAAAAAACAAACATTTGTAAACAAGCGTTTACTATTTATTATGGTTTTCAGTAATTATAACTTACAGGTGTAAACATGTAACCTCTGCATGAGAGCCTGACCATACAGCATGTAGAAGGGCCTGGAAAGTCAGGCAAGCATGAATCAAAGCTTTCCATCCATTTTAAACGTTACATCTTTACTTCCAGAAGAAAAAAGTTTGAATTTGTGGTCCTTCATTGTTTCCATTCTTTGCTATTTGAATGGAAAGCTGAGTTTACACAGTGAATTGCCCTGTGTTTTAGCAGAGTTAATAGTTAATGCAGTCTTTTGTCTGCCTTTAGGGACCAGTCTGCGTACTTTCTCTTGGAACACATTCTCATTAATTCCCAGCGTTCTTGTAAAACAGTGTAACATGAAAAAGTAGCCCGAAATAGTAGTTTTTGCAAAACTCAACAACCTCAGGCAGAGCGTTGGAGAAACTTAAACAACCTTACACTTGCTTCACAGAATAAACTGCGTGCTAAAATTACTGTACGTAGCATTTTCTTCAGGAGAAAACTTTGAAAACAAGCTGATTTGAAATAGAGCAATTATCACTGACGTCAAAGCAACAACCTGAAAAAATACTGGGATGGAAATAATCGACAATGCAGAACTTAATGAACAATGTGAAGCTTTTGCAGCTTTACTATAATCAAACTAATTTCTAAAGGTGATTTTCTTTAGTATCTATAAGAGTATATTTCATTAATTTTAGTTTGCTGTTGCTGTTGTCACAACGCAATCATTTGTGTTTTTATTTTTAAAAATCAGTTTCGTGATTTTTTTTAAATCAGGTTTCTAATTTTGACTCCTTCTGATGAGGATGTTACTCCTGTCTGTCCTGTGGCCTTTTAAATTTGAGTGATAAGTTTTCAAAAACAACTGCCTCTGCAACCAGGCTTTGGATAAAGCGTAAGACATTGGAGGGTGGAGGAATAGTTTGATGAATGAACAAATACTTTAAAATGTATTAAAAATGCATGTGTTCTGGTCTTAGTCATACTAGTGCACACTGTGTCTACTCACTCATGCATAGGAAGATACAAAAGCAGCACTTAAGATAACGTGTTCTTGATGTTATATTCTCTCAGCAAATTCCTGAGGGATGTAGTATAGCTGGAGGTGCTACGAGATGAAATTTGTTCAGTAGCACCTTCTTAGAATGACACTTCTGAGAAGTGCCGTATGCTCTTCTTGTGCAGCTGATGTCTGTGTTGAGTTTACATCTGAACGAGGGTGTGTTGGGAGTGAGATGACACCGAGTGACAGAAGCTGGACTTATTCCACTCCAGCTCCCTTCACTCAGTGTTAAACTAATCACCTTGTTTTTGGAAGAACGACCGAAGAGTTTCATTTGTTTAAATATGTCTAAATAGATTGTGTGAGAACAAAGACAAAGGCTGTATGAAAGAAACAGAATCCCCCCTTAAGATTATTGTTGGAAATTTGGATTTGTGGAAAAAGGTGATCGTATACAATGGATACAAGGACAATCTTTGCTTTCACTATAGAATAAATGTTCTGAGATTTACATTGAATAGTCTTCGAATAACTTCTCGCTCTGGCCCTGGGTGGTCACACCAACATGGCGTCTGTTTACGGCCCCTCACGTGTTAACCCTGAGAGATGTTCCTATGCAGTGTTTTACTGGTTCAGTCCCACACAGCTGCATGTTTCACTGGATGAGAATAACAACAAAGTGAAGGCCCTTCAAAGTAATACTTCCGCTCCAGATGTTCATCAAGTCGACCACCACCGTTTCACCTGTTACCAATCAGAGCCATTCTAATGCCTACAACACACAGGCTTCTGTGGGCCAGAAGAGTTAGGGAGCAGGCTTTACTTTCCATTAACTTTGTGGAAGTCTGCAACCTATTGTGAGTTCAGCAGTGTAGCTATCTCGCCCACACACAGGACTATGTATGTAGTTGTTTAAGATTCCATGCCTCTTCTGCTCCATGTGAAATGAATGAGCCTCCAGTGACTTGTTGATCTTGCTCACAGTGTGGATCTGTGGTTATGTCCAGTCCATCACTTCAATACTGCCCAGAGAAGAGATTGCGTTTTGCATCTGTGGAACATTAAACTTAGAGCATGTGTTCGGTTCTGCACTTCGTTCAACAGCCCAAGTGTGTTTATTTAACCTCATCTAAGCCGATTTCAAACACATTTGTTTCATAGACACAGGATTAACGTCCAGTACACCAGATTTCTGCAGACATAAAGCAGATTAGAAGAGGCAGAGCTCTGTCTGAGGTGGTCTGTAGTATGTGTGATTGATTATTATGGGACAGTTGTGTCCAACAAAGAACACATAGGTTACATATTCATGGAAAGCACTTTGTCCCCACCAGCTTCAAGTCACTTACACGGCTTCAAAGAATTTTGATAGATAAATAGATATATTATTGTTCCCTGTAGGAGAAATTCAGGTTTCCAGCAAAAGGTGTGCAGATATATTGAAGGAACAGATCCACCAGATTTTTTTTTTTATGTCGGTGGTAGACATGGACACTTCCCAAGACAGCAAAGCAAACAGTGACATAATTTGTTCTTTGCGTAGAATTTGCAGATAATGTTTGTTATATGGCTGCTTATCACTACAACAGATTTCATCATATTTTGAAGAATGAAATGTCTGGGATTTCAAGGCTTGTCTAAAGAAAGAACTGATTGAATGTGTTTCAACTTTGTAAAATATTTTGTTTCTTTTCTGTCTCGCTCAGCTATGTCAAACCCAGGCCCGTAGGACAAATCCGGGGCCGCAAGACCATTTTTATGGTCTTGAAGCATATACTCCATTATATTAGTATCCATTTTGGACCTTATAAAACAACCATATAATTGCATCTAATTAGAAGTAAAGTTAGGCAAAAGACTTTTTTTTACATTTAACTAAGAATCTTCCATTTATATTTTTGTGATAAATGGCCCAGTTGAATCCATATCTACTAGAAAATAATATCCAAACTAATTTAAAATATATTTTGGCCCCAACCAGCTCTCATGTTTTACAACTTTGACAAGCCTGGCCTAGAAGATGAAGTGATGGATCCCAGAAAGACTATAGTAGTTCGGATCCATACCCAATAAACCAAATATATACTTAGTACTCTAACTATCATCAGCATTCAGGATAGCAACAGATAGAGTGTTGTGAAGGATTACCATAAACACCCTTCCAGCTGGAACAGTTCCAAATCCTCTTGAGTAACCACAGGTCACTGAAGGCGTTGACGCATGTGTCCTTCCCCCCCCAACCCCTTTCCTCTTGAGTTCTGCCCTGCTCTTTCCTCTCAAGTCTGACCAACACAGACAACAGGGACATTTCACAACATTTTAACATGATTTCTTTGTCTTGTCTGTTTTTCTTTGTTGTGAGTTTTAGCGCATTTCTCTGCAGATTCTTTTCAGGAATCATCAGCGTGTTTTTCCTTCTCGTTCAATTTGTTTTGTCGTTCTTTCTGTAAAGTCAGAGGTGTCAAGATGTGGACTGAATCTTTTTTTGGGGGGCTCCTTCTGTTTCCTGTTCCGCGCGGCAGCTGCAGCAGACACGAGTCAGATCGGATGAAGACAAATGATTAAACAGATTTGACTCACGGCGTTTATTCCTATTGTGACAAGAGTGACTTCCGCCTGAGTGGCTGAGATACTCTGACATGCGTGTTAAATGTCCCGGAGGTGGTTTGTTTGTGTATAGAGGGAGGGAGCCATTAGAACTGGATAAATACAGTATGCTGCTGCAGTTTTGTTGATGAAACTCCTGCCTGCAGTCTTTGCATGAGAAGCATTAGCCAAACATTAGGTCAGTCCTTTTTTATTTATTGTTTGGTTTGGTTTTATCTTTTCAAGCGTGTGTCATCAATTTGAAATACTGCCGACTGTATTAACAACAAAAGCAGTCAACATTACCCAATATTTATGTTGGATTTTGCTGTATCTCCTGATTATGATCGTAACCATTGTCATTCATGTATAATATTGACTTTCTGAGTTTCTATTTATTTTGAATATTTCCAATGCATTCTGTGGCTCAACATGGAAGGTGTTTTTTTGTACTTTTATTGAACCAATGGATGTAGTTTAATTCATTCTGTTTGCCTCACCTGCCCTTACTGAAGTATGTTGTAATGTCTAGTCCAGGGGCCGACAACATGGATTGTAAAACTGGGGTTCATGTTTAATGGAGCTAAAGGTGGCTGAATGACTAGAAGCTACATAATCGTTCTATAAAGAGTTTTGGGACACAATAAAAACAATTGTATACAAACAAAAGTCGACAGCTTGAGTCAAGAAGGTCCGAGCTTTACAACAAGGTACAACAGGGCAATAATGGTGGAACTGAAGTTGGCTGGATGATACTGTGAACTTGTGTTTATGATCTCAAAAACTACTTTGTTTTAGCAAGGAAGAGGACCACATAAGATAACATAGAGGGTCACAGTTGGTCCATAAACCTGAGTTTGGACATTCTCATTCTATTGCATAGTTTTACTAAGAGTTGATACCGTCAGCACTAGAACATCAATTAGTGAAATCAGCAGAATTAATACATTTATGAATTACAATTTAGTATTCCTAGTTTAAACTCCAACAGTATTGTGTGGCTGGGTTAGAGAGGTGCAGTGAAAGTGCAGTGGTCTCGCTCCAGGAGGTCATAACAGGCTTCAGTCCAAGCTCTTTCCTCACATAAAGCCCTCTTCTATAGTCTTCTTTTGTGGGTCGTTCAGTTTGTCTCAGGCCCAGCTCCTCTCTGCTCTTTGTCCTGTAGCCGGGGGCCCTCAGTCTTACAGACCACTACAATGCAAGCAACAAGAATTACAGAAATACATTACATGTTTTTAATGTTGCTTTCAATATGGCGAATTAAAGAAGTTTGGGTTAGATGATTTATTCATTTATTTATTTTTCCACAAAAAAAAATAAAGACTGCTGCCCCTGCGACCCGGCAATGGATGAAGCAGAAGAAAATGGATGGATGGATGGATTTTTCCACTAGAGACCGTTTGAGGGGAAATGCTAACGTAGACATCTAAATTGTGTTTTGTCTAAACACATCTAAACAGCATTTTTGGGTCAAGGGAGAGGTTCACCATCAGGAACAATTTAGCTGCATGAGATCTGAGTCCTCACTGGTCCGATACTGCTACACTGGCCCTCTGCTATAACATGATTCATAATATCTTAAGATTAGTCACTGTATATATCAAGAAGCTTTACTTTTCTTAATTTAGATTGTAATTAAATTAAACAGCGCAAGTTAATTGTTTTCAACAGATTATCACATCCTGGATGGCAAACAACAAGCATTATGTCTATCAAATCCAGACCCTGTTCCCGGTCATGTGGTTTGTGTGAGATGTGGCAGTAAAAAGTTTTGAATTCGTAAATGAGTTGCGGCCCAACGATGCAAATTGACACCATGTGCAAGACAAAGCATTTAAAAAAACAACACAATTGACTATTTCTGGTTCATCTTGGTTCATGGCCTCAAGACTCGCTGGTCTCACGCAACGTTGGCAAACAAGGAAAACTATTAGGTTTTTAATGGGACTCTTCAGGGCACAACGATGATGTGTTTACCAGGTAGAGTTAGAGGTAGAGTCTCTGAAGTGAATTGTGGTTGTCCTCTTTAGCCAATATCAGATTAGATTATCTCAGCAGCTCTGTTTGTGTGGGTGAAAGTGTGGCCCAAAGGAGATGCTCAGTGCTGCACTCCTGCTGACAGGCTTTCTGCTGCTGGGAGCTCTCTGTGAAGGGCTCAATGTGCCTTCAATTAAGAACTGCAACTGGAGACAAAAGTTAACAGAGCAAAAGACTGAGCCGGTTTGCACTGATCACAGCTTTAATGAGATCACTGCAAACAAACAAGAATGTGGTCCTTCAGCTCAAGTACTCAACTTTTTAGGCGGATTCCATGAGGTATATTGGTGGCTTGCTATTGCGATTTTCGGTTCATTATCACACTAAAGGAAAAGCAGGGGTCTTTACTGTGAGAAGGCTTACATAACAACCCTGGCTCATACATAGCTGAAGAAATCCCATTAGTCTAATAAGGAAGAACTAATGAATCACTACTAATTAAAGCATCAGATAACTGCTCTATAATCTCAGTCTGTCATTGCATGAAAAATAACTGTGGAACCGAGTTGCTTCAAGAATTTCCCCAATAGTGATATCCACAGAGCTGTGAACTAGTGTTCAAAATACAGTCAACTGCCTCATAGTTGAACAGAACTGGGACACAGCTGTTTTAAATGTGCAGATATAAGGAAAGCACTAAAGATGTCTTCTCCTTTTTGCTCCACTGGTGTTTTCAAAGGCTCTTCCTGCACTTAAGCCCCATGCAATAAACATTAGAGGCCTTTGCTGTGATGCACCAGGATCAGGCTCATTCTTCAGACTGCGTCTCCTGAAGGCCTTCAGTGCAGAGTGCTTTGGGGAGAATGATGGGGAAATGTGGCACAGGTCGTCTCTGTCGTCTGTACGATCTGCAGCTTCTGTGCCCCTGTCTTGTGTCCTCCACCCTCGCCTGCTCCCATCAGACTGAGGAACGTCTGTCTGGATCCACCTCCTCTCATCTCAAACCACAAGTTTTATCAACCCCATAGTGTGATAAGCATGGCTGTAGTACTGTGCACTGCCACAGAAAACTGGTCAAAGAGAAGCAAACACAGCAGAAGAGGAACAAATCAAAGTAATTTATTAGCGTGCAGCCTAAAGGTCGGAGCGTGACAAAAGGCATCTTGTTGTGAAGAGGAGAGACGTGGAGCGCCCCTCTCAAAGACAGAGGCAGTGACTGCAAAGGCATTCGACATGGGTCAGGCCCAGGAGACACTCATGCTCTGCTCTCCAAACATGCTTGTTTCTGCAGCCTTCATGCGATTGAACCTGTTTAGTTGAATTATCCACATTAGGGTCAAATAACTGGAAGGCTGGCATGTTGATGAATACTTTCATTCAATGACCACTGCATGAAGATCCCAAACAACTTTGCCAATGTGAATATGCTGGTTTAGACAAGGCTGTAAAACATGCATAACTCGTGCTGTCTAAATATGTTTTATTCATTTGACAACCAATAAAATGAAAGCAAAATACTACAGCTGTGCATCTTGAGCTTAGAACTAGTTCTAGTTCAAAACATCTCAATTTAGTTTAATTGGATTAGACAATGTATTCATCCAGATCAGAATGATTGTTGTTAATAAATTAGACCTCAGTGATAGAACTCTCTGCGATCATAAAGATAATGTTTGGTCTGGAGCCTTCCTGACTTCTCTCACTTCCTCAGTTTCATTCTGTGCAGGATAAAGGCCGTGTCTAATACAAAGGAGCAGAGAGTGTTTAAAGCAGAAGAGTTAGTCTGTGAGAGGCACATGTGAGAGGCCTACAGGGCTGAGCAGGCACTTCTGTCACAGCCTCAATACGTTGGCAGATTTATTAAATACAGTATTCATAATGTATATCCGCACGCTCCACTCTGCTCCTGGAATTGAACCTTACACCTGGAGCTCAGAGCAAACATCACACAAAGTTTTATTTGGTCTGAACTGAGCTTTGACTTTTATGGACGTGCGAGAAAAGCAGGAACAACGTCTGACGTAGCCTGGTCAATAAATCTTGCTTTTAAATGCTTTCTAATGAGTTTTCTGTGGTCCTGGACATGTCGGAGGTCTTTCTGTAGAACACGCTAGCATTAACTTGGACCATATCATTACATTGCGAGTCTGCCAGGTCCCCCATCTGCCAGCCCGGTTTGGTTTAAAGAAGTGTGGCCAAACGGTGGGCTCATTTGGCTGGCCATTACTATGATTGTTATTCCTATTTCGTTCCTATGTCAGTCCACTCAAAGTAGTGATCAGTAATGCTAGGCAGCCACAAGGCCATTCACACATTTGGAGCAAACTGAAGAGACGTGTGAACTCGGCCCGCTTCAGTGTCCAGTATTTGCTTGTCCACTGAACCGTGAAAGGGACAGAGTAGGATGACCGAGCCAGTGAAGCAGTACAAATACAAGCTCAATTCAAAGGCTCTGATTTGGTCTAGGTTTTTTTTTTTTGAAATCTCACTACAAAGTGAGAGATATAGATATTTCTTCCACAGTGATTCATTTTCTGGTTCTAATCCAAACTTCCACATGTTGAATATACTGCAGAGGTTTTACAGGAGAGTTTAGTGAGTGTCGGCTAACCATACTCTCTCAGACAAATGCATGGATAAGGCTCTCTAAGTCTGGGTAAGAGAGAATTACATATAGTACATAATCTAGACAGAAAAAATATGATTGATTAAAAAACAAAATAGAGGGGTATTATTAGTTAACCAGAATCACATGAAGAGCTGATGACACCATGAGTTCAGCTCCAGGCCTAATCACCACAGTGCTGCCCTTTCTCCTGGCTGTCCATCACCCCCTCCTCCTGTCCCTCCCCCCCACTCGGATCATCAGTTACAGTAAATGAGCGGAGCCTCTTTCCATCCTTCCAGTAATTCAGACTAATTGTATGAAACCTTCCCATCCTGTCACAATGATGAAATAAGCACAGGTTTTGGTGGGTAGGAGGGTGGATGTTTTCTACACACGCCATCTCTCTGCAATGACAATTTACAGTGATGTTTGCAAGTGCTCTCTGTTTGACATTTGTTTATGTTCTATGTTTGCTTGTTTAGGTGTTTATTACAAAGGATAACTTCTTCACCCAATTTATATATCCAAGCACACTCATAAATAACTAACTGACTTCACTGTGTCCGGGTGAATTACACTTAATCACCATTTGATGTCATGAGTGCCCCAGGGGTCTTTACTCGGACCCCTGCTTTTTCGTTTCTACATAAACTGTCTTAATGTATGCACTGAGGTTGATGTAGTCGTGTGGGCTGACGGCATGGATTTTCACCTCTGGGAGAAATTGGAGGTGGCTAACACATTTTCAAAAGAAATTCAATAAGCAGCAAGTCCTGTCTCACGGCAAATCTTGAAAGTAATGTGTTCAATTTCCATT
Organism: Knipowitschia caucasica; assembly: GCA_964034765.1. Taxonomy (NCBI): domain Eukaryota; kingdom Metazoa; phylum Chordata; class Actinopteri; order Gobiiformes; family Gobiidae; genus Knipowitschia; species Knipowitschia caucasica. The sequence continues at coordinate 22,703,966 of OZ035842.1, read as the reverse complement.
TTTTTTTTTTCCATGAATCAATAATACTTTAGGAATAAACAAAGAAGACAAAAGTAAATGAAACAAATCAGATATTACATTAACATAATATAATTTACCATATTTATGTTATCAAATAAACACATAGTACAAATCATACCCCTATCTCCAAGACAAATTTAGTTGTTAAAATTATACTGTTTCCCTTTGGTTTGATTCATACACCGTTTATCACTATTTTCCATCCAACATTTTTTACGAGTAATATTAGGTGTAAAATGTGGATCAATTCCACTAAAGACCTGCCAGCATACTCAAGGGAGGAAACATTAGACCAAGCAGCTTGGTGGAACTGCTGCGTGGGCTTCCTCTGGTCGCTCCGTGGGCAGTCCAAAAATACCAGCGGGATTCTTTCAGACATCAGAGCCCTGTGATGACATAGAGCTGGCAGCCTTTCCATCACTTTCTCCAACCACTGTCACAGCTACACTTACTTTTCCCATTCTCTCACAAGTGACGATGACTTATGTGGCCATTTGAAATCAAAGAAGCTGGCTAGCTTCTTCTGGCTAGCTGGCTAGATTCTACCACAATGCTAGCCAACCAGACTTCTTTATGCATTTGGGATTCCACTAATAAGATCTTTTGGTGATTTCAAAGTTTCATAGACTATAGAAAGAAGTGGTAGTGGCATTGCGTTTGGCTTGTCCAGGAAGAAGCCAATTGGAGCTAGCAACAAACAGATTCCATGGGTTGGAATTTGGAGCCAAATTTCCTCCTAGCAACTACCTAGCAACCAAATAGCCAATCAGGAGCCAGGCTGGATACATTTTTTGTGAGCCGATTTAGGGATAGAAGGCTGATCTGGATTTACAAAAACTTTGCTCCTGAGCAACTCGCTATGTAAGGTTTTATCAATCACTCCAACTCTAAACAGTCTGTGGTTTGAGTACATAAATACCTTAAAAATATATGGGAAAAGTGTTTTTAAACGTTTTCTCGGAGTAATGATGACTTTAATAACTTTAGTCGGAAGTCTGAATTTACTCTGATCTAGTTGTGTGTTTTCGCATCCCGCAAACATGTTTTTTTGTTTTTCTAAGTGTAGTGAAAGAGTTGTCTGGTGCAATAATGGTGCGTAGGAAATAAAAAAACAAATAAACAAAATGTGTTAATTCATATGAGATAAGTGAGACATTGAGTGCATCATTGAGATATCTAAAATAGGACTCGAGGCTCTATGTTCTGTCTTTTAGGGGTGACTTAAAACTTGGTCAGTAACATTAGAAAAGCATTAGCAATGGTCATGTATAAGTCCCAATAAGAACCTATCAGTTGGACACATGCAAACCAGGAAAGTAAAGTATTCAACCAGCTGCTGTCCAGGGCGATAAATGGGACTTATTACTCAATTACTGCGTCTCCCTCACAACTTAGTTTAAAGCCTGCTTTTAAGTTCTTGTGAATGTACTCTTGAGAGATGGATTTATGTCACTAGATTGAGGCTTGCTTTGAACCTGATCTCTACAACGCCATTTTTTATTTCATTTTCTTTAATTATGCACATACGGACAATGATTGATGGTATTATTATGGAACCGTAAACTTGATCCCTGCGCATGTCTAGGCATTTAACGATTGCATACAAGAATCAATGAGCTGTAAACACCATTGGGCTAACTGGCTTTTTATGTCTCTATTGTGCCGCCAGAAAAAAATTATGTGGTATGGTAGAAGTATAGCACATAATCTACCAGTCTGGCTCCAGCAAATCCACAGCACTGCGATGGAAAAATAGCATCCCTGAAATGGCTTGAAGACGTTATTGCCTCTTGTGTGAGCATCTTGTGTTGGGATGAAGAGATTTCACTTGACAAATTGGCCCATGAAAATATACTGACATTTCTGAATGGAGGTCTGGCGGCTATATGAAACTGCAGAAATCTAATCTTCCCTTGTGGTATGAGGGTATTTCTATTACAGCTGATTATCGACATGTCAACTCCAATGTCCTCAGGTCTTCAATTTACCCCTAGATTGGCTTCTTTCACCTCCGATCTTTCATTCTGCTGGTTCATTAATGCTGAAAGTCTCATCTCGTTCAAGTCCCCAAGAGCCTTCTGTACTGAGCAACGGCAGGTGTTCAAAACAATTTTTCCAAAAAACGAAGCTTACATTGTGCTACCCCTTTTATTTGGATGCCACCACTCCTGCGGTCTACCACTCATCTTACTCTGAGGTAATTGAGTATGTTAATTATGGCTATGGAGTCAACACCTCCAGTTGGCTTGTATCATGTGTCACAGAACATTTGTCATGATCTGAATTACAAAACGTGGGCTGCTTGAAATCTAGGTCTTTCCTTGTTTTTGCACACACTGAGAAAGGAATAACATTTGCTTTTGTGCATTACTGTATATATAGAGGCCTCTAGATTTGTTTTGCTACCAAATTCTAGACATGATCGGACAAAACAAGATAAGGATTCATGATTTAGAGATTACGTGACCGTCTCTGATCCACCTCCTCAATGACATTCACAGCTCAGGGCAAAATCAAGCAAGAGGAAGGTTAGGTTGTGTCTTTTCAGTTTAGCTGCCATGCAAGTCAAGAATGTAAAATATATACTGTATATAAATGCATTTTGACCCACTGTGCATCCATCCATCCATCTATCTTCTTCCCCTTAATCCATTTCTGGGTCCGGGGGTGGCATTCAGAGCTACACCCAGTACACAGAGCACCATCCCTGTGTACCCACTGTGCAGTCTGGTGCAATGGTCTTCCCACCATAGCATTTCTCCTGACTCATTTTGCCAGCATGGCCTTCTCGTACTGAAGGACTGTGTTTATGTGTGGTGGAGGGTGTGGCACTTATTTCTCTGGTCCACAGCGCTTAGAGTTAAGGCTGTGGTGGCAAAATGGCTTAGACTTTGCTTAGACTCTGAGACATTGTAGATATACTGTGTATTGGGTGAATGATTGTGTGGCATTTACCAAGTATTTATCTCAAGACATATCTGTTTTATTTCAAGTCTATTATGTGTGTACGTAATTTTCTTTTACTGTAGCATGCCTTTTTCTATTTTGACACTTACAACCTGCTTGCACCTTGAGCAAAAGCAAATTCCTAGTTTGTGACTTTATGTTATTCACAATTTCAAAAAATACTAATTCTGATTCTGATTCTGAAGATAGATAGATAGGTGTAAAGATTTCTAGATTGATTGCTGGTAATTTGATTAGGTCGTTTGCATACGCATTCACATTAACAATCGATTTTATGCAGTCTGTCAGAGCAGATGTGGTGCTATAATCGAGTCATTAGTTTCATTATGTTGTTTTAATGAGGAAAAATTAAAAACATAATTCAACTTGAAATAATGGGGCTGTGTCTGGAGTTGCCTGCTGCACGTATTTGTTCATTTCTCACTTTCATGGAAAATGCCACATCTGCCTCTAAACGAACTGAAATGTCAATAAGGTAAATAGCAGCTGAATCCCATGCTCCCATGCAAGGCAAGGCAAGGCAAGGCAAGGCAAGTTTATTTATATAGCACAATTCATACACAAGGCAATTCAAAGTGCTGAACAAAACAAGAAAGCATTAAAATCATAAATAATCACAGAACATTAAAAAGAAAGATACAAATATAAAATCCCTCAGTTGTATGCACAGCTAAACAGAACTGTCTTTAACCTGGCTTTAAACATTGTCAGAGAGGAGGCCTGTCTCACATCTCCAGGAAGACTGTTCCAGATTTTAGCAGCATGAATCTGAAAAGCAGCCTCCCCATGTTTAGTTCTGACTCTGGGCACTAACAGGAGTCCAGTCCCTGTGCTCCTCAGAGTCCGGGCTGGTTCATATGGGACTAACATGTCACTAATATATTTTGGTGCGAGGCCATGGAGAGACTTGTACACAAGCAGAGCTGTTTTAAAGTCTATTCTCTGAGCCACAGGAAGCCAGTGCAGAGACCTGAGGACTGGACTAATGTGGTCGTACTTCCTGGTTCTTGTCAGGACTCGAGCTGCTGCATTTTGAATGTACTGCAGCTGTTTTACAGTCTGTTTGGACAGACCTGTGAGCAGGCCATTGCAGTAGTCTAACCTACTGGAGACAAATGCATGGATAAGAATCTCCAAGTCTGCTTTAGACACTATGTTTTTGATCCTGGCAATGTTTTTTAGATGGTAAAAAGCTGCTGATGTTACTGATTTGATGTGGCTATTAAAATTTAAGTCTGAGTCCAGTATTACCCCTAGATTTCTGACCTTGTTTGAAGGTTTTAGGGAGAGAGACTGTAGGTGACAGATGACGCTCTCTCTTTGTTTCTGGGGACCAAAGACAATCATTTCAGTTTTGTCTGCGTTTAGCTGAAGGAAGTTGTTTTGCATCCACTCACTGATCTGTTGGATACAGTGAAGGAGTGAGTCCACTGGTCCATGTTCTCCTGCAGTCAGTGAGACATAGATCTGAGTGTCGTCTGCATAGTTATGATAGGAAACTTCGTTTCTGCGTATTAACTGACCTAACGGCAGCATGTAGAGATTGAACAGAAGAGGTCCCAGGATCGACCCCTGTGGTACTCCACAGGTCAGGGCCATATGATCTGAGACACAGTTTCCAATCTCCACAAAGTACTTCCTGTCCTCAAGGTAAGACCTAAACCAACTTAGGGCGGTACCAGCGACGCCAACCCAGTCCTCTAATCTCTGTAAGAGGATCTCATGGTCGACGGTGTCAAAGGCAGCACTTAGATCTAACAAGATTAAGATTGAGACTTTGCCTGCGTCAGTGTTCAGCCGGATATCGTTTGTAACCTTGACGAGAGCAGTCTCAGTGCTGTGGTGGGGTCTAAAGCCGGACTGAAACATATCAAATGAGTTGTTAATTATAAGAAATCTAGTAAGCTGTAGGTAGACAACTTTTTCAAGGACTTTCCCCATAAATGGCAGATTTGAGATGGGACGATAGTTGTTAAGTACCGTAGCATCGAGACTGCTCTTTTTTAGCAGGGGCCTGATGACTGCAGTTTTCAGGGCCTTTGGGAATATTCCAGAATGAAGGGACATGTTTACTATCTGTGTGAGTGAAGGTAACAGACTGCTCAGAACAGACTTCAGAAATCTAGTGGGTAGTACATCCAAGCTGCATGTGGAGGAGCTCAAACTGGAGATTATCTCTGGACAGTTTTATCATTTACAGGTGCAAAGTGAGTTAGCTCAGAGAGCCTTTCTGGCTGTTGGATGGTTATCTGTGGATTGGAGACAATGGCGTTTTTGATGCCTTGAACCTTGTCATTGAAAAAATTTGCAAACTCATTGCATTTACGTTTGGAAGTAAGCTCTAATGGCATTTGAACAGTGGGGTTTGTTAATCTATTAACTGTTGAAAACAGAACACGCAGATTGTTGCTGCAGCCTTCAATCATTTCAGAAAAATACCTTTCTCTCGTACTACGTAGCACCCGGTTAAACTCGCACAACTTATCTTTGAAGATCTCGTAATCAACCTGGAGGTTGGACATGCACACACCCCGGTGACTCCTACTGTCTTCTAACTGAAATAACAAAACTGAAACAAAATATAAATCATTGTGCACTGCAAAACGGGATGAAAAATAAGTCCGAAATTGATCAGATTTGGCTTACTTTTGTTTGCACACTTTTGTCTTTTACCTGAATGATCCTATCCATGCCAAATGTGACATGTACATCTATCCAGTGTAAGATCAATAAAGTCTATCTTATCTTAATTTGAGCACATTTTGACCGCCTTAAAACAAGCAAAATTATACCAGAAATGTCTCCCTTGAAATGATTTGTTTTAAGTCAGAATGTTCTCAAGTTAAAGGAGCTATACCCGTTTCTGCAAGGTTTGAATGTTTAGCACCGCCTCTCAACTCGCTCGCAGGTCTGTCATTTCTCATACGCTCTCATTCCACGGAGCCATCTAGTTTTATTTGCGATCTGATACAAATGCAAACATTAGCATGAGCGCAACTTCTTGTAAGATGCACAACAATCACTGATGAAATGGTACAAAAGCAACGCACTGCTAACAAAATATATAACTGAAAGAATACCGCTAGTTCCGCGTCCGAATTTAGTCCGAGCATAGATAGTCCGGGGCAGTCCCGCACCCGCAGGTCTCTCCCATAGACAAGTCTCTCCAGAGGATACGATGTAAGCTAGCTATGTTCACCCGGGCTTGATTTTTTCGCTTTAGTTCCCTCTTTTCTTCCTCACTGTTGCATCGTTCGGGCTGGTTTGCTGTGTCTGCAGTAGCAGCCAGAGCAGCCTCGTTCTGTGATTGATTGAGAGTCTCTACTCAATTAAATTACAGGTTATAATACAACTTGTACTGTATGTAGTTATAAGCATTTTTTTTAAAGATAAGAACCACCAGATTTTATCATTTTTACAGTGTATATTCAGTCACCTCTCTGTGAAATTTTGATACAATCCCTAAAATACTAAAATCTCGGTCAATTAGTTACTCTATTAGTTTAGATACTGATAAACAAATAGAGCATGGAGTCTGAAGGCGGTAGCACACTGTAGCCTGATCTACACTTCTTGTCTGACTTTAAAGTGCTTCGCGGTCTCCAAAATTGATAGCACTCAGCCAGCATTTTATCACAGCTCTTAGCTCCAGTCATTTGACATTTAAAGTTGGAAGTAGTGAACAGTCTGGGCTTATCCGACTGCGGCTCTCACTCAATTACATTACACTTTCATATCAGCTGCAAATCTCCATCTTTGTCATTGCAGATTCTGTGTGTGCCCTTCCGAGATTAGAGACAGAATATTAAAATGCAAATTGCTGAAGAAAGTCGCGAATAGATTAGTTGGAATGTGAGTGAGTGGTGCATTAAAGTCAAATAAAAGTCCAGACCAAAAAAAAAAATGGCATTCACATGTATATGGCGACGATGCCTTTTAGCATTTTTTTTTTGTACCCTGAAGCGATGACACACCCGTTCTCTCTTGTTTACTATAACAGCGACTCACTGTGCATACCCACTGCCAGAATCTCTGCAGCTCACAATGCACTCTAATTAGTCCATTCACAAACACATAAAACTGTTTACTCAGGCTGACTTTTGCAGATACCGTGCCGATTTACTTTTCAGCATGATTAGGGCAGAAATAACGTCCATGACTGTGTGGTTTTGGATCAAGCCTAATGTGGAAAAATGGTTTATGAGAGTGTTTATGGCAGTCCAGTGTTAGTTGGACGCTGCATGTTGGTTTGAGACACTGCAGATGGTTTGTTGATACCAAAGCTCACTTAGTCGTTTTAATGAGAGTGGTAAATGTTTTCTCAAAGCATGATTTCATCCAACAGGCTTCTGGATTGCAGGTTTGAATGATTTTTCGGAAGCTACTAAAAATCTTGGTTCATGAACTTGAGCAGAGATCAGGTGCTTGTCACATAGTAGCACTTTTGAGATTTTAGATTCTGGGTATCGTAAAGCTATATTATAGTAAAGCATTCACTGTACACAACGTTTTGTTTTTCATTTGAAAGAGAAAAAAAAACAAGAACATTTTGCAAAACAGGAGAATGACAGAGAAAATAAGGAAAAGTGCAAACCCCCCCCCCCAAAAAATCATTATATACATGTTCACATATTCATGCACATGCACACTTACTTGTCTGTACTGTACTGGACAATGCTCCACTGCTCTATGAATAGTAGAGAAGTGAGAATTTTTGCTCCCACTGATTTTGGCTCCCATTCAATTTACTTTTCATTTACTCTGTATCCATCTGTGCCGCACTCACCAATTTTCGCTTGATCCCGATGTTTATATTTTGATAATGTTTTATCTATCCCAGAATGGGGGATATGGTATAGGTAGCAATGGATGCTAAGTCATGGCTGTATATGAATTTGGTCCCAGATCACCTGAAACAGCCGTTCATGTTTGGCAAGAAAGTTTGGGAAATTAATTTCAAAGCAATGTCACTAAGAAGGATGAAAACTCAACATTCAAGATGGCGCCTCGTACGGTCGACATGGCTCTTTGCTGCTCTCTTTTTCTTTTGTTTTTACTTTTTAACTGTGCATCTGGCTGTTCCTACACCCGTGAGGAACTTATGAACATCCGACCCACCGTTCCCATGGACCTATTGCCTGTTTTCTTGGCATCTGCGGCTGATTTAGTTCATGTTCTAGCCAAAAAAGTGTGGGCCCGTAAAAGGGGAAAGCGAGGAGGCCTGCTCGTGCGTCTTAGGAGGAGAGGAGCGCGCACGGCTCTCCCCGGCATTTTTCTCTCCAACGTACGCTCACTGGGCAATAAGATGGACGAACTCAGCCTGCTCATGAGAAGAAACAAGGACTTCGCCACATCCTGTGTCCTCTGCTTCACTGAGACCTGGCTAAATGAGCGGATCCCGGACTGCGCTCTGGAGCTGCAGGGCTTTGGGCTGTTTCGCGCGGATCGCCATTGTGCGCTCTCAGGGAAGAGCAGAGGCGGAGGGCTCTGTTTCTACGTCAATACAAACTGGTGTAACGATGTGACAGTGATCTCCAAGCACTGCTCTCCTGCTCTGGAATATCTTTTCATTCATTGTAAACCATATTACTCCCCGCGGGAAATTGTTTCATTCATTCTTGCCTCTGTTTACATACCGCCATGCGCGGACGCGCGCGAGGCTCAGCGCGCACTCGCAGAGCAAGTACTGTGTATGGAACGCTTATACCCGGACTCTCTGATTATTATCCTGGGGGATTTTAATAAGGGAAACTTGAGCCAGGAATTACCCAAATACAGACAGTTTATCAAATGCCCGACCAGAGAGGAGAACACTTTGGATCACTGTTACACCACCGTGCGCGGAGCTTTTCGCGCTGTTCCCAAGCCAGCCCTCGGCTTCTCAGATCACTCCATGATACATCTGGTTCCTGCTTACAGACAGAGACTAAAGCTCTCGAAACCTGCAGTGAGGAGCTCCAAAGTGTGGTCTGATGAAGCTGTGGAAGAGCTGCGCGCATGCATGGAATCTACAGACTGGGACCTTTTCAGAGCTGCCACAGATAGTTTGGATGAATATACGGACACTGTAACGTCATACATCCACTTCTGTGAGGATAGCATCATTCCAACAAGGACCAGGGTCATCTATAACAACGACAAACCCTGGTTCACTGCTAAACTCCGGCAGCTCAGGAAAGCAAAGGAGTCTGCTTTCAGGGAGGGGGACCGCAGCGGCTACAAAGCAGCTAAATATCAGTTCAGGAAAGAACTGAAAGCAGCCAAGTCCCGGCACAGAGAACGACTACAGGAGCAGTTTGGTAACAACGATACTGCTTCTGTCTGGAGGGGCCTACGGGAGATCACCAACTACAAACCCAAAGCCCCCCCCTGTGCTGATGACCACAAGCTAGCTGACGATCTGAACTTATTTTTCAGTCGCTTTGATGCTGCCCCTGACACCTCTCCCTCCCCCACCCCCCACTACTCTAACGACCCACCCATCAGCCCTGCCCCTAGCCTAACAATAGCCGCTAAAGAGATTAAACAACTCTTCCTGAGGCTGCACCCCCGCAAAGCTCCTGGCCCGGACCACGTGTCTCCGGCCACTCTGAGACACTGCGCCAGTGAGCTTACTCCTGTGTTCACGGACATTTTCAACTCCTCTCTGCAGTCCTGCCATGTCCCGGCCTGCTTCAAATCCTCCATCATTGTCCCCGTCCCGAAGAAGCCCAGGATCACAGGACTCAATGACTACAGACCTGTAGCACTTACGTCTGTCGTCATGAAGTCATTTGAACGCCTGGTTCTCTCCCATCTCAAGTCCCTCACCTCCCCCCTCCTGGACCCCCTGCAGTTCGCCTACAGAGCCAACAGATCTGTAGACGACGCCATTAACCTGGCCCTCCACCACATCCTACAGCACCTGGACTCCCCGGGGACCTACGCCAGGGTCCTGTTCGTGGACTTCAGCTCTGCCTTCAACACAATCCTGCCATCCCTGCTCCAGGACAAGCTCTCCCAGCTCAACGTGCCCGATTCCACCTGCAGGTGGATCACTGACTTCCTGACGGACAGGAAGCAGCGAGTGCGTCTGGGGAAGAATGTCTCGGACTCTCGGATTATAAATACAGGAGCCCCACAGGGCTGTGTTCTTTCTCCCCTGCTCTTCTCCCTGTACACCAACCACTGCACCTCCAGCCACGACTCCGTGAAGCTGATCAAGTTCGCGGACGACACCACCCTCATTGGACTCATCTCCAACAACGATGAGTCCGCCTACAGGAGGGAGGTGGACCGGCTGGTGTCCTGGTGCAGTGGTAACAACCTGGAGCTGAACGCCCAGAAGACAGTGGAGATGATTGTGGACTTCAGGAAGAGCACTGTCCCCCCGCCCCCACCCTCCGTGATGGACTCCCCCATCACCTCTGTGGAGTCCTTCCGTTTCCTGGGCACCACCATCACCCAGGACCTCAAGTGGGAGCCGACCATCAGCTCTCTCATCAAGAAGGCCCAGCAGAGGATGTACTTCCTGCGGCAGCTCAGGAAAGCCAAGCTGCCTGCACAGATGTTGGTGCAGTTCTACACGGCCATCATCGAGTCCATCCTCACCTCCTCCATCACCGTGTGGTTCGCTGGAGCCACAGTCAGGGACAAACAGAGACTACAGCGCATTGTGCGCTCTGCAGAGGAAGTGATCGGCCGCAGCCTTCCATCGCTGCAGGACCTGTACGTCGCCCGAGCTCGAGGCCGGGCTGGTCGTATCACAGCCGACCCCTCTCACCCTGCACATGGACTATTCCAACCACTCCCCTCAGGCAGGAGGCTGCGGTCCATCAGGACTAGAACCTCCCGCCACAAGAACAGTTTCTTCCCCTCTGCTGTTGGACTCTTGAACACTTCTTAACCTGTCCCCCCGCCCTTTATAAAGTCACTTTACTGCCCATCATACGTCACTTTACTTCACTGTACTGCTGTCACCTTACATTGTGTGCACCATGTGCACTTGTATATTGTAAATAGTAACTGTAACTCTATTTTAAATTTAAATTTATTCTTTAGAAGTGTTTTTTATTCTTATTTTTATTATCTCTTTTTGACTGTTGCACTGAGCCAAAGCAATTTCCAAGTCTGTGACCTCCCGTTACTTACGTTGGCAATAAAAATGATTCTGATTCTGATTCTGATTCTGATATGTGGGGGTGGCTCTTAAATCACCTGAACATTTGGCTCAGGTGAGTGCTCATATTGAGGTCACTGAGAAAGAACCTCTGACGAAAGCCGAGGCCCTGTAGACATGTGTAAAGTGTGTGTTACCTGCTGAGGGTCTGTAAGCTGTGTGTGTGACATGAGTTTGCATATGGTGCTGATGAGGTGAAGGGGAAACTCCTGTTACCCGGGGCGACAGATGCTCCGCTGCTGCTGTCAGTGTGTGATGGATTAGACCTACTGGCCCCTGCACCAGTGCCCCACACGTGAGGATCTGGGCTCTGCCATGGACCCGACAGAGAGAGAGACACTGCAGGGATTTCACAGAAGATTAGTTTGAAACAGAGAACAAACTGGGAAGGATAATTAACACATTAACGCACCCTCAGGTGAATACATGCTGATAAATGGATCATTTGAGATACAGTGCTCGATGGCTATGGAAGTTGCAAATGTATCCAAACATAGCAACTACGTACAGTTATAAGACCAAATAAGATAAGAGGACCTTTATTCGTCCCACAGTGGGAAGATTTCAGTGTTATCACCCTTTACAGGAAAGTCTAAGAAATCTAATATTTAAGATAATTAGTTAAAACCTAATAATCTCTAGCTTCAAGTTGTACACACAATCACCATGTGTTGTCATAGAAACGTATATTCTACTTTGAGGGAGTTGAGTATTTATTTATTTTTAGTTCAGAGTACATGAAACATTAATGATCAAATAATTTTGTAGCAAATCCTTCATTTACAATTTATTGTAACTTTTTACAATATTGTACATTATTCAAAGTCAAAAAGGAGTGGGAGGAAGAAAAAAACGTAAAACATCAATGAGTCGCTTTGGGGAGATCTCAAACGTGTAGCTCATGCAAGGTGTTCTAGAAAAGTAAAGGAACTAGAGGCTTTTTGCCAAACAGAAAGGGCAGCTTTTCCATCAGAGGATATCGATAATCTCATCCAGAATCACCATGAAATACTCCGAGCTGCAACATGCGTTAAAAAGGAAATACACGCGATTGAGAACTGGAGGATGGAGACTTCTATTGAGGCTCAGAGTGGAACTTGGAAACAGAAAACACATTATTATGACAATTAATTCACAAAACCACTAACAATGAGTGAAACAAGTGGTTGTAATATTGTTCAGAATTTCCAAAATATTGCCAATTATTTTGACATTTCTGCCTGGGTGTAAACTTTCAAGAACAAATGCAATGACAGGAAAGAATAATGGTCCTTATTTTCCCCTGCCTCTGTAAATAAAGTGCTATGTAAACCCATTCAACCAGAACAGCAGTAGATACACATCTTCTTCCCGGCGGAACATGCCTGTCCATTTCTCCAAGGGTCGTCTGACTTTGAAACAGTGTTTTGTTATTTCTGTTGCTCATCGATGCAGGAAATGTGACATGGACTTGTTTATAAAGCTTCAGTGAATCTTGACATTGTTTGTTTTTTAGAGTGCATTATCCCCAAGAGGAAATTCATGTCCACATACACAGTTAAAGTCAGACCCAAAGAAAACTCTATTGAGAAAACAGAACAAAGCTGATCATATAAATTCAAATCTACGAACAAAAGCATCTACATTTATATAATACACGCGTAAATATAGCACTTTCCTTTCCCCTTCAATTTTAGGCCGATGAGCAATGGCAAAGAGAAGACAGAATGAATAGAGCAGCATCATTTGTTGGCGACTTACAGTAGAAGTGTTATATTCAGTGCTATTCTTGCTTTGGACCATTTTTCTGTCTCTGAGAGGTTCGAACATGAACAAGAAAAGACCATGCATTATAATCCTGGTTTCAATCAAACATCTGTGGAATCATTCTTTTTGAGTGTGTTGCAGTGACATGTCATTTTTATTCAAAGCTATTCCCTGAGGTTTTTTATTTGAGGTCTACTTAAATGGTAGGTGTAACACTTAAATATTTGTGAGGATTGGTTTTAATGACAAAACCTAATGGTCTTGGGTTCGATCCCCCCACACCCCATGTCACTACTCACTGATGTCTGCTGCCGTTGTGTCCTTGGGCAAGACACTTAATCGCCTCAAGCCTCCGCTCAAAGAAAGACCAAGACTGTGTCAGCCTTTTTCCCGGGGACCCACCACCTGCAGGAGCATCAGTGAGGGGCTGGTGCAAAGAGCCCCCAAGAAATGAACTAATAAAGGTGATGTGAATGAATTAATGTAATGACAAATATAAGCATTATTGTTTGCATAACGATGTTAAGCTTGTACAGGAATGGAAACTCCATGGAAACAATCTGGCTGCATTCACAGAAACGTTTTTAAGGCATAGTTGATCAATTGCGGCGCCCCCTTAAGGGCAAGTCAATAACAGGACTGTTGTCTCCTTGTGTCAGAGGGGCCTGATGCGCTGCCAAGCCTTTGTAAACTCTTGTGAATCTGCTCCAAATTCTTGGTACAATTATTCTATAACATTTCCCCATGTTCCTGTTTGATCTTTACATCTGCGCTTCAAAATTTTTACAGCCACGATTTACTGTCTTCAAGAAGACGACAAATGAAAGGCTTTCCTTGTTTTTTATGAACTTTATGACAGAGTGATGATTTTATGAAGATGTCCCGTTCTATGGCTCCATCTTTTATACAATTTACAACATGACACCATATGTTCTGAACTCTCTTTTGGATGATTTGTATCAATTGATCCAACGCCATGACATTTGAATCATAGAAGATGACAGGAAAATGAAGCCACGATTAAATACATATAAAAAATGCAGTTACAGAGAGTCTTTTTAGGATTAGCATTATGTTGATTTCATCTTATTTTTGTTTGCGTTAAAAAAATAGATTATAATTTTCTGAATTTTGTAGTTGCACTTTATTCCATCATGCCCCTTGTGTTATTTCCCAGAATTTTCTCAAACCACGGACTAATGTTTGCATATTTTTAGAAAACACTGTTTCTGTTTTTACAGCATGCAACTTATTCGCTCATCCTGGTTAGACTGAGTCATTATGATGAGATGGTTCAAATTGGTGCAAATTACAAGTTAATATTGTCTAAACACTAGTTTCTGGTTTGTGTCATTACGCCACACCACAAGTCAGATTGTGAAGTCTCTGGAGCTCGTTACTGGCCAGAGTAAATGTTTTTGTTGTTTTAAATATAGTTAACACTATACTCCCAGAATTCTGAAACTACTAGAACTCCTGGAGCCGTCATTTTGACTGCTCCAACGGTGTAAAACTGTTGAATACTTTTCACACACATTGTAAAACCTTTTACAGTAATTAGATCTACAATGTTCTGAACCACTGTGTCTCCAGCGTCAGCAGCTGAGTGTGCAGGTCTGTGTGAGGTTCAGGGGTTAAAAGCTTTGATTGTTCACAGGCAGAAGAGAGAAGATGAGCCCGCTGAGATCTGACTCTTGACCATCAGCTCGCAATCTCTTCACGTGCGCACAAGCTCAATCATACAGAGGAGCTACAGTATGACGGGAGGCTGTTCTATACAGGATTAGACGACTATTTTAGACAGTACATTCTAAAGACACATTGATTAGAAACACCACCAATCTAATTAGTTTAGGCTAAGGTACACTTTATTCATCCCCATAAGGCAATTTGTCTTCTGCATTTGACCCATCCTTCACTCCTCCATCAGGACCAGTGGTCGCCCTGGTCCACCAGCGGGGGACCCATTTCCAGATCTTTCCAGATCGGATTTTTTCCTGTTGTAAGCCGACATTGATTGTAATGACAATGTTTGGGTCAATAGTTTACCGATCTGTTGGTTGTTGGCCAACGAACTTCCAATGATGGTCGGATTAATCAATATATTAGTGAGCCTAATTAATATTGGTTGGAAATTTGCATCATTGTGTGTGAGTGGTGGTTGTCAGCTAATGAGATTGCTTGAATTTAGGTCCGAATAATTAGTGCCATGACAAATATAGGATTAACCCCATTTGTCTAAATAAATGTGATTGTGGTTTGTATTAGTTTTAGGCATGGTTTGACTTTGACTCGCCTTGTGTAAAACTAGCCTTGCCTTTTAATGCGAGATATCTCTCCATATCTCTATCTTTCCATGTCTGCCAGTTATCCTGAAATCTGTAATTGTGTGACTCCAGCTGTTTTATAATCCTTAAACACACTGTTGGGAATTAAAATCCCTTGCCTCTTATCTCGTCGTGTGTGTGAGCAACAGCTTTTTACACCCAAAGCACGAGGAGGGCCCCACAGCTGCAGCCGATAACAAACTACAAAGATAAATGCAGAATGTGTGGTTCATCAACTATGAACCTAATCAGTTGATCCAGCTCTCGCCGCGTGGAACGATTCATCAAATCAGGAAATGTTTCTCTGGTGTTTTCTCAGATCTTATGGAGAATGCGAATGCTGTAAAGGCTGTTATAATGTCGTTGGTGCCCAGAGCTCATTTTCACTGCCATTACAAGTCCATCAGAGTGGAGCAGCGGCCTGACGAAGACTGTGCAGACGATTGATCGGAGCAATAATGGAGAGAGAGCAGAGAGGTCATAGAAATTAAGCATTGAGAGCCCATGGCCTACAACCACTTTAATAGGTCACTTTTTGAAATTTTCTTCCAAAACTTGACAACAAAAAAGAAGTCCTAGCAATGTTTTTCTTGAAAGAGTGTGCCCTGCAACAACAATCTAATTTGCCAGCATTTGATTTCCGCTCAGATAAATTATTGTTTCTTTGGTCAATTTAAACTAACCAACATGCATCAGAGAAGAACATGAAGGCAGCAGCACAAACAGCTTCTGTAATTGGCCTGTTTTGCATTTAATCTCAGCAGATATTTTGATTCACACGCCTCCGTTATAAAGCCCTAAATGGTTCCAATTCTAAACTGATTGCTCCTCGAACACAAAGAGAAGGAGAAAGTGCCCCATGCCTCCTGTGGGGCCGAGCTCAAGCACTTTTCTTGAGACTAAACTGGATTACAGACAAAGACAGAGCTGGACTGTGGTGGATAAACGGTGACGTAGGACCCTGAGCTGAGGCCAGACTCTGCACAATGCATTTGGACGGTGGCGGACTTCTCCACTGGCATTAGGGGATAAACCCATAGACTGTGCCAAACTGCAAAACAACCATTTGATTTTTGATTCTGATTTTCTTTCTCAAATATAAGAATAGAGAATATAGGCTGTCAGCTGTGGGTCAAAAGTTTTCCAAATGCTCAAATCATTATGCAGGCTCAGGGAAAGGTATTGTCGAACATGAGACAAGAAGTGGATCAGTCTGGGATCATGTCAGACGGACAGAAGACATGTTTTATTGTCAATGGTAGAGCCGAGACACAAACAAAGGTTTTACGGAATGCAAGTGATTTCACAGCATGGAGAAATGGAGACGCTCCAATCAGCAGTTGCCACGGTGCCGGTGGCTTGGCCTTCCAAAAACCAAAATATTCAAGTGGAAAAGTAACAGCTCCAGCATGCATTATAATTAGGAATTCAGCTTTAACCACAGTTGCTTTAAAGGGTTATAAACATCTCTAAAGTAAATACTGTACACTATGCCACTAGGGCAACCAGCCAGCAGCACTGACCCATCTCCAGAGGTTGATGCTCATGCTTGGTCAGAACTACAATTGCTGGAAAAAAGGACCTATACTGCATGTTTACGGGTAGTAGACAACATCTGAGAGGGGGAAGAGGGAAGATTGAGACCCATGTCCACACTTCCAAAGAGAATAGAGCAGTGAGGAGACATTAGCAGATGAGGAGTCGAGGCGGCACGGTGGCTGAGTGGATAGCACTATCGCTTCTCTGCAAGAAGGTTCAGGGTTCGAATCCCGGTCGAAGCAGGGCCTTTCTGAGTGGAGTTTGCAAGTTCTCCCCATGTCTGCATAGGTTTCCTCTGGGTACTCCGGTTTCCCCTACCACTAAAAACATGTGCAGTAGTTCAGGGTGAATGAGTTTGTGGTTTTCGAGTGCGAATGTGGGACAACAGATGCAAATTAGCCCATGGCTACAATCTGTAGTGATGTGTTCATTATGTCCCAACCAAATAAACACAGTTCTTTGCAGTGAAAGTTGATCTGGTCCTGAACCCATTCACATCGACTCTTCAAGTGTTTCAACCAATTCAACGTTTATCTTCCTTATATGAAGTCTTCTGTTCGTGACTCCCACAAATAAAAAGAGCCCTAAGTGGCAGAGCCCACCTACAAACGTCCTAAGGAGGATTCCAAACCAATTACATTTCTTTATATGCAAGAGAGACCCTCGAACAGAAAGTTACCCAGTGCACCTTTGAATAACAAGCCAGTGTTTCTTCCGACTACATAATGCGTATTGTTTCTCACCTCCCACACATTTGTTTTCTTAAGTGGCAGAGCTGACAGTTTCTCAGAAGCCTGAATGCACATCAGATAGGTCGACATGCTATTCATTGCTAAAACTATTAGCCGTGCAATAGCTCTGTGGTGGTCTCCTTCTCTTGTCAAAGACTGTGCTTTTGGCACAAAGCTCTCTCCCTTTCATATGGAGCTCCTTCCACCTGCTGTTTTCATTTATGAGTTTTTTTGGAGCAGAGGAAGTGTTATTCTTGAGTTTGATTGACCTGTGTTTTTGTGACCTGTCAGCGTGGGGCAACCTGGGAAAAGTCCTGAGGAGTCTGAGAGAAGGAGGAAACACGGACGTAGCAGGTTTCAAACAGTTACTTTGATGTTGCTGTCTGCTCTTCCTAGGGCTTTCCCTTTCGCCTGCTCTTTCTCTCCTCTTTTAAATTCTTTATGTTGTGCTTGTCGACTTATCATTTGTACTTTTACTAACTGTGTTTGTGTGTTTCTTACCTGCCTTAGGACAATGGATGCAATTTAGCTATTGTGCTAATTCCAGCATATTTATGTTGACGCTGTTTGCAGTCACATTGATGAAAATGTACTGTCCTAAATTCAAATAAATAAATAAATGAATGTAATTGTTCTCACACACTGCTCCAAATGTACTACACTGGTGCTCTGTGAATTGGGTGTAGCAACCCCCCCCCCGAACCAGAAACGGATGAAGGGGAAGAAGATGGATGGATAGATGGATGGATGAATGCTGAAATGTAAATTGCTGGAGCGGCTCCTGTCCAGGCCTTTTTGTTGTAAGTTTTTCAAAACTGGTATGACTTTCTGACAATAATCGATTGTATTTCCTCTAACATGTTCCTTATTGCTGATCTGGCTGTAAGCAACGAGCCAAATGACAGTAGTGCAGCAATTGGATCAAGTTCAGATTATAAGGTTAATGGATAGAGCAACAAGCTTTGAATGGACTTCTTCCAGAATTGCCCATGTCTATTGGCACCATGTTATAACAAAATATAATAATCCTAATCCAAGCTGTTTTTTACAAACCTGCTTCACGCTCCAGGATGGGGCAGTCACCTCCAAGACTAATTTTTAGCAATGAATGTAGCACTACTCTAATCCAACAAACTGTCAGTGGAAAAGTGGTCTCCTTCTCATTACTTTCTCCTCACAGATACTGTGACCTCAGATTGTTGTCTTTGGTCGTCCTAACAGCCGTGAAGTGTGACGATCGACCCTCTCTGTTCACCCCCAATTCTACCCTGCGTGTTCAGTATCGGGCGTGACTGCAGGACGTACCCACTCAGTTTGTCTCGCTCACTGGAGACTTTCTCTGTGTTATGGTTTCAATGCAGAAAAGGACCAGTTTTGTGTCTGATGTGAAGCAAACCTTTGTTCACAGAAATAACCAGCATTTATGGACTACAATGTGGACTCGCTTTGCATAAATGTTAAAAAATACAGAAATTTCTCTCCACTATAATTATCTATGTTCTCTGGAATATATTATTTTTATATGTTTCAGCTGAAGAGATTGAAAGGTTACATTTGATCCCAGAAGAGTAAGGTTACAGAAGTACAATTTGTGAAAAAAAAAACAAAAAACATTAAAATATACACTTACCTCACACATGCAAAGAGAAAAGAACAGTTTGAAAAAACAATAAATTGACAATATTTTCATTAGAGCTGGCATTATTCATTTCCCCTCGTGCTCCTCTTCAGACCAAAGCCGTGTCAAAACAGACGATCGGGTCGGTAACTGCTCCCTGTTGCTCTGACTGACACATTACCCAGAATGCTTCTCTCTGAGGGGCTCAGGGGCCTCTCTCTCTTCTCTGTGGAGGGTGTATGTAAATGTGAGATGATGTTGGTGCTAATCTCACCCAGCGCTCTGCAGTCAGTAAGACGACACCAGTGTTTTGCATTTCACATGAAGAGGTCCTGTCAAAATACTCTCAAAGATAAAATACTTCAGAGCTTTATTTATGGATAAATTAAAAACACCAACACTAGTCTCTGTACGGCTGTGGGTAGCACTTTCAACTCACAGCCAGATGGTCACAAGTTACCCTGTCCTTAGAAAAGTCGTACACATGTTTGATAAATGGCACATTAGATTGATTATTGATTATTATTTGAGTATTTGCACATTTTAGGAGTGTGTATTTATATCCTAAAAGCCACCAATGGTATCAAATAAATATAAATACCATAAACATACATTAGAGGCGTAGAATAAAGGCAGTGCCCAAACCAATCATCAACATGTGCAGAGATATACAGTGAATGAAACTGAAGGTTTTGTCTACAGGTTCAGATTGTGCTTTTTGTGATGGGATTTTACCTTTATTTTTATTTTTTTCAAATTAATTCCAATTCAAACCGATTGAGTTCTGAAAAAATCCCCCAAAAACAGTTTTATTAAAAGTAGGTAGTCTATACGTTTTTTTTTTACCTTTACTCACTTTCAACACGTGGGGGAATATAACTTGCAAAAAATAGTTTGAATAAACAGTGTGTTGCCATGGTAACTAGCACTTCTACAGTGGAAAATAATTGTTCTGGGAGTGAAAGAAAAACAATGACATATAAATAAACTATATATCAAAACAGAAACAAGTGAAACATTTAGGAAAATCAAAAAGATACACATGTACACTTCCAAAACTGAAAGCCGTCATATTGACTGCTCTCGGAGTTCAAGTATTAAATAGAGGTAGAGAAAAGACTCTTATCAATCCTATGATCAGGAAGTGATCCTTGCTAATCCCTCTCAGGCAGAGATTGTGTCCCAGAGTCTAAATTGTGTCTCTATCTCCACATCTCCCTGATCTGTGTGGGCTGAAACCTGTGACACACTAAAGAGGAATGACAACACCTGAGTCCAGCAGGTCTCTGAAGAGCAATAGAAGACGATAATATTAATTTAGCTCCACTACTCTGATGCAGTCCAGTGTTGTTGAACCTGTGTAATCATTTGAGCATTTTTGGATGACGTTGAAGGAGGAGTTCATGTTTTTACAGGTGTGGGGTCAGCACAGGAAGGATTCATGATTTGGAAATACTGTATAATTACATTTTTTGCAGTGATGAAACATTACAGCCTACAGTTTGCAATCAGCCTTATTAAAAAGAGAACACAGCTGCAACATACTGGGATGGACAGGCTATTGGCACGCTTCCCAAAAGTCGTCCCAGAACGCACGAGTGATCCAGTTTCTACATCAAGTCATATACAATATATGCAAAGTAACTGGAGGCCCACATTTTACAACATTTTACTCAAAGTTTATCTATACTTCAGAAACGAGGAAAAGGAGGCCATGAGAAATCCCGTTCAAGTTTGCCAGAAGTCATAACCATACCATGTGGAAGAAGGTGCTCTGGTCAGATTAGACAAAAAAAAACACTTTTTGGCGCAAATGCAAAACGTTGTGTGGCGCAAACCTAATGCTATATGTGTCAAATCTAGTGGGGGGAGCGTCATGCTATGTGGCTGGGAAGATTGGAAGAATTGCTAGGAAGGTGGATGGAGCTAGCCTGGCCCAAGCCATCCGTACACTCCACTCAATAATCATTTCCCTGCATGTAATGTCTGGGTCTGGTCCCTGTGTTTGCGATTACATTTGTAGAATTCCATCCGACCAATCAGCAAGCGCGGGAGGCGGTTGTAGTAGTTAGTTGTGGGTGACGTTAAGAGTTTGCGCCAAACGGACAGGCTGTAGTTTGGCAATGGCAAAGGTCGAATTCTATCAAGAAATTGAAGCCGGAGCAAGAGGACTGTTTAGCAAATGTAATTGCTGGCATAACATGAGGAGTGAAACTACAGAAATATAAGTGCTGTGTTGTTCCAGTCCTGCACAGATTTTATCACCAAGAGGGTCAGCGACATGTCCTAGAACAAGCAAAGTCACAGTCTCCAGGGTAAATTTAGTTTCACCGACTCCGAGGCTCCACTGCGGTCACAAGTTTAGGTCAGACTCAGATTCACCCTTCGATAGGCGTTTCCAGATTAGTGGAAGTCATACCTACAGAATAAAGGACAGTGTGCAAAAGAAATAAACACATGACACAGTGGAAGTTGGAGTGGAGGTCAGACTTTGGGCGGAGACAAGATTATCATCATGTTTGTGTTGAAACAGGAAGATCCAACTGTGTATGTGTTTATATCTCACCTGGACACAAAGCACTTGGCCCAACACTACAAATGTTTAATGCATCATTGTCACTGTACAAAAAACGGCTTGCAATTTAAGTATGCAAGTTACTTCTTAGTTTTTGTGGAAATGCTTGAAATTGGGCAAAGAGCTCCAAGCAGGAAATGAACTTGTGATGAACCGAGTGAATGTGCAAAGACAGTATACTTCTGTCTTTGCACATACTTTATTTCAGACACCAAAAATACACTCACATGTGCATACAAATCATACAATGCATAACAAAACACACTTTTTTAACGTAAATTTTTAGGTTTTAGGTTAGGATATATTACATTACATTACATTATTGCGCTTGCGTCATGTAGCCTCTGGTTAGGATGCGTTAGGAACAGAGGTGAATCCAAAATGCTGCAGAGATTGAAGAAGTCATTTCCTCCATGATCAGGCACAAGCCGAATAATCTCACAGTGTGTTACTCAAAGTCACATGCTGCCATTAGTAGTAAAGGTCACCACACAGACAGACACACACACACACACACACACACACACACACACACACACACACACACACACACACACACACACACACACACACACACACACTGTTTTCATTTGTGCCTGTGAAGCACTTTGGGCAGCTGGTGTTGTTGTAAATGTGCTATACCAATAAGCTGACATTGACATTGACATTACCACAAACACACACACTGTCTGTGTTTTTAAAGTTGTTTTTTATTTTTACTTTTTTTTTTTTTTTTAACAGAAAACAGTGTGTAGTAAATCAGCTGCAGACACAACAAGGCTTTGATGTCTCTTTATTAGAAGGTATTTAGATTAGTATTTAGAGGAGGTGTGTGTTGTTTGGACAATAACCCTGGGGTAAACTCTGGGGTCTTTTTAGAATGAGTGGGTCAAATAATAACTACAAATATGTTCTGTCTGTGTCATTCTCGCGGGACGAAAAGAGAAGCCGTGCACTACATCCTCAAGGCCATGAGCTGGATCCCACAAAAGAACAACTACTACATGTGTTGTAGTCAGTGCAAGTTTATAAGCTTTCTATTGACTACTTCTGTCTCCAAATTACAGCCTGTTTAATACTCATGCTCTGAATGCACACGTGGCTGCTTACCTAAACCCTGAAAGATCATATTTGCATAACCTCAGTACCTTCCTTCTCAACACAAGAGCATCAAAGCCCAGGTTAGCACTGTTACATTGTGATAAATCTTTCAAAGTGAACGACAAATACACAGAAATACGCGCAAAAGTCTTCCAACTTCAAACGCATATATGGTTGTGTTTGATTGTAGAAAGTCTGTGAACTTCCTCTGACCCGCATTGTTTACAATACAGAATACCGTGAATAGTATTAGTATCTTTTTCTACCAATTTGCACATTTCCTGAATCTGCAGCAACAATAGGAGCATTATTAATCAAAAGCTGAAAAGATAATATGGATGTTTTTTTTTTCTTTTAAAGGGCTTTATCTTCCATCACTGTCAGTCTGCAACCTCTTTTATTTTGCAGTGATCTTTTTCCTTTTAACACAATGACATTTAGCCGATCGATAGGTCAGCGGATCTTCTCTTCTGCAGGAAACACATATGTCTTACTTGGCACCAATTAAAGGTTAAAATCCCACTCGGAGCTCAAGTGAGAATAACTGATGCGATATAGAAGTTACCAATATATATACATATACAAAATGAATGAATTAATGAAAGTTGATTTGAACATGAAATAAAAACAACAAACAAATGGCATTAAATACAAGACAACAACAAAGAAAAAAAGGGAAAAAAATTTCTATACTGAAAAAACGATAACTGCAGCCGTGATACTAACAAGATATTTCCCGTGAGAAACATGTGGTATTACAGTAAGAGGTCTGCTGTGGTTGGCTATTTTGGAAATAGTATTAGCCAAAAGAGAAAAGGGTCTAATGTATGAATAAAACACAAGACACAAAATTAATAACAGTTATATAACAACATGTATTTGAATCTTCGTTTTCTAAATGTGCAGAAGTTATTTGTGGGTCTGAGGCGTGGAGACTTTACACAATCCTCACCTGTTGTTTACACAATCATGTTTAATAAAGCCAAAATGTTCAAATCCAACATCTGATGTGCCAGCTTTCCAAGTGATTATTCATGAGGGTTTTCTTGAGCCGTTTTGTAGTGATCGAAGTTGCTGAGTTTTGTTTTTCCTTCTAGCTCACTCAGGTTTGTCCCTGGTGCTTCCAGGTCAGTTTTTGTTGGTGGAGCTTCGGGTGATGCAGGCGGCAGAGATGGCCAAGAAAGCAGCGCAGCTCGACAGCGGAGAGTTTGATGTGGTCTTCAGCGCGGCCCACATGCTCAGGTGAGGTTTTTACTGGCTGTCTGATGAGTTCCATGCACGGACACTGGTAATTTAGTGTGTGGAGGAGATGGGTGGGCCTCAGTAGTTTCCAGGGCTGAGGAGGGGTCTTATCCCAGGCTTACACCAGTCCTCAGCCTCATCATTTAGACTAATCCTGTCCTCTCACTGCAGTTCTGCTGCAGAGCCTGGACTGTCACAGATCTGAGCTGAGAGCTGAGATTACAATTACTGCAAAAGTGTCAGAACAAAGAAGAATCACATGCCGTAACATCATTATTGCTGCTATGACAGTGCTGGGTTGTAAACATCATAAAGCTTGAATGGGCTTATCATGGGGTTACCATAGTAATGAATGGTTAAGTTTATTCCAATCTCATGAGGATGCATGTTAATCTACTTTGCCAAAGGAAGTTCACCTTTAGCTCGAGAAATCTTGGCCTTTTGAAGTCTTTGGCCCCTTGCTGGGGTCTGTGCAGTCTTTTTAACAAAGGGTTAATGTTTTTTCCTCTTCTCCTTATATGCATATGTGGTGTGTGTTCATTTCTAATAAAACCATGCCTGCTGCAACTTGGGTCAGAGCTGTGTTTGGAGCAGAAGAGTGATGGTTGGCTTCAACCGCATCATCTCCTTGCAAGACAAGCAATTGGGAATGCAACTGAAAATGACCACTGAAAAACGTAAAAAAATACTATAATTTGTATTATTTTATTTTGTCCAGCTACTTTGAACATACAGTACATGCAATAGACTTGATTTGCAATGCCAACTATGGAAGCCTTTCATCTATTGTCAAACTCCACTCAGTAATACTCGTGACAACTAACTTGCTGATAAAAACTGCATATATTTTTGACAAAACTTTCAAATAGATACATACTATATATTGCTCAATCTCCTTAAGCCGTGTGTCTCACAGTGGGCAGAGGCTGTAGAGTGGTGCGGACCCCGGGCTCCTGGCCTGGGCTCCTCTTCTCTCCCCACTCCTCCATGGCTCATGATCTTTATGTGTTTGCTTTGGACCCTGCAGTGGAAAGGCTCTCGGTCTGAGGGACCCGAGTGATTCTACGCAGAAATTATACTCCAGGGTCCTTGAGATTTTCACCAAACCAATCATTTCAAGAACAATTTATGTGTTTGTAAAATTGTATTTAAAGTGGAAAAGGAAAGCATGAAGTATATTGAGCTGAAAATTGTGCCAAGTCCATGTCTTGTAAATATGACTTGTGCATTGGTCGAGGAAGCGATGGTTACAATACATATTATCTAGATCAGGGGTGGCCAACCAGTCAGAGACTAAGAGCCAATTTTTTTACCGTGTTACAGCAAAGAGCCACATCATACAAATGTGCACTACATAAACATCACCCCAACCCTTACACACGCACGCACATGCGCACGTACGCACACGAGCAGACACGCGCACACACATGCAATTTATTGTAAATGTCATCAACATGATAATGACAGAAATTGGCTCGTACAGCACTAAAGGACTGGACTCTCCCTGGTTTGCGTGCGCTTCTACCGCTCGCTTCAACCGCTCCCCGGTACTTTTTATTAATGGTTTGGCCCTGGTTCTAACTGGGAGAGTCGATACCAGAACAATTTCACGTCAGCGAACATCAATTATGATTCCGAAATGAATGCTTTCAATCTCTAACCAAGAAAAAAAAATCAAGTTTCAACCCAGTATTCAGCAGAAACACAACTGTCTTCATCGAACCATGATTCACTCTGACTGCGTTTAGTAAAAGATATAGATTTGACACATAACACCAACACCACTTTAGCTGATTTAGAACCACAGACACATGTTCAGCATAAGACCAGATACTTTTGCATTTGATTGAAGACAGACACTCACCAGGCAGAGTTGGCTTATCTCCTGGTGTAACGCTAGCTGGTGTTAGCTGCTTTTAGCATGTTAGCCGGTGTTTAGCCGATGTCCGTAAATGTAATCCATTTGGTCAAACCACCTCCAGACTTTTCGGGTCTGCCTCTACTCTACTGCTGCTGCGATCTTTCATTTCACGGTTGTCACTTTTAAGCTTTTTAACTTTTCTCTGCATTGTCATGTTTGTGGGAATCATTCTGCTCCGTCCTTAGTGCTAGCTCCACAAACACCTTCTGGTTTCTGGTGGAACCATCGAGCTCACGCTGGTGTCCTCTCCTCAAACTGAGGAAGGTGTTGCCCTCATCCAGCGACCAAGGAATTGTTTTCCGTACGGACGTCATGGGTCGAGGCAACATGTTGTTTGTTATGATGTTTGCAACAGCTGAAGCAGCAGCTGCAGAGTGATTGACAGCGCATCTGACCAATCAGAATTGACGTTCGCCGATGTCAGATTGTTTTGGTGGCCTGGCTAGTGGAGTGAAGTCGGCCTTTACTATGGGTCAGAACTACATAGGGAATGAATGGCAGCGCCACCACCGAGGCGTTTTTGACGCTTGTCGTGTGGAAGCCCGAGAGCCGCACGGAATCAGCCAAAGAGCCGCATGCGGCTCACGAGCCGCGGGTTGGCCACCCCTGATCTAGATCTATTAGAAACACATGTTTTATAGAGGCACAGAGTCAAGGTATGAGTCCCTGCAGTTGCTTCTTTGATTATATTTATGTTTCTGTGCATGTTTTATGTGAAGTACTTTGGAACTTGTTCAGAAAGTTGCAATACAATTAAAGAATGAATGTCAAAAATATCTCCAGTGGTTTCTTAATCAATCGTCATTAAAATATCACAAGCTGATAGCAGACATCAGGAGAGGTCCCTGAGGCTGACATATACAAAAATATGGAAATAGCTGTACCATGAATCTGCTTCTGAATAGACTTTTTTTTTTTTTTTTTTTTTTTTTTTTATATATATATATATATCTTGGTCATACCCAACAGATATTATTTTCAGGTGCATCTCCACAGACCTCTGCTCTTTTCTCATCCAGTTCTTTATACAATGTGATAAATGTAATGACGATTTTATCCAATTAGATCAGTATTCCTGCCCTGAAGCCTGATCCCTCTAAATACTGTTGTTGGCAAAACAAGCCTGTGTTTGCGGTTGGAGGAGAGGCCGCTTTTATAATGTCTGGACAAATTCAGCTACAGCCGCATTTGGATCAAGATTGGAATTTAAAGCAGTTGCCTGAAAAATAACTTTGACCCAAAGCATACATTCTGACTGTTTGTTGCAGATGTGTGTATGAGCCTCAATAGGATGATATCATGCAGCAGCAGGAGGAGGAGCTGTGTGAAAAGAAGTGAATGAAGGGATGTGACCAGAATATTTATACAGGACCCCCAACAAAACCAAGGCTGTTTCTTAATCCCCATAGGTACCTGAACCCATTTCATTCTGGGGAGAGTGGGTTCAGTGTAGAGGCTGTACCTTTCAAGGAACCCTCACTCATACACACATTCAAGCCGGGAAGGTATGTTTATTTGTATGGCACAATTCATACACAAGATAGCCTAACCCTAACCCATAAATAATCACAGAACACAATAAAGATCGATACAAATACAAAATCCCTCACTGTTTTTAACCTGGATTTAAAAATTGTCAGAGAAGTGGCAATGTTCAGACAGCAGTCTATGCAGGCACACTGATGAAGGGCTGGGCTTAACTCCCAGGGGCCTTTCTGTGTGGAGTTTACATGTGCTCTCCATGTCTGCATAGGTTTCCTCCAGGTGCTCCTGTTCCTTCACTACAAAAAGATGCAGGTATGAGTGTGGTTCTGATGGCTGGAGGGTTCAGCCGTGTTCAGGCAAAACCGTTTTGAATTTTCCCGCAGTGTATCTAGAAAATGGCAAACAATTGTAGAGCGCTGTGAACTGTGAATCTATGAAAGTAAAGATTACTTCTGCTTGTGACCTTCGCTCTCCAGAGGAAAGCTGGGCCTTATGTCCTGTGCATGTGTATGATCCCTGTAGAGGCTGACAGCCCAAATGACAGAGCCACAGCGGCTTTGATCAGTCCAACCTGAGGCACCGCTCCTGTCCTTGACTTTCTCTGAAACTGTTTGCAATGAGTCACGCTGCAGCGGAGCGCCGTAAAGACACAATGAACTGTGCGTGTTAATGTTGGAGAGTGGGCAGAGCAGTGGGATATTAGAGACGAAAACACTGGGTTGTGACAGGTGCAGGTGGGGCTTGTAGGGATTCACCATCTGCTGAAGACAAACCATGTGGGACAGAGAAGCCCTGCTCTGTTTATTTAAGTAATGACAGAGACACCACTTCATACTGACTTGATAACACAAAACAGCATGAGGGAGGGGAGGGAGGTGTTAGTGAATGTTTTGGGCTTTGTCTGTGTGAAAAAGAGCGTTGGTGTGTCTTGGTCTTATCTTATCTCTTGCCATATTGTGTGTGTGTGTGTGTGTGTTATAGGGCTGTCATGTGGTCTTGTTGGAAGGTACTGTAGCGTTTTGATTCTTTGTTTTTGTATTATAATGTATGTGTTTAAATGGCTGGGAGGGGATGGGATTACTGTAATATAAGCTTTTTGCTTTTTGCCTTTTGCCTCAATCCCTTTTAAAAACATGCACAGGTTTTCTTATTTAGTCTTTTTAACTCTGAATAATTGTGTGTAGATCGTGTGCATGCTTGAAATAAATGAACAATATTGGAAAAGTGGGGCGACAGTAGCTCAGTTGGTAGAGCATTGGCCTTTGAGCCTGAAGGTCGTGGGTTCGAGCCCACCTCAAGACCTACTTCATGACTCCCACTGATGACTGCTGTCGTTGTGTCCTTGGGCAAGACACATAACCCCACTTTGCCTGAAGCCCCCACTGAAAGATCTCAGCTCCTGTGGACTCACCACCTGCAGGAGGATCAGTGAGGGGCTGGTGCTCTGTAGACTGGCTGCGGCTCTGACTGCCACCCCCCCAACCCAGAAATGGATTCAGGTGAAGAAAATGGATGGATGGATGGATATTGGAAAAGTATTTGAATTGTCTAAAATCAGTGGAAAAAGGTTTTGCACTACTATAGATACTAGCTTAAATCCCTGTTAATGTATAACAGACATTATACTAACAACAATCAGAATGTGTGTGTTTTTTTTATGTTTGCTCTACTGTCTGCCTTACTGCATCTGTCATTTTGTACAATTTTGAGGACCCCCTCGAAAACGAGATGTTTCATCTCTAGGGGCTTATCCTCCAAACAAATAAATAAATAAAAATAAGTTGTTGTGAGATTGCAATTCATAAGCCACATTGTTATACGGTCTTCTGAGCGGCACGGTGGCTGAGTGGGTAGCACTCTCGCCTCTCAGCAAGAAGGTCCTGGGTTCAAATCCCGGCCAGACCAGGGCCTTTCTGAGTGGAGTTTGCATGTTCTCCCCGTGTCTGTGTAGGTTTCCTCCGGGTACTCCGGTTTCCCCTACCACTAAAAATATGTACAATAGGTCTGGCATGCGCCTTCTGTTCGGCGACCCCACTCCCATCTCTGTCTGGAGTGAGAGGACAAGTGCCCAAAAAAATAATAACAATTGTAAACCGCTTTGTGACCCTTGTCTGTGAAAGGCGGTATATAAATAAACATTACTTACTTACTTACTTACTTCTGATGCAATGCAAACTATTCTCTGGAAGAGTCAGATAAGGCTGGTTTTCCTGCTGTTCAAGTTGATACGCTGATTTCTTCTCTGCCTTTATGTCGGCCGTCGCAAATGTGGTCACGGGTCCGGAGCTCTGAAATTCAGGATCATTTTCCTGTTGTTAGCGCTCGGATTCAAACGGCCGACGCTCTGTTTACCTCTGCACGTGTGTCTTTACGCTTTTGCCTAATCCGTTTCACATCTGCTCCCTGCGCTCTGCCTTCATGCCACTTTAAAAAAGACTCCAGGTTGAGAGGCAGGAAATGAGCAAAAATGAAAGGCTTTGACAAAGGAATGTTTTTTTTGTACAGCGGAGGGAACGTAGTAAAAAAAACGTATATGCCAGCGCCATGGTACAAATCAAAACCTTTTTGAAGTTAGTAGTGTGTTATATGTACTGTAGTATTCAGTAATATTCAGTATTCAGTGAAGATTATACTACAAAAAGAATATACAGCTTTTAGGGGCTGGCGGTCTTTAGTAATTTAGTCGATAAATAGATGGTTTCTATGTTTTGTGGCCTCGGTCCTCGTTGTACAGCCTGTGTCCTGGATCTAAGTAAGTAAGTAAGTAAGTAATCTTTATTTATATACCGCCTTTCACAGACCAGAGTCACAAAGCGGTTTACAATTGTTATTATTTTTGGGCATTGGTCCTCTCGCTCCACACAGAGATGGGAGCGGGGTCGATCTATAGCCTGTCCGCCCATGGAGCAAGGGTTTCTCACTTTGTTGTTTTTTTGTTGTTGTCGTTCCTTGCCGATGCAAGAGGGTCTATGGACAGTGGTATTGATCCAGGACATTCAAGGATATTTACGGACGTCTCTATACAAATTTATGGGCATTGGTTGTCTGCCTCTTATGGATCAATGATTTTTTTTCCCAATTGTTTCTCCGATCTGTGTTGCTGAATTGACAACTTTGTCGAATCCCAGACATAACACCTGTTGGGATGTAGGGCTATACAAAAAATAATCAACCAAAATTTTTTTTTATTATTACAAGGACTTCTATGAAAAGACTGAAAATATCAAGAGCCATGGAGAAAATGTACTGAGAATGTTGGAATTTACTTTGACATTAAAGTGATTGTCTGGAGTTTGTCAGAAAGAGAGAGAGAGGTACTTGATTTGAAAAAAACGACGCAAGCTCCCTCCCCCTTCCTTTCTGATTGGTCTACACCTACGTTTCCGTAACACTTTGAAATGTTAATCAGAGAACATATTATACATATACATTATTAATACACATGCACGGAGGTTTTCAGAATTATTTGTGAACGTTTTAATGAAAAAAAATATGTTTTTATGCACACAAAAAAGCGATCGCGGCAAACCAGGAAGTGCTATTATCATGAATTGCACATTATAGGACACATCTGCAGAGGATCTGATTATGGATATAGGTTCAGAATATACATAAGTACCTCAGCGCGGATGTTCAGAATTCTTTGTTCAGTTTTCATGTAGTTCCAGAGCCTAATAGAGGCTCCGCGAAAACAAACAACTGAGCATGCGCGCAGCTGCGAGCATCAGCGCCGATGACTGACAGCCCTTGGCATGACTCGATTGGTTAACCTCGACGGCACCGTGGATTCTGAACTACAGCTAAGAGCAGGGAAGGCGGGACTTGCCTGTAATATTAGAATTAATAAAATGACTTATTTTATATCAACATTTAAGGCCAGGAGGTCAATTTAACACATTTCCTAAAATTTTTAATTAATTTAGAGTTACAGACTATCACTTTAAAGCCAGATTGACCTCCTTTCATTAAATTCATTCGTCTTTTTATTAAATATTTTAGTTATTTTAGGCATAATAGTTGTTTTGGCTTGAAACGTACAGTATGTCTGGTGAATAAAGTTTAGGCTAAATACGTGATAATTTCTGCTTTTTTTGAGTCATCTAACCAAAAGGGTACACGGTGAGAATATTGCTTTGGTCGACTTCAGCTTCTCAACAGTTCCCAGAGTGGCAGTAGCTAAGTCACAGCGGAAGCCAAGTTTTTGAGCCGTAATGTGGATCAGATGTTGCCTCTGCCTCCTGAGAGCGTCACCACAGATCTTCGGCCTGGTGGAGTCTGCACGGGGATATATGTACAGTACAGCGTGGAGCCAACGGAGCCAACGGAGCCACTTCAAAGCCCTGCTCCTGTCTCACTCTCACATGTGGCCTCAGCGCACAACAGTTTCACCACTACAAACTGCACACCGCAACCAGGAGCATCTGACAAATAAGCAAAGAGGAAATACAAACAGTGGATTTTGACGAATTATGAAAACTTTGAAAATACCTAATTTGTTCTGTTTGTATTATTTGTATTCTATTTTGTCTTGCTCAAATGTGAGTAAGACAAACAAGAAATCCTACATACATGATTCTGGGAAAAGGTGTGTGATTTCAGAGACGTCAACTTGTGTCTTTGTACTTGGAACACATGTATTATCTAACTTTTGTAAGTTTGAAATACATTTAAAATATGAAAAAAATCTAAATTTAAATGATTTGAAAACCGTACAAGTGCAGGATGAAAATTAGCTTGAGGCTAGGTCCGTCTGTACCTATACATTTAATGTGCAATATCCCTGTCAACAAAATAAATTAATAAATACATTCTGAATAGTGAGAAATTCAGCAAAGTGACTTAATGTTTCTATATCAGACAAATGTAAGGTGGCTATATCAATACTTTGACACACAATCTTCATCTAGAATAGAAGAACCAAATAAATGAATCTACAAAGAAGACAAGATTAACCTTTCCTAAACTAGAAAGGCTGAAAGCTGAAACCTGGTCATCGAAACCAGCCAGCCTCCAGTGAAGCTCTGCCCACATACGTGCTTTAGACCTGGGTGAGATAAAACCAGCCCTGCCTCATCAGCCTAGCTTTGAAAAGAGATCATGGGCTTTGCTGTTTCACAAGTTTCTAAGAAAAAGTAACACCAAAGTAAAAAATGGGAATGAAAAATATAGTTTAAGTCACAGAGGACACAGATAAGACATCAAAGTGTGGCTCATATGTATTTTTTCTTCATCTCTACCATAAAGGAGCATATTTTTCCCATTGCTGTTTTCATTTATAACATAAGGAAAGAAGCTATTTCACAGACACTCTGGACATATTTGCATTTCATTTATGTGGATTACCAAATATTTCGGTGGTCTTGCATGCAGCAGAACACGTTTCACACATGAATTTGAAGAGCAAAACCTCTTCTGCAAACTTGCGAAACCGTGTCGTAAAATCAAGTGAAAAGCTTTGATCCTGCAGCAACAAAGAGCATGTAAAGACTAACATATGTACGGACTGTCTGCGTGTGGAGCCATCAGTCCACAGTCTGTTTCCTGATGTTTGGGGCTCAGCTCAACATGGAGCCTGCACTGGAGATGAAATATGCACAAGATTGTTAAATGTTTTCTCCATAACACAGGTGCAGTTATCCTGGGAATGGTGAGAGGTCTGTCATTCATGTGAAGATATATTATTCTGAACTCATGCCAACGGAGCGATACATTTCACATCTTGGTAGTTTAAAAGTTGCCCGGTCCTTACTTTCTGACATTTTCCCATACTTTTTCATAATCCGTTATATTCAAGTGTCATGTGAACAGACAAGGAGCTGGTGATAGTTTTTATGAATGTTCTTATTGTTCTTTCTTGTGACAGGTATAATTAGAGCTGCAGAGGGCTTTGTGCAGGACTGAGGGTTACACAGGAAGAACCTCACTCTGAACTAATCACAAATCTCCTGACTTTGAATAAAGGTAATTGTCATTTTAGTGATTATATGATGTTGGAGTATACACGAGATACAAGAGAAACAATTCATAAAACAGAAACAAAAGCCTGTGAAAGATGAACTGTGGTATAGTTAAAGACCACATTTATCTATTTATTTATATGTCTATGTATTTAAGTATTTTTGTATGAATTGTTTATTTATGTATTGTTTTTTTATACATTGATTTATTGTTTTTTTTTTATTATTTTATTTTATTTATCTATTTATTCTTTTTTTTTTGCACGATGCAGTCATACAAAGTTACAGCAAAAGATGCGACTGATGGAACAATTATGGCAAAGGCTAAATCTCAACTCCTGTTAACACATAAAACATAATAAAAAAAACCTTATTTACAATAGTCATCTAACATATAGACACGTCTAATCTAATACAAACACACAGATAAACACGTTATGCAGAGAAGCACACACTCACACATTCACACACTCACACACTCACACACTCACACATTCACACACTCACACACTCACACACTCACACATTCACACACTCACACACTCACACACTCACACACTAACACAATCCTTAAATACATTGTTTCTCTCCGTTGTGACCAGCAGTTGTTCCCCAAAGCAGTTTTTATGTCACTCAACTTAAACACATTTACCCAGACCCAGGCGACTGGCAGAAGGCCCCGACCACATTAATCATTACGTTTACAGGTTTAAGCTTGTAACGTGCCATTAGTCACCTCAAATGAGCACTGCTGGGAAGGTAACAATAAACCGCACATTCTGCTGTTGTTTAATTTTGTGTGGATGATGTCACACTGACTATCACATACAGTAATCTAATTGGTTTTGTTTGGATTTGTTTGATTTTAGGTTAATCCCTGCTGCCTGTATATCAATGCAACCAATGTACAGTACATATTTTTTTAATTTGTTCATTTATTTGCCATTTGCAGTAAAACCTCATTGGAAAAACTGTGCAAGGCCCCAGTGTGCACCATAGTATACACCAGAGCTCTTGCTGCGGCGGCATTTTTTGTCTGCGCCATGCAATTTTCACTTTATATGAGGGTCCTCTAGGTAATTATTCTAGCACTAGCTGTCTGAAATTGATTGGATTGAACATCAGAGTGCTCTGATCATTAACAGTGCGTTAAAACACCTCGACATTATCTCATGTTGTGTCCAAATAAAACAGGGATGTAGCGTGAGTTGTCCTTATTTTGGTTACGTTTTGCATTACAAAATGAAAACTTCAATTCAAGTGCAGCTCAAACTTCGCTGCTGGGGTTTGAACAAGTAGATAGATACAGTAGATAGATACTTTATTGATCCCCGTAGGAGAAATTCAAGTGTCCAGTAGCAGCAAAAACAAAAAATAAAATTGGTCATTCTAAAAAGTAAAAAAATAGTAATAATCAGCAACAGCAGAAGAGGTACGGTGTAGCCTCTGGGTGGAGCAGGACGGGTCACAGTAGCAGAGGTGGTGTAGCCTCTGGGTGGAGCAGGACAGGTCACAGTAGCAGAGGTGGTGTAGCCTCTGGGTGGAGCAGGACGGGTCACACCAGCAGAGATGGAGTAACCTCTGGGTGGAGCACGACAGGTCACAAGGTGGAGTAGCCTCTGGGTTCGGACCATTTTCTCTGCTCAAGTCCAAAGTAAAATGCTAAATGCTTCACTAGCATTTTTTTAAAAGTTAGCATTCCTCCAGTGGATTTTCACCAGATCCGCTTAGTTCGGACCATGAATCCTCTCTGCTCTGGTCTGGACCAGTGCAAACCCCTGAACACTGTACTGCAGCAACATCTCAGATAGAAAAAAGCAATAAAAATAAAAATTCAAAAGCACAAAACAACAACTGTTTCAGAGTTACTTAGGACTTGCAGCCGTTTTCCAGCGCCTTCAAAAATAAAAAAGTGCACGTAATAGTACTGCAGTAGTTTAACCATGTACGACCTGGCATGGTGTTGGCATTGCGTAGTTTGTTTTTATATTTTTTGTCCAATGATACAATGTGTTGGTCCTTGTGGTTAAATTCTGCAATCAAAGTGGTGGAAAGTGTGTGCTGTAAAGGCGCCCAGAGGTGGTGGTGTGCGTTTAATCACAGCGTGACTTATCAGAGGAGGAAACAGCTGCACTGCACTCACAAACCAGACACTGAATATTTATACGAGTGTGTGTTCCAGTAGTGTGGGAGAACAAATGCTTCTGTCAGGCAATAAAACTATAAAATATTGCAAAAGGTGATGACCTCAGATAGGAGTGAGAATGTGAAGAAAGAAACATGGAGTTTGAGCAGTTCATTTCTCGGTTGGGAAAAAGTCAGAAAACTGAATTTGTTTAATTTTGCTGTATAAATAAAGTTGACATTGACAAAGAAAACAAAGAAAGCGGAGCACTCCAAACATTGAGTTTAGTTCTCAAGAAGACTTAGCTTTGGGATAAAAAACAGGGATGGTGTTATTCAAGCGATTATTCTTTCCATTGATCAAAGAGTTTTCCAGAACAAAAATATGTAATGTTAGTCTATCTTAACGTCATCTATGAAGCTTAAATGAATTAAACATCTAATTACTGCTCTGTTATCAATCACTTTAATCAGTTATGGAAACACTGTAGTTGTGATTCATCGTTTGACCATTAGATAGATAGATAGACCTTTATTGTCCCCTGAGGGAAATTCATTTTCACAGGCACTGTCACATACAGGTTACAATAAACACAAGAGACACCGAAGGGAGGGAAACACATACAACGCAGGAACAAGGGCAACATTACAGACTGTTTAGAGCTGCTATCGCTGAAGGGACAAAACTTTTACTAAATCTTGCCCTCTTCCATCTTAGAGTTCTGTATCTGCGTCCTGAGGGCAGCAGAGTGAAGTGGGTGTGGAGGGGATGGTCTGGGTCAGTGCTTACTGTCCGGGCCATGCGTGTTACTGCTGTGAGGTTGAGCTGAGAGAGGTCTGCGGTGGGGAGACTGATGATTTTGGATGCTGTGTGTGTGACTTTAGTGAGTTTGTTTCTGTTGGTGATGGAGAGCATGTTAAAGTAACAGGGGGAGCAGTAGAGGAGAATAGGTTGAATGATTGAAGAGTAGAGTTTCAGAAGCAGATTTGGAGAGACAGAGAGGGCACGGAGCTTACGAAGGATGTAGAGTCTTTGTTGGGAACGTTTATGGATATCTGTGACATGTTGTTCAAAGGTGAGTTTATTGTCGAGTGTGAGTCCAAGGTATTTGAAGTGATTAACCCGTTCTGTTGTTTTGTTGTGTATGAGAGTGGGAGGCAGGTCTGGGGTGTGTGAATGAGAGTGGAAAATTAGTTCCTTGGTTTTGTCCGTGTTCAGTTCCAGGGAGTTTTCAGAACACCACTCTGTGAAGTGGGAGATGGACTGATGGTAGGCAGTGATGGAATTATTATCTGTCAAGAGGGCCAGAATGGCAGTGTCATCAGAATATTTGAAGTATGTGGTGGTTGGAGATGGGCTGATGCAGTCGTTTGTATAGAGGGTGTACAGGAATGGACTTAATACACACCCCTGGGGGGCGCCAGTGTTGGTGACGATGGTGGATGATGTCACTGAGTCAACTCTGACAGCCTGTGGTCTATTGCTGAGGAAGTTATGAGTCCAGCGAATGAGGAACGGGGGCAGGTTGAGGAGTTGGAATTTCCTGATTATTTGAGGGCGCTGAATTGTGTTGAATGCTGAGCTGAAGTCAATAAACAGGATGGATGCAGACGTACCAGGTAGTTCCAGATGTTGAAGGAGGGGGTGGAGGAGACATGAAACAGCATCCTCTGTTCCTCGTCTGGCTCTGTAAGCGAACTGGTGGGGGTCCAGCAGGGGTCTGACTGTCGGGAGGATGGAGTGAAGTATGAGTCGTTCTAAGCATTTCATTATGATGGAGGTAAGTGCAATGGGTCTGTAGTGGTTTGGCTCGGATGGTCTGGGCTTCTTGGGAACCGGGATGATTGTGGAAGTTTTCCAAGCTGTGGGAATGTGTGCCAGCCTTAAGGAGTCCCAAAAGATTGAGTGAAGGACTGGTGACAATTCCATGGCACACAACTTCAGCACCTTGGCCGGGATACCGTCAGGGCCTGGTGCCTTGCCCATCTTGCACCTGCTAAGTTGTAGGTGTACATCCCCCTCCGTAAATGGGGGCTGTGATGGGGTGTCCAGGGGCAGGGCACTGAGCAGCTCTTCACAGACGGCAGAGTGGTCGACTGAGTCAAAACGGGTGTAAAAATCGTTCAATGAATTTGCAAAGATGGTGGGGTCTGTTGTTACATGGTGACTGGAACTTGGGGTATGACCGGTGAGGAGCTTAATTTTCTGGTATGCTTGTTTAGTGTTCATACTGCCAAACTCATGCTCAAGCCTATCTTTAAACTTAAGTTTAGCTTTCATAATATCATTTTTAATCTGTCTGTTGAGTGTATTGACAGTGCTCCAGTCATTTAAATGAAAGGCTGCGTGCCTTTCATTCATACTGTTTTTAATGTGAGAAGTAATCCAGGGCTTTGAGTTGGGATATTTCTTAAACGTTTTGGTAGGTATTGTAGATAATAAACAAAACTTAATATAGTCAGTGATTACTGAGACCTTGTTATCCAGGTCCCCTTGAAATACATCCCAATCAGTGCACGCCAGGCATCCCTGAAGCTGCGCAATTGCATCCTCCGACCACACGCTGGCGCTGTGGATGGTTGGCTTAGCGCGTTTCAGCCCCGTCAGGTAGTGCGGGATCAAAACAACAACATTGTGGTCGGAGAAGCCGAGTGGTGCGTGCGCCCGAGCTACAAACGCATCAGAAATGTTCCCGTAACACAGATCCAGCGTGTTTTGCTTCCTCGTGGGAATATCCACATACTGGTGCAGTGATGGCATGACAGCGTCGAGTCTACAGTTGTTAAAATCACCCACAATAAACAGCGGAGCATTGGGATACCTGGCCATCATTGAGCTAGCATCCTCGGCTAGTAGCTCCGCTGCTGCCTTGATGTTAGCACTCGGGGGCACATAAACACAGCTGATCACCAAGCAGGGGAATTCCCGTGGGAGATAGAATGGTCTTAAGGACAAAGTCAGCAGTTCTAAATCCGGGGTGCAGATCGTGCGATGGATTTTGATGTTAACGCACCATCGCTTATTTACGAAGAGGCAAACTCCGCCACCTTTTCGCTTCCCGGACTTGCTGGTCCTGTCCGCCCGAAAGATGGTGAATTGATCGAGACTGACCTCAGAGTCCAAGATGGTCCCGTCCAGCCAGGTCTCGGTCAGGGCAATGACGCAGGCATCTCTGAAGGTCCGTTCAAATCGACATTTGGAGTGTAAAAGGTCCATTTTGTTGCGGAGGGAACGGACATTAGCCAGGATTATGGAGGGCAGAGGGGGTCTGAAGGGGCGCTTCCTCAACCGGGTACGAACCCCACCTCTTCTGCCCCGTTTCCGCGGTCGAAGTTCTGGGGGAAAATTTACTGGAGGCTTCTGGAGACTTAAGGAGGACAAGCGTAGTTGGAGCAGCTCGTCCCGGCTATAGGTGAGTGGCGCATAGCCGCTTATTCCCAGGTGTAGGGCCCCACAGTTCTTAGCGAGCCACAGTATTGACAATGTTAGTAGAATAATCTTGCTCAGGTTCAGCATGTTGCATACGTTTCTTTTTTTACACACAGAAAGGATGAAAACTTAAAGACATGACAGACAAGTGACAGGCCGTGTCGTCGCAGCAGAGCATGCGCCGGAAAAAAAAAAAAAAAAAAAACCCTATCATTTGCTCTTTTACTACATTAGAATTACGTAGAACATATGAATTGAGGGCATATTTATCACTCAATATGTTGAAATTGCATGTACGAAGTAATTCAATCTGGAGAGACTCAAATTGGCAAGAAATCTGTCATGAGAATAACATTTGTTGTAGTCGTATGGGATTAATTTTTCGCTTAGACCCCAGAAGAACGCTGAGTGACAAATGCAAAAGGGGAAATGAAAATAGAGATTATGAGATTAAATCCCTCGGAGCCTAGACCCTGGTGATGGTAGCTAAGAGAAGGGTCCGGCAGACGAGGCAGTGTTGGGGAGGAGGAGGCTGCACAAATGTAATCTTTCCGCACAATATGAAAGCTCGATGCAGGGCAGTGATTAAATGCTGAGTGGGATTGACTGATCGCTGTTGCAGCGCAGCTACAAGGGGAGGACTAAGAGATGTGAGCTTGTTCACATACAGTTTCTCCAGTCTTCCAGTCTGAACTTCCAATTTAGCTTCATAACAGTCAGACATTTCCCTGGTTTGGGACATGTGCATGAGAAATCAATTTTATTCAATAGGGGGGATAATTAGTTCTGCACAACCATTGAGAAATATGTCCCTAACTGTTTTTTATTTTACCACTGTAAATGTCATTGTGCCATTTCCTGAAATACATAGCAGACCCAAGTGCATCACATTTATGCTGTTATGTGCCCTACATTTTACGTGCCATAATATTGCATAAAGATCTATCGTTGGTTAACCCATAAATCATAAAATCAATGCATGTGCAAAGCGATGCTGACAAGAATAAAACATGGCTCTAAGATTTTGATCATATACTGTTGATTGACCTTTGCCACTTCCTAAAACCAGTTACCATCGGCTCGTGCTTGCAGCCCTCCCAGCTCGGACGTATACTCCGGCCCGGTGCAGTGGGAACAGCTGATGACGTTCCTCTGAGAGCCATTAGAGCTGCAGCCTGTCCCCATCACACGCCGCCACCATCCATCATGCAAATTTAGAACACGCTTTTACAAGTTCAGCTCACCGCCCTTTTGCTATCGCCTCATGTCAAAAAGCTGTAAAGAGTCTGCCGCTAACGACTTTGGACACTTCCTCGTGAAAAGTTGCCATAATAAGAGAAATGGGACACCGCAGTGAGAGGAGGCAGGAGCGGCAGGTCCCACATCAGAAGGGGTTAGGGGGATAGTGTAGACAGGACGTCCCGTATCCATGACTGCTGTGTTATTCTACCCTACATTCAAAAGTGCCTATGCAAACATTGACACAGTGATTGTTGTGGATAATAAATACCACATAACAGGAATTAAAAAGGTCATTTTCAACACTTTGCAATTACAGGTATAAAGCAATATCAAACAAACCATTTGTCTCTTGGTCTGAGAACTGAACTGGGTCATACCAAGAGTTATCACAGAAAATGTAGGAGTACCTTTTCATTAATGTTAGAATCACAGTTTAAGGCAAACCTTTCAGACAGAGACCCCCAGAATAAGCTCAAATAAGATGCATTGACATACAAGTAACAAAAATTTGAAGCAACAAAACCTATTAAATGGTTAAATGTTGCATGTTTATCAAGCTAATTACTATTAAAGAAACTGTGTATATAATGAAATAGTTGGAATTCTACAACAATAATAGCATTACATCTAAAATACATCTTGCAACCCCACTTTTATTTGATTTATTGTTGGTGAATCTACAACTTTTTAAAGTCCTCTGAGGTGACTGTTGTTGTGATTTAGGGTTATATCCCCAACCCCTATGTTGGGAACCACTGGTTTATGGCAATGACAATATGACAAATACAGATCATTTAAAAAAGAGCACAACAAAGAGTAGAATGAGAGACTTTTTCCACTTCAATTCAACATGTTATTTTACTGCATGTAGCTAACTTTTGACTTTTGCTGTAGTGCTTTATTGAGTGAGTCCTTGTGAACAAATATTGTGCAGTTTCTATACTTACTCAAGCTGGCTGTTGTTTGCGAGACTTGAGACTGAGGTTTTCTGGCTTCTGTAAACAATAGTTGTGCTGGTGGATGGGAGGCATTTCCAGTTTGTCCTCAGTAAACTCTGCTTTAGTGGAAACCAAACATCACAATCAGGAAAACATGCTCCATCTTCCATGACTGGTTTATACTGTGTAGGAGATTATAGTACATCCGAGAGGTAAACACAGAGAGACAGCAGTGCCGCTAGTTCAGCTGTGAAATTTTGCGTGTGGGGTTTGCTCAAGAGGAAAATGGGAAAATAAGAGCCATCTAGAAAACCTTGACACGTCCAAAGAGCCTGTAACATGCAAAAAAGATTCCATGATGATCGCAAAAGACCAATTTTCAGGTCTCCCACGGTGAGCTCGTCTGCCTGGATGGCCGAGCTTTTTCATAAATCTCCCTGTTACAAGTGTTTACATGTTTATGTATTACGGATGCTCGAGGTATTATTGGAGTTTCCCCAACCTGTCCTCATCTGGATTTGGAGACAGTTTCAGATGTTTACCGAGGTGTCCTTTAGGAGTTCTCTGGACTGGAACATCTGTTTGCCCACTCCCCTATGAGGTGTTCTAGGCATGTCCAACCCTGTCTCTCAGGTGGCCTTGGCAACACCTTTGGATTTCCCTGGATGAGCAGCAGAAATTGTGCACGGGGAATGAAGTCGGAGCATCTGCTGTCGGTCGGCGCTAAATCATATACGGAATAGGGACGGAAGCGGAAGTAACAATCTTACTTTCAAATTAGTTTTAGACTAATAAGTCCTTTAGTGGTGACTGGTTTAAGTTTTAGGTTGTCTGAGTAAGAAGGTTAAGGTTAGTGTTAAGGACAGGTTGGGGTTTTCTATGGGATTAGCTGGTTAAGTTTAGGCATACACTGTAGATCTATTAGTTTAGGTAGTTGGTTATATTTACTTCCGCTTCCATCCCGATTCCGTACATGATCTTGTGCTGACCATCTGCTGTCTCTGCAACTCGGCTTTGTTTGTATGTCAAAAATTATAGAAACTAAAACTGGGAAGCTGACACCATGCTAGAGACTTTAGCGAAATAACATGAATACCAACCCCAAAAAATGAATGCCTCTTTTTAATAAAACAAGTACATTATCCTCTCTCATGCACTTTAACATCCTTGGAGGTCGAAACGGAAAAGGGTTAGAAGAAAAAGAGTATTGTATCAGCCTCCAGATGTTACTGACTTTCGAACCGTCTGTAAAAATACGGCTTTCGTCTGCTTAAGATTTATTCCATTGGAGAGAACGCACTGTTTGTCCTGAGGCCATTTTTATTGGTGTCAAGGGCATTTCTCCTTCTTTAAAACTGCAGTATGACCAGACAAGACAGATTGGCAAAAAGTTGAAAAAAGTAGAGAGAAAGTTTCATTAAAATCCAAAAATGAGGACAGCGTAACTAGTGTGGAAACTTTTGATGAGTCCAACATGTTTATTGTGTTAACCAAATGTAAACTTTCAAACATAAAAGGTACAACTTACAATTTTCAAAAAGAGAACAAAAATGGGTTTGTGTAAATAACATTAGCAATGGCCATAAAAACACCTAAAGTCTAAATGATCTCTTATTGATATAAAAGTGGCTTGAAAAAAGAAATTAATCACTCTCAGGACAAACTCCAAAAATGGCATGACAAGTTTTTAA
Source organism: Knipowitschia caucasica (assembly GCA_964034765.1). Taxonomy (NCBI): domain Eukaryota; kingdom Metazoa; phylum Chordata; class Actinopteri; order Gobiiformes; family Gobiidae; genus Knipowitschia; species Knipowitschia caucasica. Next base: position 22,661,153 of record OZ035842.1, on the reverse strand, counting down.
TCCAAAAATCAAAAGGAATGGTCTGGATGGGAAGCACAGGATGGCCTGAATTGAATCTCTATGGAGCTGGACAGGTAACTGCAAAGAGTAAAAATAGATTTGTATCGAAAAGGTTTTCCCAAAAAGCCAACATTTAGAGCCACAGCAAGTACCACAAAGGTAACGGACGACCTGGCAGAGACTGAAGGACTGAGGAGGCTTCAAATACTGGAGGAAAGTGGTGATGAGATGCAGGTGAGTGGAAAGGCTGCAGCTCCAGCAGTGATGACACCGCCCAGCTCCAAACACAGACAAACACAAAAGGGTGGGGCAACAAAACACTGGAGAGGAAGCTCTGGATTCCCAACAGTTCCCAGAGTCCATAAAAACATTCCTGGATCCAGACAGTGATCAGCTCCAAAAATATATATATCCTTGTCCATTGTTAAGCTTTTAAAATCTGCCTCAGACCATAGACTGTATATAGATGGACAATGCTAACTTATGAGCTCAATATGAAAGTGATTATTTTAGCTGTGTCACACTCCTCTTTCTAGGCTTAAAACATCTGCTTTGTCAAGCTCTCTGTGTTCCTGGTGTTTTATTTTGATATTGTATTTATAAATCTAGATATGAGCCATATAACGATCAACCAATCAGATGCCATCATTCGCAAAGGAAACATCACCTTGCCTTAGCGACCACCTTAGCAACATTTCTGTCCCTATTACAGCGTGTTGAGGAACAAACGCCCAAAAGGAAATTGTCTCCAGCTAGCTTATGTTCAAATTGGTTTATTTCACATTCAGGAAACATTCGGCACAAATGATTAAAAAACACATCCTTTGCAGAGATAACAAGTTGCCCAAGATAATTCCCAACCATTTATTTTTCACATAAGGCATTTCTTTGGTCATTCAAGACCTCCACTTGAGCATTCGAGGGGGAAGCTCTAATTAAAAAAGAAGTAGTTCTATAGTTATTATATAGCCAAAGCCGTGGTCCACAAAGCAGTCTGTCCATCTGAAGGTTGTCTGGTGCAATGGAGAGATGAAAAAAGTTTAATAAGTGCCACCTGAATGGGTCCACTCAGCACGGGTTTGTCATTCACTGGTTGTGGAGAGTGGAAAGGGGTGTGAGGGAGAAAGCACTAATGAGACCGAGGCTATTCATCTGTAGTGTCGCGCAATGGCAATTAATGATTCAATTATGCTAATATATAGCCGCACTGGTGGTGTGCTGTCGCTGCTACAAAGTATCACTCCGGATAAAGAATAAAAAAACGGAAAGCTTTGATCTCGACCAATCAAAGAAAATAACTGACTTTTTTTTCTAAAGCAGTGATGTTTTCCCAATTCAAAGGGTAAAATTATTTGAGAAAATGCTTTGAAGGATGAACTACATTGTTATCACTTGTAACAAGCTTAAAACATTAAAGAAAGTCTGGTTGGGAACAGGACAGAATAGATAAGATGCAAATTAATTAAGTTACTTTTCAAATTATTCAAATGGTGACAGGAGAGTGAAGCGTTTTGAAGACAAGCACTACTTAGACCCGCCCCTGCTCACCCACGGAGCCGCCTGATTGGTCAAAATTAATTCAAATCCTTGAAGCCCTTCGTCATTGGTTTCATTATTCTCCTCCAACAAATCTTACTGTTCGAACATACGACAAGGGGAGGAACTATCCTTTTTTTTTTTAATACTCACTAAACATAATGGTCCAGTCCAGTTTATTTATAAAGCACTAATAAAAAGAAAAAGGTTGACCAAAGTGCTGTACATAAAAGACATACACAATTAATTAGAAAATACCAAACAGTGGCAAAAAACAGACTATTTACCGTACAGTGTTTCATGATCAGAAATACACAATATTTTAGACATATTTAATAATATAAGTTGCCCACATCATCTTAAAGGCTTTGTGTGTCAAAAAGGCGTATTAAGTACAATTTTATCCTTGCAACATGTTTTCCCTGTAAATGAAAAATATGTACTAACTGATGGCTCATTGTTTCCCCTTTTTTGGGTTAAAATGTTAAAATGGGTTACAATGTATAGTGTAATAAAACTTTAAGATGTCACATTAAAAACTTTACGCACAGACCGTGGGTGAGGGGTTCGACTCTCGGGTCCATGTTCTGATTAAAATGCAAACAGCAGTAATTGAAAATGTTGGACCTGCACAAGACTCAGAATAATTTCATTAGCTGGTGCCAAGATCCCTTTACACCCCCTCATCACATCACATAAAAACAAAGAATTCCCCCGAAGACATTTATGAGATTGTTCTGCTGCGATGTGCTGCAGCTCTGTAGAGAACGCACAAAGGACCGAGCCATGTAAAGATTCACATTTGCAAACCTAATGGCACTTTCACTATTACTTTGCATCAAAAGCTCCACCCTGGTTTTGGTTTTCTCGCCGCTATTTACAAGCCTTCTCCGTCATTTAGCCGCAATAACTGTCATGGTACACAACTTTGACAATAGCACCAGATTCCTACAATGGGCCTCTAGACGAAATGAATACTAAATAGTGCACAATCCTGTCTATGTTTGCACTCGTTCTAAATGCAGACTGTCAGTTCGTAGTGAGGAGTTCCCAGGGAATTTTCTTAAAGAGAACAATGCTTTGACTGTCTGGGGTTAGCTTTTGTCACTCATCTGTCACATGACCACACAGAGAGCTAAAGGGAAAGTCACTCAGGGTTTAGGAGCGAGAATAATCGGATTCACAACAAACCACGCATGGAATAGAGGGTGTAATAAAGTTGTTTTTGTCTCAAACATGACATGGTTTAATCAATACCATACCCTCATGATGCTAACATGTGCAGATGTATACATGAAAATTTATATTATAATGCTTCTGTTGCTAAAGCTAGGGACTGTACACTTACTTCTTATTATTCTAAAGACAGAGATTTTAAACTTAATTCTTGCTTCTTCATTGTGCTTAAGTTGTAGATGTTAGATTTTCTTCTTTATTTTGCTAAAGCGAGAGATTTTATACTTGCTTTTAATATGCTATGAGATTTTAAACTTCATTTTTGCTTGTTCGTTAAGGTAAAGTTGTATATTTTAGGTTTTCTTCTTTGTTTTGCTTAAGCGAGAGATTTTATACTTGCTTCTTTATTATGCTAGAGTTTTTGTTTTATTTTATATTAGTATACAACACTTATTTTGTGTTGTGTGCTCCTCATTCCTACTGTTCTGTAACCGGTGATGCAACACTGAAATTACCCCTCTTTGGGACAAATAAAGGATCTTTCAATCTTAAAAAAAAAAAAAAAAGCTTCTTAACTCACTCTTTAAAACACTCAAAATCCACTTACATATTTCTCTGCAGTGATGATACTAAGTAACAAATAAAACTTTTCACAGACATTTCTATCTATACGTCGACTTCTTTCCCATTAATATGAAGGTATGAAGAACAGCCTGTAGGCAAAAGAAAAGAATGCCCTTTTCATACAGTATATCTAACCTCTCGTCTTTGTGATGGCCTCATTTACATTTCTGTGCCACTTCTTGAGAAAAGACTTTTAGAAGCCACTAATTTATGACCACTTCTTGCCTGCAGTCTAACAGATAAAACACGGTCTTTTTCTTTATATCTTTATTATTTGCTATTTGACAATGGCCTCTGGTGACATTCATATTGTTGATTTTCTGGCGGCTTTTAATAACAACATTGCACCATTGCTCTCTCATCAAATACAGACCATCAGTTGTCTTAAGCTCAAACCTGGAAAAAAAAAACAACAAAATCAATTAGCTCCTCCTTCTTCTGGTTGCATAGGGATTTACAGGCAGAAATAATTTTTTGCTTGAGATATTATTTTGCATTATTTTTGCAAAACATTAAATGACAAAGTAAAAAAGTGTCATTATGATTTTGAAAAACATATTGCATAGTATAATATTAGCAGCTTTCATTGTATTTTCTCAGGTCTATCCATTAATTTCTCCATTCATTCAAAACAGCTCTGAATGCCACATAAATAGAATCCAAAGTGCTATGTAAAAACCTTAATCCTGGGGTGCTTTTGTGAAACTGTGATGTAACTAAACCTTTTAAACGTGGCCCATGTATCACCCACTGTGACACCGCTCTCCCAAAGCCAAATGTCACCTGCTGCCTGTTAATCTCTCTATTTAAATACAGATGAAGAGGGAGCAGCGATGAGAAAGGCCAGAGTCTGGGTGTGATTTATGACCTCAGTATAAGCGAGCACTGAGGTCTGAGCGGTGTCAGAGGACAGATCACACATATGGCCACACTTCAGGCCACACTCCAGGAGCACTTTCCTCACGTGGGAATTTAATAAGAAAAAGCCACCGAAACATGGAAGGTCGAGATGTGACACTTAAAGGTGTTAATTAATATAATGTCCATCTGTTGTCCCATAGACCCAAACACACCTGAACTATTGTACATGTTTTTAGACATGAGAAGAACATGCAAACTAAACCAGACAAAGGCCCCGTTTGGAGATGGAGTCGAACCCAGGATCTTCTTGCTAAAAGTCTGGGATCTAGCCAGGTCTCAGAAGCAAAGCAAGGATCTGGTTTGTTACATGGATGGGAGACAGAGAATACAAGGTGCAACAATGAGACACAGTGGCTCTAAACCACATGCTGCTGCTCAAACCTCCCCCACATGGTCTTAGCAGTGTGTTTCCTCACATGGTGTTTTGTGGATCAAAGAGCATACTGCTGCTGTTTGTACCACTGCTCCTGCATCTGGACTCTCTGTGCTCTCTCTGTGCTCTGTCTGTGCTCTGTCTGTGCTCTCTCTCTCTGGACACAGCGGCTGGGGTCAAAGGGAGTTATATCTTCTGATCCCATGACAGTTTATTTATGGAGATTTAAATGGAAGGATATAATTAATGGAGCCATGGGCTACATCACTGAGTCAGTGCCCCTAAAATATAATCTTCTAAAAGTTGAGTGGACCTCTTATAGTAGGTACTTATTTTCCATTATTTCATTTGTAGGTCTTTCCTTACCGACCTCAAAACATCTGTGTTCGACCAGAAGAGCTGACTTCCTAAGATGGGGGTTCATGCAAACGTGTCTCTATGGCGACACAGTGTGAGTGCAGAGTCCGTGTGGCCGAGCTCACAGCTGCAGCAGGAGAAGGTCTCAGTGACATCAGAGTCTGACAGCTCATGTGGAGATAAGTAGGAGCATTTGGAGTTTATTGAGGATGACCCCATCAAGGGGCAACATTATTGTGAGGATTATCTGTCTATCTGTCTGTCTGTCCCTCAGTCCGTCCATCCATCTGTCAGTCTTTCTGTCTGTGGATGAGATGTGATGGTAGGAAGGAAAACCCACTAAAATGTTCAGAAAATCCATGGCTCTAGCGGGGTATGTGCCCCTGCCATGTATGTGAAGACACCATCAGTGTGACAGAGTGAAAGCATGAGTTTATCAAAAAAGAAAGAACAAAACTGGCTGCTGCTCACAAGTTCTGTGCGTGTTCATCTGTTCATATGTTATAGGTGCTTCTTTGGGGGGTTACTTTGTGGAATTTGGGGTTAGGAAATGTTCAATCCCCAATTTGAGCTGAAATAAAATGACATCGCTGTAATTGCTTCCTAATTACAAGTCTATGTCAGAGCTCCCCTGGGTCTTGCGAGAATACTGCAATAGAGCAGTTGGTCCTCTGCAGTGAAAGTCATCAGACTGGAGTGTATCAGGCCCTGGGTCAATAAAGCATTTATTTGGTTGCAATGAACTGTCAGCAGGTTCTATATGCTGTTTTCCCCACAGTCACTTCTCATTTCTCTTGCAATCTATTCCAATACTGCAGCAAATGGAGACGAAGAGGGCTCAGTTTCCAATGCAAATCAAAGCCCTGAAAGACCTGTAAAAGACCAGACAGCTCTTAATGAAGCTATTAATGTGGTTTTTGAAGTGAGGTACTTGTATCCCTCTCCAAACCCATGATATGTGAGAGTTTGAAATGTCCATGACTCCAGTTGTTACAGAGAGCCTGTCAGAGCAATCAGAAAAATCTCACACAGAGAAATATGAAAACCAGAGATTGGCAGATTTCTCAGCAACTGCAGGTGTCATTTAGTCTCAAGTTTTAATGGCTTTGGTTTGAACGTCATCTCGTTAGTTCTTTGCCGGTGGACAAGAAAGAACTGGTGGTGGGAACATAGTATTAACAGAAAGAATTAGTTTTCAGTTTCGTATATATAAGTTAACATTGATGATGAAAGATTTACATTCTCATAGAAGAATGGAAGTCTTCAGCCCACTTCTTGTTCCTATGGTAAAGAGGATGCATATTTAACACTAGAACTCCCACAGCAGTCAATTTGGCGGTTTTGGAAGTGTAATTACTCCTCTTACGTACGTTTGTGACTTCTCCTGCTTCTACACGTATTCATCACTTCTTTGTTATTGTGTTTATAAAATTGACTCTATCCTAGACTGGTTCAGAGCAATCTCATCATGGAGCAAGTTCAAGTTACCATAGCAACACACTATTTACTTGCAGCAGTTTGTATTTAGTTTAGCTGTATTTTCTTTTTGCGTTTTAGTATGTATTAAAGATAAACACTGTATTAATTGCTTAATTTTGATAAAACCAGTGAATAACTAAGACTGTTTTTTTGGTATTTCTTTTGGGTCATTTGAAAAGGAACCGTCAAAATAACTGTTCTGGGAGTTCTTGTTGTATCAGAATTGTCGGAGTCCTAATTTTCAGAAGATAGTCCTTAACTGATGCAACAACCGGAGCAGGAGTTTTAGCCCTTTACTCCCAAAATGATCAGTTGAAACCTTTCTGCACCGTGTGGCCCACCTCGCTCCCCCCTCACAGCTGGAAGGTCCTGGTACGGCATGTACTGATAATGAGGAGAAAACGAGTCAGGAGGAGGTTGGTGAAATCAAATACCCGTGTGTGTCCCTGCTCCAAACCTATTCCCAAATGGAGAATTCCAAGGACTGCAGGAAGTTGGCAGCGAGAACAAATGAAAGAATACCTCAACGCCAGAGCTGCGGGGAGGAGCTGTGTGCCAGTCCCTGTGTCGGCGGCGTTGGAGAGGCTAAATTACATAGAAGATAGCACAGTGTGGAATCTAGCCCTCAACGTGAAATAGTAACACTCAGTCCTCAACACGTTCCAGTGCTTTGACTTCTGGGAAAATTCAAAGATGTTGGTCAACCACATTCTGCAGCATCTGTGTGAATGTCAGCAAGCAAACCGCCATCTTTAAACTCCGGATTATTGCCAAGTAATATAACCCGTTTCTGAAGCTGTCTCAAAGCACAGTGTTGAAATGTAATGGAGGACAGATATTGTTTTAATGAAATGGATACAGACACTAATTTTGAATGACTTACACATTGCTCCCAGTTCATGTTTGATTGTATGACATTTAAAAGACAAATATTATGCAAAACTGACCTACAGTAGTTGAGCTTTTAATACTTCATTACATCATTCCCTAATCCAAAACCATTGTCTTGCTTCATCCATGTTGAATCAGGAATCTTTCCATTGTCCATTCTTCTTTCTCGTCTCAGTCCCGAGGCCTAATAAAATGTAATATGTCGCTCATACCTCCTTAAGCTCATTAATTCTCGATAGGCTTTCAAACTGGCACCCTGTTGTGTTTGTTTTCCCGTTTTAGCAGAATGTACATAATATTGATTTGTTTGGTTTTCATTCTAATTGCAATTCCTTACTTGATTGATTCTGTTTTATAGAGCATTTACAATTGTTCAAATATATAACTAGTTTTGTCTCACAACAAATGTCACTGTATATAGATGGACAAGGCTTTCACCCTATCTCAATGTAGCCCAGCACAGAAGTTTGGCTCCAGACTTCTCCAGCTCAGTAACTATTAGCCTCACACTCAACATTTGTGCTTTAAACATCTCTAGAATCCTGGGTTTGTATTTTGAAATTGTCTTTGTAAATCTAGATACGGGCCAAAAAGAATGATCAATCAGATGCCTTCATTCACGGGGGAAACCACAGCTTGCCTTAGCAACCGACCTAGCAACATGTTGGATTGCATACGCCCCTACTACAGGTCATAAGTCATGCTGTCGTCACACATGCCCTTATAAGGCTATTGGCTCCAGTTAGCTTATGTGCAAATCAGCTTCTTCCCCATTTCGGCAAACTCTATGGGTGATTTGATTGGTTGAATGAAGTTGATGTGTGTAAAATGTCCATGCACACATTCCCTGGGCTGAAAACTGTTGAGATTTGCAGCGCACATATTACAACTAAATTATAAAGATGGCGCTTGTGGCAACTTCCAGAATTAGGAAAATAGCAGTAATTAGGATACCAGTGGTAAGAATGGCAAATCTGAAGGACGCAAAAAAAAAACGTGAATTTTTGTGGTTTCTTTTAAGACCTCTATTATTTTGTACCATGTTTGTCCCATGTGTGTCATTATGGATTCCAGAGAACAGTGAGATTTAGGCCCTGTCCGTGTCTTTACTGCATGTTTTTAGGATGTTTCTGACCACATCACTGCTCCTGCAGCTTCAGACATTTGCTAGACTCTTTGGAATGGATTTTTAAGTACGAGCTCTTCAGACAGTCTGCTCCAGCTGTGTCATAAAACATAAATATGGCATTCATAAAAGTCTGTGTTCTGCAATGAATATAAATAAAACAAAAATCCCACGACCTGTGCAAAAGAAGGGTAAATACTGTAAATAACACTGGCCTTCACTTTTGATTGCTGTTTCATTAATACATTTTGTTGGCCATTAAACTAGGATCCACAAGATGCTGTTATCATTTACACACTAATATTATCTATGAAGTGGTCTCTCCTGGCCCGGACTCGTGGGCTGCACTCCTGCCCTCACCTGGGAGCCACCTCAGCCTTGCAGCTCACAGCCTCAGTCCTCGTTCTACTACAGCCTGGATCTATAGCCTGTCAGTCCGTGGGAGCAGATCCCTCTCTCCATATGGGTCTCCCCTAGGTTTTTCCTTTTTTTCTGGTTTCGAAATCATCCCTTGCCAAGGCAGGAGGGGGGTCTAAGGACAGTGATGACCTTAGAACCAAGGATTTTTACGGACATTTATCAACATTTATGGACATTGATTATCCCGCTCCCTATGGACCAATGTCTCCTATATGTTTGTTATGACTGTATTGAGATGACTGCTGTCGTGATTTAGGGCTATACACAAAAATTGAATTGGACATACTGAGAGCTGATGGGCTGAGTGAGAGTGAGTGTGGTCGACTCTTCCACATTATTCTGTCTGAAAAAGCTGATCCAAAGATGTGACAACTAGTGATAAAATCAAAAGGATAGTTACAGACTTTATTACATAGTTATTTGACTCCTGTGTTATTTATTAGCCACCTGTTGGTGTTTGGTTTGATCATGAAAAGTATATATGAAGAATGGGAATAGAAGTGTGTGTTGGTAAATGCCGCACAGTGGAAAAGGCTTATAGTAGTTTAACTGTAAGTGATGGCAGTGTCGGTGGCTCTGTCCCTTGTTGTTCTAACTATCCCTTCTCTCTAACACCATGTGACTGGATCATGTGTGGGGAGTCCCGCTGCTCAGATATTAAACACATCTGTCTTCATTTGGATCTGTGGACACATGAGCTCTCATCTTTGATCTTTGACTGATGCACCTCAAGTCACTCCATTTGAAAACAAATGTATTTTCCAAAAATCTGCTTCTGTTAGAATTTTCAGTGTAACTTTACTGATTTAAATCTGCATATTTTGTCTATAATACATGTAATGTGGAAAAGAAAAATATTGTGATACCAGAAACCTCCGACAATAGATCTGAACAGGAAGCTATCTCCATGCATCTGTTACAATGATGCAATGTCACACATGTGTCAAAATTGGTTATATCTTTACACTAGGTTATTTATTGAAGAGGATATTGGGGTTTACGCACTCAGATTATGTCAATGTTCCGAACCAGGGGTGTCAAACCAATTTTGAACGGTGGCCAAATTTTAAATATAAATGTATTATATATGTGGTTTTCTTATGTATATTATTATGTTGGGTTCAGTTTTTGTTTGTATCGAACCAAAACAAAACCAATCATAAAGGAGGGATATACTTTCTACTTAAGGTTTAGAATAGATTGATTTTGTAATTGTCTTGAGAAAATTATCTTAAATATAACATGAATGCAAACAGCAGTCATTTCAGAAGACTTTACAAAATTTCCCGGATCGATAATTTTTATTTTTTATTTTTTATTATGCCTTTTCTGCCCTTACATCTCTTTCTGACTGTTGCACTGAGCCAAAGCACTTTCCAAGTCTGTGACTTCCTGTTACTTACGTGGCAATAAAAATGATTCTGATTCTGATTCTGATTCTGAACACAAAAAATACAATAGGAATCAGGAGGACCAATATAATGTTAGTAAATGTCCCTAACTATCCTGAATCACAGTCCTTAGACCTTCCTGCACCAGCAAGGGACAGACAGCTGAAGTTAAAATGAAGACAGATTATAGGAGAGGGTAGAGGACGGTGCTCAAGTTACCATACTTTTTCCAGCAAAGTGTCTCCATATGCAACTGACTGACAATCAATGTATTAGCTTTTTAAATATGAACTTCATTTTAAACTACCAAGCCATAGAGAATTAAAGAGGAACTAATATCAAAAGTGCATATTCATTTGAGCGCAGAGCAGCATGGGTATTCCCTGGGTGATAAAGACATTGAAATTATTAACCAATCAGTAAAATGTAAGAAAATAAGAGATGAAGTGAAGATATGATGTACATATTCAGATCTCATTATAACATGACAATTATCTGACTCTATTTCTGACAAAACAGCCTCAGTTTGTCCAGGACCAGTGATTGTGCAAAGATGAGAATTAATGGACATAAACTGGATGCACTTCCCAGGAGGCCACACAAACAAGTCATTAAAAGTGATGAAACTGTTCTGCTCAGAAAAGGGCGGGAGCGTGGGAGGAACAAGGACAGATAAAGGACATCATTCTATATTATAAATGGTCGAGTCTTGTGTGTAGGCTGGAATAAGAATTTAAAATGCTGAAGATCCTGCTTTAAATGGAAGATATTCCCTTTGATCTGCACCTTACAGTATGTAGTTTCCACAGCAGCCCTTATAGAACAAAAAATAAGTGGCTTTGTAAAAAAGTTATAAATGTGTAAAAATATACTGTAAAAAAAACAATTTGGAAAGAGATGCAGACACTTACTTGGCTGGCCCCTCTCACTCACGCCCTGTCTCGCTTGTATTGTGAACTTCCTACTAACCTTAAACGCTGGGCTACACAACCTTTTGTTTAATAAATCATACATTTTTGTTTTGGCCCAACTCCCAAAATAAATATCCACAGTAACTTTACTATTCTAAAGTAAAATGTTGTGAACAAATCAGACTGCAACCTCCTGCCTTTAGAAAACGTTCTCTTTTTCCATTCTTAGATTATGGTGACTAATATGGGCTGAAAGCTGATTGGCTGAGTGAGGGGTGGTCCTCTCTTTTTCACTGTCAACTTTATTTGTATTTAGAACAACACCAGCTGCTAAATGTGCGTTGCATGTATAAAAATAGATAGATGGATAGATAGATCTTTCAGCGTGGCCTTCAGGCAAAGTGGGGTTAAGTGTCTTGTCCAAGGACAGCAGACATCAATGGGAGTTGTTGGAGTAGGTCTCATTGTGGGATCTACCCCATGACCTTCAGGGTCAAAGGTTCTACCAACCGAGCCAGTGTTGCCCCAGATTTTATGACATAGTTCTATTTTTGTGGTTTGAAAGTTAGGTTCCCCAGCTTTACTTGCGGAGATATTTTATTATCTTATGTTATCAACATGGTGCTCTGTGGACTGGGTGGCATCTCTGGCCACCCCCCCGACCCAGAAATGGATTAAGGGGAAGAAAATGGATGGATGGATGGATGGATGTTATCAACAAAAAGGCTTAAGCACACATCACATCGATCCAGAGGACTTATATGATCAACAATGTCATTTGTAATATAGACAGATAAATAGACAGATAGATAGATAGATACTTTATTGATCCTCGTAGGAGAAATTCAATTGTCCAGTACCAGCAAATATAAAACATAAAATTGATCATTCTAAAAAGCTAACAATTGTAATAATCAGCAACAGCCCTTCAGGTCACAGCATCAGAGGTGGAGTTGCCTCTGGGTGGAGCAGGACAGGTCACAGCATCAGAGGTGGAGAAGCCTCTGGGTGGAGCAGGACGGGTCACAGCATCAGAGGTGGAGTAGCCTCTGGGTGGAGCAGGACAGGTCACAGCATCAGAGGTGGAGAAGCCTCTGGGTGGAGCAGGACGGGTCACAGCATCAGAGGTGGAGTAGCCTCTGGGTGGAGCAGGACAGGTCACAGCATCAGAGGTGGAGTAGCCTCTGGTTGGAGCAGGACAGGTCACAGCATCAGAGGTGGAGAAGCCTCTGGGTGGAGCAGGACGGGTCACAGCATCAGAGGTGGAGAAGCCTCTGGGTGGAGCAGGACGGGTCACAGCATCAGAGGTGGAGTAGCCTCTGGGTGGAGCAGGACAGGTCACAGCATCAGAGGTGGAGTAGCCTCTGGGTGGAGCAGGACGGGTCACAGCATCAGAGGTGGAGTAGCCTCTGGGTGGAGCAGGACGGGTCACAGCATCAGAGGTGGAGTAGCCACTGGGTTCGGGCCATTCTGCTCTAGTCCAAAGTAAAACACTGAATGCTTAAAAGAGTTAGCATTCCTCCAGTGGATTTTCACTGAATTTCACATGAATCCAGTGGATTCATGGTTCGGACCATGAATCCACATTGATTCAAAAGTCAATGTGTGATGGAAGAACAATGGAGAAAACAGTAAATCAAGATCATTGTTGAGATCATTTCATTTTTACAACGAGACGTTTTCCATGTTCAAAAAGACCCTCTCACTCTTGTGACCCGCTGTTATAAATCATAATCAATCTCAGGGAAATTAAAGCCATAACTCTGCAAAATATGAAACGCATGGATGAATTAAGTAAGTAATTGCGTCCTATAGCCATCAATTTCACCTCATTGAGCTGTCAGCGCAGACAAAACATCTGGCTCAGTGCAGTCCACTATCTATGTGCAGTGGGATTCTGGGTCATTATTCTGAGTGGTCCACCCACCGACAAACTCCTGATTATTGTGATTGTCGAAGCAGTTTGACGCTTTTAATGTCTTCATGTTTCTTTTTTGTACCTCGCACTGGTATCAAAGTCAATTTCATTCAATGTTCATTTTCTGCTGCATGGTATTTGTCTGCATGACAATTTTTGTTTAGTTTGTGCTATTGTTAGAATATTAATATGTGGAATTTTTTTTAACAAACTTGTTTGTTTTTTCCTGGAGAAAGAAAATAGAGAAATTCATGAATCCAGAACTACAAAAATGTGTTATTAATTGTCTGTAATTAAATTTTTCAACACACATTTTAAACTGTAGTGTATTTCATTTACTGCATTAGTCTGTGAGGAGCGCTTTCTAAAAAAAAAAAACATACTAATTTACTGTCAGTCAATCAGAAAAAAAACACATTTATAAAGTACAGAAAATATAAACAACACTTAAAAAAAATCATTATACATTATTATACATTATTTTTGACCATGAAAATGAGACTAAGTACTTTGTCATTTCATGTTTTAGAATGTGAAATAATATCTTTAGTCGATGAGATAGACCCTTGTATGCCTATGCTACAACTAGATAGAGCATAGAATGTGTTCTTATTTATAAAAACATATCTTCATACAAATATAATTAGGTTTTTTTAAATACTAAGAATTAGAATACAACACTTGGATCAGTCAAAACACAAAAAATAGTGTTAAATAGAATAAAGAAACTATTATTACTATCATTCTCATCACCATTACTCACTTACTGACTTACTGCAATTATAATTCAAGGTGCCCAGAAAAATAAATCCCATGTTATATGACCTCTATTATCATTCAAATTTATGTTTCACAAATGTCTTGTTTGTAAAAAGCCTGCTCGTGCTCCTCACACCTCCTCTGGACACTGTAAGCCCACTTAAGCAGTAAATGCCTGCTACAGAGTCAGTCAAAGCCTTTTTTTTAGCTCCACTTAAAAGTTTGCGGTTGGAGCGAGTGGGTCTTCCTCCTCTGCTTGTTTGGAAAGAAATAGTTGACAGTGGAATTACCCCTGAGAGCATAATCACGGTTCCAGTAAGGCCATATATTGTGCACTGAGGTAAGTTTAGTCATCCATCAACACACCTATTATTGCTCATCTCCCAATGAAACCCGGTGCGTTGTGAGCTTTTGAGCCGAGAGCAGAAATAGGGAAAGTTTATGAAGGAATGCAACGGCCATGTCAACTGTCCGGCCTTCTTCGCCAAGCACTTCTCAGTTCTATGATTTCATTACTCAGGCTTGATTCAATACTAACAAGTGGGAGAGCTACGGGCAGTGCCATCCATCACGGGCTGTTAACCTTCACTCCGTTCAAAGCTGCACGCTCCCCTGTGCTTACGACGATCACAGGGCGGATTCTTTGGGTTAAGGACATAAGCCGACCACGCAGCTGTGAAAAAAAAGTTATTCAATGGATTAAAATGTGCAAAGGACACAGGAGTATTGGGCTGAAATAGAGACAAAGAGCTCAGTTTGGTCTAAGATAAGATATTTTTTTTGAACAATATTTTTTTATTGCATTTTTAAACATAATCCCTACAATCACACAGACATAGAGAAAAAACAAAATAAAAAATAAAACAAAACCAGGCAGTCCCTAAGAATAGTAAAGGATGCAGAAACAGAAAAGGGTTATGAATATGTATATACACACACGTGTTTTGTATATGTATGTATATACACACACACACACCCACCCACCAATGAAAGTAGAAAAAGAATAAATAAAAAAAAAAAAAAAAAATAGAATAATAATGAAATACACATGCATTCATATACAAGAAAATAGAATAAAAATAAAAATAAAAAATAAAAACATAAATAAAAAAAACAAAACAAAAATAAAAGTATACATACATACATAGACGTACACACATTCACACAGAAAAAAAAGAAAAAAAAGAAATGAAAACAGCAAAAAATGATAAACATGTTCAACACACCATACCTAACAGGTACAAACTTACACCCTCTCATGCGCACCCACACACACACACTCTCACACACACACACACACACACACACGGACGAGAGTGCCCTTGCAAATATAGTATAGCATTGTTACATGGGCATCTGTAGATGTATGCACATGTCTCTGTGCTTATATCTCTATCCCACATCCACATGAGCCATCATACCAACATGTACATTTCAATTATGCTTTTCACGGTCGAAAACTACTTTCAGTTCATAGCTCCTTGGAGGGTCTCGCTCGGAGTTGAAAGTCCAAACGAACCGTCCTATGACTTTATGTAATTCAAAAGCGGATTCCAGCAGAGCTCCCATTTGTGTATGCTCCCTGCAGATTTAAATCTATGTTTTTCCATGTGAATGATGTTCACCAACTCATTCAGCCAGTTTCTGAAGGATGGTGCTCCTGGACTTTTCCACTCTGTAAGAATGAGTCTTTTTGCTACGATTGTTCCCAGTTGTAGCGCACTCCGTAGGTGTTTGGGGAGCTTGTCTACCTCTGAGGAGTGTCCGAAGATGGCCATGTCTCTGTCCACTAGTAGATCTATGCTGTAGATTCCAGAAAAAAAGTAAAAGATACTTGACCAAAACTGTAGTATTACAGGACACTCCCAAAAAGAGTGGAGAAGTGACCCTTCAGCTATGTTACACTTGTCACACATAGGAGACACATCAGGGTAAAATTTATGCAGAGTAGCCTTGCAGTAGTAGAAACGATGAATCACTTTATATTGAATTAATCTGAGTCTGCTGTTAATTGAGCATTCATGGATTAGAGAGAGAGATTTTTCCCATTGTTGTTTTGCTATTGTAGAATTCAGTTCTCTCTCCCACGCTTTTTTAATGCCCTCTGTTGATGTAGTTGGTAGAAGACAGTTGGAAAATTTTGAGATTAATTTCTTGCTTGTAGGCGGTAGATTCAAAGTTTCTAGCACTGGAAAGCTTACCTGCAGTGATTCAGTAGATGGCAGGTATTCCCTTATGAAATGTCTTAACTGCATATACTGGAAGAAACTAGATTGGGGTAAGTTATACTTTGCTCTCAAATCATTAAAGGAAACAAGTTTGCCCTCCCAGTGGATATCCTGTATACACTTAATTCCCTTGGAGTACCATTTGGAAAAGAAGTTGTTGATTGTCGATGGAATAAGAGCGTGGTTATGACACAAGGGTGTATACACTGAGATATTAGGGATATTGCATATTTTTTTAACTTGACCTAGTATTCTGATTGAGTTTCTTACTACCATGCTGTGGCTTATTGACTTGATTGTGGTAACTGGATTAGTGAATAGCAGAGAATTTAATGATGAATAAGGTTTCTTAAGAGATAGTAGCTCCAACTGTATCCACTTGGGGGCAGACTTGAGCAATTCGTTGTTTGGGAATCCCATTTTCCAATATGTCAGTGCCTTCATGTTTGCTGCCCAGTAGTAATTTTTGAACACTGGAAGACCGAGTCCACCCTCCTTTGTCGTTTTGTATAGATGTTTTTTAGATATCCTGTGTTTTTTGTATCCCCAAACAAAGTCTAAAATCACAGAATCCAGTTTTTTGAAGAACTCGTTTGGGATCATAATTGGCAAATTTTGAAAGAGATAAATAAATTTGGGAAGTAACACCATTTTAACAGCATTCACTTTACCGATCATTGAGAGTGGCAGCGTCTTCCAGTATTCAATGCATTTTTTAATCTTTTCTAGACCCTCATAGAAGTTCAGTTTTAGTAATGACTCATATTCTTTGGAGATTTTTATACCCAAGTAAGTAATGTAATAATCCACAACTTTAATTGGACATTGAGCAATTATTCTGTTGTCCCCTATGAACATTAGTTCGCTCTTAGACCAGTTCACTCTATACCCTGAAATCTTAGAGAATGAATCTACATATGTTAATAGATGCGGAATTCCTTTTTTCTGGATTCCCTAATGTGAGGAGAACATCATCCGCATAAAGTGATATGGGGCTATCAGATGTCCCCGGCGGGAGTGCTTCTATCAGGGGGTGAGTTCTAATGCCTATAGCGAGTGGTTCTATAGCAATGTTAAATAGTAAGGGGGAAAGGCAGTCTCCTTGTCTCACTCCTCGATGCAGGGAAAATGATTTAGAAATGTCATTATTTGTTATGATATAGGATTTTGGGCTAGAGTAGATCATTTTTATCCATTTTATGAAAATGTCTCCAAATCCAAACTCTTTTAGAACATAAAACAAGTAGTCCCACTCGATGGAATCGAAAGCTTTGTGAGCATCTAATGTTAAAATGGCTGCGTTATTTTTGTCCTTGCAGTCTGAGTGTAATAAGTTTAGCAGTCGTCTTACATTGCCAAAAGATGGTCTATCTGGAATGAAGCCAGACTGGTCCGGATGTATAATTGTGGAGATTTGCTCATTTACTCTTGTGGCTAGAATCTTGGTTAGAATTTTATGATCCACATTAAGCAGAGATATAGGCCTGTAGTTGGCCGGGTCCAATGGATCCTTTCCTTTTTTTGGTATCACACAAATATGAGCTTCATATTGTGATTCAGGGAGTTTATTTTTTGATAGTGAATCATTAATCATTCTAAGCAAGACTGGAGCCAAGTTTTCGCAGAAGCTTTGGTAGAATTCTGCTCCGAATCCATCTGGGCCCGGACTCTTATTTTGTGGGAAAGATTTTAAAGATTTCATGAGTTCTTCCATAGAGATTACACTGTCTAAAACATTCTGCTGCTCTTCCTTTAGTTGGGGAAGGGACAGCTTAGAAAAAAACTTTGAGAGGTCATTGGGTGCTGTTTGTGCTGCAGTAGATGAGTATAGTTCTAAGTAGAAGTCCCTAAACACGGTATTAATTTCACCAGGGTCAGTGAGTATTTCTCCTGTTTTTGAGCTAATTTTATGGATAGCGGTGTTGGATTGGTTGCTTTTTAGCTGTCTCGATAGGAGCTTTTGCGGTTTGTCCCCAATTTCAAAATGTTTTTGTTTATTTTTGGATAGGAGATTGCTTATTTCATCATGAAGTATCAGATTGTATTCAGATTTCAATTGCAGGATCTTTTTATAATCAGACTGCTTAAGGGAGTTTATATGTTTTTCCTCTGCACATTTTAATTCTTGCTGTATAGTCTTCTGTCTTTTAGTTGTTTCCCTTCTTTGTGAGCTTTCAAAGGAGATTATGTATCCTCTCAGTGAGGCCTTAAGGGCCTCCCAGAGGGTGGAGTCTGAAACTTCTCCATTATCATTTATCTCAAGAAAATCCTGAATCTTTTTAGTCATGTATTCTTTGAATCCTGAGGATGTAAAAAGTTGTGGATTATATCTCCATTTCTTCTTAGTTTTCTGAAGATTAATGTGTATCTGTAAGCTAACTGGGCTGTGATCTGAAATAGTTCTACTATGATATTGAGGGTTACAGACATTAGAAAGGGATTTTGACTCCGCTAGTATATAATCAATTCTCGTGTAGGAGTTGTGCACAGGAGAATAAAATGAAAATTCTTTTTGGTTTGGATACTTTGTTCTCCATACATCTATAATACCCCTAGACTTCATGAGGTTGTTTAGTATTTTGACTGCTTTAGTGATCGCTGGCGGTTTAGATGATGATCTATCTAACGTGTGATCAAGATAGCAGTTGAAGTCACCAGCAATGTATATATTGGATGTGTCATCTGGAAGTAGCTCAAAGACATTCTTAAAAAAGTTTGGATTATCTGAATTAGGACCATAGATATTTAGCAATGTCACAGGGTAAGATGATATTTGTCCAGATAACAGTATGAATCTGCCATTTGGATCGATAACTTTAGATGTAAGTATAAAGGGCAGATTTTTTTTGAATAAAATGGCTACACCCCGTGATTGGGTATTGAACGGTGCATGGTAGACCTGTGATATCCAGTTGGTCTGCAGTTTATGTTCTGTGTCCTTACTAAGATGGGTTTCTTGCAGGAATACGATGTCTGCATTTAATGATTTTAAGTGTGATAAGACTTTTCCAGTTTTAAATCTATTCCCCAATCCCCTTACATTCCATGTTACTAAATTAAATGTATTATGCATTGACATGGGTATATGATGAAGAACGAATCGTACATGAGATAATAGATATACGATGACATAGCTCTAGATTGCAGACACCTCTCGCCGCGCACATATTCAGACACACACTCACAACCATTCACACGTACAATAACACACATACACACCCCCATACCCCCCACCCTCTCCCAGAAAGTACGAAAGGTCTTGATGTTGTCTAGGTCCCAGGTCGTGCCCATCAGCCCAGAACGACCCATTCGCTGTAAGTCAGTCAGAGGCGCAGGGCCCACGTTAGTGTCCCGCGTTCGCTGCGGGGTTGAACCCAGCAGCGAGATGTAAACAAAGCGACACGCCCCCTCCGGTGAATTAATCAAAATCATAATCATAAATCTGGCTCTGCCTTCATCCTTTGCAAGCCATGTAATACACACTATCTCCAGGCATCACTTCTGCAGTCGGTCTATAAAAGCCACCGCTTCTGCAGGAGAGTTGAAAACTTTTACCTGGTCTTCGTAGTTCACTTGGAGTCTAGCAGGAAAGCGCAGAATAAATGTCACCTCTTTTTCCCGTAGCGCTTGCATTACGTCTCGAAAGCCTCGTCTTTGTGTCATGACATCCGCTGTGTAATCCGGGTAGATGAAGATCCGTGCACCGTTGTACACAAGTTGATTTTGTCGACTCAGTCGGAGCAGCATCTCTTTCTCCTGGTAGAAGTGAATCCTTGCAATGAAGCTCCGCGGGCGCTGTGTGCTGGTGGCTCTTGGCATTGGTACCCGGTGCGCGCGGTCCACTATCACCTGCTTTGCGAGATTCCCTTGTTCGAGTAGCTTTGGAATCAGACTTGTGACAAATTCTGTGGGTCTCCCCTTTTCTTCTCCTTCTGGTATTCCCACGATCTTAATGTTGTTGCGTCTTGAACGTCCTTCCAAGTCGTCTAATTTAGAGTGCAGCTTCATATTTGTTTGGCGTACTTCAGCCAGGGATTGTTCAAGCGATTGAATGCGCCTCTCGTGGTCTGTGCCTTGTGCCTCCGCCTCATCCACTCTCCTTGTCAGAACCAACTGGTTCGCGGTCAGGGTTTCAAACTTCTCGTCAAGCAAATCAAAACGCTTGTTCATTGAGTCAAGAATGACATCCATCATTTTTTCTAGCGAGATGGATGAGTTTGCTTCAGCTGCTGACTCAGTCTCTTGAGAAGCACCTGCTTCTGATTGCTTTGTTTGTCTCGTAGGTTTTGGCATTTTGGCGATTTAACTGTCAGCGTCGTTTCCCTGTGGATTTTACTTTACGCCCGTTGCTTCAATCGTGCTTGGTAAGGCCGTGTTGAATATTTCAGGTTTGCAAAGGTAGAATTAAGAGAAAAGTGTTGATTTCACCGGAGTTTTTGGCAGAGGTGAGACTACCCCGTGCGCATCTTGGCCACGCCCCCAATGTTCGGTCTAAGATAAGATATGATAAGATATTATAGACTATATTGATCTCAAAATGTAGAAATTTACGTGTCACATTTGAGTCAGGGTGTGAAATGTTAAAAAAGTGAAAATATAGTCTCTTTTGTGCAAGACGTATTATGAACAATTAAGATAAAGTTAACTATAGCAGTGCTGGTTTACAACACAGAGCGAGTTTAATACACACATAGTTGACATCACAAGCCTGACAAGCTCTATATAACTCATCGCCCAGACCCGGTGGTGGTACAAAGGTGAAGGTTAAAGTATGCTTTATTATCCCCATATGGAAATTTGTCCTCTGCATTTGACCCATCCTTCAATGCCAACAAGGAAATCTGTCACGGCCGTCACAGTGCAGCGCCTGGGAACTCAACTCCAGATGTTGATGCTCTTGGTCAGGACTACAGTATACCAGAGCCTGATGATTTTACCTGCATGCTTCGGGTGGTGGGGGGACCGGAGCACTCGGAGGAAATGATAACATTAGTATAAATATCTAATGAAGTGGTAGTTCAGTTCCTGTTCTGTTCTGGTCTGATAGTCCTCTGCATGATCGGTCTATTACTGTGGTATTTGCTTTCTGGGTCTGGGACTAGCCTTAGTTTAGGTCTGGGACTGGCCTGAATTTAGTTTTGGGACCGGCTTAAGTTAAGTTATGTGACAAGCCTGAGTTGTGGTCTGAGACTGGCCTGAGTTAAGTTCTGGGACTGGCTTATAAGTTTAGGTCTGAGAATGGCCTGAGGTTTAGGTCTGGGACTGGCCTGAGTTGGGGCACTGGGACTTGCTGGGGCACAATGATCATTGCTGCAGTCTCAACTTCATTGAAATGTTCAAACCAAGTTGGGTAAGACTGAAATGATTAATTCAAACAAATACATAAAATATCAGTATCACAAGAAACATTACATGTAGTCCCATTTATCTCACGGACCACAAACCCTTGGGAGCATTGAGCACAACTGACAGACTGAATGTGTGAAATCATTGTTATTTATAGCACCATTACTGCAGGTTGAATGGATGGAAGAGGTCCATAGAAAGTTTAATTATGTTCTGATAATCGATTCTGCATATATTAAGAAAGCACAACACTGGATTGATTATTGGATCATAGCCATAGCTGATAGCTGTAGCCAAAACTTGTATTTTGATCAAGCGAACCTGCCAAAAGATTTTATTGAACAACAATATTATGCAAATGTGTGATGATAGTCACTCCAAACACACTGTCACGCTGCTCTATAATCACCACATTTTATTTTTTGTATTCTACACAGCACTGTAATAATAATGGATCATAATATTGGCATTACTCTTCCAACACACATTCTCTATATTCACTTATCTACATTCAGGTCTGAACTGAATATTTGCAGCAAACCACCGCACTTTTGTCAAATCACAGTCATTGAGAAGGGGCAGGCTCCAGTGCTTTCCCACAGGGTTATTTTGGGTGGCATTTTGAATAAAGTGAGCTTCTAAGTCACGTTCTACTGGGCTTTCTAATTTCCCTGAGCCGATAATTATAGTCATTCAAATGAACGTTTCAAGACGGATGGACAATATGAAAGCTCTGAAAGTCTGGTGAAATACTCATGGTACTTAGGCTTTTGAGGACAGAGTGCAGATCTTTTATGTGCCTGTAATAATTATTATGGGCCTATTGTAGGGACACATGTGTGAGTAGAGTGTGTTAGACAATGGCGCCACCTGCCTGTGAAAGCCTGATCTGTCAGACCTGCAGATTAAAAACAGCTCTGGTAATTTATACACACAACTGAAGGATTGCATCTGTCAAATGTACTGTGATTACTCTTTGAGAACACGTTGTGTGTTACTGTAGATGAATTACTTGATTCTGTCACCACCACTGTTTTGAATGTTCTGGATACAATTGCTCCTGTAAAGGTTAAAATAGTTACAAACAAGCAAAAAGCGCCATGGACTAAAGCAGACTCGGTCAGGGCACAGAAGAGAGAGTGCCGGAAGGCCGAGCGGAAGTGGCGAAAGTCAAATCTCAAAGTTGACCATGAGATCTTCAAAGATGCGTTGTGCAATTTTAACAGGGAACTACGTAGAACGAGGGAAATGTACTTTTCTGAAACTATTGAAGGCTGTAGCAACAATCTACGTGTTCTGTTTTCAACAGTAAATAGATTGACGAATCCCCCTGTTAAGATGCCATCAGAACTTACTTCCAAATCTAAATGTAATGAGTTTGCTCAGTTCTTTAATGACAAAGTCCAAGGTATCAAAAACGCCATCACCTCCACGATAGAAATAATAATCCAACCGCCAGTGAGGCTTTTTGGGCTGACGCACTTTACACCAGTACAAATTGAAACTGTCCAGGAGATAATCACTAGTCTGAGTTCCTCCACATGCAGCCTGGATGTATTACCTCCTAGATTTCTCAAGTCAGTTCTGAGCAGTCTTTTACCTTCACTTACACAAATAGTTAATATGTCTCTTGAATCTGGAACATTCCCAATGGCCTTGAAAACGGCGGTCATCAGGCCCCTCCTAAAAAAGAGGAGTCTGGAAGCCCTGGCACTCAAAAATTATCGGCCCAGTTCAAATCTGCCTTTCATGGGAAAAATTCTAGAAAAAGTTGCCTATAAACAACTTACAGAATTTTTAATAATCAATAACGCTTATGATATGTTCCAGTCAGGGTTTAGACCCCACCACAGCACTGAGACCGCGCTAATAAAGGTAACAAATGACATCAAACTAAACACTGACGCAGGAAAAGTCTCAGTCCTTTTTCTGTTAGATTTAAGTGCTGCTTTTGACACTATTGATCATGGCATCCTCATTCAGAGACTTGAGGACTGGGTTGGTGTTGCTGGCACCGCCCTAAGCTGGTTTAGGTCCTATTTACAAGACAGAAAGTTTTTTGTGGAGATCGAAAACTGTACCTCAGACCACTTGGCCCTGGCCTGCGGAGTGCCACAGGGGTCAATCCTGGGTCCTCTTCTGTTTAATATTTACATGTTGCCTCTAGGTCAGTTGATTCACAGTAATAATGTCTCTTATCACAATTACGCTGACGATACTCAGGTCTATGTGTCCCTGACAGCAGGAGAGCATGAACCAGTGGACTCGCTCCTTCACTGTGTCCAGCAAATCGGTGATTGGATGCAAAATAACTTTCTCCAACTAAACACCGACAAAACTGAAATAATTGTTTTCGGACCCCAGAAACAAAGAGAGAGCGTTATTTGTCACCTCCAGGCTCTCTCTCTACAACCCTCAAATCAGGTCAGAAATCTAGGAGTGATAATGGACTCAGACTTAAATTTCAAAAGCCACATAAAATCTGTAACATCAGCAGCTTATTACCACCTAAAAAACATTGCTAAAATTAAAAACATAGTGTCAAAGGCAGACTTGGAGACTCTTATACACGCTTTTGTCTCCAGTCGGTTAGACTATTGCAATGGCTTGTTCACAGGTCTCTCCAAACAGGCTGTAAAACAGCTGCAGTACATTCAACATGCAGCAGCTCGAGTCCTGACCAGAACTAGGAAGTACGACCACATTAGTCCAGTTCTCAGGTCTCTGCACTGGCTTCCTGTTCCTCAGAGAATAGACTTCAAAGCAGCTTTACTTGTGTACAAGTCTCTCCATGGTCTCGCGCCAAGGTACATCCATGACATGTTTGTGCCATATGAACCGACCCGGACTCTGAGGAGCACAGGGACTGGACTCCTGTTAGTGCCCAGAGTCGGTACTAGACATGGGCAAACTGCATTTCAGATTCATGCGGCTAGAGTCTGGAACAGTCTTCCTGAGAATGTGAGACAGGCGTCTACTCTGGCATCTTTTAAATCTAGGCTCAAAACAATTCTGTTTAGCTGCGCATATACAACTGAATGATTTTATCTTTTCATCTTTGTTTTTATCTTTAATCTTTTTAATGCACTGTGACTATTTATGATTTTAGTCCCATCTGTGATTTTAATGTTTAAAGGTTTTTAATTTTTGTGATTTTATTTTTAATGTTTTTAATATATCTTGTGCTCTTAATGTGTTTGATTTATGCATGATGTGATAGGGGATGTGAAGCGCTTTGCGTTGCCTTGTGTAGGAAAGGCGCTCTACAAATAAACGTTGATTGATTGATTGATACTCATGTATCTAATTATAATGGGCACTTTCTTGATTTGTAAATCACTTTGAGTTGTATGAACTGTGCTACACAAATACTGTAAACTGGCCTTGCCTCAGAAGCTAAGCAGGGCAGAGCAGGGCTTGGTTATTGCTGTGATGGGAGACCTCTGGGGCACCTGGTGTTCACCAGTGGGATGGCTGTAATTAGGTTGTTGTGTAATTAGGCAAGACCCAAACTTCCCAGTATGAGTCTGTATTGACGTGGATGATTGGTGGTGGTCAGAGTGACTGATGGCACAGATTCGTAGCCTTCTTTCTGTCAGTCTGCCCCAGGAGAGTTGTGGCTACAGTAGTAGGTCACCACCGCTGTGTATGAGTGAATGAATAATGCCTGTGGAACATCTTTCATGTGTCTAAAAAAGTGTGACACAGCGTTACCTTTCATTACTTAAAGTGAGAATTTCTATGATTAGATTAACAATGATTTTAAAGAAATAATTTTACCGGGAAGATATATTTGAAAATAAATCCCATTTGACGCTCAGTTTCCATATGACAGAGATGTATGGTGGATAAATGCTTCCCTCTAGTGTGGAAAGAATGAATTTACACCAAAAAGGACATTGTATAACATTTGGTCGTTTGTAAGGATATCCAATATTCAAATATTTCACTATTGTAAACTCTGTATAGACCCCACACATTTGTTTTCACTTTGACAGTCTTGTTTTCATCATAGTATAATGGTAAATAAACCTTAATGAGAAATGTGAGCTTTTTGGGGCCTGTGATCTGGGATGAGCTCACAGTACAGTGTTAAAAATATACACAACCTCTCTCCCTTGTACTTTCATGAAACATCCACAAGATGGAAGTACTCCACAAGAGGCTGTGTCTCTTGAACAATTGAACTGTTCTGATTTCCTTCAGAGGCAGAGCTTCCTGAAGAAGCCAAAGAATGTTATTCAGCGCCTTGGACTCCAAGTCTGGAGCTCAGGAATGTCTGATATCCACTGCAGTAGATTACTAAAAATATTATGGCATTACATGAAGAGCCAAAGTCTGGAAAGTATACGGATCATGTGCAATTAATAGATATTAAAATAGCTAACACACACGCCCACTTGTGTAATGAATAGATATAAAAATAGATAACACACACGCCCACATGTGTAATGAATAGATATTAGAATAGCTAACACACATCCACATATGTAATAAATAGTTATTAAAATAGCTAGCATACACATTTACTTTTTATGGAAATGTTTGTATATTTTGCCTAGAATCCAAAGCAATGTTTGTCAGGAAAACACAGAACAACATTTCAGTCTCTGATGTGTTACTTCTGAGTCTGATGAGTGGAGACATTCTTAGCAGAAGTGTGCGAGGCCAAAACTGAACCATGGAAATGTCATTGGACACAACTTTGACACAGAAGCCTAAAGTTATCAGGTATCTCACGCCATCAAAACAGTGATATGGAAAAGAGCAAAGCCTCCACATGGAGCTGATTCAGTCCATGTCATGTTTTTGTTTTGAATCTATATGAACTACTCCGACTGTGGTACTTCTGATATTTATGTATATTACTCTAACACTCATTTATTCTAATTACTGTATGCCCTGGGATAGATGGTTGGTGATATTGTGAACTTCTGTCCACTCCGTTTGAGCTCTGAATAGCCCTTAAACAAACATTCTTATACTGTATTTTTTACTGTATCAGCTGTATGTTATGCACTGAACTCAAATAAACTCAAATAAACAATCTGAATTGAACTGATCTGAACTGAACAAAGACATTCATGATCTATTTTAATTGGTCAGTTTTGAGAGCTGATTTTCCTGCGTGACCACAGACTCCCCTTTCGATCGGTATTTAAGGGTGGGAGCCGAAAGGAAATTACAGCAATGTGATAAAAACATAGAAAGACAGCGTTGGAATTTGGGGCTGTGCTGCATTTTGACTTTACAAAAATAAACCCAAATTCTTCAGAAATATAAAACAAACATTACATAAAAGCATCTCAAGGATTATGCCAAAAGACACACAGCAGGGGTCTGTTTTGACTCATACTGTTTTGCTTGGATCTGATGACGATGATCTGGGGGAAAAAACGAAATCACTGCTCATAAAAACACGCACCAGAGGTAAAAATCCTCCAGCGATAGAGTATCTCTGAGCATTTGGATGGGACAATGTGCGTTCATGAATAGCACATGCTTATTTACTGTACAGTAGCTCCGGGATAGTTCCATCTGTAGAATCACATCCGGAGATGGGGTCACAGACACTGGGATCACTGCTCCAGACGGGTTGCCCCACTGGAATGAGAATAATGGGTCAAATGCAGATAATTTTTATTCTGGATTGTGTGCAATATGCTCAAATAGTGTCAGGGTTTAGGATTATTTCATGTTTTTTGTTGTAATTTGTTACCCCTTAATTCTACTTCCTGTTTGAGTACCTGCCCTGCCCTCATGAGCATCAACAGTGTCTTGTTGGTCTTGTATCTAAATCCTGCGTATTCTCTTTGTGTTGTTGTCACTGGATTTTGATTTTGTAATACATTTGATTAAATTCATTATTTTTCCAGTTCTGCATTTTGGGTCCTCTTTCATTTCTCCACATTACAATTTTTTCCGAGAATCTTTCTGCCTATGACACATGAAGCTCCTAAGAACTGACTATGAAGCAAACCATTTTCCTGCGTTTTGCCAGACATGGGTGTGTTATGTACTTTTATTGTATCTGGCTTTATTGAAAAATGTGTGGTGCTAATTTGCGTGTGTGAATATTGTCATGAAAAGACGGTTTTAAATTTCATCTAACAAACTGGCAATCCAAAAGAAAGGCTGATTCTGCTCTCTGATCAGATAAACTGCTTGAAAATTGTAAAGTAAACTACTATTTAAATCCTACAAGAACCATACACAAGGCAATTCAAAGTGCTGAACAAAATAAGAAAGCATTAAAATCATAAATAATCACAGAACATGAAAAAGAAAGCTAAAAATGTAAAATCCCTCAGTTGTAGCACAGCTAAACAGAACCGTCTTTAACCTGGTTTTAAACATTGTCAGAGAGGAGGCCTGTCTCACATCTTCAGGAAGACTGTTCCAGATTTTAGCAGCATGAATCTGAAAAGCTGCCTCCCCATGTTTAGTTCTGACTCTGGGCACTAACAGGAGTCCAGTCCCTGTGCTCCTCAGAGTCCGGGCTGGTTCATATGGGACTAACATGTCACTAATATATTTTGGTGCGAGGCCATGGAGAGACTTGTACACAAGCAGAGCTGTTTTAAAGTCTATTCACTGAGCCACAGGATGCCAGTGCAGAGACCTGAGGACTGGACTAATGTGGTCGTACTTCCTGGTTCTAGTCAGGACTCGAGCTGCTGCATTTTGAATGTACTGCAGCTGTTTTACAGCCTGTTTGGACAGACCTGTGAGCAGGCCATTGCAGTAGTCTAACCTACTGGAGACAAATGCATGGATAAGAATCTCCAAGTCTGCTTTAGACACTATGTTTTTGATCCTGGCAATGTTTTTTAGATGGTAAAAAGCTGCTGATTTTACTGATTTGATGTGGCTATTAAAATTTAAGTCTGAGTCCAGTATTACCCCTAGATTTCTGACCTTGTTTGAAGGTTTTAGGGAGAGAGACTGTAGGTGACAGATGACGCTCTTTCTTTGTTTCTGGGGACCAAAGACAATCATTTCAGTTTTGTCTGCGTTTAGCTGAAGGAAGTTGTTTTGCATCCACTCACTGATCTGTTGGATACAGTGAAGGAGTGAGTCCACTGGTCCATGTTCTCCTGCAGTCAGTGAGACATAGATCTGAGTGTCGTCTGCATAGTTGTGATAGGACACTTCGTTTCTGCGTATTAACTGACCTAACAGCAGCATGTAGAGATTGAACAGAAGAGGTCCCAGGATCGACCCCTGTGGGACTCCACAGGTCAGGGCCATATGATCTGAGACACAGTCTCCAATCTCCACAAAGTACTTCCTGTCTTCAAGGAAAGACCTAAACCAACTTAGGGCGGTGCCAGCGATGCCAACCCAGTCCTCTAGTCTCTGTAAGAGGATCTCATGGTCGACAGTGTCAAAGGCAGCACTCAGATCTAACAGGATTAGGATTGAGACTTTGCCTGCGTCAGTGTTCAGCCCGATATTGTTTGTTACCTTGACGAGAGCAGTCTCAGTGCTGTGGTGGGGTCTAAAGCCGGACTGAAACATATCAAATGAGTTGTTGATTAAAATAAATCTAGTAAGCTGTAGGTAGACAACTTTCTCAAGGACTTTCCCCATAAATGGCAGATTTGAGATGGGACGATAGTTGTTAAGTACCGTAGCATCCAGGCTGCTCTTTTTTAGCAGGGGCCTGATGACTGCAGTTTTCAGGGCCTTTGGGAATATTCCAGAATGAAGGGGCATGTTTACTATCTGTGTGAGTGAAGGTAACAGACTGCTCAGAACAGACTTGAGAAATCTAGTGGGTAGTACATCCAGGCTCCATGTGGAGGAGCTCAAACTGGAGATTATCTCTTGGACAGTTTGATCATTTACAGGTGCAAAGTAAGTTAGCTCAGAGAGCCTTTTTGGCTGTTGGATGGTTATCTGTGGATTGGAGACAATGGCGTTT
Organism: Knipowitschia caucasica; assembly: GCA_964034765.1. Classification (NCBI taxonomy): domain Eukaryota; kingdom Metazoa; phylum Chordata; class Actinopteri; order Gobiiformes; family Gobiidae; genus Knipowitschia; species Knipowitschia caucasica. The sequence continues at coordinate 22,631,770 of OZ035842.1, read as the reverse complement.
TTGATGCCTTGAACCTTGTCATTGAAAAAATTGCAAACTCATTGCATTTACGTTTGGAAGAAAGCTTAAATGGCATCTGAACAGGGGGGGTTTGTTAATCTATTAACTGTTGAGAACAGAACATGTGTACTGGGTGGCATCTCTGGCCACCCCCCCAACCCAGAAATGGATTATGGGGAAGAAAATGGATGGATGGACAAGACAAAATTTAATAATGTTTGCTCCTAAGTCACAAGGACTGAAATGATTTTAGGGCTATACAAGAAAAAAATGAATTAAATTTAAACTATTGTTCAGAAAAGGTCAAACATGATTGATATTTGTTGACCTATATATCTGGGGACACGTAGAAGTCATTTGAAACACATTGTCCCTTTAAGAAGCCGTAGTTTTGTGTGCGACAACGGGGATTCATATGTAGATTCCTGCACATGTAATGCCAGGTGACACAGAAGGAAAAACCAAAACACAGGACACTTACACTACTCCAGCACCAGAAAGCACCTCCCTTACATTTTCAATAGGGACAGCCAGTTCTGTGTGACGTCCAAATATGAGTCACTTACCCAAAGGACGAGGGGAAATATTTGGGGGTGCGGTGTAGGATAACTTTTTCCTTTCATTTGAGCATAGAGAGTTTTTTGTGAGGTAATCTGGGAGGTTACACTGTGGCCATGGCTATTTTAACACTTTGTAAAAGAAGTTAATTGGAAAATGTGTATACCTACCTCTCTGAATGAATACAAATGGAAATAAACCATTTTTTGTATAAATAGTGGTCAGTAACATCACTCTGGTCTCACCTGATGCTCTTGAGGCTCTTGGGGGCCTCTGCCAACTGTAAGAAAACAAAGTCCTCCTTTGTGTGCTCTTGTTTACCAAAGCAGTGTTCATTAATAGAAGGTCAGATTGAGCCATTTCTGATCTGGCTGTTATTACTGTAGTTCAAGCGAATTATTTCTTATCTTATTTTACATATTATGGAGTATACATTGAACAATACAGAACTGTCCTGGTGGATGATCCGCTTATTTCTTTAGTCCTGCTCAATGTTCGTCTGGAATGTTCCACAGAGGCACTGACCCTGTGTCCTTCTGCTATAGAGACAAGAAAGGGACTTGACTGTACCAAGTTCCAGCTCATATCTGTGGAGAGGAGAGCCAACCCCATGTTTTGTAGTGACATAATGAACATGTTTTCCCTCAAACTCTGGAGCAACAATTAGTAAGTTTGCACGTTAAAACTATAGTGATAGTGATGAGAGCGAGGAACTAGACTGTAGTGAATTGATTTTTATTATTTATTCATTTTTAAAGTTAGGTACCTCAGCTTTAAGTCAATGTAACTGTAATGGTTTAGAAAATCTCAGGATGTGAGCCATTATCACAAGTCATTTCTGAAATATGATTTGCAGCTTGACTGAGTGCATAAAGCTGATGATAAACAGCTGAGAGCTTTAAAAAGCCCGGACTCAGCGAGAGGGAGATCAGATGTGAGAGGAGAGAGAGAGAGAGAGAGACAGGAGTCAACTAGAAGCATGAGGGTGCACCGGGCTTCAGAGTCAGAGCAGTGGGGCTTCGGGACGATGGCTGGTCTGTGATGAGAAGCAGGTTTGAGGCTGTATCTGTGTCTGTATCTGTGGAGCCAGATCAGGGACAGACCAGAAGAATAGTATAGAATTGGAGCTGAAGGGACAGAGCAGAAGAAGAGAGAGGAGCTGAGGGGACAGGATGAGGGTCCGGCTGCTGCTGCTGAGCCTTCTGTGCGGCTGCATTAGACCCGGGACGGCCAAATGTCGGAGTCGAGGTAAGAGTTTGTTGTTTAACCACTGAGTTCGAAGTACCTATTGGATTCTTTTGTTCTGTTTCATTTAAAGCTGGGGAACTGGCAATACTGGCAATGGCCATACATTTTGTTTGAAAGATTGACTTGTAAAAGCACGATGAACAGGGCACATCAGAGTTGAGTGGCAGAGTGATTCCCCTCATGGATCCATTTCTTGAGTTTTGAAAGCTAGGTACCCCAGATTTTATGGGACTTTAATATAGGAAGATTTTGTCTAACTCATTTACATTGGTCTCAGAGAGCAGAGAATACAGCTATTTCAGTTATATGCTAATGTTTTAGTTTAGGCAAACGCAAGTATTAAATATATATGTATACATAAGGTTGTTATGTACATCTCATTTTATTGAGGGTTGATTCTGTTGTTATTGCAGCTGCCTGCTGATACTTTGCTACATTAATACAATAGCTATTTAGCAAATAACAAAATCTACAACAAATGAAACTAGTAACACTAATATTGGACAAATGCAAATGGATATAAGTAAAGCCTTTTTTCTACTCTCCATGTTTTATTATGACCATATACAATTAGTATGACTTCTGCTGCCAACTGTACTCACAGCTTTATGAGCCTATTGTATTATTGTGTTATTTACCAGCCCAAAGACATAAAATGCTTGTGTTTTGAGTTTCACACTGGTGGGCACTGGTGGAGAGGAATGTTGGCTCCGCAGGAGCAGAGGAGGAGGATTCCCACTTTATTGTAGTTGTATAAGTCCGGAGGAAGTGTAGGATAAGAATGTTTAGCATTTTGAATATTTATATAAAGTAAAGGAGGTGAGAAACTAAACGTTGTATGAGCAACATTCAACAATATTATGTAACATCCTCATTATAATTCGTTATAGTTGAACTGGTGATTCCAGGTCCAATATCCCAGTATAGTCTGATTTGTTTGTGTTCAGGTTTCAGGTAAGAAGGGGTGACTACGAGAGTGAAGTTTATCCTCCTATGGATGGAATATGATCCTGTTGAAACAAAATGAAAATGAAACCTTTTTTCTGCTTCTGTTGATTAAGGCTATGCCTTATCCCCTAAATACAAGTCATGTGCAAGCTCAAAGGTTAACTTGAAGAGTGAGATTTGCCCTTATTGCTTTGGCTTCACACATCTTTAAATGATTACTTTTGTACTTTGACTCTAGACCTGTTCCCAGCTGCAAATGGTCGACTTAAGAGGAGTTTGACTTCTGTAGAAAATCCAGTCTTCCATCGAACCTCTAGTGACGCACATCTCCTGTATGAGGTGAGAGAATACAGTATGAACAGTGTCTTTTCTGGTCTTTTCAGTTATCTTTTCTAATGATGTTGTTTGGTGTCATGTCTAGATCCTGATGAGTGGGATACATTTTGAACCCAGTGGACATTTTTCAGTCGATGATGGGGAACTTGCTTCTCTTCGACAAACAAGGAAACTGGAGGTCATTTGTGAGGACATTGTTCCCCGAAATCTACCAGAAATTCTGCGTCTGATCTCACTGCTGTCACAGACAGAGGGACATCTGCATCAGGAGGAGTTTGAACGCACCCTGCTGACTTTGGTGTACACTACGCAGAGGATGGCCAACTCCAGCAGCACACATCAGAGAGAGGCCTGGGCTCAGTCTTTTGTTCATTTATACAAAGCTCTCAAGCAGGACTTGATGGCATAAGTGTTATTAAACCAGTCAACATTTTCTACAATATACAAATGTAAAGATTATAATAAAACAATCTAGTCAAAATTCTGCAGTATTTTTGTATTTGCAAAATATAGAACCATTTAAAATGAGAGGTACTGTTCATACATTTAAATATACATTTGATTGGCGCGTTGAAAGAAAACATTATTTTCACTTGTAGATCATCAAAAACACAAAATCATTTCAGCAAAAGAATTTCTTTACAGTAAAAGGAATCACCAAAAAGAGGCAACTATACAGGTTTGGTAGTTCTTCTCCTTTAGCGCATAAGAGGTTGTATGTGATACATGCACCATGTTGTTGGAATACAGACTTTGACAAAGGTCGCCTCCAGCTGCCTAAAGTACACATGTATGTGTAGTATGTTTAGTCCCAGCGCTCACAAAGGCACTGCGAGGATGATGGGTGCAGGCTGTGGGTGTCCCAGATGGTGCTTTGGCTCCAGGGCATTGATGTCTGCCCCACTTCCCTCCATAGAGCGGGGGACAGAGGGGGGGCAGAAGGGCAGGTACTGGAGCCAGGTAGAAGCCAGACGACTGTTGATGCCAAAGGGAAGATTATAGACCTCTCCACTCTCCAGAGTGTTACTCGAGTCATCCTCGTGAGCCTTGTTCCAGGCCAAGATGCCTCGCTCTTGTTTAGAACCTGATGGGCATAAATTATTTTCTGTTTATTTTATTCCCTGAAGAAAAACAGCAATGATAAAGCCCACCTGGTATTGTATTATCAAGGACGAAGCCGAAGAATCCCCCCACAAACATGCTTGTGGTCAGGAGCACCTGTAGGACCTGGTCCAGCTCTATCACACCTGAATGCAACAGTGAAATAAGATTTTAAGACATTTGGGGAGGATCAAAAAGATTCTTTGCTTTAATACCTGTAGCCAACGTGTTTGGGTTTTTCAGAATCCAGTTGGGTATTACCAAACCAGAAAACATGGAGAAGCCAAAAATAAAAATATTTCTAGATGAATTCATGTCAGCATACTAAAAGGAAAATGTTCAGAAAGATACATATATTAAGGATAAGAGCGATAAGAAAGGTTAAAACTTGGAATGCACCTGTAAATTTGAAACTCCTGCAGCTGCAACCACACCAAACATGACCATAAACATCCCGCCTACCACAGGGGAGGGAATTGTTGTAAATATAGCCCCTACTTTTCCAAACACCCCCATAACAACCATCAGGACTCCACTGGCCACTATCACCATGCGACTGCCAACCTGAGAAAAATAGAGAAGATATTCACACTTTCATCATATAATATTGTATGTAGTACCGAGGCAGACAGAGACACTTTACCTTTGTTATTCCAAGAGCACCAACATTTTCACTGTAAGAAGTGGTGCCGTTACCAGTGCCCCAAGCTCCAGCCAGCAGACAGCCTATTCCCTCAACACCAATGCCCCTGTTTATTGCATGTTTGGGTGGCGGTGGGGCTCCAGACAACCTGGCACAGGCATGGTAGTCCCCAACTGACTCAATCATAGAGGAGATGACACCTGCCAAGATGCCCACCACTCCAGCCAGGCTCACTGTGGGCATTCCCCACTGACCAGGGTAAGGAAAACTGACCCATGGAGCCTGGGCCATCACATCTCCTTTTAAATCTGTTCGGGCCAGATAACCATATTGGGCCGGGTCCGTGGGAAGGACGTTGTATTTGGTCAAAATGTAGCAGATGAGCCAAGATATGGATGCTCCAAGTAAGACCTGAAATTAATACACAATAGATTTTAGTTAGAGAGTTTATCAAAAAACAAATTCTTTAAAGTTATTTTTACGTACAGGCAAAATCTGAAAGACATATACGCGAGTGGTGTGCAGTTTTTTGGCTTTGCTGTAGTACGGACAGGGCACCGGGATGTGCCTCAAGTACTGCGAGAAGAGGATGATCAGAGATGTTGTCCTGTCAGAAATGTTGAAAAACGTTAAAACAACAACCAGAGACCTGAATGTATAAGTGTAATATCCTCAAAGTTTTCACCTACATGGCAGAAATCCCCCAGTGATTACCAGCATTAGTGCCAGCAGGATCAAACAGAGACAGTCCAATGAGTGAGATGGTGGGAGCGATGGTCAAGGGTCCAATAAAGCGCATGAAAAGGCCGATGAGACCAGAAAATCCCACAAACACTTGGAACAGCGAGCCCACCATGATGGACCCTTGAAGCTGGAGAACATGAGCGGAACGCATTATGTATGCTGAAAAAATAAATATCAGTGCAATCCGTATAGAAAAGTATTTACTGTGATGAAGTGAGAACATGCTCTAGAACAAAGTATGAGTAAGCATGAAATAACTTTAGGCATGGCTATTGCAGAGACAGGATGTAAACAATGACCACTATGTATAGCTGAGGTCATTTGTAATCGTCCAAAAGAAAATAAGAATCAGATTTAATTCATTTTTTCCTGTGTTGGCAAACAGCGTCAATATAAATATGCCGGAACAACAGCTAAATTGCATTCACACGCACAGCTAAGCAACAGTACAAACAATAACTTGAAAATAAAGAATTTAAAAGAGAAGAGAAAGTCCAATTTTTCACTTTCACAACTCAAAAACCTGACAAAAAAAACTTTTGCTTCCCACATGATTAGTCAATGAAAAATTCACAAGAATCTTAAATGCATTAGACCATAATTTCCTTTCAGGTAACTCTATAAACTGTGACTAAAAATGTCATGTGGATGTGATTTACTTACTGCTCTCATTCGACTCTGCCAGACCTCTATATATTCTGGGGATGAGGTATTCACTAGAGTTGCATTCTGGGTCCAGGAGGGACACTTCCACTCGGGCATAGACAGCATGGCCATTGATGGGGCCAGCAATGTGAATGTGCCACCTTGTAGGATTGGCAGTCTAAAGAAAAGAAAAAGGAAGTAAAGCAGAGTCAGTGGACATATCTCTTTGAATCCCAGAAGTTACATCTGCAGATCTAAACCATGTGAGGTCGGGAGTCTCCTATTAGTGAAACTGACCCAGAGAGTTAACCCTTTCGGCGCCAAATTAGCAGGTCTGTCGCATGAGCTCTTGGATGACCACTTTCTGTCCAACATTTTTCTTTTCATGATTTGCTTGTATACATTTCTGTTATTGATTTTACTGGTCTATCTCTTATACAGTTTCAGGGTTCCACTTTCTGCCTATATCACATCAAATATGTAAAAACTTCTAAGTCTAAGGGGTTGGGTCAATGATTGGAACTTGTTTTTTCTATCAGTTTGAGAGTGGATAATAAGTCTTTTGTTACCTGTGTGTTTTATTTTTTTGTACTAGATCGTCAGCTATGTGTGGAGACAAAAAGCACCAGTAATACTAAACTAGAGGAATGTACAAGATTCCAAAGTAAATGGCTCACAATTCCTCCCAAAATCCTATACCGTGACACAGTGAGTAATTTCTTGAATCACATTAATATGGATCTTCCTGTGTTTTCTGTAATACTTTACCCATGAGTAGACAAGCATTTCAAACATGCAGCTATAGACATGCTTCCAATTCTTCCCTGATAATCTCTTGACAGCAGACTATGTTATACTCAGAGTCTACTGATAAAGCCCACTGTTTCATTTGTAGGTTAATCAGTAAAGCTGCATGTTCTGCTCTACTTTAATCACAGAGGGACCCTTTTGAACTAAATCCAAATATGCTCTTGCTGCTACACAGTTGCTTGTATGCTCATTTGTGCACTGGGCAAAAAGTACATGTTTTTCTTTTATGTGATGATTGAGGAAAAAGAAACGTTTCAAGAGTAGAAAGTCTTCACCTTATCCCGATTGTAACCTGGAGTAAAGTGCAGACGCCAGAGACGAAAAAGATGGTGCTGATGAGGTGGCTTTGCGTGAGACCATCGTGCTGAAGACACAAGCCTTGGGACAGGATCATGGGGATGGCGATGATGCCTCCGAATGCAGTCAGACAATGCTGGAGCAAAGAACACATCAGAGCTGTCAAGGCGAGGCACGGCAAGTTTATGTGTATATTACAGTTTGAACACAAGGCAACTCAAAGCGCTCAACAATACAAGATAGAAATATTCAGACAAGAGTGAAGATGCCATCCTTCAACTTTGTGCACAGCTAAACAGAACTGTTTCAAGTTGTATTTGAACATTGACCAAGTTGAAGAAGCTGGGGGGCAACAGTGGCTCAGTTGGTAGAGCATTGGCCTTTGAGCCTGAAGGTTGTGAGTTCTAGCCTACTACAAGACCTACTTCAAGACTCCCACTGATGTCTGCTGTCATTGTGTCCTTGGGCAAGACAGTTAACCCCACTTTTCCTGAAGCCCCTACTGATCCACCTGCAGGAGGATCAGTGAGGGGCTGGTGCTATGTGTACTGGGAGCAGCTCTGACTGACATCCCCTTGACCCAGATATGGATGAAGGGGAAGAAAATGGATCGATGGATGGAAAGTAGAAGCCAGTCTCACATTTTCAGGAAGACTGTTCCAGACATTAGCTGCATCAATCTATAATGCTGCGTCCCCATGTCAAAAATACACAAGTAGATGCAAACATGTCGTTGCAACCAACAAAACAATGGACTGTTCCTGTTTGTTCATGTTAAACAATTGTAAAGATAATATCTATGGTGTGTGTATGTAATCTGATGACATGGACAAATGCAAAAATAAAATGTATGTAATTTATATAGTGCTTGGTTTTTTGGCTGTATTTTAGAGATCATTAATTGGACTTTTGTCTTTAGTGGTTGTGTGACTCCATTGCCATTGCCATCATAAAGACAACAGATTCTACACTTCTGACTCTTCTGAAGTTTCCATCTCCCAGTTCTCAAGAGCATGCACGGCCTCTTTAGCATCAATGACAGCTTGTAGTCTTTTGTGGTTGTTGTGGATGAGATTCTTTATCCGCACTGTTGGTAAAGTTGACCATTGTTCTCGGTAAAAAGCCTCCAGATATTATTATGAAACACTGCAATGTCCTCCTCTATGGTCTCCTTTCCACTCATCTCAAAAACCCACGCACACCCGCTTCAGAGACCACATCACCCCCATCCTTAAACAACTCTACTGCCAGGTTAGGCCCGCTATTATCTCACTGTCCTCTATCAACACTGTCCGCTGAATTCCTCACTCCCATCAGAACAAAGTGCCGAATCTTGAGGGACAGAGCCTTGGCTGCAGCTGCCCCCACTCTCCGGAACTCACTCTCACAACACAATCAGGAACTCGGACTCACTTCAGAACTTCAAATTCACTTGTTCAAAACTGCATATAGCTGAGATTATTTGTGTTCTTCCAAAAGGAAATTAGCATCCAGAAAGAATCAATTTTGTATTTTCCATATAGTCTAAATGCCTGCTCTGGGAGTCCTAGTGTTTGTGGCACTGATCTAGTCTTCACATGTACAGACTATTTTTCCTCTATTTTTTTCATTTTTTTACAACTCAAGATGAACTAAGCATCCCAAGCATGTGAGCATAACTTCTACCCATCATGTGAGTTCCTCCTCGTCAGATCAGGATAATTTGCACACACAGATGCACGGAGATAACCACCTCAGACAACCTCCCTCATGCACGGAGCACGCACCTGAACGCCCAGGATGATGCACAGGTACCAGGGAGGCACGTCGGTCACGCAGTAGGCCAGCTTGTTGTTGTCCTCCTCCTCGGAGCTGTCGGCGTCGTCGTCAGGCAGATCACGAAAGCGTCCTTCAAGCTTCAAACAGCCATGACACATCAGTCACATGAAAAGTCAACATACGGTGGAATATGTGGAATGATGCGGTTCTGCGGACTCTTTCCCACAACAGTTTCTCACTCAAATCTTTCAAATGAGTAATAATGTGCGATGTGTATCTGTAGATCTCGCACATGACTGATTTATGAACTTATGGTATTGTCCAAGCTGGAATCAAATAGATGTTTTAACTAAACTAGTAACTAACCTTTTTATTTTTCTATTTTCTTTTATTGACTCATTCAGCAGTTCTTACATTAACAATTTACACAATGTTAAATTTGTCTCTTGTATATCAGAACTTATGCATTTGTTTACACGTTTTTTTTTTTGGTTCATAATAAAACAAAACAAAAACACCCAAAGAACAGTTGAGTAGCTAATAAAGGGATATCACAAGTGTCCTTAAGTAACTTTTAAGCCACAATAAACTGAAAAATAATACTTTTGCTTTTACATGCATGTATTTTTGGCCTCTGATTCATCAACAGATCCTCTTTTTTAGAAACAGGGAAGTGAAAACAAGATTACCATCCATGCTCGGAACGGACGGGTCAGGTCTCTGCCCAAAGAATTCAACAGTGACTCACAGGGCTCAGTGGACCGAAGACAACAACATACAGTATTCTTCTTACTGGATATCATGTGGTCTGATTTGTTCACATTTTACATTTACAAAACTTTTTCTATTGCGACAAACAGCATTATTATCATTGACATTATTATCTATGAAAAAGTTAATTTAACATACACTACCGTTCAAAAGTTTGGGGTCACCCAAGTGTTTTCCATGAAACGTCACACTTATTCACCACCATACGTTGTGAAATGAATAGAAAATAGAGTCAAGACATTGACAAGGTTAGAAATAATGATTTGTATTTGAAATAAGATTTTTTGTACATCCAACTCTGCTTTCGTCAAAGAATCCTCCATTTGCAGCAATTACAACATTGCACCAAAAACCAGACATATGCAGCTAGAATAGTCATTTACCACAAAAGCCATGTATAGAGTTTAAAGTTATCTACAGTGCTTTTCCTTCAAAAATAAGGACATTTCAATGTGACCCCAAACTTTTGAACGGTAGTGTCTATTCATTGAAAGATGCGTATTGGTCAGATACTGTATAAAGTTTCAACAGTCAACAGGAAAGTATGACAGTACATAATTTGACTGTTCGGCTTGATTAAATATTGTTCACCTCTTCCGGCTAGATAAAGGATTAAGAAATAGTTAATACGTTCTTGATGAAAGTTATTTATTATCTTGAAAAAAAATGCCAATGGAATAAGTATACATGTTTTGGTTTTACCTGAGACTAAGACAAGACTAAGAAATTAGAAAAACAGTGGTACTCTATACCCGAAAGGCTAAAACTACTGTAAAACATTGGCAAGGCAAGGCAATTTTAATCATATAGCACAATTCACACTAAAGACAACTCAAAGTGCTGAATAACACAAGATAGAAAAATGACCTCAAACCAAAATACGTTTCACAGAATGAAAGCAAATATTAGCTTATTTATTGTATTTTTCCCCATGTAGCGGCTGTGTAAGCTGGATTAGCACTAGCCCTGACCTAATTATTGACTTGAAATTGCCACGGCGTGTTCCTAGAAAACTTTAAAAAGCGTACTCACGGCAAAACCATAATTGTCGAGGCCATTGCTGTCCTTCTCTGGGGCCATGGTGGAGGAGTCTGCCACACACAAAACTAAAGCCACATCAGTGAGAGCAGTGAGGAGAGACACTGGGAGGAGGGAGATTAGACACGAGACTGGTTTTGCATTTGTCGAGAACCACACGCATTCATGTGAGCCCAATTATATCAGTGGGAGCAGCTGACCAACCAGAATCCAGAGGAAACCAATATGCCCTTTAGACCATTCTCTCCCTGCTAACTTATATCACTACAAATTCAAATAACTAATATTTTACATTAACCGGGCCTAGATTGAGTTGAATACATTTATAAAGGGAAAATCACATGTTGACAGTGTATCACATGCACACAGCGATCACTGCTGATGACTGGACGCTGTTAGAATGTTAACTTTGTTTACTAATCTGTTGTGCGCTCCCTCAAATGATGTTAGGAGAAAGTCACATTATTAGCGTTTACAGACATTGATAAAGACCGACATCTATCTAATTACAGTAAGTAGGTCTCGATCAGGACGTTACAGAAAGGAATTGGTCTGTGAGATGCATGTGTCTTGGTATGACATATACAGTACAAATATACATGCCTATAGGTTATGTTTTTCAAATAGTAGCTTTGCGGGGCTTTGCGGGGGCAGCGGGGGCTTCGGGCAAAGTGGGGTTAAGTGTCTTGCCCAAGGACACAACGACAGCAGACATCAGTGGGAGTCAGCTTTGAAAATGTATTTATTTGATTTATTTATGTATTTGACAGGGACAATGTAGTCATATTTAGTTACAGCTGATGCAACACGTACAGAGAGTGTAGTTAATGCTATTTTTCAACTCCTGTCCCTGGTTGAGCGTTTCCCTACAGTGCAAAACATTATACAGACAGAATAAAATCACTGCTAACTTGTTATAAAACTTGTTTAAAAATGGGTCTATCACTGCTTACTTTTTACAAAATGGATCTATCACTGCTAACTTGTTTAAAAATAGGTCTATCACTGCTATCTTTTTACAAAATGGGTCTATCACTGCTAACTTGTTTAAAAATGGGTCTATCACTACAAACTTGTTAAAAAATGGGTCTATCACTGCTAACTTGTTACAAAATGGGTCTATCACTACAAACTTGTTACAAAATGGGTCTATCACTGCTGAGTAGTAGTAGTAGTAGTTATTTATTTATATACCGCCTTTCACAGACCAGATCGAGTCACAAAGCGGTTTACAATTGTGGGCATTTTGTCCTCTCACTCCACACAGAGATGGGAGCAGGGTCGCCAGTACAGGAGGCGCATTCCAGATCTATTGCACATATTTTTAGTGGTAGGGGAAACCGGAGTACACGGAGGAAACCTACGCAGACATGGGGAGGACATAAAAACTCCACTCAGAAAGGCCCTGGCCGCCTGGGATTCGAACCCAGGACCTTCTTGCTGAGAAGCGAGAGTGCTATCCACTCAGCCACCGTGTCGCCCAAACCTGTGCTAACTTGTTACAAAATGGGTCAATCACAGCTAACTTGTTACAAAATGGGTCAATCACAGCTACAGCTAACTTGTTACAAAATGGGTCAATCACAGCTACAGCTAACTTGTTACAAAATGGGTCAATCACTGCTAACTTGAGGATTTTTTCAACCATTATTTATCCTTCAAGAAACTACATCACACCAGGTAAGAGTAAAGGTTAAAACTCTGATGTTCTGGGTTGTTATCAGCCAGTAAATACTTTTATAGACATAAATTGAAAGGGTCAATCAGGATATCAGCTTGACTCATTTTAATACTCGATCCAACCGACAGTAAAAAACAGTGCATCGTTATCAAATCAAGGTTACAACAGAAGTCTATATAAGGCACAGTGCAACACAAACTGACTGTATGCAAAGACAAACAAACGCAACAAAGCTTTTCTGCACATTGATTTTCAACAGTGAGAGAGCTGCAGTCTTATAAATCAAGTTTGTGCATGTGTTATTACTTTGATGGGAGACCTCTCTGAACACCGTAGTGCCACAGTAGGGCGGCTGCGGCTGTAAAGTGCCAAATTGTTGTTGTGTCCTCGGGCAAAACACTTCACCCACATTGCCTTGAATGAGTCTGGTGTGTGCGTGGATGGTTGGTGGTGGTCGGAGGGGCGGATGGCACATACTGGTTGCCTCGCTTCTGTCAGAGTGCCCCAGGACAGCTGTGGCTACACTAGTAGTTTATCACCAGTGTGTATGGATGGACTGAAAAATGACATGTGAAGCGCCTTTGAGTGTCCGGAAAAGCACTATATAAAACCGATTTATTTTCATTATGACATTTATTGTTAACTGGTATTATTTTTGTTAACTCTATAAGTTTTGGTATATTTATTATTATGTTTCTATGATGGATAATGTGAAAGGCCTGAAATGAATAAATAAACAAACAATTATGACCCAGTGTGACTTCCTTCTGTCATTTAAGATTCCTTCAAACACATATATAACATACACGTATCCTTCAAGATGAACGAGCGAGAATAAAACCTAATGCGAATGTTTCAAATAGGAAATGAATCTCACATGGATCTGGTGGAGCACAGATGAGGCTGAACGAGGCCAGGTCGTCTGCTGTGCATGTGACAGGACTCCGCACACAGAGCCAGGTAACATCACATTTGGATGGAAGCTAAGGTTCTTTAAAAGTGTCTACAAATGACAAAACATAACACGTATATAATGTTTTATTCACATAAGTGCTGTTTTTTTAAGAGCAGAGATTTGTTAATGGAAAGGTCATTGAGGTTGCGACGTTGCAGGAGTGACACTCATGAGTCATGTTCATATAAAGCATGTCAAATCTCTAAAGTGCAACGAAATGTTAAGAAGAAATGTGCTTTGTGCGTTATTGTCCTGCCGATCTTGATCCTGTCACTTGTTGTCACATGATCGCATTAACACAGAGAGACGGTGAGTTTTTAAAGTGGAAGTGTAACAAATGATTATATGCGATTTGTGTATCTTATCTATAATAAATACAAAATCAAATCAATATGGAAAACATATATAAAACAATATGAGGCTTGTGTACGGCTCTTTCTGCTTTCTGATTGGCGGGTAACCAAAACATCAACATTGTGGTGATCATTGTTGATGATTTGATTGTAAATTACATCAGCAGAACGTTTCTTATGAGAAAATTCAATCATGGATTTGAATATTTATAATTTGGACACACAGAGGGCTCTTGCGATTCAAACCTCCTTGTTTTCCTCTTAAAGTCCCGTAAATAATACATCCCTTCAACACCAGAGCGCCTCTGGTCCTTGTGCCTCACTGCTGTTGCTCAGTGCTTGGCATGTGTTTCGCCTTTGATCTATTTTTAAAAGTTCCTACGGCTTAATGCAGACAAGCACCGTGTTATACCCATGGACTGTAACACCAGACCATGATGACCAAGCAGCGCCCACTGGCCCACGGTTTGTAATTCACTGTTTTGGGAACCCTTGTATTTCTCGCTTTACAGTCTGTTTCTGTCACTTATTGTGGCCTTTAGGACAATAACTCGTTTTGAAGTTTTTGTTGTTTTTGTTTTCTTAAATACTGTGTGTTCTCTATCGTATTGAGACTATCTCTCCACCCAGTTACATATTTAATATGTACGGGGGGACTGACCCCACGCGGGGAGCTGGTATTGCAGTGGAGAGAGCACGCTGGGAGGGAAATTCGAAAAGTTCTTTTTCGGCGTCTCCTTTTGTTATTTTGCTGTATGACAACTTGTCTTGACGGTCGTAAGTTACGACTTTGCACTTATAACGAACCTTGGAGTGTTGACTTTACTTAATATAGTTTATTAGACCTCGGGTCATGTCCTCCGCGTCAGGGGGTGGTGAAAGGGATAAGGTATCGAGAAAACGGGAAGACTCTTTAGAAAAGGACGAAGGAAGACTGCTTAAAATGGCTAAATCTGTGGCGGAGTTTAAAGTGATTTTCAAGCTGAAAGAGCAAACCGGTGAGGGGTTCAGGGCTATGAACCCTCTAAAGATCGCTGAGTCATTAAGTGCAATCGGGGAAAATCTAAAGGCTCAAACTCTTGGAAATGGAGCTTTGTTGGTGTTTTGCTCCAACAAGGAGGAAGTGGCTAAGGCCCAGAAAATTGGGAAGATATGTGGGAAAAAAGTGGAAATGTCTCTCTCTGAACAAAGGGATGTGATCAAAGGTGTCATCTATAATGTGGCTGCAAGTCTGACTGATAAAGAAATTGAGGAAAACTTAAAAGGAGGAGAAGTAGTTGAAGTAAAGCGTTTCAAAGCTCGTGAAGGGAGTAATGGCAGTGCCCCAGTTTTGATTACATTTAAGGGAAGCAGTCTTCCAATTCGTGTGTTTCTTGGCTGTATGTCATATCAGGTTAGGGCCTATATTAGGCCCCCTCTGAGGTGCTTCAAGTGCCAGAGGTTTGGCCACATGGCAGCTGCCTGTAGAGGTGACAGGAGATGTGCAAAATGTGGGGGGAATCATGATGTCTCTGGTTGTGATGGCCTTACTCTGAAATGCTGTAACTGTGGGGGAAATCACATGGCGTCATCTAAGGAGTGCGGGTATTTTACAAAAGCAAAGCAAGTACAAGAAGTTAAAGAGCAGCACAAAATCTCATACGCCGATGCTTTAAAAAGAGTGGAAGGAAGGGTTAACCCTAGTGTGTCCTCTAGGACTGTTGTGGGAGGTCCTGCTGTGGCACAGCAGGTCTCACCTGCATCTGTTCCTCACAACTGTTTTATGGTTCACAAAGAGTCGTTTCTGGCCTTTATAGTTGATGTTCTTTATTCTAATAGGGGAAAAGGCTCCAGAGCTGATATTCTAAAGTATGTAACTTTGGCTGCCAGCAGATTCTTGGGGCTTAAAATTTTTACTCCCCAGTCGCTGTAGGATTTTATGGCAGTAAGTCAGAGGAGTCAGGAGGAAAGGGAGTTTGAGATGGGAGAGTTGATTGATTTGGATGATGGGGCTTTTAGTGATGAGGCTTGTGATTAGTATCTTTCTTATGGTTTACATTTTGCAGTGGAATGCAAGGAGCCTCATTGCAAACGGACAGGAGTTTAAAAAGTTCATTAGGGATTATCATTCACAACCTGATATTATATGTGTCCAGGAAACGTGGCTAAAACCTAACCTTGATTTTGTCATCCCGGGCTATGCAACCGTCCGTAAGGATAGAGTGAGCAGGCCTGGTGGTGGATGCGCCACATTTATTAGAACAGGTATCCAGTATAAAAGTTATGAGTGGGAGGGGTCGCTTGAGTGTGTGATAATTGAGATATGGTGTAATGAGGGTAACTTATTTTTGATTAATTGTTATAACCTATGTAAGCCTTTGATTTTAACTGAACTAGAGGATATCTTTAGCAAGACTGGGCCGTCTGTGATTTGGGTAGGGGATTTCAATGCCCATAATCCGGGTTAGCCAAGAAAAGGATGCAAATGGAGCTGTTATTGAAGAATTTTTAGATATTGTAAACTTAATTGTTATGAATGGAAGTGTGCCAACTCGGTTTGATTTTAAATCAGGTAAGGGATCATATTTAGACATCGCTTTCACTTCTCCAGGATTGGCCCGGGTAGGGGACTTAGAAGTGTTGGAGGAGGATTTAGGAAGTGATCATTTACCTGTTCTTTGCCATTTTGGTAGGACTGTTTGTGTGGATACTGGAGGAGGAATAGCTAGATTTAATTACAGTCTGGCTGAGGCGCATGCTAGAACTATTGGACATATTTTTAGTGGTAGGGGAAACCGGAGTACCCGGAGGAAACCTACGCAGACACGGGGAGAACATGCCAACTCCACTCAGAAAGGCCCTGGTCCGACCGGGATTCGAACCCAGGACCTTCTTGCTGAGAAGCGAGAGTGCTATCCACTCAGCCACCGTGCCGCCCACAATAAAATCAGAAAGGAAAAAAAGTTAGAGACAGTTCTGTAGCACATTAGGGCCAGAGACCCCAGTTCAGCATTTGTGGAGACGGATCCACCGTATGTCTGGTAAATTAGTGAGCCCTTGCATGCCAGTACTCTGTGATGGGCAGGTTGAAGCAACTAATAGTAAAGAAAAGGCAGACATGTGTGTTACAGTATTTCAAGATGTTCATAACTCGAGGTTTTTATCAGAAGAAATTATTAGATTACGTGAGGACTTGTCAAAGTCGCCATCATGAGGTCACCCACCCCGCCCATAGGACCCCATTCATTACACTGTGTACTACAGCAGGAGCAAAGCCATTCAGTGCCTCCGGCACTGTTTTGTCAGTGTCTAGGCACGTGCCGTCGGGCTTGGGGGACGAATGTCGTCCGTAAGACAATTGAAAGAACCCCCCTTTAATAGGACCTCAAGCATTTCACTGTGTACTACAGCAGGAGCAAAGCCATTCCGTGCCTCCGGCACGGATTTATCAGTGCTTGGGCACGTGCCGTCGCGTGCAGGTCACAATCTCCGGGCTGTGCCCGGAGATTGTGACTTATGACAGTTCAACGAGTAATGCCTGGGCTTTACTCATTGGAAAAGTAATAGGCCCTTACCCCGGTTGGGGCTCGGGCCTAATAAACGCCACAAAAAGTATAACTGCAACCGGGAACAAGACATGCGGGAAAAAACACAATGAACCGACAGCAAGAGGACAGGAGCACAGGGTCTAAATACACACAGGTAGACACATGTGTAGCACATCAGGGAGGGGCAAACAATCAACGAGACAGACAGGAAGTAAAACTTGCGACAACAGAACAAACATATCAAAATAAAACCAGATACATCAATAGAAAGTCCACACCATGACAGGAAGAAGTACAATTGAATCAGTGGCGGTTTTAGACCGAGATGTCAGGAGAGCTATTATTAAAAAAGAAGCTGTTCTAGCTGTGTTTTTAGATATAGAAAAGGCATATGACAGTATGTGGAGAGAGGGCTTACTTCTTGGTCACTAAGGCAAGGCAAGGCAAGGCAAGTTTATTTGTATAGCACAATTCATACACAAGGCAACTCAAAGTGCTGAACAAGATAGCATTAAAATCATAAATAATCACAGAACATTAAAACGAAAGATAAAAATATAAAATCCCTCAGTTGTATGCACAGCTAAACAGCACCGTTTTTAACTCGGCTTTAAACATTGTCAGAGAGGAGGCCTGTCTCACATCTTCAGGAAGATTGTTCCAGATTTTAGCAGCATGAATCTGAAAAGCAGCCTCCCCATGTTTAGTTCTGACTCTGGGCACTAACAGGAGTCCAGTCCCTGTGCTCCTCAGAGTCCGGGCTGGTTCATATGGGACTAACATGTCACTAATATATTTTGGTGCGAGGCCATGGAGAGACTTGTACACAAGCAGAGCTGTTTTAAAGTCTATTCTCTGAGCCACAGGAAGCCAGTGCAGGGACCTGAGGACTGGACTAATGTGGTCGTACTTCCTTGTTCTAGTCAGGACTCGAGCTGCTGCATTTTGAATGTACTGCAGCTGTTTTACAGCCTGTTTGGACAGACCTGTGAGCAGGCCATTGCAGTAGTCTAACCTACTGGAGACAAATGCATGGATAAGAATCTCCAGGTCTGCTTTAGACACTATGTTTTTGATCCTGGCAATGTTTTTTAGATGGTAAAAAGCTGCTGATGTTACTAATACTCGTTTATTTTTTGGAAACCACAGGGTTTTTTGTCAAGTATCAAAATTGTTTTAGAAGAGGAAGTGTCACGGGTAAACAAGGAAGGACCCAAAACCAGAACTGCAAAAATAATATAATTTAATAAACGGCACAAAAAGTATAACTGCAACCGGGAACAAGACATGCGGGAAAAACCACAATGAACCAACAACAAGAGGACAGGAGCACAGGGTCTATTACACACAGGTAGACACAGGTGTAGCACATTAGGGAGGGGCAAACAATCAACGAGACAGACAGGAAGTAAAACTTGCGACAAGTATAAGTAAAGTATAACTGCAACCGGGAACAAGACATGCGGGAAAAAACACAATGAACCGACAACAAGAGGACAGGAGCACAGGGTCTTAATACACACAGGTAGACACAGGTGTAGCACATCAGGGAGGGGCAAACAATCATATGACAGTATGTGGAGAGACGGCTTACAGTACTTCTTAAGTTATATGATGCTGGGATGCATGGAAGGTTGTTCCGTTGGGTCAAAAACTTCCTTAGTGATAGATCAATCCAGATGAGAATTCGAAATGTATTGTCAGGTGCTGTAGAGGTAGCCAATGGAACACCACAAGGAGCAGTGATTAGCCCAGTATTGTTTAACATAATGATTAATAATATTTTTGAAGGAGTGGATTACAGATTTGGTAAATCTCTCTTTGCTGACGACGGTGCAATTTGGAAGAGCGGGAGGAACCTCAATCATTTGTTCTCTCAAACACAGAAAGCTTTAGATCAAATTATTCAGTGGGCAAATTGTTGGGGGTTCAAGTTGTCAATTGACAAAAGTAAATTTAAGATTTTTGGGTTGAAGAAAAACATTCCCTCATGTAATCTCTACATGTATGGATCAGTTATTGAAAAGGTTAAAAAGTTTAAATTCTTGGGGCTGTGGTTTGACGAAAAACTAATTTGGAGAGACCATATTGGGAAAATGGTTAGCAAATGTGAGAAAGTTATTAACATTATGAGGAGACTCTCAGGTAGTGACTGGGGGGCAGAAAGGTATACCTTACAGCTGATTTACAGGGCTATGATTAGGCCTATTTTAGATTATGGTAGTGTAGTTTTTGGGAGTGCCTCTAAATCTGTGTTAGAAGTTTTGGATCGTGTGCAGACTAAAGCCCTAAGAATCTGTTGTGGAGCATTCAGAACTACCTCTATCCCAGCATTGCTTGTGGAAATGGGTGAATTTCCTTTAAGAATGAGAAAGGATGGATGGATGCTTGGTATGGATAAAGCGGCTGCTTCCAGGCATGTAAAGATGAATTTAAATGAGCAAAAAGATGTTGTCAAAGTTTTCACTGATGGTTCTAAAGAAGAGCAGCCGCAAAGAACGGGTTTTGGAATTTATATCGCTCAGTTGCAAATTATGCAAAGCGTCCATATTAGAGACGAGCTGTCGATCTTTTCTGCTGAATTATTAGCTATATTGTGGGCACTGTGGTGGATTAAAAAACGCAATGTTTTACAAGCTGTTATTTGTTCTGATTCTGCTGCTGCACTACCGGCGTATGGAGTATGGAGGAGTATGGAGTCAGATGCCAGGCCAGATATGCTCTTGGAGATTTTGTGCTGTTTGAAACAAATTGAGGATGTGGGTGCCTCTGTTTGGTTTGTTTGGGTCCCTGGGCATTCAGGGGTGGAGGGAAATGAAAAGGCTGATGCTCTGGCCAAAGAATCACTTCATAGAGACGCTATAGATTATCATCTTCATTTGGGGAAAAAAGAGTGTTACAGCATTAGTAAAAAAAAATATTTTCAAAGTCAGTGGCAGAAAGAGTGGGAGAGGGAGACCAGGGGGAGACTCTATTATTCATGTCAATCATCAGTCCAAAATAGTAGCTGAGGGGCGTAGAGAGTAAGTGGTTCTCACTAGAATCAGACTGGGGCACTGTGGACTTGCAGCTTCTTTGTATAGAATAAGTAAACATGCAGATGGACTGTGCACTTGTTGGACATTGGAGACGGTTTCTCACATCTTGTTGTCATGCAGCAAATACTCCAAGGAACGACAACAACTATTTGTGGAATTGGCTGATTTGGGGCTAACTTCTTTTTCATTTAAGTCAATTTTTTCAAGTCGTGAAAACACTCAAGGAGTTAACAGAGCCATTGTTTTATTCCTCCGCCGCACAGGCACTTTTTTGAGAATTTAGAGTACTGACGGTCTCATAACTGTGGAGGGCAGCATTGCGCACGCCAGCGTACAGCTTGCCGGAATTATTTAGAAGAAGAAGAAGAAGACCCCACGCGGGTCAAGTGACATGGATAATTCTTTAAGACACACCACCTGTGAGATGGCTGATTCTACGTCATGGTGCTGATGATGCATGATTGCGCTATAAAAGCACCCGTGTGCCCAGCGCACATTGATCATTTTGATTCCACGTTGGCAGGTGGACGAACGACGGAAGAAAATCGAACAAACAAACAAACAAATACTACAATTGAAGACTGTTTTTTTGCCACTTACTTGGTAAGAGGGAGGAATACCTCTCGGGGTGACTGTCTTCAGTGTTAGGGAAGATCCAGTGTCTGGCGTATTGCTCCAGGGTGAGACAGTTCATTTGCAGAGGGGATTGGTTTGTTACCATCGATCTGAAGGGCGCCTATTTTCAGATTCCCATCTGGAAAGGCCACTGGCGTTTCCTCAGATTTGTCTTCAACAGCAAGGTGTACGAATTTCAGGTTCTTCCCTTTGGGATATCCCTGGCTCCTCGCACATTCACGAGGTGCATGGAAGCAGTGCTCTCACCTCTCAGACAGGAAGGCATCAGAATTCTGAACTACTTGGACGACTGGCTCCTGTGTGCAGGGACACAGCAGGAGTGTCAGGCTCACTTCTCTCTGCTGTTGGAACACCTGCATCAATTGGGGCTTCGTCTCAACTACGAGAAAAGCCATCTCGTACCGTCTCAAGAGACGCACTTTCTAGGCCTAGTCCTGAATTCTCAGGCAGCAAGTCTCACACTATCACAGACGAGACTGAGTTGTCTCTCGCAGTTCAGACTGGGGGCCAGAGTCATATGGCAGCAGTGTCTCCACCTCATGGGGCTTATGGCGTCCATGTCACAGGCAGTCCCTTTGGCGCTGCTGAACATGCGCCCAGTCCAACGGTATCTTCTGGGTCTAGGTCTGGATCCTCAGCGACACCTACACATGTCAGTACTGGTCACCAGGCGTTTTCTATTGACCCTTCATTGGTGGCGTTGCGCAGAAAATGTGAACAAGGGGCTCACTCTCGGTCCGGTGATTCATCGTCATCTTGTGGCGACGGATGCATCACTGACAGGATGGGGAGCTGTGTACAGAGGCAATGGGGTCAGCGGACACTGGCGGGGTGCCTACACAACACAATACATCAATGTCCTGGAGCTGTGGGCGATATATCTAGCCCTTCGACACTTCCTTCCTCACATACAAGGGCAACATGTCCTGGTGAGGACAGACAGTGTGGCAGCAGCCTCGTATGTGAACAGACAGGAAGGGTTGGGCTCAGTCTGCCTGTGCAAGATCGCACATCAATTGTGGCTGTGGGCTCAACCCAAGTTCCTGTCGCTGCGGGCGGTGCATGTGCCAGGATTGGACAATGTTGCCGCGGATCTGCTCTCCAGGTGAGGGCCGGATACTGGCAGCTGGAGGTTACACCCTCAGGTGGTGTGGGCCATTTGGGGCCGTTACGGGCAGGCGTCAGTCGATCTATTTGCGTCTCGCCAGAACGCCCACTGTCCCCTGTTTTTCTCTTTGGGGAGGGACAATCCTCCGCTCGGGGTAGATGTCTCACCCGTGGCCTCACGGTCTCCTTTATGCTTTTCCGCCATTCGGTCTCCTCCCGTCTCTCTTGCAGAGGGTGCGGGTGGAGGAAGTGAGAGTAGTCCTGGTGGCTCCCCTGTGGCCTCACATGACTTGGTTCTCGGACATCCCGCGTCTCCTCAACGGGACTCCGTGGGAACTCCCAGTACGCCCGGACTTGCTGTCGCCGGGTCTGGGGGCTCTGTTTCATCCGTTTCCCCAGGGGCTAAGGCTCTGGGCCTGGCCCCTGAGAGGTCCGAGTTGCTAGCTAAGGGACTTCCAGATTCTGTGGTGCAGACTTTGGAAGGTGCTCGGGCACCATCCACGCGTGCACTATATACGCATCGATGGAACTCCTTTGCTAAGTGGTGTGTGCAGCATGGGTTTGACCCTCTGGCATGTACAGCACCAGAGATTCTGCAGTTTTTGCAGTATCTTCTGGAGGCGGGCAGGTCACCATCCACATTAAGGGGAATGGTGGCTGCTATCAAGGCACAAAGGGTAGGCAGACACAGTTTACCTGATGATGTGTCCCACCTGATCTCCAGGTTTCTCAAAGGGAACCGACGGCATGGTGGCAGGTGTACAAGACCACCCCTTCCCTCCTGGGATTTGGAGATGGTTTTGCAGGCCTTGGTGAAGCCTCCTTTTGAGCCTCTGGCTACAACGGACCTGAAGTGGGTGTCGTTGAAAACGGCCCTTTTGACGGCGTTGGCCTCTGCTAAAAGGGTGGGAGAGCTCCACGCTCTCTCGGTTCATCAGGACCTCTGTAGGTTTATGCCTGAGGAGGCTGGTGTAGTTTTGCGACCGGACCCGATGTTTGTCCCTAAGGTTATCCTAGGTAGACACTCAGATTTGGCAATCTCGTTGAGGTCCCTGTTCTCCGTCCAGCAGGCAGGGGGTGAGCGGGAATGGTCGCTGGTGTGTCCAGTCAGAGCCCTGCAGGTCTACATGACTCGGACACGGGAGCACAGGACTGTGGATCAGATTTTTGTTTGGTTTAAGCAAGGGAAGTTGGGCCAGCCCCTTTATAAGGCTCGCCTGTCACATTGGCTTGTAGATGCAATGCGTCAAGCTTATGTGACTATGGGGGTCGAGTTTCCTGTGAATGTGAGGGCACATTCCACACGGGGGATGGCAGCGTCCTGGGCTTTGTGGCGTGGCGCCTCGCTGGATGAGATCTGTGCTGCTGCCACGTGGTCAGCTCCTTCTACTTTTTCTCGGTTTTACCGGTTGGATTTAGCAACGGGCACGTCCTTTGGGGAACGTGTGCTGGGTGCCGCGCAACCCCAGTGATGTTACCCATAACCTTGCATCTTGCAGGTTGGGATGGGGCACCGGGATCTGAGCAACAATGTCCTGCGTTGGCAGAATGGGTTGCCCGTCTTTATTTTTCATGACAGTGGCCTGGCCTTTGCGTCTTGCAGGGCTGTGTCGCCTCGGTTGCGTCTTGCGCTGGGGCCAGTGTGTCACAACATGCGTCTGGCACGGTTGGCTTCTAATGTGTGTAGTTTACTGTGTCACTTGGGTGTTTTTTGTTCTAATTGGTGGCGGAAACGTCTCATTCGAAATAAACCCAGCTCGATCCCCTTGGGGTGTGTCTTACAGAGTCCCCGTACATATGAAATATGTAACTGGGTGGAGAGATAGTCTCAATACGATAGAGAACGTTACGGTTACAGTATGTAACCATGTTCTCTGAGTGAAGAGACTATCTCTCCAGCTCGATTCCGCTCGGGGATCCGTTACATCAAAATTTGATCAATGTGCGCTGGGCACACGGGTGCTTTTATAGCGCAATCAGCCATCTCACAGGTGGTGTGTCTTAAAGAATTATCCATGTCACCCGCGTGGGGTCAGTCCCACCGTACATATGAAATATGTAACTGGGTGGAGAGATAGTCTCTTCACTCAGAGAACATGGTTACATACTGTAACCGTAACGTTTCTGTGAATATTGCATATTACCTTTTTTTGTAATATAAATCCATTATGATTTTAGTTACTATTTAAACATATTGGTTTTATTAGGCCCGAGCCCCAACCGGGGTAAGGGCCTATTGCTTTTCCAACGAGTAATGCCTGGGCGAAGCCCAGGCATTACTCGTTGAACTGTTTTAAGTCACAATCTCCGGGCGCAGCCCGGAGATTGTGACCTGCACGCGACGGCACGTGCCCAAGCACTGATAAATCCGTGCCGGAGGCACGGAATGGCTTTGTTCCTGCTGTAGTACACAGTGAAATGATTGAAGTCCTATTTAAGGGGGGTTCCTTCAACTGTCTTACGGACGAATGTCCGGGCGAAGCCCGGACATTCGTCCCCCAAGCCCGACGGCGCGTGCCCAGACACTGACAAAACAGTGCGGGAGGCACTGAATGGCTTTGCTCCTGCTGTAGCACACTGTGTAATCAATGGGGTCCTATGGGGGGGGTGGGTGACCTCATGATGGCGAGGTGATTGACGAGCGCGTCAGCGCTCGTCAATCACCGAGAACCCAATAGTTGCGTTCGCCTGGTCGTTTGCTTTAAAACGACGTATCATTTGTATTATAGGTTACTATGGAAACCTATATTGTTTTTGCTCGAAGATTTAAAAAAAAAAATTCCTTGGTTTGGTTTATTTATTAGGCCCGAGCCCCAACCGGGGTAAGGGCCTATTGCTTTTCCAACGGCATTACTCGTTGAATTGTCATAAGTCACAATCTCCGGGCGCAGCCCGGAGATTGTGACCTGCACGCGACGGCACGTGCCCAGACACTGATAAATCCGTGCCGGAGGCACGGAATGGCTTTGTTCCTGCTGTAGTACACAGTGAAATGATTGAGGTCCTATTAAAGGTGGGTTCTTTCAACTGTCTTACGGCCAAGCCCGACGGCGCGTGCCCAGACACTGACAAAACAGTGCCGGAGGCACTGAATGGCTTTGTTCCTGCTGTAGTACACAGTGTAATCAATGGGGTCCTATGGGTCAGCGCTCGTCAATCACCGAGAACCCAATAGTTGCGTTCGTCTGGTCGTTCGCTTTAAAACGACGTATCATTTGTATTATAGGTTACTATGGAAACCTGTATTGTTTTTGCTCGAAGATTTACAAAAAAAATTCCTTGGTTTGGTTTATTTATTTCTTTTTTCTTCTGCGCTTTGAACCTTTTTTTGACCCCCTGAACATTGATGAAAAGTTGTGAAATTTTGCCCAAAATTCAGAACCGGCGAAAAATAAATTTTTTTGGTGTTTATTTTTATGGGACTAAAAAAATACCAGAACAGCGCCCCCTACAAAAGTCAGTTTACATTGCGCCTATGGGAGGGGGTCGGAGGTCAAGTTTGTCGTAGAGCCACGAAATTCGGTACACATGTTCCTCAGGTCAAGACATGAAAAAAAAGTTATTATGGCTCCGCCCCCTGACAAACAGGAAGCTCATTACTTTAATTGGAAAATGTAAAAATGAAAATTGATCTTTTTCACACATGTCGGCTGGAAATTATCTCCTCCTCGGCCGCTTCACCGATTTGTCTCAAAATCGCTCCACATGGTCTAAACCCATGTCCCATCTATTATTGAATATAGAATGTGGATCAGTTAAACGTTGTCCGAGCAGCGGAGCGGCAAAATGTGACATGTTTTTTCCAATTTTTGACAAAAGTAAATTTGCTCCCATTTGCACAAAAATAGTCAGATTTGCACAAAATTTTAATCCAATGCTCAGCTCCAAGGTCTAGGTCATTTGAAAGTTGAAATATTGAAATTGACTCATTAGCGCCCCCTAGAGACTATGTCAAACTTTTACATGGGCCTAATAAAATTTAGTTTTTTCAAAATGTTTGAAATTTTGCATATAATTCTGTTTTGTCATCTGGATTCAAAACGTCAATTACAACATATGATTATTTTTTACCCTGTTGCCGTGACGACCACAAACACTCCCCTGTCTGTGTCTATGAGAAAATCGTTAAATCTCTTAAAAGTACACCTCGCTCAAACATCAAACCAGCCGCGGCCGTTTCACTAATTTGTCTGAAAATTGCTCCACATGGTCTCCACACATGGACCATCAATAGTTGCATATAGAGTTCTAATTAGTCAAACGGTTTGCGCCTGACAGACTCCCAAAGGGTGGTTATTTTCATAGGGAGGTGTGAAGTTCCCATGTTATCCAATGGAGACTGTGTGTGGACACACTCACAGATTATATGTGCTCCTGTTTGCACATACACAAACTCTGATTTGCACTAAACTTGACTCGGTTGTTCAACTCCTGGGCCTAGGTCACATGACAGTGTGAACAATGACATTGGCCCATTAGCGCCCCCTACAGGCTGAGTATAGGTTCACATGGAGATACAGTTATTTGGGTTTATTTGTTTGATCTCATATTTGACCCACTTTACAAACATGAAAACTCACCAAACTTTGCCACAAGTTTTTTTCAGGCATAGGGTGTATTATTTTGGTGTTCTTTGGTATAAGACTAAACAATTGAAATTGTAGGGGGCGCTGTTTTACAACATAAATGCCTTCCGTTTGCACATACAAAGTCCGATTTGCACACAATTTGGAATGACTGTTTAACTCTTGGGTTTGAGTAAACTGAAAGTGTGAATCATGAAATATCAGCATTAGCGCCCCCTACAGACTGATACAAGTGTTACATGGGGAAAATGAGGTATATCTTTTGAATAGAGAAACACAATCACTAATCATAGAAAGTAAAATTACACAGTGTCGCTCCCATCAGGGCAGTGGGAAAATGGCGCGTCAGCGCCATCTCGGTGCGTGGTGCGGCGAGGGCCGTTAGATGCCGCTTGCGGCTTTAATTTATTATTTCTTTTTTCTTCTGCACTTTGAACCTTAATTTGACCCCCTGAACATTGATGAAAAGTTGTGAAATTTTTCCCAAAATTCAGAATCGGCGAAAAATTTATTTTTTTGGTGTTTATTTTTATGGGACTAAAAAAATACCAGAACAGCGCCCCCTACAAAAGTCAGTTTACATTGCGCCTATGGGAGGGGGTTGGAGGTCAAGTTTGTCGTAGAGCCACGAAATTCGGTACACAAGTTCCTCAGGTCAAGACATGAAAAAAAAGTTATTATGGCTCCGCCCCCTGACAAACAGGAAGCTCATTAATTTAATTGGAAAATGGAAAAATTAAAATTGATATTTTTCACACATGTCGGCTGGAAATTATCTCCTCCTCGGCCGTTTCACCGATTTGTCTCAAAATTGCTCCACACGGTCTAAACCCATGTCCCATCTATTATTGAATATAGAATTTGGATCAGTTAAACGTTGTCCGAGCAGCGGAGCGGCAAAATGTGACATTTTTTTCCCAATTTTTGACAAAAGTAAATTTGCTCCCGTTTGCACAAACAAAGTCCGATTTGCACAAAATTTTAATCCATTGTTCATCTCCAGGGTCTAGGTCATTTGAAAGTGGAAATATTGAAATTGGCTCATTAGCGCCCCCTACAGACTATGTCAAAGTTTTACATGGGCCTAAAAAAATTTAGTTTTTTCAAATTGTTGGAAATTTTGCACATAATTCTGTTTTGTCATCTGGATTCAAAAAGTCAATGACAACATATGATTATTTTTTACCCTGTTGCCGTGGCGACGACCAACACTCCCCTGTCTGTGTCTATGAGAAAATCGTTAAATCTCTGAAAAGTACACCTCGCTCAAACATCAAACCAGCCTCGGCCGTTTCACTAATTTGTCTGAAAATCGCTCCACATGGTCTCCACACATGGACCATCAATAGTTGCATATAGAGTTTTAATTAGTCAAACGGTCTGAGCGTGACAGACTCCCAAAGTGTGGTCATTTTCATAGAGAGGTGTGAAGTTCCCATGTTATCCAATGGAGACTGTATGGACACACTCACAGATTGTATGTGCAAACAGGAGCACATTTACAAACTCTGATTTGCACTAAACTTGACTCGGTTGTTCAACTCCTGGGCCTAGGTCACATGACAGTGTGAACAATGACATTGGCCCATTATCGCCCCCTACAGGCTGAGTAAAGGTTTACATGGGGATACAGGTATTTAGGTTTTCTGTTGTTTGATCTCATATTTGACCCACTGAACAAACACGAAAACTCACCAAACTTTGCCACAAGTTTTTTTCAGGCATAAAGTGTATTATTTTGGTGTTCTTTGGTATAAGACTAAAAAATTGAAATTGTAGGGGGCGCTGTTGTACAACATTAAATGCCACCATTTGCACATACAAAGTCCGATTTGCACAAAATTTGAATTGATTGTTCAACTCTTGGGTTTGGGTAAACTGAAAGTGGGAATCATAAAATTGCAGCAATAGCGCCCCCTACAGACTGATACAAGTGTTACATGGGGAGAATGAGGTTTACCTTTTCAATAGAGACACACAATCACTGATCATAGGAATTCAAAATGCACAGTGTCGCTCCCATCAGGGGGGTAGGAAAATGGCGCGTCAGCGCCACCTCCTTTGCGCGGTGCGGCGAGGGCCGTTAGATGCCGCTTGCGGCTTTAATATTTACTTCCTTTACACTCAAACTGAGCCGGATCTTAACAACTATATACAATATTTATATTGGGAAATGGGCTGTAGATAGATTCATTGATCCCCCGCAGGACAAATTCAGGATCCATCGTCGGTTCCAGCTGCTTGGTGGGCTTGAGTTGATAAAAGTTGAATGAAGCTGTTTTTTAATGTTGCAGTAAAGCTCCAAAGCCACTGGATGGAGACATCTCCCTCACCCTCCCTGCCAGCCAAGGTTTCATGAAGTCACTGTCCCCTGAATGAACAGGTAAAGAAGTTCAGGCTGCGGCCAGGGAGATAAGATGCAATAAACTAGATATGATAGTAGACGTACTACGTATAAAAATAATAGCATGTACAACCTTGGTTAAAACTATACAACCAAGTAATTTAGGATAGATATAAAAAATGAGAAAGTCTATTTACATACATACATAAAGGCTATCGTAAATGATTGTTAGTCAGATGAACAGAAGAGAAAGATAGAGAATGCAGATAGTGGATACCCTGAATGAAACACGGCTGGTGATTAATGAAGTTTCCTAGAACACACGGTTACACTCTGACTCCTCCTCAGCGCCTGATGCAGGGCAAATATTCAGTAGCACATCATAACTGCTTTTCCTGAGCACCGCACACAGGACCTAAGAAACTTTTGATTTTGAAGTTGTTGTGTTTTTGGTTTTGGTTTTGTCTTTTCCAAAATCCAAAAGGAGTCTTAAAGATGCTGAAGTCTGAGGAGGACATTTTGGCGACTCGCACTGGAGCTGACACTTCCAAACACTCCAACAACCAAAAACTAAATCTGCCAATTAGGAAACTGTCTCATTCCATAGAGGAAATACTGAAAAAACCCACATGTTATAGAGAAAACCGGACAAGTGATTCTAGCAAATTAGAAATATTAGCAAACGAATATCACTCGACAGGTGAGTTTTGCTTTTGACAAATTTATTTTCCAAAGGTTCTCTCTTCTTCTTTGCTTATCTCTGATGGTGTTTCTGGTTGCAGACATGGCTTTGCTGGACACTTCGAGAACAATGAAAACGTGTGCAGGTAAGCTATATTGAGAACGCAAACCACATCATGGGATTGAAAGGTCATATAATTTTTCAATATTTGTCCATGTCTATGTCAGGGCTCTCAGGTCAGAGAAAGAGCAGACAGACGAGGATCACGTTTAGCCCCTTCCAGCTTCTGCATCTGGAGAGGGTTTTCCAGATGACTCCGTATCCAGATGTGAGCACTCGAGAGCAGCTCGCCTCCCGCCTGCACCTCACAGACACACGCATTCAGGTATCACTGCCCTTTCCAATCCAACAAGTTTAGATAGATGTAGTGTATTTATCATATCTGCATAGTCAGGGCGTTTTGTGTTATTTTGCAAATTCAGTTTTTCATGTATTCGACTTATATTGGTGACTAATAGATGTGTGTTTTTCTTTCAGATTTGGTTTCAGAACAGAAGAGCCAAGTGGAGAAAAGTGGAAACGCAAAAAGATGTAAAACTGGTGGCAACATTGTCCGCTTATGAGTCGCTTTATTACCAGGTAGGAAGAATTCTGGTCAAACTTGTAAACTTGTGATGTCAGCTTTGAAGGTTCTTAAATGTAAAGAAGCTAGTACAGCCTTTGATCTGTGAACGGCGCTATATTAATAAAGATGACTTATTTACTTAATTACTGTGATATCTGCTGCTGATCCTCACCTCAGTCCCTTGTGCCTCCAGAAGCAGCGTTGGAGCTGGACTCTCCCACTCTCCACCGTCCACCCGCACCACAAACCTCTGTATCTGGACCATTCTGCCACAAAGATCCCATGTTCTTAGTCAGGATTTATACTAAGACATTTCAGACTTATTTTATGTGTTTTTCTTTATTGTACAGTTTTGTGAGAGTCCTATTGTTTATAGATGTACTATATTTTCAATAAAATACTGTGAAAAGTGATTTTAGATTTTGTATTGAATTTTTTTGATGAAACCAATGAAAATGTAGCAGTGAAAACAGGCTCTGGCATTGTACTGTGTATCAACCTAATAACATCCTGTCTGTATCATCAACCTAAAAAAAAAGCAAGGCAAGTTTATTTGTATAGCATAGTTCTTATACAAAGCATCTCAAAGTGAGTAACAAAACAGTATATAGAAACAATCATAAAAGGCGATAAAATCATAAGTAATTCACATTCATAAGAGTGGAGATATTATTATTGATATTATTATTAAATTCTCAACAGCTCAGAGTATGTATAAGGCAAGTAAAAACATGTTGCCAAACAATATTCAGAACATATTTAAGAAAAGAGAAGGGTGTTATATGTTGAGGAGCCAAAACAACTTCAAAATCTGTCAGGAAAAGATATTTCCTATTGAGGAGTGAGACTATGGAATAACATTTCTGACGATATAAAAACATGTGTAAGTATAAAACAGTTCAAATATAAATACAGAACTCACAAAGTATATTTAAATGAGGGAAAAAACTTATTTCTCTCATAATTTTGTTTATCTTTTGTAAATGGCTTGGTCTTGTTTTGTTTTGTTAGAACTGAAGGAAGCAGAAATACCTACATTATGTAAAGATGGCATGGGTGGGATTTGATAAGTAAGTAAGTAAGTAAGTAATCTTTATTTATATACCGCCTTTCACAGACCAGAGTCACAAAGCGGTTTACAATTGTTTTTTTTAATATAAGTTTTAAACTTCCTCACACTCCTTTTTGAAAAATACTGTTGCAAATAAAAATAAACTAAACTAAAGCTAAGCTAAGATACATTCCTCCAGTTGTGTGTACAGCTAAAGGGAAACAATATTTATGGGTTTTAACTAAAAAGTGCTGTTTTGTTGTACATGAAAAGGTCCTCATCACGACAACTTATTTCCCAGTAAAGTGAAGATAGGAGTGCCATAAACAATGTTATCGGATTGACTTTTTGACTACCTTTGCTTATCTAAATTAGCACTTGTAATGTGAGGTTACAGGCTGGTCAGTCCAAGCTGAAAGATTGTCTGAAAGGGATCACAGACATGCTATCAGCAGGAACTGCATAACACCAATTTAAAATAGCAGTGTATTGTTATTTGTATATAGTTGGAATAGTTCAATGGATCTAAAGAACAGCTCGACTTTCAAGAAAAACAGAAATGTACAAACGTATTAATGCAGAACTGTTTTTAAAAAGTACTCAATAAGTATATGAGAGGGAGTGATGCCCTGCTCAGCACATGGTAAGTAATGGAAGAGAGGTGTAGGGACAGAGAGTGCTCGGGCCTGTGTCTTCTCACAGCGCTTGAGTGCTCGTGTGAGTGCGTTGTGTTGAGCGAGAAAGGGGTTTGAGCCAAAAAAGTGTCTCATACGACCCCAATTAAACCTGTTTATTTCTGTTCATTTTTTATCCTTTTTGTTGTATTAAGTGAACATACATTTGAAATAAAATACCATTACTAACTCGGCATTTGTTTTCTACATCAAGGAGAGCTTTAATGTATCCTGTCCAGCTCCAAATCCAGATCACTCATTAATACTATCCACAAAACTGATAAGCGACAATTGACATCCCTATCACTACAACAACTCATAACCGGGTTGAACTTTTAGCCTTTTGGTAACTATCTTATTGCTTTCATGTAAAAACCCTCCCAGCCACAAGCTACAAGAAAGTGTTAAAAGTAGCACATTAAAAGTATCTGATGTGGATCTGTTTTGTTATGACCTCATGAAGCGGTCAAGTTTTTGTTTTTTGGTTGCACAGTGATCATAAAAACGTATGTGTAACTTTTGTACAACGCATATATTTATCTCTCCAGCAATTTTAAATCATCCAAAAAGGTTGTGGTAGTAATCAGCATAACATTACTCTTAAGACAGAGACAGAGGTCCAGTGTTTCCTAACCAGCTGTTCCTGGAGCACAGGGGTATAAAGTAGGGGCATTGGAATAGAGTCAAGAAACCTTTACTATCTTGAAGAGGGCTGGGGATGTTCATTGATTTCAGTAGAAGAGAAGTAGAAGAGAAGAATATTATAGCCTTAATCTAATATAGATTACATATTACAAGACACACAAGGCAAACGGTTTTTTCTCCTCTGTCATTGAGGTTGTCTTCTTACCACTTTGCTTCAACATACAAACCTGTATTTACATTTAAAACTATTGACTTGAATTATATGTACGCATTGATCAGGGAAAATGCAAAATAAATATTAGTCTTTAAAAAAATAAAAATAAAAAGTCATGTTCCAGGTTTCGAAAAAACGTGATACAATTATAGCGAGACAACCAATTTAAAGAAAACGTTTTCAGCCTTATTCAATTTAAATTACAGTCAAAACGTTACCCTTACACGCACGGGCACACGTACTCTCTCTCTCTCTCTCTCTCTCTCTCTCTCTCTCTCTCTCTCTCTCTCTCACTCATATAGCCTAGCATCAACTTGAGAAAGCCTTCTGAAAAAAAAAAAAAAATTCAAAGCAAATCCCCGCTCACTGGGGTCTGTACAGTAGCTATGCTTTAAAACGCCCAACAGGTGGCGCCACTGGATGCATGAATAAGCAGAAATGATGCTGAGCGCGTTCTGCTGATACAGTCCCGCGGAAGGACAGCAGCTCTGGACCTATTTCTGCCTCAAGGAGTCGTTGTCTGGTGGCAGTCTCTCTCTCTCTCTCTCTCTCTCTCTCTCTCTCTCCTCTCTCCTCTCTCTCTCTCCTCTCTCTTCTCTCTCTCTCTCTCTCTCTCTCTCTCTCTCTCTCTCTCTCTC
The DNA here is from genome assembly GCA_964034765.1 of Knipowitschia caucasica. NCBI lineage: Eukaryota > Metazoa > Chordata > Actinopteri > Gobiiformes > Gobiidae > Knipowitschia > Knipowitschia caucasica. The sequence goes on along the minus strand of OZ035842.1, from coordinate 22,598,117 downwards.
TCTCTCTCTCTCTCTCTCTCTCTCTCTCTCTCTCTCTCTCTCTCTCTCTCTCTCTGTGTGTGTGTGTGTAACCTGCAGCAAGTGTACATCTCCTCTCCTCCTTGTGCTGATGTGAAAGTGTGAGCGCAGGCAGAGGGGGCGGACGCATCACCCATCCCGTCTCTGTGCGCCTTTCCCAGCCTCCGTGCGCGACACCTGACCGCCACAAGCACGAGAGGGGCGATGGCCGCGGATGGAGGATGCGGGGAAAAGGCAGAGGAGTACCGGGAGGAGGTGGAGCGGCTCACGCAGGAGCTGGCCGAGGCGAACCGGGAGAAGATCAGGGCGGCGGAGTGCGGGCTGGTGGTGCTGGAGGAGAACCAGGCGCTCAAACTCAAGTACGCCGATCTGGAGAGCGAGCAGGACGCGCTGAGGAAGGAGTTGGAACAGTTGCAGGAGGTAAGAGACTTGTCTGATTTACATATGCAGACAGGTTAAGTTCACTATTGGTAAGAAATGTAGAATAAACTAATACATGAATGTGTCATGTGCCAAAATTATGCCTTAATCTTTGCTGAAATTGGTTTACCCGTTATCCAGGACCAGTGCAATGCATACAGCACTGCAGTGAGTGTTGGTCATTAGCTGCATATAAGTGACCATCCAACAAGGCACACACTAATAGCCCTGATACTATTTGTGTGGTGGTGACTGGTGTGTTAGTGCTGTCTATACACGACACCTATATATATGTTATTATTATTATTTGATTGTTGGTCTGAGCTGTAAAGTCTCCATCACAAAAACCTGCAACACTTCTCTTTTTTTATCATTTTTTTCAACTTGAGTAATCATCTTGTGTCATATTTCCTGTCTTTTTGCACACCCTCAGTGATCCTATTCATGCTTTTATTGATTTCTCCACTGTGAAATCAATCAAGTTATATCTTATCTTATCATCTCTGCATTTTATCGATACAGAGGCTGACTGTAGGTTTTTGAGGCACTGCACCATAGCTTTGTTTATTCGAATTTCATGTTCAGCTCAATTCGATGTGAAGACATTTATATTTTACATGAACACAACATTCTTTATGCACGCCCACATAGACCCATGTAGTACTGAGAGCGATTTCTTGTTGAATAATTTTTTTTCCATCACTTACAATTGTTGGTGAATTGTGGTCACATTACTCAGAACATGGAGGCGCAGTGGTGAGCACTTCACAGCAAGAATGTACTGGGTTCGATTCCACTTCCAGACAGGGCTTTCCTGTATGGGGTTTGCATGTTCTACCCGTGTCTGTGAAAGGTTTTCTCTGGTTTCCCCCAGTACTAAAATCATGTACAGTAGATTTAAATGTAAGGAATCAGTGAATAGATTGTTATGGTTGGAGGCTTCGAAGCTTGTCATCACGACCTTCTGCTGGTGCCTAGAGTCAGCACTAAACATGGGAAGGCAGCGGTTCAGATTTATGCAGCTAAAATCTGGAACAGTCTTGCTGAAGATTTGAGACAGGCTTCTACTCATGACAATGTCTCTGATCCAGGTTAAAAACAATTTGGTTTAGCTGTGCATACAACTGAACAATCGTATCTTCTCTGTTTTAAATGTACAGTGATTCAAATTCAAATTCAAATAACTTTATTTATCCAAAGAGACAAAGCACCAGTGGGCATACAAAAAACACAGAAACACTATACTGTATATATATTGATTATTCATGATTGTAACGCCTTGTGTGATTGTGAGCTTGTTTTTTTTTTTAGCACTTTGAGTGTATGAAATGTGCAATACTATTAATAAATGTCCGTTGCCTTGCCTTGAATGGAAAAAATATTAGTACTCCAAAAAAGCCACAGCATTGTAAAGCGCTTTGTGGATCTTGGTCTGTGAAATTCTCCATGAATGAAAAAGAAAAGAATGAAAGACCCATTTACAGTTTGAGATTCTCCTCCAAATTCTGCCCTGTGTGTGCATGGAAGTCCACATTTAGAAATAGCACTTGATCCATCCTGAATAATGGATGCTGCTATAGTATATTCATCATTAGTGCATACATGGACACAGAGGTGGCTGCTGTCAGGCCCTGGGCTCAAGGTCGTTCTGGAGTTGCTTGGACCAAAAGGGCACATGAAGGGAATAGCTGAAGGGTGCGCTTTTACTACAATAATAAGTCACCGGGGAGAGCAACAACCACGCTGCCAACATACGCATCTGAGGCCGGTTACAGACTTTCCAAATGTGACAATGAGCACACAGAAGCGAGTGGTGGTTTAAATATAATTTATTAATAACATGTATTTTAATATGGTTTTTTTTTGGTGGTTATTTTGAAAGACGAGACGTATTACTTTGTTAACATGTTTTGTCTGCAGAGCTGTGAGCAAAATATGATAGCAAAGTAATACATTAGTTTATATGCAAAATCAGATAAGTGACATTGGAAAGATATCGGAATAGCTTACAATTTGCTCTTTACCGAGTAGTTCAATCTGAAGAGACCAAAGACACAATTAATACATTAAAAATTATGTATTTGTTTGGCGCATTGACCCCGGCAGGGACACTTGCAGCGATGAGATCGATCGCAGCTGAAGATGATCCCAGATCCCCCGGGGTCAAGCACTGGTGGTGGCTAGAGTATAGTGTGAATGGGGCGTAGCCAGAGCAGGAGCCTAGAGCCAGAGCCAGAGCAGGAGCCAGAGGGGGTGCTGGGGAGGTGGTGGGTGTTTAAGAGCCTCAGGAAGCGTTGCTTGTCAGGAAATGGCTGCCTTTTAAACTACCCGCTTTGCTGCGAGAAGGTTGGCAGGAGGCTGGCCGGGCTGTGTGATTGGCTGAGGCTCGAGGCTGGCAGAGCTGTGTGATTGGCTGAGGCTCGAGGCTGGCAGAGCTGTGAGATTGGCAGGCACTCGGTCTTTCAGTCTGAACATCCGCATAAGCTTCATTTTTGTGAAAAGCCAGATTTATTTTGATAAATCTTTCTTGCGCAAATTCTTTCAAGCGCACTGCCATTAATAGTCTGTTGAAGATTGTAGCTAGAGGAATATATAACATTTAGACAACATTTCAAAACGGACATATCTGTTTTTGCATATAAACTCTTCACATATAACAGGTCTTTCAAAACACGAAAAAAAAAAACACATTTGAGGAGACAAAATTAACTTTTTGAATAATGTGTTTATATGACACTGAAATTTCTCCACTGTGAGACTAATAAAGGTTTATCTTATCTCATCTTATCTTATCTTATCTTATCTTGACCCGATTTAGGAAATAACAAATATTCTAAATTTATTATAATTAGGAACATGGTGTCATTCTATTGGTCTATACTTTATTACTGGTCAGCAAATAAGTGTTTTGTATAAATAACACATGTTTGTCCCAACAGAGAGGGTCTTGTTGAAGTAAAATGTTGTGAACAAATCAGACCACATACGGCAAACGCCTTGGGCTGCGAGCTGATTGGATGAGTGAGGGCGATCCCCGGAGATAGATAGATGGATAGATATATAGATAGAGATAGATAGATAGAGATATATACTGTAGATAATGCATGCATGGGAAAACTGTTTTGAGACTGAGACGTTGTTAAATACATTTACATAATTTCACTTTTTGGTTTGATTTAATTTCTTGATTCATAAATTTAAGTTAAAGCTTTAATTTTTGAGAGTCATTTTGCTGTACTGTTGTAGCTATGAGCTGCTGGCACCTTCGCTCAGCACTGAATTAATCATGACGACCACTTGCTGATGTGCACTTCCACATTGCATTATGCATGTGTGGTTTTTCACATTTTTCATGTTTCCATGCATTTCTTTAGTGCACTTTCATTATCGTTGCAGGCAGCTAACAGCACTGAAGGAGACCTGATGGTTCAACACTGAGTGGGAACGTGTGGATAATGTACAATTTTAAATAACTCTTAATTTTTCATTTAAAACTATATGACTGAACTATATGGCAAACCACAACATTGATCTATATTTTACTCATTACAAGCCATTTATACTGAAATACAACAATATAGGACTACTGTTGTGATGGTAAGTGCTTTTGGGTTCATTTGACATTTATGTTTAAGTTATATACATTTTTGCACATTTGCTTTGTTTTTTAGCATTTCCTGCTCAGTATTACAATTCCTGGTGTAATACTACTCTTGCAGATGCTTCCTATGAATATATACTCTTTAAGATCACATGTAGTCATTGTGTGTCTCATCTCCGGAGGGAAATCAAAATGGAAATTGCTTTTGGGACTTTGTGGTCAGTATTGAATACATATTGTTCATATAATATTTTCATGAAATGGGAAGTTGATTTTCTTTTTCCATCTTTGTCTTTTCTCTATACCTGCATGTTCTTATGAGACTACAGTGAAACGATTGCTTTCATTTACTTTTATATAGTATCTGGTCGGCTCTCTACTCTTCAAAAGGGTCACAGTGGAATTTATTTTACAAAGTGAGCAGCAGCAGTAGACCAAGAGACAACAATAAACAATATACTTTCTACATTGTTAGAACACAGCCTTACCATAGACTTATCTACTCTAATTCATCCACACATTTTATAATCGACCTCCTTGTTTTGGAGGTTTAAATCCACTCTGCTTTGTGGGATAAATTGTCAAATGTACCCACAAACTTGAAAAGAATTCTCAGTTAGAGTCATGTTAACTCTATGTTCATCTACCTCTGTCTTTCCTATTGATTTCTTCATCTCTTTCCTCCACTGCATATAATCTCTTTTTCCCCTGTTGAGTATCTCTTTGTCTGCATTGGTCTAAATATGTGTCCTGGGACAGTGGCTTCTGTTCTTGTAACATTGTGGTCTTGGTTTGTTAGAGCTGTCTCTGGGCAGATTCACCTGACTTACAGTTCTGCTTATGGAGGGTGGATGCTGCGGCTGAAGAATGGACACTGTGTTCTATACTGTATCTGCCTGTTTCACACATGGCATTCTGTTTATACTTAACCACTATTTTGATAATCAATTAGTTGGCCGATCATTATTTAGATTAATCAATGACTCATTTTTTTATTTGACCAAAACAAAACTAAAGTGATGTCCCTAGAAAACATCTTCATAGGGATGACTTGCAACACATTGGTTTGATTGTTTTAAAATATGTTGTAAAAGACAGATTATCATTTCATTCTTCCGTCATTCTAGAATTATCTGAGTCATAAGACCTCCTCAATGCATGTTTAAGCCTATTTAAGATTCCAAAAACATATAATTTATAAGTAACTATTTAAATTGTCAACTTGTTGCACCGTAATGGACTAATATTTATCCAAATCCAATGTTGTTATTGTTTTTATGTAGCCAATGGAGATACAGTATTTGCAGTGAACTATACAGATAAAACATCTTCTTAATTTTTTACTGTTGTCATCACTCCAAATCTGCTACATTATCCCTTGATCATGTGGCCACACCTATACAGCGTATATATACGTAAAGTGCCCTATGACTTCTTCTCCTTTAGATGATGAATGGTTAGGACGTCCAGTGAAGGACACATTTGAAATCAAGTTAGAGTTTTTCTGCCTTTGTGGAATCCTTGAGGAGGCCAGACTCGGCTTGGCATGCAGAACCACGATCGGTCTTTCATATGGTAACAACTTCATGTGGATATCGAAGTCTTGTAAAAAAAAAAAAAAATCCATGAGGGGATTTGCACCGTCTGAATGTGTGTTTGCAAGCTTTAACCCTGCCGCACTTGACCTCAGTGGCTGCAAAGACAGTGGCAGCTGCGGTTGTAAATCTATCTAGGAGAAAAGCATTCGGTTCTCCTCTCCTCCTATATTTTGCGTCTCTTTGCATCAGAGAGAGTCGAGAAAAACCTGCACAAATGGATCAATACTCACAGGACCACCCCCCCCCCCCCCCCTCCTTTCTCTTCTCTTCTGGTGGGCTCTTTCTTCTATCCCGCTGTTAGCTTGAATTATGCATCAATTTGTCATGGCACACTTTTCTGCTCTGCTTTGCGTTGACAGACTCCTTGTAATTGAATCAAGCGCAGGGTTAAATGAGCTTGTTTATTATATTAGCAGACATTAGCGAGAAGTTGTCCCTTTTGATCTAATATTGTCCAGCGGGGGATGCACAATAGGGTAGATTAAAGTAGTAGAAACTCATCATGAAAGTGGCTTAATAATTGCGTATTGTATTTAAATTGTGGAGTATAGGCTTGAAAATGGGCAGGGGTGACCTTTGATCTTTGCAACAGGCGAGAGAAGCTGTTGAGCATACAGATTAGTGTAATGTTTGGACATGGTAAAGTCGTGATTTTAGCCAGCTGATAACAAAGGCGGTCTTTCAGAACATACAGGGCCTACAGTGTATTTGTGTTGTGTGGCTGCCCGGCTGTATGTAATCACATGCTGGTCATCTCTTGAGGCGCTTCATATTTCATGCTTTTATGGCCGTGCTCACTAATGCTCCCCATTTAGGTAATGACATCAAATGGATGGGTGTGTCCATAGTACTCCCCAGAGATCTATACTCAATACTTTTTTATGTTTTAAATCCATTTGACCCATTTTCCTTTGGTTCTATCGCCACGTGAAGCTCATTCAGAGACATATTTATAAAAAAGCCTCTGCTGTGATGAGATACAGTAGACGATAAGAAGCAATAGGACTCTTCTGGCCAAGGCGCTGCTATTGATCGGTCGGCTTTAGCTGTGTGTGCCTCAGTGTCTGAGGCACACAACGCTGTCTCGACCATGGAAAGTTCAAGTTATAGAACTAAGTTGTGGTTGGGAACATTAGAGACAATAGAAGTAAAGTAGTATAGCATAATCTTTTTATGTAACTTTGTCACTAATGAGGTGAAGTGATGGAGGACTCAAAATGCAGGAATGCGATAAACAAAAATGGTTTAATGATAAAAATCTAAAAGTCCAAGATGAAAAAATCCAAAACAAAACCCAGGAACCAGGAACACAGACTGACAAGGACAGACAATACAATGAACCAGCAACAAGAGGAAAGGAGCACTGGGTACATAGACACAGACACAGGTGAAACACATCAGGGCGGGGCAGACTGTTTCCAGGACTCCCGTATTCGTCCCGAAAACCGGATTCGTCCGGAAGTTCAGTTTGCGCATGTCATAAAGTTTAATATGTCCTTAAGTGGTGACTGGTTAAGTTTAGGTGTCTGATTAAGATGGTTAAGTTTAGGGTTAAGGCTGGGTTGGGGTTATTTTATGGGAATGGCTGGTTAAGTTTATACGGAAGAGCATTGTTGTCACTTAAAAAAAAAAAAAAAGATTGTTAAAAAAAAAAAAAAAAAAAAAAGATCTCATAATTATGAGATAGTATCTCATAATTATGAGATACTATCTCATAATTATGAGATAGTTATCTCATAATTATGAGATAGAATTATTTTTTTTTCATTTTTTATCTCATAATTATGAGGTAACTATCTCATAATTATGAGATAAAAAATGAAATAAAAAAAAAATCTCATGAGGCAGGCTGCATGCAGTTCATTGTTTCATCTACAACTTTCACCAACAGTACAGGTAAATATTTGATTATATTAAGAAATATTTTAACCATCTATTATGAAATTCTTCCTTATTAGTCAAAAAATTGTCATAGGCTGTGTCCAAAACGCTAGGCATCAGGCCGCGTAGGGTGGATATGTAGGCCCGTGACGTCACTTCCTCACGCGACGGCTATTGCAGGGGTATCCAAAACCACTTGGCGAGCTCGCCAAGCGTAGGCATCATGACTTCGTCTCTATGGAAACGGCCACTTTTGGAGCAGATATGAAGGATGCATCTGATGTATGCTTCGCTGCCTTCTTTTTGCCAAGTCACGGCCGCGCATGCGCAGAACTCCGTTCGGCATTAACATGTAAACAACACTCAGCTCGGACCTGCTGGAGCTAACATTATGGTAAGCACTATACTGTGAAGTTATGTCTATAGTAAGTACTGCTATACTTTTCTGTTGAGTTATGAACACGACTGTTATGATAAAACACAGACATGAATTAGATCTGCCACAGATGTGTGTATTTAACCTTGTTATCTGCTGTAAATAAGCTCAGTCCCGAAAAGCTAATGCTACGAGGCTAGTTCATTCAGATTCGGTTTTTGAACAAGAAAAATCATGTTGTGTTTTATCTTTTAGGGAGAAACAAACCCACTGATTAAATATTAAAGCTACACTGAGGAAAGTCACGTTTTCATGGAAAATCACTCTGCAGCACAGCAGCTATAGTATGCTAACATATAAAATAGATTGTGCATATCGTTTTTAATCCCATACTGAGACTGGGAAAACTGTATATATTAGACATATGAAATGATAGAATAGGCCAAGAATAATTATAAAGCCCTTTTCATACAAGTCTAATAAATAGTAAACACACATTATACAGAGGTTTCGTTTGTCATTAATAAGACATTTGCAGAGGACAAAGTCCCACTTCCACAAACACAGGTTTAAAGTGGTTAGCCATGCTTCAGCGGTGTTCAGTTGTTGGACTTCTGTGCCAGTCACAGTTTGTCCATCACGAACACCATGTTCGAGCACAAGGGTGTCCACCAGTGCACGTGGCACCAGGACACCCTAGGCCGGAGGTCGATGATCGACTTTGTTGTCGTATCATCTGACCTTCGACCGCGTGTCTCGGACACTCGGGTAAAGAGAGGGGCGGAGCTGTCAACCGATCATCACCTGGTCGTGAGTTGGATCCGCTGGCAGGGGAAGAAGCCGGTCAGACCTGGCAGACCCAAGCGTATAGTGAGGGTCTGCTGGGAACGTCTCGCTGAGCCCCCTGTCAGACGGACTTTCAACTCACACCTCCGGGAGAGTTTCTCCCAGGTCCCGGTGGAGGAGGGGGACATGGAGTCCGAGTGGACCATGTTCTCTGCCTCAATCGCCGATGCGGCGGCTCGTAGCTGTGGTCGCAAGGTCTCTGGTGCTGGTCCCGGCGGCAACCCCCGAACCCGGTGGTGGACACCGGCAGTAAGGGATGCTGTCAGGCTGAAGAAGGAGTCCTATCGAGCCATGATGGTTCGGGGGACTCCTGAGGCAGCTGTCCAGTACCGGCAGGCCAAGCGTGCCGCGGCCCGGGCTGTTGCAGAGGCAAAAACCCGGGACTGGGAGGAGTTCGGAGAGTCCATGGAGCATGACTATCGGTCGGCCTCGAAGAGATTCTGGCAAACCGTCCGGCGCCTCAGGAGGGGGAAGCAGTTCTTTGCCAACACCATGTACGGTGCGGGTGGAGAGCTGCTGACCTCGACTGGGGATATTGTCGGGCGGTGGAAGGAATACTTTGAGGTTCTCCTCAATCCCCCCGTCACGTCCTCTGTTTCAGAGGCAGAGGCTGAGGATGTTGGGGCGGATACATCCATCTCCCTGGCTGAGGTCACCAAGGTGGTTGGTAGCCTCCATGGTGGCAAGGCTCCGGGTGTGGATGAGATCCGCCCTGATTATCTAAAGTCTCTGGATGTTGTAGGACTGTCTTGGCTGACACGTCTCTGCAACATCGCGTGGCGATCGGGGGCGGTGCCAATGGAGTGGCAGACCGGGGTGGTGGTCCCTCTCTACAAGAAGGGGGACCGGAGGGTGTGTTCCAATTATCGTGGGATCACACTCCTCAGCCTCCCCGGTAAGGTCTACTCCAAGGTACTGGAGAGGAGGCTACGGCCGATGGTCGAATCTCGGATCCAGGAGGAGCAGTGTGGTTTTCGTCCCGGTCGCGGAACACTGGACCAGCTCTATACTCTCCATCGGATACTCGAGGGTTCATGGGAGTTCGCCCAACCTGTCCACATGTGCTTTGTGGATTTGGAGAAGGCGTTCGACTGTGTTCCCCGGGGTGTCCTTTGGGGGGTTCTCCGGGAGTACGGGGTCGGGGGTCCTCTGCTGAGGGCCATCCGATCCCTGTATGACCGGAGCCAGAGCTGTGTTCGCATTGCCGGCAGTAAGTCAGACCTGTTCCCGGTGAATGTTGGCCTCCGACAGGGCTGCCCTTTGTCACCGGTTCTGTTCACTGTATTTATGGACAGAATATCTAGGCGCAGCCAGGGGTCGGAGGGGGTCCGGTTCGGGGACCACAGGATTTCATCTCTGCTGTTTGCGGACGATGTTGTCCTGTTGGCTCCAACGAACCAGGACCTGCAGCATGCACTGGGACGGTTTGCAGCCGAGTGTGAAGCGGCTGGGATGAGAATCAGCACCTCCAAATCTGAGGCCATGGTGCTCGACCGGAAAAAGGTGCCTTGCCCTCTTCAGGTGGGTGGAGAGGTCCTTCCTCAAGTGGAGGAGTTCAAGTATCTCGGGGTCTTGTTCACGAGTGAGGGAAGAATGGAGCGTGAGATTGACAGGCGGATCGGTGCAGCGTGCGCAGTGATGCGGTCGCTGTATCGGACCGTTGTGGTAAAGAGGGAGCTGAGCCGAAAGGCAAAGCTCTCGATTTACCGGTCAATCTTCGTTCCCTCCCTCACCTATGGTCATGAGCTTTGGGTAATGACCGAAAGAACGAGATCGCGGATACAAGCGGTCGATGAGCTTCTCGCCGCAGATGGCTGGGCGTCTGAGATAGGGTGCGGATGGTGAGAAACTGTAATTTAGTCTGGTTCACAGTGGCTGTCTACAAATCAAGAAAATTCCAAAGGGGAAATGGTTCTGCCCTGAATGCAGGAAACTATCAAAGGCAACAATCACCCCACTACAGCAACACAACAAAAAGTAAAATTTGTGATTGGAAAAAAAAAAAAGTCAAGAATCAGCAAAGGAAAAATTGTGATGTTAAAAAGTTTGAAGTTAATGGTGGTGCTTTTGCTTGATACCTCTGGTTTTACGAGGACATAATTTTTTATGCCCACCAGTGATTATTTTTTAAGTTATGTTAATAAATATGAGAGAGTCCGTGCAGGGACTGAAATGGGGCTTCTATGTTGATAGCCTGTAAATCAGACATGTCCATACTTCAGCTCTGTTAAAGATAATTTTATGCTCAGAAAAGTCAAGACAGTTTTTCAGTCTGTGATGTCGGCCCCTGGACTAGTTTCTGATGAGCTAATGTGGACCCTCTTACTAAAAAGTTTGGACACCCCTGGCCTAAATGTAATAAAAGTTTTGTGAGCAACTCTGCCTAAGTCCTCATTCTTCCTTAAACAATTATATAATACACAATATTCCTTGAATTCGTTTTAATTCATTGGATTATTCGATTAATAAATGCAGTGAAAGTGCAAAGCTTGGCTGTAATAACATGAACTACTTCCATTTAATAGTTTGAACTATATTGAATTTATAGAAAATATTTGATTTCAATTATGCAACTTTTCTTAACAGCCACAATTATTGAATAATGCATTACTGAATAAAAGTTTAACATAATATTTTGACATTTTGTAATGCAGCATTTTCCCATTTAAGGAGAAAAAGTAATGTTTCACTTATATGTTAGTATTTGGAGCTGCCCACGATATGTAATATCTTTGCAATTAATCACTCAAATGAAAACAAACGTTGGACACCATGTAGTCAAACCACAACTTTCAGTACTGAATCTTATCCAAAGTGGTCACATTTGTGTCATAGCCATCACATAATCATTGGGCCAAAGTACTCCTGAAGAATTGTGTACTTTTGACGAAGAGAGCCGATGTGACCCGTTCAACATGTATTCTCTCATTTGCAATCTGCCGTGTTTTTTTCAACCTCCTCACCACTGAGTTGATCTTTCCGCTTTTTATAGGCAGGGATTTTCAGTTCTGCTCCCATCATTCCAACACTATCAGCTACTTCAAAACCCTCTATCTGCAAGCACAGCATCACCTGGGAGCAACTTGTTTAAGATACCAACATTGTTCCATGATATGTTTATCACTTGCTCGTCCACCCCACCCCTTTGAAATAAAGGAATTCAGGCCTTGAGGTGCAATTCCAATTAGGAATTTTACTGTGTTGGGGTGCTTGTATGATTGATCCATGTCATTTGTGCGAGCTTAACAAAATTTGAAGGTCTCTCCAAGAAAACCTCAAAAACATCAACAGATGACTACAACACTGGTCCCATAGTGCTGCCTGAATGCCTAATGGGCAATTGTCTCCCGTAACTGCTCTCGCCTCCTGGCCAGTATATCAGCGGCTTGAGACGTGTGTTCATCACACCAATCTATAAGTAGAAATAACCTTGATGCAGATGACTTGTTTATCCCAAATCTTTGACCATTATCTATTGTGACTCAGATTAAGCCTCAACTTGATCAAAGTGAGAACTAGGTGCTGAAACTTAGAATAAGAACACTTCCAACACTGTGAGAAATGTGGGGGTTCCAAATAGACAAACTCACAACATCAAGTGTGGTGGAATCATGCAAGCCAAGTGTAATATTTAACTTTTTCATCATCGTCTTTAAAAAACTCTCTGTCAAACTTGATTTGCACACACTGTAGTTTTTCTTTGAGACTTCTATTTTCAATTAACAGTCGCTGAATCTCAGCTTCCATGGCAGTTACTGTTCTTGATGAAAGTCAGTCTGTCTAGACCTTTTCCTCTTCTACCTCTTCCTCAACTGTCTTTCTCAACCTCCTCCTCAGTGGTTACATGCAGCGTTTCCCCAAGGTTTTGTCATCCAGCGTTCATGTTCCTTTCAGGTTGAAGCTGGGCTGTGGGCTGCTTCTCTGTCTCTCCTCCCTTACCTGTCTTTTGTTACCTGATCCTCCGATATCTCCGAGCTCATAACAAACAAGGGCTGTTGCACCTGTGGTACACCTTTTTATGACCATGATTTAAAGTTGGGGCCCATTCTGGGTGTGTATAGTTCTTACATGGCTGCCGGCTTTCCTGCAAGATAATGAAGGGGAAATTGAATTGATGTATAATTTATGTGCATTCAAATGTCTAATACATCCGAATGAAAAGTGTGTGTTTTACAGAGAAAAAACAATTTGGATTTAGTTACACTTTTTATTTCTATTATAGTGATAATTAAATGTTGCCTCGTTATCTGTTGCCATTATATCCAACTTTTACCAGGAAGGAAAGACCAAGGGAAATTCAAAAGTTTCTTTCAAAATTTTTTTTTCTAATTTTTCCTGTTGCTATTTAAATGCTGGATAAGATCATCTCACCCTGCTGTCCGAGTCCTAAACCTGAGCTCCTGAGGGTGTGACCTTATGTATTATTTCCCTCCAGTTAACATCGCTTGATAATCTGATTACAATTGATTATCATCACGTATTGTTTCATTAAAAAAAGCCCGGGTTCAAACACAAAGCCACACCTGTTTGGACTATCCCAATCCACTTGGCAAAAAAACGTCATCGCAAGATAGGATACAACTTAATCCAAAAGGATGCTATCGTCTAAATCAGAACTCGAGGCTGGACTTTTTACAAACACGGTGTTATAAAAGATAAATAAATAAAGCACAGATCACCTCAGCCAAGGTCTCGTTGTTTAGCTAAGAAGAAGAACATGTAGCATCGGATTTGTTTAGGGCCACAAATTCATTGTAGTCTCAGCAAAGTGGGGAGGAGACCACTTGTAATGTGTTTGAAGACGTTTTTTTTTTTTTTTTTGGTTAAGGACAAAAACACTCTCTATATTTAAGAAAATCACAAGTGGTGATTGCTTTTCCATGTACATTTATGGAATTTATGTGAGCCACAGATATCACGGATTACAATATTACAATATTAGACACAGACACAATTCCAAAAGGTAAGAAATGCGATCCGAATGCTTTGTTTTTGTGCCCATTTTATGCTTCATATCTTTTGTAGTGTAAAGTTGGGCATTCCCTGCACTTGTATTTTAACAGATGAGGATAAGAGCTTTAAATGATATACAGCTTATAAGGTTTGAAGACCAAAATTTAATGTGCTTTTGACAAGCTGATACTCAGAGATAAAACTAAAACGCGGCTGGCGGACGTTTTTTTTAAGTGGTGTCATAACTTATGTTGCAGTCAAAGACAGTGATAAGTCCATATCATCCTTAAAATTCTGATTGTTTCTGAATAACTTTTAAGGTACCACCAAATGTTTTTTACTTACCAGAATTGAAATGTTCAGAGCATATTCGGACGTCTTGAGGACTGCTTGTTTTAATCACCTCGGGAGATGTTGGCCAGCCATTTCTCTCGTCGTTTCTTTTTGATATTCTTCTGTTTTGGAACCATGGGAAGTAAGGACAGCTGGCGAGTCGATATTTAATAAAGACTTATTGTCCCTTTTCTCCCCCCTGTTGCCACATGCAGCCACAAAATCGTGTGAAGCACAAATTCGTATTCTCCATGTTTTACGCGGAGGAGTGACTGGTGCCACGGCACTCCCACAGTGTTTGTTTGTCCTCCATCATGGCGGATACCCCGCGAGTTCGGGGCATCGTGTCGTCACGTGGAGAATCTCTATTTCTTTCATATCATTTCTTCTGTTTCCCCTGCTGTGAAGCTTGTATCTCTATATTAAAAATACTGTAAGGATTTCTGTCTTTTATTTTTAACCAGTTTTTTGCTAAAGCCCCAAATAAATAGTATTAATTGAATATGAAGTGTAAAAAGAATACTAAATGTGGGCTGTGTTTGCATGTTGTTTGTGTTCTTTTTCAGAGCCTTGTGGTGAAATTAAATGGTCATAATTTCTCCTGCTTCACGTCCTGCTTCACCTCCTTCACCCTCTGCTTCACTGCTGAATAACATTATGAACATACAACAAACTTGTATATAATATTTTTCCTTTAATCAGCAGTCATGAATAGTTAGAACAGTGGGCTCTGTATCTCTGAAGACATGTAGCAGAAGGAGCAGCAGCAGAAGGAGCAACAGGAGGAGCATACAGGAGGAGTAACCAGCAGCAGCAGAAGGAGCAGCAACAGGAGGAGAGAAACAGCTGCAGCAGTGTAGCAGCAGCAGCAGCAGCAGCAACAGCAGCAGGAGCAACTGCTGCAGGAGCAGAAGCATGCAAAAAGCTGCAGGAAGCAGCAGCAGCAACAGCAGCAGGAGCAGCAGCAGAGTCCTGGGGTATGCCTCTGACCAGGTCTCATCGACAGCACTTCAGAGAGGAACCTGGAATTAAAGAAAACTAAATTCAAACTTGTTGGTTTTATTATGATTTTGTTGTTTGTGTGAAATGTAAAGCGTCATCAAAGTGTAGGTATTATTTAACACAGCTACACATTTGTCAGCAGTACTTATACTTTTTTACTTGAATACATTAAATCAAATGTGATTTTGTACGGTTTGTTAGCTTTTCATAGAGATATAAAAGAGAGAATAAGAGCAGTGTAAAAAATCTGTGTTCATACTTCAATTTTACAGAAGTCTGTTCAATGTTTCCTTGACTGTGTCAGTTATATTTTTAGATACGTTGGATTGTGTCAGTTATTATTATAGATCCATGGATGTTCCTGTTATTAGTTATTATAGTTAAATGGATGTTCCATGTTAGTTTTATAGATCAATGGTTGGGTGTCGTTATTATTATTGATAATTGATGTTTTCTCTCTCTTCTGCTAACACTCGGTAAATACATTTAGGTATGATTAATATTACTTTAAGTGTTTGCACACAAAAGACTAGGGCCATAGCAAAAAATAAATCCATATCTATTAAGCATTTATTGCTTATATGTGCATTGTTTACATAAAATATAACTTTGTAAAAAAAATATTGATTACCTGCCAATACAATTGTTATAACAGAGGAAAGTGTAACAACAAAAGCATCCTCTGTTTTTTCAGATTAGATTGTAAACATCCAGGGGGGTTCTCATTACCTGAACCGTGTTTAGACAGCCTGTTCGGGGCTTCAGCAACTGCAGCTATTGGGATGTTTGACTTATTGCTACGGAGATTAAGGGTGGAGGTTAAAGTCGTAAATTTTGAATTTATCTCCAAACAGTCTTATGATATGACATTAAAGGGGGATATTTTCGCCTCATATGATATTAGAAGTTACTTTTATGTCCTAATTTAAATGCGATTTAGACTTTTTACCGCATCATGGCCGCAGTGTCCTTCGCTCCGCTCGAGTTGTGTAGTCTCGTTGACATAAGGCAGAAGCAGATGACTGTCCACAAATACACATATGTCTATCACTCCTTCATCGCCTGTGGATACGCGGTCTTCCTCGATAGCCGACATATCCACCTCGCGGCACCGATGCCTAGCGTTTAGGACACAGTCATAAGTACATAGTCACACAAAGTGCTGTCATTGCTAGCTTCATTTTCCAAGATGGCTTCAGCAGGAACCGGGTGGACCAGACACACGGACACCACTTTTGGGATTTCTTGAGAGGTCGAGGTGTCTCTGGAAAGTGGCATTTAGGGAAATGTCTTAGCCATCTTCTTGAAGAACAACCTGTATTTCCTTATGTTTTAATCCAATTAGTTTGTGTAGAGCCCTCTGTCGTACTGGGATTAGTCAAAGCAAAGGAAGGTTTCTACCCATCATCTGTACTTCTTAGCAAGTTTTCCCGACGTTTCGTCCTCAACCTGGGGACTTCTTCAGGGAGATGAATTCTCGGATTCGCGGTTGGAGAGTTTATAACATCTATGGGTGTGGGTAAGCCTACACCCTAATCCTGATACTAACTCTGTAAACAATCTCAGGTCTCTTGATGTAGAAGGGGAGAGGTCTAACGACCTGCTGAGGCTATCGACCCTAACTCCTTTAGTATGTCACAGACCTTATTGTCTGCTGGGATTGTCAAGTGGAGTGCAGGTCTCACCCTACAACTCATTAGCATGTCACCGTGACCTTGCTCCCAGTTGGGCGTTTGTTTTTAGGATGTCTGTCGTCATAGATGCGAGCAAAACAAATCTTAACCCTCCTCCTATGTTAAGGAAGGTTTTTGTTTCCTCACCAAAAAGCTTCTTTCACCCCTCTCTCAAACCAATTCTTTCTCCGAGCCAGAATTTTAACCTCTGTGTCATCACCGTTTGGTTGGAGGCTTGATGGTTGGAGAATGAACGGATGCAGCGTTGGACGGTTCTAAATCTCAAACGCGGGTCCGGATTCATTCCCTGAAGAAGTCCCAGGTTGAGGACGAAACGACGGGAAACATGTAAGGAAGTACAGATGATAGGTTGATAAAACCTTCCTTTTCTTTTACTAATCCTGTTACGACTGAGGGTTACACAAACTAAATTACAATAAATATCTATATTATATATATTAATATATTAATTATATATTAAATATATAAGGTTTTTAATATTTTTTTTTTTTTTTTTTTTTTTTTTTTTTTTTCCCCAAACCCCCCCCCCCCCTCTCTAATATTTTTTTTTCCCCCCCCCCCCCCCCCACCCCCCCCCCCCCCCCCCCCCCCCCCCCCCCCCCTTTCGTTAAAACATAAGTTTGTTCAAGAAGATGGCTATGACATTTCCCTAATGCCACTTTCAGAGACACCTCGACCTCTCAAGAAATCCCATAGAGTGGTGTGTCGTGGTGTCTGGTCCACCCGGTCCTGCTGAAGCCATCGTGTGGAAAATGAAGCTAGCAATGACAGCAACTTTGTGACTATGACTGTGTCCAAAACGCTAGGCTTCGGGCCGCGTAGGGTGGATATGTAGGCATCGAGGGAAGACCGCGTAGCCACAGGCGAGGTAGGAGGCGAGACGTGATGTGGATTTGGACAGCAGCTGCCTTCTGCCTTTGTCAACGTGACTACACAACTCAGAGCCGGAGCGGAAGGACACGGCGGCCATGATGGACGGTAATAAAGTTCTAAATACGCTTTAATTAGGACATAAAAGTTAATTCTAATATCATTTGAGGCGAGAAATATCCCCCTTTATTGTCATTTTCAGAAGTCTGTTTGGAGATGATAAATTCGAAAATTTTCGGACTTTACCTCCAGCATGAAGCTCCGGTGCTATAAGCTAACAGCCCAGTTAGCTGCAGTGCTGAAGCCCAGAACAGGCTGTCTAAACACGGGTTCAGGTAATGTGAGAACCCCCTGGATGTTTTACAATCGTATTCTGAATAAAACAGAGGATGCTTTTGTTGTTACAACTTTCTCTGTTTTATACAATTGTATTGGCTGTAATCATTAGTTTTTACAAAGTTATAATTTTATGTAAACAATTGCACATATATGCAATAATGATTATTAGATATGGATTTATTTATTTGCTATGGCCCTCGTTTGTGCAACACTTAAAGTAATTTTATCAGACCTAAATGTATTAACGTGTGTTTGCTGATGAGAGAGAAACAGCCATTATCATATATAATAATAACTGACACATCCATGGATCTATAATAATAACTGGAAAACTTCCATTTTTATCTATAATAATAATAACTGGAACATCCATGGATCTATAATAATAACTGACACATCCATGTATCTATAATAAATAACTGACACATCCATGGAAACTTTAAACAGACATCTGTTAAAATTGAGTTGAACACAGATGTTTGACACTGCTCTTATTCACTTTTAATATCTCTTGAAAAGCTAACAGACCGTTTACTAATCACATTTGAGTTTAATGTATTCATGTATAAGTATAAGTACTGCTGACAAATGTGTAGCTGTGTAATTAATACCTCACTTGATGACTCTTTACATTTCCACAAAAAACAACAAATCATAATAAAACCAACAAGTTTGATTTTAGTTTTCTTTATTTCCAGGTTCCTCTCTGAAGTGCTGTCGATGAGACCTGTGTCAGAGGCAGACGCCCAGGACTCTGCTGCTGCTCTGCTGCTGTTGCTGCTGCTGCTCCTGCTGCTGTTGCTGCTTCTGCTCCTGCTGCTGTTGCTCCTGCTGCTGTTGCTGCTGCTGCTGCTGCTAACTGCTGCAGCTGTTTCTCCTCCTGTTGCTCCTTCTGCTGCTGCTGGTTACTCCTCCTGTTGCTCCTCCTGTTGCTCCTTCTGCTGCTGCTCCTATCTGCTACATGTCTTCAGAGATACAGAGCCCACTGTTCTAACTATTCATGACTGCTGATTAAAGGAAAATATTATATACAAGTTTGTTGTAGTTCTAATGTTTTTCAGCAGTGAAGCAGGAGGTTAAGATGGTGGTGAGCAGGACGTGATAGCAGGAGTAATTATGACCTTAATTTCTCCTACAAGGCTCTGAAATAAGAACACAAACATCATGCAAACACTGCCCACATTAGGATTCTATTTACACTTCATATTCATATTTAATCACTAATTTATTTGGGGCTTTGCATAAAACTGGTTAAAAAATAAAAGACAGAATCCTTACAGTATTTAATATTAGAGATACAAGGCTTCTACAGCAGGGGTAAACAGAAGAATGATATGATAGAAATAGAGTTTTCTCACGTGACGTCACGCATTGCCCCGAACTCGCGGCGGTATCCGCCTTGTTGGAGGAAAAACAATCACTGTGGGAGTGCCGTGACCACCTGTCTCTCCGCGTAAACATGGTGAATTTTTGTGCTGTTTTTGGCTGCTCAGCAACAGGGGGAGAAGGGACAATAAGTCGTTTTATCGACTGCCAGCTGTCCTTAATTCCCAGGGTTCCAAACAGAAGAATTATCAAAGAAACGACGAGAGAAATGGCTGGCCAACATCTCCCGAGTGATTAAAACAAGCAGCCTCAAGAACGTCCGAATATGCTCTGATCATTTCATTTCTGGTAAGTAAAAATCATTTGGTGGTACCTTAAATGTTATTCAGAAACAATCAGAATTTTAAGGATGATATGGACTTATCACTGTCTTGACTGCAACATAAGTATGACACCACTTAAACGTCCGCCAGCCGCGTTTTAGTTTTTATCTGAGTTCAGCTTGTCAAAGCACATTAATTTTGGTCTTCAAACCCTTATTAGCTGTATATCATTTTAAAGCTTCTTTTCTCATCTGTTAATATACAAGTGCAGGGAATGCCAAAACTTTATCACTACAAAGATATGAAGCAAAAATGGCACAAAACAAAGCATTCGGATCGCTATTTCTTACCTTTGGAATTGTGCTGTGTCATAATATTGTAATTAAATTGTAATACCGTGATATTCTGTGGCTCATTATTCCTAATGTACATGGAAAAGCAATCTAACTTGTGATTTCTTTAATTAGAGTGTGTTGGGTTTTGTCCTTAACCAAATAAAAACTGGTATTCGAAACACATTACAAGTGGCTCCTTCCACTTTGCTGAGACTACAATGTATTTGGCCCTAAACCACATCCGATGCTCATGTTCTTCTTCTTAGCTAAAACAACGCTAGACCTTGGCTGAGGTGATCTGCGCTTTATTTATTTATCTTTTATAACCAGCCGTCGTTTGTAAAAAAGTCCTGCCTCAGAGCTGATTAGCGATTGCATCCTTTGGGATTATGTGTATCCTATCTTGCGATGACGTTTTTTTGCCAAGTGATTGATAGGTCCAAACAGGTGGGGCTTTGTGTTTGAACCCTGGCTTTTTTAATGAAACATACGTGATGATAAGCATTTGTTATCAGATTATCATGCGATGTTAACTGGAGGGAAAATATATACATAAGGGCACCCTCAGAGCTCAGGTTTAGGACTCGGACAGCAGGGTGAGATGATCTTATCAGCATTTATAGCAACAGGAAAATTAGATGTTTGAATAGAACTTTTGAATTTCCTTGGTCTTTCTTCCTGGTAAAATTTGGATAATGCAACAGTAACGAGGCAACATGTAATTTCACTATAATAGAAATATAAAGTGTAACTAAATCCATATTGTTTTTTCTCTGTAAAACACACACTTTTCAATTCGATGTTTTAGACATTTGAATGCACATAAATTATAATCAATTCATTTTCCCTTCATTATCTTTGCAGGAAAGCCGGCAGCCATGTATGACTATACACACCCAGATTGGGCCCCAACTTTAAATCTTGGTCATAAAAAGGTGGACACAGGTGCTTCAGCCCGTGGCTCGGGGAGATATCGGAGATCGGTACAAAGACTGGAAAGGAGGAGAGACAGAGAAGCAGCCCAGCCCTGCTTCAACCTGAAGAACATGAACGCGATGACAAAACCGTGGGGGAAACGCTGCATGTAACCACTGAGGAGGAGGTTGAGAAGACAGTTGAGGAAGAGGTTGAAGAGGAAAAGGCTAGTCAGACTGACTTGTCATCAAGAACAGTAACTGCCATGGAAGCTGAGATTCAGCGACTGTTAATTGAAAATAGAAGTCTCAAAAGAAAAACTACAGTGTGTGCAAATCAAGTTTGACAGAGAGTTTTTTAAAGACGATGATGAAAAAGTTAAATATTACACTGGCTTGCCTGATTTCAACACACTTGATGTTGTGTTTGTCTATTTGGAACCCCACATTTCTCACAGTGTTGGAAGTGTTCTTTCTAAGTTTCAGCACCTAGTTCTCACTTTGATCAAGTTGAGGCTTAATCTGAGTCACATTGATAATGGTCAAAGATTTGGGATAAACAAGTCATCTGCATCAAGGTTATTTCTACTTATGATTGGTGTGATGTACACACGTCTCAAGCCGCTGATATACTGGCCAGAGCGAGAGCAGTTACGGGAGACAATGCCCATGGCATTCAGGCAGCACTTTGGGACCTGTGTTGTAGTCATTGTTGATTGTTTTGAGGTTTTCTTGGAGAGACCTTCAAATTTGTTAGCTCGCACTATGACATGGTCATCATTACAAGCACCACAACACAGTAAAATTCCTAATTGGAATTGCACCTCAAGGCCTGATTTCCTTTATTTCATAAGGGGTGGGGTGGACGAGCAAGTGATAAACATATCATGGAACAATGTGGTATCTTAAACAAGTTGCTCCCAGGTGATGCTGTGCTTGCAGATAGAGGGTTTGATGTAGTGATAGTGTTGGAATGATGGGAGCAGAACTGAAAATCCCTGCCTTTAAAAAGCGGAAGATCAATCTCAGTGGTGAGGAGGTGAAATAACACGGCAGATTGCAAATGTGAGATTACATGTTGTACGGGTCATCGGCTCTCTTCGTCATAAGTACACAATTCTTCTGAAGTACTTTTGCATTGGATTATGTGATGGCTAATGACACTAATGTGACCAATTTGTGATAAGATCTGTACTGTATGTTGTGGTTTGACTTTACATGTGTCCATCGTTTGTTTCATTTGAGTGATTTATTTGCAATGTTATGACATATCTGTGGGAAGTCTAATACTACCTTTATGTGAAATTACTTTTCCTTAAATGGGGTAATGCTTGCATACAATAATGTCAAAATATTAGTTAAACTTTTATTCAGTAATGATTATTCAATATTTGTGCTGTGTAGAAATGTTGCATTATTGAATACAAATATTTCTATATATTCTATATAGTTCAAACTTAATGGACGTGTTCATGTTATTACAGCCAAGCTTTGCACTTTTCACTGCATGTAATTAATAGAATAATCCTATGAATTAAATCGAATTCAAGGAATATGTGTATTATTATTTGTTATAGGGAATAGAATGAGACTTAGGCAGAGTTGCTCTCAAAACTTTTATTTACATTTAGGCCAGGGGTGTCCAAACTTTTTAGTAAGAGGGCCACTTAAGCTCATCAGACTAGTCCAGGGGCCGACATCACAGACTGAAAAACTGTCTTGACTTTTCTGAGCTTTAAAATTATCTATAACAGAGCTGAAGTTGGACATGTCTGATTTAGGCTATAACATAGAAGCCACATTTCAGTCCCTGCACGGACTCTCTCATATTTATTAACATAACTTAAAAAATAATCACTGGTGGGCAGAAAAAATTATGCCTCGTAAAACCAGAGGTATATAAAAGCACCACCATTAACTTCAAACGTTTTAACATCAATTTTTCCTTTGCTGATTCTTGACTTTTTTTTCCATCACAAATTTACTTTTTGTTGTTGCTGTTAGTGGGGTTTGTTGCCTTTGATAGTTTCCTGCATTCAGGGCAGAACCATTTCCCTTTGGAATTTTCTTGATTTGTAGACAGCCAATGTGGAACCAGACTATATTACAGTTCTCACCATCACAGGCAATCATGTCATCTAAATTTCAGGTCTTTTGCAATAGCAGTATGTGGGCTCAGCCTCAGCGGGTGCATTTTCTCTTGTGGTAGAGATGTCAACATCATGAGAGTTTTTGGTGTAGAACTTGCCAACTAGCTCTGGCAACACTGCTTTCTTGAAGAAGGACTCTGAGCTTTCAAGTATGTCCTGCCACATTTCTGCATCACTTTCAATCCGTTCAATATTATATTTCCCTGTTCGTACAAAGCACAAAGTCTGCAAAGTCGACATCACAAACATGTATTTGTGTTTGGACTTGATACATGTATTCGTGGTCTTTCTTCAATCTGAACTCACCATTATCTGATGAAATGCAAGTTTTACGCCCGCTACAACTATTATTCCTGTAGGGTTAGGTCACAGGCATAATATGGACATTTAATTTCAAGAACTACATTTCCACAACATCACAGGATACTCGGCCATCTGGTGATGCCCTATGAATGGCTTGTCTTGACTAATAACAAATCCTGCAGGTTGCAGACTGGAAATTCTCATGTTTCTGTTCCATAAGTTCACAGTAAGCTTTTTTGGCTGTATCTTCGTGAGACGCGTCCCCAATTTGTTGCATCATTGGAAAACGTTTTCCCTGCTGGATAGCAACACATCTTTGATCAAAGATTGTGAGGGTTGGTCAGGATTTGACCTGCATGCGCGTTTCATCATGGATGCTGTCACCCTCCCAGATCGAAACCAGTACCAAAGCTTACTGGCCGATTGGGTTTTTGTGGCCTCTTCCACAAACTTTGCCTGTTCCTTTGAGACATTAATTTGTACTTCCTCACATTTATTATCAAATCGCTGAAGGACAGCTTGGCATACTCAGGTCTGTACAAGTCTTTTAAAACTGCTGGGTATTCGTTTGCCAAAGCTCGTGGCCTGAATGCTGTGGAATGTTCAGGAACCACACTTAGAATTGCAGCCTTTGACCCAGATGCACTATGTTTCCTGTACAATGTTGTTAATTCTCCTTCTGTTGGTGGTGGTACAGTACTCTGTTGTCGACTGTTTGGCGTCTTTAGAACAACATAACTTTTGTCAACAAGCGCATCCAGCTGTTTTTTCTTTGATTTGGAAGAAGTGAAATCGATTTTGGAAATAGGTAAGTATTCCACCTTGCCCTTGACGTTTGGGAGTTTCCAATAAGCTGCTTCTTGGGTCACTGTTTTGGAATTTTTGTTTCGTACTTTTGTTTCCACATAAAAAAGTAAGGCACTGACATGTGTGCAGGTTTCTCCAAGGCCAGCAACGCAATCACAATGTCCGCTTAATATTCTCCCATCACTTTCTGCGATCAGCCATGGTTTTAGGGGCGTATCTCGCAGTCTTTGAGAATGAAGTACCTGAGGAAAAAGGGTGAAAATTAAGGGGTAATTTCTTTATCCTAACTTTTTGTTCAACATGAGCAGCAGCCACTCTCCAAAAACTATGATGATAAACACTAATGATTGTATTTTCATAGATCAAAATTTTGCAAAGGGCTTATTTTCTATATTCACTGAATTTCGTTACATAAATTAAAATTAATTAATACTAGTGTTTGGTGAGATTCTGCCAGAAGATTCAGATCAAATTTAACTAAGTCCCAACCCCCGGTCTTTCCCCTGACCTTTCTGCCGCGTGTGTATGTTTTTCCCCCTGCTGACAGCCTGCTGACGCCGGTTCCCTCCATCGTTCGGGGTGGTTACGTCTAAGCTGGCCTATCAGTTCTTAATTACAATGATATGTCTTACCCGTCCTAATTCCAACATGAAGTCCATTGATCACGGTAGCTGTCACATTCTCTCACCATCCGCATACAAACGGTTGTAAGCCTCCAGACCTTGTAACACTTACAAATCTTCGAGGTGTGAACGGGCTGGCTCAGTAGACAAATTGTTTACGATGTCTGGGTAAGTAATTGCAGGTAGAATGTTGGCATTTTCACTCAGCTTGTCCCTGCTGATGCTGTAGGGGTCTATGTTGTTTTATCAAAACTATATCTTATGTAAGGTACACTTGTCCTCGCTGAGGACTGCAGTGCTTCGAAATTATGGAGGATATACCGCCACCTGCCGCCATTTCACACACTTGTTTGTCCTCCAGCTTGGCCGCCGTGGCTGCTAGTAACGTGGACCATAGGATCCCATCTATATACACAAATAATCAAGTTAGAAGCATGGCTAACCACTTTAAAACCTGTGTTTGTGGAAGTGGGACTTTGTCCTCTGCAAATGTCTTATTAATGACAAAACGAAAACCTCTGTATAATGTGTGTTTACTATTTATTAGTCTTGTATGGAAAAGGGCTTTATAATTATTCTTGGCCTATTTCTATCATTTCATATGTCTAATATATACAGTTTTCCCAGTCTCAGTATGGGATTAAAAACGATATGCACAATCTATTTATATGTTAGCATACTATAGCTGCTGTGCTGACAGAGTGATTTTCCATGAAAACGTGACTTTCCTCAGTGTAGCTTTAATATTTAATCAGTGGGTTTGTTTCTCCCTAAAAGATAAATACACAACATGATTTTTCTTGTTCAAAAAACCGAATCTGAATGAACTAGCCTCGTAGCATTAGCTTTTCGGGACTGAGCTTATTTACAGCAGATAACAAGGTTTAAATACACACATCTGTGGCAGATCTAATTCATGTCTGTGTTTTTATCATAAACAGTCGTGTTCATATACTCAACAGAAAAGTATCGGCAGTACTTACTATAGGACATAACTTACACAGGTATAGTGCTTACCATAATGTTAGCTCCAGCAGGTCCGAGCGAAGTGTTGTTTACATGTTAATGCCGAACGGTAGTTTCTGCGCATGCGCGGCCGTGAATGGCAAAAAGAAAGGCAGCGAAGCATTACATCAGATGCTTCCTTCCCTAAAATATAAATTGCTCCAATCAAGTGGCCGTTTCCAATAGAGACGAAGTCATGATGCCTACGCTTGGCGTGCTCGCCATAGTGGTTTTGGATACCCTTGGCATATAGCCGTCGCGGTGGAGGAAAGTGAGTCACGGGCCTAAATAATCCACCTACGCGGCCTGATGCCTTGCGTTTTGGACACTAGCCTATGACAAATTTTTTGACTAATAAGGAAGAATTTCATAATAGATGGTTAAAATATTTTTTAATTTAATCAAATTTTTACCTGTACTGTTGGTGGATCTCATAATTATGAGCATAGTATCTCATAATTATGAGATACTATCTCATAATTATGAGATAGTTATCTCATAATTATGAGATAGAGATAGTATTTTTTTTTCTCATTTTTTATCTCATAATTATGAGATAGTAACTATCTCATAATTATGAGATAAAAAATGAAATAAAAAAAAAAAAAAAAATCTCATGAGGCAGGCTGCATGCAGTTCATTGTTTCATCTACAACTTTCACCAACAGTACAGGTAAATATTTGATTTATATTAAGAAATATTTTAACCATCTATTATGAAATTCTTCCTTATTAGTCAAAAAATTGTCATAGGCTGTGTCCAAAACGCTAGGCATCAGGCCGCGTAGGGTGGATATGTAGGCCCGTGACGTCACTTCCTCACGCGACGGCTATTGCAGGGGTATCCAAAACCACTTGGCGAGCTCGCCAAGCGTAGGCATCATGACTTCGTCTCTATGGAAACGGCCACTTTTGGAGCAGATATGAAGGATGCATCTGATGTATGCTTCGCTGCCTTCTTTTTGCCAAGTCACGGCCGCGCGTGCGCAGAACTCCGTTCGGCATTAACATGTAAACAACACTCAGCTCGGACCTGCTGGAGCTAACATTATGGTAAGCACTATACTGTGAAGTTTTGTCTATAGTAAGTACTGCTATACTTTTCTGTTGAGTTATGAACACGACTGTTATGATAAAACACAGACATGAATTAGATCTGCCACAGATGTGTGTATTTAACCTTGTTATCTGCTGTAAATAAGCTCAGTCCCGAAAAGCTAATGCTACGAGGCTAGTTCATTCAGATTCGGTTTTTGAACAAGAAAAATCATGTTGTGTTTTATCTTTTAGGGAGAAACAAACCCACTGATTAAATATTAAAGCTACACTGAGGAAAGTCACGTTTTCATGGAAAATCACTCTGCAGCACAGCAGCTATAGTATGCTAACATATAAAATAGATTGTGCATATCGTTTTTAATCCCATACTGAGACTGGGAAAACTGTATATATTAGACATATGAAATGATAGAATAGGCCAAGAATAATTATAAAGCCCTTTTCATACAAGTCTAATAAATAGTAAACACACATTATACAGAGGTTTCGTTTGTCATTAATAAGACATTTGCAGAGGACAAAGTCCCACTTCCACAAACACAGGTTTAAAGTGGTTAGCCATGCTTCTAACTTGATTATTTGTGTATATAGAGGGATCCTATGGTCACGTGACTAGCAGCCACGGCGGCCATGCTGGAGGACAAACAAGTGTGTGAAATGGCGGCAGGTGGCGGTATATCCTCATATTTCGAAGCACTGCAGTCCTCAGCGAGGACAAGGTACCTTCATAAGATTAGTTTGATAAACAACATAGACCCCTACAGCATCAGCAGGGACAAGCTGAGTGAAAATGCCAACATTCTACCTGCAATTACTTACCCAGACATCGTAAACTATTTGGTCTACGGAGCCAGCCCGTTCACCCTCGAAGATTTGAAGTGTTACAAGGGTCTGGAGGCTTACAACCAGTTTGTATGCGGATGGGTGAGAGAAGTGACAGCTACCGTGATCAATGGACTTCATGTTGTATTAGGACGGGTAAGACATATCATTGTATTATGAACTGATAGGCAGCTTAGACTACCACCCCGAACGATGTGGGACCGGCGTCTGCAGGCTGTCAGCTGGGGATAAACATACACACGCGGCAGAAGGTCAGGGGAAAGACGGGGGTTGGGACTTAGTTAAATTTGATCTGAATTTCTGCAGAATCTCACCAAACACTAGTATTAATTAATGTTATTTTTTGTAACGAAATTCAGTGAATATAGAAAATAAGCCTTTGAAAATTTTGATCTAGAAAATACAATCATTAGTGTTTATCATCATAGTTTTGGAGAGGGATGCTGCTCATGATGATAAAAATGTAGGATAAAGAAATTACCCCTTAATTTTCACTCTTTTTCCTCAGGTACTTCATTCTCAAAGACTGCGAGATACGCCCCTAAAACCATGGCTGATCGCAGAAAGTGATGGGAGAATATTAAGCGGACATTGTGATTGCGTTGCTGGCCTTGGAGAAACCTGCACACATGTCAGTGCCTTACTTTTTTATGTGGAAACAAAAGTACGAATCAAAAATTCCAAAACAGTGACCCAAGAAGCAGCTTATTGGAAACTCCCAAACGTCAAGGGCAAGGTGGAATACTTACCTATTTCCAAAATCGATTTCACTTCTTCCAAATCAAAGAAAAAACAGCTGGATGCGCTTGTTGACAAAAGTTATGTTGTTCTAAAGACGCCAAACAGTCGACAACAGAGTACTGTACCACCACCAACAGAAGGAGAATTAACAACATTGTACAGGAAACTTAGTGCATCTGGGTCAAAGGCTGCAATTCTAAGTGTGGTTCCTGAACATTCCACAGCATTCAGGCCACGAGCTTTGGCAAACGAATACCCAGCAGTTTTAAAAGACTTGTACAGACCTGAGTATGCCAAGCTGTCCTTCAGCGATTTGATAAATAAATGTGAGGAAGTACAAATTAATGTCTCAAAGGAACAGGCAAAGTTTGTGGAAGAGGCCACAAAAACCCAATCGGCCAGTAAGCTTTGGTACTGGTTTCGATCTGGGAGGGTGACAGCATCCATGATGAAACGCGCATGCAGGTCAAATCCTGACCAACCCTCACAATCTTTGATCAAAGATGTGTGCTATCCAGCAGGGAAAACGTTTTCCAATGATGCAACAAATTGGGGACGCGTCCACGAAGATACAGCCAAAAAAGCTTACTGTGAACTTATGGAACAGAAACATGAGAATTTCCAGCTGCAACCTGCAGGATTTGTTATTAGTCAAGACAAGCCATTCATAGGGGCATCACCAGATGGCCGAGTATCCTGTGATTGTTGTGGAAATGGAGTTCTTGAAATTAAATGTCCATATTATGCCTGTGACCTAACCATACAGGAATATTGTGGTAGCGGGCGTAAAACTTGCATTTCATCAGATAATGGTGAGTTCAGATTGAAGAAAGACCACGAATACATGTTTCAAGTCCAAACACAAATACATGTTTGTGATGTCGACTTTGCAGACTTTGTGCTTTGGACGAACAGGGAAATATATATTGAACGGATTGAAAGTGATGCAGAAATGTGGCAGGACATACTTGAAAGCTCAGAGTCCTTCTTCAAGAAAGCAGTGTTGCCAGAGCTAGTTGGCAAGTTCTACACCAAAACTCTCTCTGATGTTGACATCTCTACCACAAGAGAAAATGCACCCGCTGAGGCTGAGCCCACATACTGCTATTGCAAAAGACCTGAAAATGTAGATGACATGATTGCCTGTGATGGTGAGAACTGTAATATAGTCTGGTTCCACATTGGCTGTCTACAAATCAAGAAAATTCCAAAGGGGAAATGGTTCTGCCCTGAATGCAGGAAACTATCAAAGGCAACAAACCCCACTAACAGCAACAACAAAAAGTAAATTTGTGATGGAAAAAAAAGTCAAGAATCAGCAAAGGAAAAATTGATGTTAAAACGTTTGAAGTTAATGGTGGTGCTTTTATATACCTCTGGTTTTACGAGGCATAATTTTTTCTGCCCACCAGTGATTATTTTTTAAGTTATGTTAATAAATATGAGAGAGTCCGTGCAGGGACTGAAATGGGCTTCTATGTTGATAGCCTAAATCAGACATGTCCAACTTCAGCTCTGTTATAGATAATTTTAAAGCTCAGAAAAGTCAAGACAGTTTTTCAGTCTGTGATGTCGGCCCCTGGACTAGTCTGATGAGCTTAAGTGGCCCTCTTACTAAAAAGTTTGGACACCCCTGGCCTAAATGTAATAAAAGTTTTGAGAGCAACTCTGCCTAAGTCCTCATTCTTCCTTAACAAATAATAATACACATATTCCTTGAATTCGATTTAATTCATAGGATTATTCTATTAATTACATGCAGTGAAAGTGCAAAGCTTGGCTGTAATAACATGAACACGTCCATTAAGTTTGAACTATATAGAATATATAGAAATATTTGTATTCAATAATGCAACATTTCTACACAGCACAAATATTGAATAATCATTACTGAATAAAAGTTTAACTAATATTTTGACATTTTGTATGCAAGCATTTCCCATTTAAGGAGAAAGTAATTTCACTTAAATGGTAGTATTAGACTGCCCACAGATATGTCATAACTTTGCAATAAATCACTCAAATGAAACAACCGATGGACACATGTTAGTCAAACCACAACATACAGTACAGATCTTATCCAAAGTGGTCACATTTGTGTCATTAGCCATCACATAATCCATTGGCAAAGTACTCTGAAGAATTGTGTACTTTTGACGAAGAGAGCCGATGACCCGTTCAACATGTATTCTCACATTTGCAATCTGCCGTGTTTTTTCAACCTCCTCACCACTGAGTTGATCTTTCCGCTTTTTAAAGGCAGGGATTTTCAATTCTGCTCCCATCATTCCAACACTATCAGCTACATCAAACCCTCTATCTGCAAGCACAGCATCACCTGGGAGCAACTTGTTTAAGATACCACATTGTTCCATGATATGTTTATCACTTGCTCGTCCACCCCACCCCTTTGAAATAAAGGAAATCAGGCCTTGAGGTGCAATTCCAATTAGGAATTTTACTGTGTTGTGGTGCTTGTATGATGACCATGTCATAGTGCGAGCTAACAAATTTGAAGGTCTCTCCAAGAAAACCTCAAAACAATCAACAATGACTACAACACTGGTCCCAAAGTGCTGCCTGAATGCCATGGGCATTGTCTCCCGTAACTGCTCTCGCTCTGGCCAGTATATCAGCGGCTTGAGACGTGTGTACATCACACCAATCATAAGTAGAAATAACCTTGATGCAGATGACTTGTTTATCCCAAATCTTTGACCATTATCAATGTGACTCAGATTAAGCCTCAACTTGATCAAAGTGAGAACTAGGTGCTGAAACTTAGAAAGAACACTTCCAACACTGTGAGAAATGTGGGGTTCCAAATAGACAAACACAACATCAAGTGTGGTGAAATCAGGCAAGCCAGTGTAATATTTAACTTTTTCATCATCGTCTTTAAAAAACTCTCTGTCAAACTTGATTTGCACACACTGTAGTTTTTCTTTGAGACTTCTATTTTCAATTAACAGTCGCTGAATCTCAGCTTCCATGGCAGTTACTGTTCTTGATGACAAGTCAGTCTGACTAGCCTTTTCCTCTTCAACCTCTTCCTCAACTGTCTTCTCAACCTCCTCCTCAGTGGTTACATGCAGCGTTTCCCCCACGGTTTTGTCATCGCGTTCATGTTCTTCAGGTTGAAGCAGGGCTGTGGCTGCTTCTCTGTCTCTCCTCCTTTCCAGTCTTTGTACCGATCTCCGATATCTCCCCGAGCCACGGGCTGTAGCACCTGTGTCCACCTTTTTATGACCAAGATTTAAAGTTGGGGCCCAATCTGGGTGTGTATAGTCATACATGGCTGCCGGCTTTCCTGCAAAGATAATGAAGGGAAAATGAATTGATTATAA
Organism: Knipowitschia caucasica; assembly: GCA_964034765.1. Classification (NCBI taxonomy): domain Eukaryota; kingdom Metazoa; phylum Chordata; class Actinopteri; order Gobiiformes; family Gobiidae; genus Knipowitschia; species Knipowitschia caucasica. Next base: position 22,566,410 of record OZ035842.1, on the reverse strand, counting down.
TTTATGTGCATTCAAATGTCTAATACATCGAATGAAAAGTGTGTGTTTTACAGAGAAAAAACAATATGGATTTAGTTACACTTTATATTTCTATTATAGTGTAATTACATGTTGCCTCGTTACTGTTGCATTATCCAAATTTTACCAGGAAGAAAGACCAAGGAAATTCAAAAGTTCTATTCAAACATCTATTTTCCTGTTGCTATAAATGCTGATAAGATCATCTCACCCTGCTGTCCGAGTCCTAAACCTGAGCTCTGAGGGTGCCCTTATGTATATATTTCCCTCCAGTTAACATCGCATGATAATCTGATTAACAAATGCTTATCATCACGTATGTTTCATTAAAAAAGCCAGGGTTCAAACACAAAGCCCCACCTGTTTGGACCTATCAATCACTTGGCAAAAAAACGTCATCGCAAGATAGGATACACATAATCCCAAAGGATGCTATCGCTAAATCAGCTCTGAGGCAGGACTTTTTACAAACACGGCTGTTATAAAAGATAAATAAATAAAGCACAGATCACCTCAGCCAAGGTCTCGTTGTTTAGCTAAGAAGAAGAACATGAGCATCGGATTTGTTTAGGGCCAAATTCATTGTAGTCTCAGCAAAGTGGGAAGGAGCCACTTGTAATGTGTTTGAAGACGTTTTTTTTGGTTAAGGACAAACCCACACTCTATATTTAAGAAATCACAAGTGGAGATTGCTTTTCCATGTACATTTATGGAATTAATGAGCCACAGATATCACGGATTACAATATTACAATATTAGACACAGCACAATTCCAAAGGTAAGAAATGCGATCCGAATGCTTTGTTTTTGTGCCCATTTTATGCTTCATATCTTTGTAGTGTAAAGTTTGGCATTCCCTGCACTTGTATATTAACAGATGAGAAAAGAAGCTTTAAAATGATATACAGCTTATAAGGTTTGAAGACCAAAATTAATGTGCTTTGACAAGCTGAACTCAGATAAAAACTAAAACGCGGCTGGCGGACGTTTTAAGTGGTGTCATACTTATGTTGCAGTCAAGACAGTGAATTCTGATTGTTTCTGAATAACATTTAAGGTACCACCAAATGATTTTTACTTACCAGAAATGAAATGATCAGAGCATATTCGGACGTTCTTGAGGCTGCTTGTTTTAATCACTCGGGAGATGTTGGCCAGCCATTTCTCTCGTCGTTTCTTTGATAATTCTTCTGTTTTGGAACCCTGGGAAGTAAGGACAGCTGGCAGTCGATAAAACGACTTATTGTCCCTTTCTCCCCTGTTGCTGCAGCCAAAAACAGCACAAAAATTCACCATGTTTACGCGGAGTGACAGGTGCACGCCACTCCCACAGTGTTTGTTTGTCCTCCAACATGGCGGATACCCCGCGAGTTCGGGGCATCGTGACGTCACGTGAGAAATCTCTATTTCTATCATATCATTCTTCTGTTTCCCCTGCTGTGAAGCTTGTATCTCTAATATTAAATACTGTAAGGATTTCTGTCTTTTATTTTTAACCAGTTTTTTGCAAAGCCCCAAATAAATAGTATTAATTGAATATGAAGTGTAAAAAGAATCCTAAATGTGGGCTGTGTTTGCATGATGTTTGTGTTCTTTTTCAGAGCCTTGTGGTGAAATTAAGGTCATAATTTCTCCTGCTTCACGTCCTGCTTCACCTCCTTCACCTCCTGCTTCACTGCTGAAAACATTATGAACTACAACAAACTTGTATATAATATTTTCCTTTAATCAGCAGTCATGAATAGTTAGAACAGTGGGCTCTGTATCTCTGAAGACATGTAGCAGAAGGAGCAGCAGCAGAAGGAGCAACAGGAGGAGCAACAGGAGGAGTAACAGCAGCAGCAGAAGGAGCAACAGGAGGAGAAACAGCTGCAGCAGTAGCAGCAGCAGCAGCAGCAACAGCAGCAGGAGCAACAGCAGCAGGAGCAGAAGCAGCAACAGCAGCAGGAGCAGCAGCAGCAACAGCAGCAGGAGCAGCAGCAGAGTCCTGGGCGTCTGCCTCTGACACAGGTCTCATCGACAGCACTTCAGAGAGGAACCTGGAAATAAAGAAAACTAAAATCAAACTTGTTGGTTTTATTATGATTTTGTTGTTTGTGTGAAATGTAAAGAGTCATCAAAGTGAGGTATTATTTACACAGCTACACATTTGTCAGCAGTACTTATACTTATACTTGAATACATTAAACTCAAATGTGATTAGTAACGGTCTGTTAGCTTTTCAAGAGATATAAAAGTGAATAAGAGCAGTGTCAAACATCTGTGTTCAACTCAATTTTACAGATGTCTGTTAATGTTTCCATGGATGTGTCAGTTATTATTATAGATACATGGATGTGTCAGTTATTATTATAGATCCATGGATGTTCCAGTTATTATTATTATAGATAAATGGATGTTCCAGTTATTATTATAGATCCATGGATGTGTCAGTTATTATTATAGATAAATGGCTGTTTCTCTCTCATCAGCAAACACACGTTAATACATTTAGGTCTGATAAAATTACTTTTAAGTGATGCACAAACGAGGGCCATAGCAAATATATAATCCATATCTAATAATCATTTATTGCATATATGTGCATTGTTTACATAAAATATAACTTTGTAAAAACTAATGATTACTGCCAATACAATTGTTATAACAGAGAAAGTGTAACAACAAAAGCATCCTCTGTTTTTTCAGAATACGATTGTAAACATCCAGGGGGTTCTCATTACCTGAACCCGTGTTTAGACAGCCTGTTCTGGGCTTCAGCACTGCAGCTAACTGGGCTGTTAGCTTATAGCACCGGAGCTTCAGGCTGGAGGTAAAGTCCGAAAATTTTCGAATTTATCTCCAAACAGACTTCTGATATGACAATAAAGGGGGATATTTCTCGCCTCAAATGATATTAGAATTAACTTTTATGTCCTAATTAAAGCGTATTTAGAACTTTTTACCGTCCATCATGGCCGCCGTGTCCTTCCGCTCCGCTCTGAGTTGTGTAGTCACGTGACAAAGGCAGAAGGCAGCTGCTGTCCAAATCCACATCACGTCTCGCCTCCTACCTCGCCTGTGGCTACGCGGTCTTCCCTCGATGCCTACATATCCACCCTACGCGGCCCGATGCCTAGCGTTTTGGACACAGTCATAGTCACAAAGTTGCTGTCATTGCTAGCTTCATTTTCCACACGATGGCTTCAGCAGGACCGGGTGGACCAGACACCACGGACACCACTCTATGGGATTTCTTGAGAGGTCGAGGTGTCTCTGAAAGTGGCATTAGGGAAATGTCATAGCCATCTTCTTGAAGAACAACCTGTATTTCCTTATGTTTTAATCCAATTAGTTTGTGTAAGCCCTCAGTCGTACAGGGATTAGTCAAAGCAAAGGAAGGTTTCTCACCCATCATCTGTACTTCTTAGCAAGTTTTCCCGACGTTTCGTCCTCAACCTGGGGACTTCTTCAGGGAATGAATTCTCGGACCGCGCGTTGGAGATTTATAACCTATGGGTGTGGTAAGCCACACCCTAATCCTGATACTAACTCGTAAACAATCTCAGGTCTGCTTGATGTAGAAGGGAGCAGGTCTAACGACCCTGCTGAGGCTAACGACCCTAACTCCTTAGTATGTCACAGACCTATTGTCTGCTGGGATGCTCAAGTGGAGTGCAGGTCTCACCCCTCCTAACTCATTAGCATGTCACTGACCTTGTCCCAAGTTAGGGCGTTGTTTTTAGGATGTCGTCATAGATGCGAGGCAAAACAAATCTTAACCCTCCTCCTCTGTTAAGAGAAGGTTTTTGTTTCCTCACAAAAATGGCTTCTTTCACCCCTCTCTCAAACCAATTCTTCTCCCGAGCCAGAATTTTAACCTCTGTGTCATCCACCGTGTGGTTGGAGGCCTTGAGGTGGAGATGAACGATGCGCGTTGGAGGTTATAAATCTCCAACGCGCGGTCCGAGAATTCATTCCCTGAAGAAGTCCCCAGGTTGAGGACGAAACGTCGGGAAAACTTGCTAAGAAGTACAGATGATGGGTGAGAAACCTTCCTTTGCTTAATCCAATTAGATGATAAAAGTGCAGTAAATCAAAAAGCCCCATCATCACCACTGAGTCAGTGTCTCTGTTGTTTGTTATTTTTTTAAATCTCATAATTATGAGATAATATGTCATAATTACGAGATAATCATCTCATAATTACGAGATAATTATCTCATAATTACGAGATAATTATCTCATAATTACGAGATAATTATCTCATAATTACGAGATAATTATCTCATAATTATGAGATCTTGTTTTTTTTTGTTTTTTTTTTTAACAATTTTTTTTTTTTTTTGAGTGACAGCAATGCTCTTCCGTAAGTTTAGGCATGAATAGGTAGTTTTTTATATTTACTTCCGCTTCCGTCCAGATTCCGTGACGTAATCTACTGCCAAACTGAACTTCCGGACAAATCCGGTTTCCGGGACGAATACGGGAGTGACACAGACAATCAAGACAGGGGAACAAGACAGGAAGTACAACTAACACCAAATTTAAGTCAAAATAAAACTAAAGTACAAAAATAAAAATCCACACCATGACACTATGTTTTTCTACAATTGTTGTGGGCATTACAAGCAGTATTGCAGTATTGTCCACATTCAAATCAATTTCAATTCTAAAGTTTGACCTCCAGTTTTTCAGGTGTCTTTTTAGCAGTAAAAATGATTTTCTTATTAGGGGGAGCATTTTAACAGAAAATAAAAAAGTACCTTAAAGTACTCTTAAAGCTAAGAATTATTTACTTTAGTTTAGATAAGTTTAACAGTTCTGGCTTTATTACTCACATTAAACTAATCTTTTGTATTTTATTTATTTATTTGTTTTTTTATGGTACAGTGCAAATTAATCTGGCCTAGTTACATGTGACATAGCAATCAACACGTGTCAATACGTCAGACAATGTGCTAGTATGTACACTAAGTATGTTCCAACAACTGTATTTAAAATTGTCCCTCCCCTTGACAGAGCCACTAGTAAATTTATTATCTTAAGATTTTCTGGAGAACAATTAAACCACAAGGGCCTCGAGGATCTGAAGGAATTTCAACCAATCAGGAGGCTGCGGGGGTGAGCGTGGGTGGGTCTAACAGTGCTTGTCTTCAACATATTTTTTTACACAATTTGAAAAGTAAGTGACTTTAACAAAAGACGCTATTTTACATTGGTTGGCTCAATGTCACAAACACAGCAACAATTACAGAAATGTAAAAATATATATATATATATATATACAGCATAGACACAAAAGCAAATGTTGAACAAATATGAAATGAAATAGAAATATATCTCACCAATAACACAAGCGTTACCCCAATTATTTTATTGCAAACTTTTTCAGTCTAATTAAATCAGCTTTTAGTTTAGAAAAGCTTTGAGAATCAGTGTTTTCAGCAGTGACATAGTGCGTTCCGCCTCTTTCCTCTGGGCCATTGTCTTCTCTACACACAGTGACTTGCATATCCAAACAGGCCCTGCAAATGTGTGCACTGCTCACACCAGGGTCAGCAGATCTGTCTCCGTCATCTGACCTGGTCACAGAAGATGGGGTTAGGCATGCACTAAATCAAACACTAGTTAATTAGCCTCATGTCTGAACCACAAAATAAGAAATAAAAAGCACATATATAACATCATTCAAATTTTAATCAAGAATAGCCGCGATATGGGTTGATTTTGCTTGTTTTTCCCAAAGTAAGTTTTTCCATTGCTAGGTCTATAGCGGTCATACACTATACAGTCAATTTTGCCTTGTGTAAGTTGTGTAAAGAAATATGTCATAACTATTTTTTTCTTTTATAACAATGATTGATAACAAAGGTGAATTGGATTTTTGGTTTATTCACAGATTATATACTTTATACTATACTTTTCTGTCATATGAAGCAGGTGTCATAGTTTTAGATTCACCATGTATTCCAAAAGGTTATTTCCGCTGCCTCTACCGCTGGAGATGAAAATTCAAGGCTCATTCCATATTCTAACAAATCAATGGAGCCTCATTTCTGCTGCTGTGCATAAAATCTTTGTGGAGGAATTTGATTTGTCTCAATCTTGTTCCTATCACTTGAATCTGTCTGCCTGTCTGCTCGTGATGCCTCTCTCTCTGATACAATCTACTTTTATTATTCCCTGTATCTTGTTCATCCGGATTCTTTCCTTTTAAATGAGCCGTGAGTGAGTGATGCAGCTAAGGTCAGACAGTTGCGGCGCTGAAGCCCACAGAAGCTGGTCTATCCACACTTCCTGCATCTCCTGGGTCATTTTGTGTTACCTGAGGCTCAACCATTATAGACTGAAGCCACAAATTGTTCTTGGGTTGAGAAGGGGATCATTATGTGGTCAATTACCCTTCGAAAACAGCGCATGATTTACTGTGCTTGGGTATTGTTTTATTGATTCAGAATCTATCTATACATCATCTGTTATTGGTTACTGACTCTGACTACAGAATCCAAATCTAACCCACACAAAGAATGGGTGGGATTCACATTTGTTACAGCTTTCTCAACATTTGACTTATATGCTTACAGTTTCTTTTGCCCAAACAACCTCTTGGCTTTCCTAGATTATTTAAGACAAGGCAAATGGATATGTATAGCAACCTTCATACACAAGGAAACTCAAAATGCTTAATAAAACCAGACAGAAATATTAAAATCACACAAAGCATCATCAAAATGCATTAAAGAGAGTCCTTCAGTTGTATGCAAGACTGTTCCATATTTTAGCTGCATGAATCTGAAACGCTGCTTCCCCATGTTTGGTCCTGACTCCGGGCACCAGCAGGAGGCCAGTCCCTTTGCTCAAAAGAGTCCGAGTTGGCTCATATGGCACTAACATGTCACAGATTTACTTTGAAGCGGCACAAATAATATGAGGAAATTCCATACGTTAGCCTATGTTCACTGTGGCCTCTTCTGTCCACTCCTAACATACGGTCTATGAGTTTCATATGTAAGAGTAATGTTGGAAGTGGATGTTATTTCGATGTTGGATTATGGATGTCTGACATTAGAACCTAAATCCAACCCAAAACCAACTTTGTGCCTGCACTGTAACAAATTTCTGTAAAATTACAATGAAATTTCAACATTAAACAAATGTTATTTTGAAAAACAATTCAAACATGCAAATTTAAGTATAAATTGGTTAAAAAAGCATCCAGTGGCGTTTTATTACTACAATTATAATGTGATTACAAAAAAACGTTACAATACCATAAAATTACAATGTGATTAGTAATCACATTGTAATTTTATGGTATTATTACCATAATTTAACATAAACTTGTTGTATTTTTGGAATGCTGGGAAATTTTTGCTAGCGTGCAACTATGAGGTACCTCTTACACATGTAAACTACTGCTGTAGTTGAAATGATACTTTGGCATTAAGCATGTTATAGAAGTAAAGAATTCAACAATGTTCTTGTATAAACTGAAGATGTTAAAAAATAATTGAAAAGTTGGGTTCATTAAAGTTAAAAAAATTAAACTGTGTAGTTTTTTGTTCAATGTAACTAATTAGAAACAGAAACAGTCAAATGGTGTAATAATACAACATTAACATTATAATGCTGTTTTTGTTGTATGTGAATTAACAGGAACATACAGTTAAATCCTGAAATCACAAAGGCCAAATGGGATTCAGTGAAACAGTCTTTAACCGTTAAAATTAGCAACGGTAATGACATGTTGAGAAAACGATAAATTCCTGGAACCATATTTGCCAGCTATTTACAGTTTTTCTACAAGGACATTCTTTACAGTGTGCTGGGAATACTGTAACGGAATGGGTACTACATCATTATGTCTAGAATTGGTCTTGTAAAAGCTGGGAAACGATTATGGAGAGGTGAAAATCTGTATGAACCCAGCATATTTGGTTGTGTCTACATTTTTCTGTAAATTGTGTCTTTCCTCTGCAGATGGGCAGCAGAATGTCAGTATACATCAAAGCCTGTAGCAGTGTGTGTGTGTGTGTGTGTGTGTGTGTCTGGGGCCATCTTCTATCTGTGCTGCTGGACGTATGAAAGGACAGAGCATGTGTTTTGTTGTTGCTTGCTGAGAATGTCCTTTGGGGCATTGGAGACAGCGCTCACAAATGTCTTCTTCAGCGCACGTGCGTATTTCACGCTCCTCATGGCAAAAGGCATCTTCTCCAATGTTGCGTAACCCCTGCCGTATGTGCTGTTTCATTATTGTGTGTGTGAGAAATCTGACAATGTATTTCCAAGTTTGTGTCTGTTTCTTTTTTTTTCCTCGGGTGCTGAAAGTAAGAAATTAGGATTTTTTATGTAAAGTTGCATCATAATTTTATCTCTAAAATGTCACCCAAAACCCCATGGCTGGTGCATGTATTTCAATGTTGTTATGGCACTTTGTGACGGTAAAATTGGGAGAAAAGTAAACATATATAGGCACACAGATTAATTTATTAGATACTATGCGCGACAATGGATATAGTATATAGCTTTTAAATACACATATTGTTCTGCATATGTATTCACCTTGTGCTCGTCAAAAGTCACGTTTGCCGTTCACAAGATTTGTTTTGTAAAGTCGAATGGGCAGAACATTCATCTTTGAGCAAATTTTGTAGAATCAACCCGAAACATACTTGCTGCTTTTCGGTCTTTCATATAAAAAAGACCATTATCCTAAAATCTACAATAAAATGTTCATTTGTGGTTGTAAACTTGGCAAAAACATTTACAATAGTTGGAGTTGTACTATTACTTTGGCAACCCTCTGTCAATTCCATATCCATTCTCCCAGACACAGCTCAGGCAGACTGATAGCGACAAGCATTCTGGGAAATAATCCAGGTTCTTTCTTATCAAGAGCCAAATTAAATCACTCTTAATGCGACATGTCTTTTAAAACGTAGCGGCCTGTCCTCTGGCAGACCTTCAGACCGAGTGAATACATTGTGTTGGTTACAAAGTGGCAGATGTGACACTTTTGTGTTTGGAGGGTTTCGGCCGTGAAACACAAATGGGGCATTTTCTGTGATCCTGGATTATGGATGCCTTCCTAAAGTGTCGCCACAATAGCATGTTGTTGCACACGGGATGAGCTTTTCTCTGCTAAATTGCTTTTGAGTCGCAGAAGCCTGTGCAATCCATTTTCTTATTGTGCTTTGCTGTCATCAAAATAATCATCGAGAAACGAGTGACTTGGAAATGGCTGCAATAACATAATAGATATTAGAATAGGGCTTGTCTGAGTAATAGGCTTTAGAATATCCATTTAGCTTAGCATTACGAACCAATTGAACACTATAAGCTTATGTTGATGCTGGATGTATTTGATTATTTTTGTTCCTTTATATTATTGTTTTAATCGTTATGTGACCGCCTTCTCTGTGCTGCAGAATGAGTGTGTGGTTGTCTCAGTGCTGGCGGAGCTCTGGACTTGGCACATTTTTTACTGTCCGAGAGGCACATGAGGACGTTTGAGTGTCCTTGTGCATAGATACAGTACGATGTCAGGGCATTATTTCACATAAATACCCACATCAAATACATTGTTCTCTATATAGGGCTGGGATGTAAGAAGTGCATTGTTTTGACTGCATTGTACTGGAAGTTTGAATTCCTGGGATTGGCTGCTTGCACAATACCATTATGTTTTACGGTTTAGGAGGGTCATCTGTCACTGATCTAAGACGCAAATATTTTTCTTCGCAGGATCTGTTTCAAGACAAGGGTTCAGCAGGAATGGAATGATGTAATAAGACTTAGGTATTGATTATGTCTTGATGTATTGGCTATTTTAATCATTAAAACTATTTACAAATTCCAATGTGATATTAAGACTCTTATTACAGGAGAACAACAGGAAATGCATAAATGTCTGGTGGTGATGATGAAGTGGTTTTGTCTAGAAACATTATCTATTCAAATGTCCTAGGATAGGATTGGATAGGAGCAACTTGATTGATCCCGAAGGAAATTACAGCGGTCTCACTTTCAACAATAAAATTTAGATAAAAAAATTCCATGTTTGCATTGTAAACAACAATAATAATTGCTAATTATGATTGTAAGTTGTTGCTTAATGGATGAAACTTTATATACAATACTGTTCTGTAGTTGATTAGAGATTCGCTTCCATCTCTGTGTGGAGTGAGAGACAAATGCCCACAACAATTGAGAAGCGCTTTGTGACTCTAGTCTGTGAAAGGTGCTATATGAATAAAGATTACTTACTTAATTAGAATAAAGAACAATTGCAAACCACATGTGTAAGTTATAGGTGTCAATTGCTAAGCTGGACTGGTGTGTGTCTCTGTCCATGGTGCTGCCTCTGCACAGCTCATCTGACAAGACCACAACTTTGAACCCGCTCCTTTAACACAAGGCCTGCCAAAATTCTGAAATTTCTAGAACCTCTAATGCCAGACCAAAAATATACATGCGCTGAGTCATTATGCTTTCAAAAAACGGAAAGCAGTCAAATTGGCATCTTTAACAAACTGAAGTTTTATAGATGCATATCACAGTAGTGGTGGTGGCTGTCTCTATAGCAATGTGGATTTTGCAAAAATTCCTAAAAGCATAAAAATAAGAAAGAATGTCACAATAAGAATGCATTTGTAAGTGTTGTATCTGATTCACCATAATAATGAATGAATACGACTTCATGTAGTGATGTTATATTCCTCTTAATTACAGTCTGAAGGTGTTTTTTTTTTGTCAGCTACAGTTCAAACAGCGCTCTGCCCTCTCCCAGTGCCTCAGGACGTCCCAGGACTCCTCATTAGTGGCCAGCAGTACGCAGCAGCTCCTCTCTTGTACTATAGTGCACAGGCCAGTTTGTTTTTTGTCCACCTCTGTATCTTTGTCTCTCAGTATAGCTCCAGGGATGTTTATCTGTTTGTATCCAGTGCACAAGACCACGAACCTCAAGGTTTAAAGAATCGTTTGATTTTTGTCAAACTCGAAGAGGGCAATTTCATCCCAGGACAAAATAATATAAAAGTTTAACGCTATTACAATTATTGCAGAATAATTAATGAATATTAATGAAAACTAGTATTAATTAATCTAATTATTTTCCCTCAATAAGTTTAATGTGGTAGTTGTCCCAGTTGTCCAAATTTGAAAAGCACTCTTTATACAAGCTGTGTGTAGCTCTGTCGTCAGTTGGTTGTGTTTACATCTAAAACCACAAGAAAAAAATGCATTGCTTTTTTGTTACATGAAAAAATCTTTACCTTACCTTCTAAATGTCTGAAATTGGTGATTTTTGTAGCGATTAAAACAATCGAGAAAGAAAGACAGATCACGCTCGCAACAGGTAATCTAATAGGAGAGCGTGATTTGATGCCCACTTTTTTGAGAAAACTACCCACAATGCCGCGCGGTGGAGCCGGAAGCTCAGAATTCTTGATCCCTGTATACAGTATGATTTCCTCATAGTAGGCCATGTTCTAAAACAATGCTTTAATGTATCCTATTGTTTAAGATTTCTATCCATTTCTTGTTTTAGTAATAATAATACTTTACTGAATATGATATATCACTCTTCTTTAATACTTCAGTAAATAAAAGAATAACAACATAAGTAATACAGCTTTTAAAATATGAGTTTGTATTTTCTGACTTATTATTCATCTAAACGTCACGTCTCTCTTTGTAGAGACTGAGTACCAGACAGGAGCCTTGTGTTCAGGCCATCTGCCGCCTCTTTCACGTCCCACAAATACATGTTTTCTGCGGTGAGATGTTTCTGATTCACTGCATTTAAACATAAGCTCTTTCAGTGTTCGGGTCTAATCTGGGAAACTGGGCACAGAACCAGTGACGTCACCCGGTAGGAACGGGGCAAGATGGCCAAGAGTTTTGGCTGGAGAGGTTTGAGTGGCAGTTAGGAGCTCCTGCCCCCATTGGCTCTCTGCATAGTTCCCAAATTATGTTCCAGTTATATTTTTACATGGATTTTTTCCATAAACCCAGCTTGTTGTTAATAGGTGAACACTGAAATTTCCCCGCTGTGGGAATAAATAAATAAATAAAGAATCTCTAAATCTTAATCTCTTAATCTTGATATTAAATTTGACATGCATCCATTATTTTCTTAGAGAAATTGACATAAATTAATATGTGAATAAGCTAAAAATAAATATAAATATATATAAATGTTGAATTTGATTTAATTGAATGTAATTTTGTTTTGCCTATGAAAAAATAGTGTATTGTTATTTTTGGGTGGATTGTTTGGTGGTGATTACGGAAGAAAACGTAACTTGAAACATGAGCAGCACTTAACACTAATTCAATTTCTACAATAGTTCACATTTATTGAAAAACTTGAGAAGCGTTTAATCAAACCATAGATTATTTGTTACAGAACAGACTTTAACAATTACCTTAGTCTGTGAAATGTGTTTTTAAATACAGATTACTTATTTAGTTTTAATTCCACACATAACACTAATAATATACAGTCAAGTGAAATTTCCAACACCATAGATGTTTGAACATTGAGAAGTTTGTAGAGATTTCTCATCATTCTATCATGTTGTTATTGTAGTATACTCTTTGACTGTGTTTTCCAGGCCTTTTGCATTTGTTTGCTTGTCATAATCTGTGGCGTCTGCGCTGATGCCAAGTGACGTGCTGGGCCTCATGTGAACAAAAGCCTGCAGAGACGCTGGCAGCAGCAGTGGCGTGTTGCTTGTTGCTTGTTGCCCACATTACATCTTCATTAATCACCACTTTTATTCAAGAGGCCCACATTGTTACTCGCTCACCACAATCAAACCTCAGCCTCTGGAGAGTGGGAGGTAATGGTTCCGCTGGAGGTCTCTATCGGACAAACAAAAAAAGAGGAGGACTCCAAAGAAAAATGCAGAATAGAGGTTACGTAACAGTGCCTCTTTTCACGCTCCAATGGGTTATTATTACTGTAATGGGGTAGTTCTGTGTGCTACGTCTGCCCGGTCAGTATATCTGCAAACATTAATGTCATTTTGTGTTTGTGAAATTGTATAAGAGTTTGCTTTACTCAACTATTTCTCTGTGTGTATCCCTTCGATAGTTTATGATTCCCTTTTTGAGTCACTATATCTACTTGAAGCTTGGAACTAAAATCTACCTCATTGGGGCATCTCTATCACTAGGTTTTAGGCACTTTTACCATCAAGCTAGCCCGGCCTTAGCTATCCAAAACCATATCATTTCCCTACATGTTCGAAATGGCTACCATCAAGCTGCTTCTCAACCATTTTGTAGAGGCCTATAATAAAAATTAAAAAAACTAGGGGCTCAAAAAAAATGTATGTGGAAAATATGCTGGGCAGGTTTGACATAAATATTCCAATCCAAATCAATTTAAGTAGTATTGTTAAAATGGAGAAATGCTCAGGCGCAGACTCAAACCCTTTCCATATTTTCAGTTCATAAATGATTCATGTTCAAAGTGAAAATGTTATTATCATGAGATGGAAAATCTAAATTATTAATAGATGCTGCTTTATGACTTGTCCGGTCACTGACACATTGATCCTGTCTCCAGCCTGGAGCATGATGGGAAACAAGAGGTCAGGGAAGAGAGCCATTATCTGTTCATCCAGGATTCCACCTTTTGTCATCACCCACATTGTTCTCTATTGTTTAAGAGGGAAAGTCTTCTTCTTATTTAACACTAGAACTACCAGAGCAGTCAATTGGACGGCTTTTCGTTTTGGAAGTGTAATTACTCGGCTCATGTACATTTTTGATCTTCCTATCTTGGTGTAGTTTATGTCTATGTAAATATTTTCATAAAACAATGAAAATACAAATTAAAAGATAATTTTGAATTGAAGTAGAGAAATAGAGACGAGCAAGGGCTAGTAACCACAGCCAAATACTGCTAGCTTGCCACCAGTTAGCATTATCCTTTCATCAAACTGTTTTTTCCGCCTTTCAAGTTATGTCCACATTACTGGATCTGAAAGGGAGCAGTCAAAATGACGGCTCTGGGAGTTCCAGTAGTTTCAAGTCCTGGTGAGCAGATCACCTTGTAGTCTTCTAACTAAGAAAGAAACCAAATAGTTGAGCACTTTTGTTACAATTAGTTGCGATTTGAAAAAGCAGCACAAGTGTGTTTGCAAGAGGATGTGCTTGCTTGATTTCTTCAATCGGATCATTGCCTCATTATCATGACAAGTCAGCTCTGTGAAAACCTGTGTCAGGAAGTGGGAACAATGTTTGTATTGATCCTCCTGAAACCTCAGCCTACAGAGGTGTCGTGTGGGACCTCCGCTGATGCACCCACTGATGCACCCGCTGATGCACCCGCTGGCACTGCCACTGTCCCACATACAAGCACTCATGCAACTTTCAAATGTACATATGTTTTTCTTCTTTAGCGATCATTTTAATAATATTCACAATCTTAATCCGATCTTCAATCAATCAAAGTTTATTTGTAGAGCGCCTTTCCTACACAAGGTAACGCAAAGCGCCTCACAACCCATGTTACATCATGCATGAATCATTAAACAGTAGAATCTACATAAACTTTAAAAAACACATTAAGAGCACAAGATATATTAAAAACATAAAAGCATAATCTTGGAGGTTCATTCCAAACAGAGAAAGGTCCAAATCTTCCCACACTGAAGGCCTTACAGTCAACACATGGTGGTGTTTTTTAAACTATAGCTACCATATAAAGGTTTTTTATTTGACTGAAATATAAAAAAAATTGACTGTTAAGTTTGATTTCTTTGGACACCTGCAGCTCCTTGTCTCCACTGTTTTATTTTAATTACAATGCATAAACTACAACAACAACATAACTGTACACCTGTCTGTCAATAAAACTCATAAAGTAGGATTATGCTTTGGCTCTATGTGCAAAATTGATTGATGTCAGGGCAGGGGTTCGGATATTTTTAGTGATAGGGCCACTTTAGTTCATCTGAGCTGTTTAGGGCCCGACAATATGGATTGTAAAACTGTTTTGACATAATTTTTATGACTCAAAAATAAATGTAATGTGCTGAATTCTATGGGTTCTGAGCTTTACTCTGAGGTATAACATGTTTATATTGGTAGAGCTGATATTGGCTGGATGACACTGTGAACTGTTGTGTATGACCTCAAAGACTATTTTATGTTAGCAGAGCAGAGGACCGCATCATATGACACAGAGGGCCGCATTTATCCCATGAACCATATGCCTGATCTATAGCTGTCTATCTATTAAAATAAAATAAAAGGCATATAACCAATTGTTTTATACATCTGCCTGAATACAAATACAAATATAGAGTCATAACTACTGACAACTGTCTCTGCAGGCGTTCGGACTGGCTTACACAAACCAGCGTAAAGTGGCAGAGGACGGAGAGACCAACGAGGAGACGCTGCTGCTGGAGTCTGCGTCCAAAGAGGCGTATTACATGAGCCGCCTGCTGGAGCTGCAGACGGAGCTGACCCTGAGCCGATCTGTGGCCTCTAACGCTCAGGGAGAGACCGAGAGGCTCAACGGACTAGCACAGGAGCTACGAGAGGTCAGCTTTTATGAAATATGAGGCATTTCTGCGCAGGGTAACCTTTTCAGTGCATACAGAAGCCAGGTGCAGTAGCAGGTGATTGATAGAGAACCCTCCATAGTGATTGACACAAGCAGGTCAGGCTGGACGTTAGGTGTGTCTGTGATAAAGGTGTTTTCTCGGGTGTGAGCCTCGCTGCAGCAGAGTTCAGTTCTGGGTCAGACACTGTGGCCACGACCCCATTGTAAAGACCAAATCCAACACTAAGCTCCGGCCTGAGAAATGCCCTGAGCTCGGCACATGTGGAGGAGCAGAGGGAGGCGTCCATAGCATCGCATACAGGCACTAAACCAGGGCTGCCCAGATTGGAGAGGGGGCTAACTATGATATAGGAAAGTTTTGAAAAGGTACAACAAATCTTCTCTTGTGATAACAGTTCACACAGACCATAACCATAGACTGCATATATTAATATCATAACACACAATTGGGTTGTGATCATTGTGCAGCCACCTGAACAGGAACCCTGTCAGCAATAACCATCCTATCTGATGAATTAACAGGCTTTTTATTAAACAAGCTTTTAATATTATGAACTGCATTCATTCCTGTGCAAAAGCCAATCTGCCTGACAAAAAGAGCAGGCTGTTGGGCCATAAGCCAGTGTTGGGAAATGTTCTATCCCTGACCTGAGATCCGGTCAGGTTCACTGTCCTCTAATCATGAACAAAATAAGCAATGTTAATTAACTGCATACATCTGCAATGCAATCATGTTTGCAGATGTTAAAATTGATATCGCCAATTCACTTAAATCAGATTCATTGTTATGAGCTAGAACTGTTGACAGTCATGGGCCTTGAACAAGTGTAATCTTTCATCTTAGAAAATGAGGGCAGTCAATGTCATTCCTGTAACAAAGAGAAATGGAGAGCTTTAGTCTGAGAATATGTGCTTACTCCTGACACTGTGGGTCAGCACTTCTGCCATATGTAGTGAGCTGCAGGGAGGCTGCAGGCTGCTCTGCAGTAAAACTAGCTCACACTCAACACTCTATTATTATATATTGTACGCAGATAACACATAGACTACATTATGAATCAATGGACTCCCTAAAACTAAGGACATACGCTTTATGACTCATAGTCTATAACTCATGGGATTTTTTTGGCAAGCCTCAGACCCAATCATACGAGGATTAGGGAAAAAGTGCACAGATGTGCATTTTACAGTGAACCTATTTTAGGAAATCCCTGCAGTTGTACAGTATTGCTCTTGCATCATCATTGATTTGGCTGTCATTGTGTGCCCTGTAGCTGGATTAATGACTTGGGTTTGCATCGACACATCTGACTCTATTAAGGACCATTTCAAAGACCAAATCACAGGTAGATCTGGCTCATGCTCTGTCATGGTTCTAAACAATGTTGAATACTGTTTGTTACAGGCCAATGAAATGCTGGAGATACAGAGAAGCCGAACGAGGGAAGAAATCAAAGAGTATAAGTTCCGAGAGACACGACTGCTGCAGGACTACACTGAGCTGGAGGAGGAGAACATCACGCTCCAGAAATTGGTGTCAACGCTCAAACAGAGTCAGGTGATCGAATATGGTG
Source organism: Knipowitschia caucasica (assembly GCA_964034765.1). Classification (NCBI taxonomy): domain Eukaryota; kingdom Metazoa; phylum Chordata; class Actinopteri; order Gobiiformes; family Gobiidae; genus Knipowitschia; species Knipowitschia caucasica. The sequence continues at coordinate 22,549,250 of OZ035842.1, read as the reverse complement.
ACACGTCTCAATCACACTGTACATTCTTGAAATGCCCTGAACATGCATCCTAGACAGCTGGGAATTTTATGTTGTGTCCTATTCTTGTTTGTATTATAGCAAATTGCTTTATCACATAATACAATTCTTTGTTGCTCACGTTGTCAGTCAGATAAATTTGTTTCACAATTTTATGTTGAATGTTTTCATGATTATTTCTTATAGGTGGAGTATGAAGGGTTAAAACATGAAATCAAAGTTCTGGAGGAGGAGACGGTTCTTCTGAACTGTCAGTTGGAAGATGCTCTTCGTCTGAAGGACATTTCTCAGAGTCAGTTAGAGGAGGCGCTGGACGCCTTAAAGAACGAGAGGGAGCAGAAGAACAACCTGCGCAAAGAGCTGTCCCACCACCTGAGTCTGAGTGACAGTGTGTATGGGGCAGGGGCTCATCTGGCCCTCACAGTGACCGGTGTCGAAGGCCTCAAGTTCAACGATGAAACCAAAGGCAGCAGCAGCAATCAGGCTTCCAGCGCCAACGCCAACAACGAGGACTGCAACCGGCGCAACGGGCACCTCCACACTTGCACGGGTTTGGCCAAAATAAATGGAGAGTACAGACCCGGGCGAAAGGGGGACAACCTGCACCCAGTCCCTGACCTGTTCAGTGAACTCAACATGTCTGAGATTCAGAAGCTCAAGCAGCAGCTCCTGCAGGTGAGTCACTGCTAATGAGCGTTTTCAAAACCTTCAACCCTCAGCTTGTTTTATCTGCAACATTTCCCATTCAGGAACACATATACTGTACATAATTGTAACAAATTTTACATTTGTGTTTACAATAACACCTTCTTTTACACTGAATAAGAAGGATCGAATAATAATTCTAAAACATTTCTTGAACCTTAACAGCATTATAACTAAATGTGTGTCTGACCTAAATGAGTGTTCCTTGATCTCGCTGACACATGGTTTCTGGCGCTGGCTGACCTGGATGTGTCTCATGTTGCAGGTGGAACGGGAGAAAGCTGCTCTTCTGCGCACGCTTCAAGAGTCGCAGGTGCAGCTGGAGCACACGCAGGGCGCTTTGAGTGAGCAGAATGAGAGGGTGCACCGCCTCACAGAGCATGTCAACACCATTAACCAGTGCAATGGGGACAAAGAGCTGGCTGACCCTCAGGAGAGTGAGAAACCTGACGGGGGCCTGGCATCTCCACCCACCAACAGCCATGATGTCGATATTCACGGTTTGGAGCTGCTTGAATGTAAATATAAAGTAGCAGTGACAGAGGTCATTGACCTAAAGGCTGAGCTCAAGGCGCTAAAGGAGAAGTACAACCAGGCAGTGGAGGGCCTCGTGGAGAGCCCTCCGGACGACAGGGTCCAGGCTCTCTCTGAACAGGTACAGATCTGGATGAATGATGGGGAGTCAGCTGATGTGATCTCACACATGTCTTCCTTTCAGGTCTCTAGTTTGGAGCGCACATGTCACGAGGCCAGGGACAGGGTTTCTACACTGGAAGCGGAGCTCCGAGCAGCTTCAGTCGCCACCTCAGAGGGCCAGAGTGTGCTGAACACAGCACAGGACGAGTTAGTTACATTCAGTGAGGAGCTGGCTCAGCTCTATCACCACGTTTGTCTGTGCAACAACGAGACTCCAAACCGCGTCATGTTGGACTACTACAGGCAGAGCCGTGTCACTCGAGGTGGCAGTCTCAAAGGCTCAGACGACCCTCGGGCATTACTCTCCCCTCGTCTGGCCCGACGCTTGGCTGCCATCTCAGCCGCATGCTCCTCTGATCCTCCACGCAGCCCCATGGATTCCCCGTCCAAAGACAGCAGCCACAGTGAGTCCACCTCAGGGGTGCACTCTCCTGCATACCACGGCAGTCCAACCCGCACAGCCAACAGCCTGTCCCCGTGTCCATCACTTGTACCCTCAGAGGCAGGAGACCTGCGTAAAGAGCCCATGAATATTTACAACCTCAACGCCATCATCAGAGATCAAATTAAACACCTTCAGAGGGCCGTGGACCGCTCCCTGCAGCTGTCCCGGCAGAGGGCTGCTGCCAGGGAGCTGGCCCCTATTCTGGACAAGGACAAAGAGTCCTGCCTGGAGGAGATACTCAAACTGAAGTCTCTGCTCAGTACCAAGAGGGAGCAAATAGCTACGCTGAGGCTGGTGCTAAAGGCCAATAAACAGGTGCAATTCATTCTTAGATTTGGACATCCTTCAAAAGTCCATTTACTTATAATGTGAAACTATTATGACAGACTCATTACATTCACAGTGAGATAAATATAGCCTTTATCTGTCATAATAATCCAAATCAGAATGAAGGTTTGACATCACTTTGCATGTATTGAGTCTGTATCCTATTTTGGATTACAGAAATAGATAAAACTTTATAAAAATAATGTAATATTTGTTTTTAAATGATCACTCAAATGTAAATATTTTTGTTTCAGACTGCAGAAGGTGCTCTGGCCAATTTGAAGAGCAAATATGAGAATGAAAAGACAATGGTTACAGAGACCATGATGAAGTTGAGGAACGAGCTGAAGGCTTTGAAAGAAGACGCTGCAACTTTCTCATCTCTGAGAGCTATGTTTGCTACAAGGTACCACAATGCAACTGCCATTTTATCGAAAACGCCAAGAGCTAAGTGTAATTCTGATCTATTTTGTCTTGTAGATGTGATGAGTATGTTACCCAGTTAGATGAGATGCAGAGGCAGCTGGCAGCTGCTGAGGACGAGAAAAAGACATTGAACTCTCTCCTGCGAATGGCAATCCAGCAGAAACTGGCTCTAACCCAACGTCTAGAAGATCTAGAGTTTGACCACGAGCAGACACACCGTGGACGCGGGGCTAAAGTGCCCAAGATTAGAAGCAGTCCTCCTAAAGTAAGTCGCAGAGCTGCCCATACAGCTCCCCCCAGCCCTACTAGATTTCACACTCTGTGTGTCTTCAGCGCCCTCAATCTTCCTACCTCTTTAGAGCCAGCATGGCCCAACAGGCCGGCGTGGACCTCAAACCCTCTTTATCAGACCTCAGGGTCAGATTTGTCCATACCAGGCCTCTCCTCTGCCAGTGCAGACATAGAGCCTGTAGTGATAAACCCAGACTGGCTTACAGTAGAGGTTAAACGACAGGCTTACTCAAGGCAGGACACAGGACCACATTCCCCATCTCCAAGATGCAGCCCTAGTAACTCCACCTCAGTGTCTCCTCACCTTCGCCGCAAGAGATAGCTTAGTAGTCAGAAATTAGTCTCCGCCATGGCTTTACTCAGCAGTTAAGAATTAGGTGCGGAAGAGAAAGCCAGAAATATTTTCTAAAACACCATTGGTTTAAACTGGTGGGAAAGAATTACTACAACAAACTGTGCCCAGTATCTGAACCTGACTTAATTTTCTATAGATAAATGTACTGCATATGTACCGGTTTCTGTAGATAGCGCACAGTGGCTCCCCGTGGCTGACTTGTGTGTCTCATTGTTTTCTATTGACATAATATATCATTAATATCATTATTACATATATTATTTTTTACTTGCGTTGTATTTTTAAAATAACCTACCTAAAATAGCCCATAGTGATCAGTGCATGTTGTTTAGTTTTGAAGATGTTGGCTTTTGATAGATTAAAAACTGCTTGTGATGACTTTGGAAAACGGATTGTAAAAAGTTGTCCTCTTTATAACTCACAAACCTGAGCAGGCCCAAGCATGGCCACCAGATGGCACACTCAGACCATTGCTATTTTCAAATGTGTATTCTATCAACAAATAAGCAGATGAGCACAAATGAGCTTACAAGATATTGATTTTTATGGTTGTATTTTTATCAGCGGGTTTGCAAAATGTTAAATATAGACAAAAAGAATAGGGTTTAATATTTACCTTTTCCAATATTTACTCTGTATTTTGTGTACCAAACAAACAATACATTTGGATGGTGAACTTGTTTTGTGTCAGTGTCTGTCTGTCACTTTATGTGTTTGACTTTTTGTGAACATGTGCTTTTCTTTCTTGTCGCTAACACTTTTTTACACATAAGCGATCTTCTGAAAGGTGCCTTGCTGTTTTGTGTGGGTGTCGCTCCTTTATCTGTCCCTGAGTGATACAACTGTATATTTGTCTAATTGATCAGTTTTTTGTAGATTGTCAGCAGCCTGCTGCCTCAATATCGCCACTCTCCCAAGCACTAAGGCGAGAGAGGCCCTCTCTTGCCCGCAGGTAACCAGCTGAAGCCTGCTGGTAGCTGTAGACACAGTCTATCTGTAGTTCCATCACTAACTTGTAGCAACTTGAAGAACTCGTATTAACACATCACAACGAATGAGGCTCACTTTCGCATGTACGTTTCCTCACAGTCTGCACTAACTATACATTTATTTATAATGGCATTGATGAGGTTTGCATGCACAGCTTTGCATGATGCATTAGCTATAAGGTTAATACATTACAATTTAGTTTTTTTTAAACTTAGTTTTAAGTTTTAAGAATAGTTGTTTGCCATGTTGACTGCTGAGCTGTTCTTGCACTAATGGGAGCTATTAGCAGAAAAAAACATATAGGAGGAATTAACACATGGTTTATAGTAAAGTTTCACTTGACACAAAGTCACATTCAAACATGTAAAAGGATGAGCTGTAATCACTGATAACACAAATCGAGTGAATGAGGAAGTGTCAAAGACACAACAGCAGTCTGCACCAGGGCTCTAGCCACAGGTCAGACCAGCTCCTTGTGCTGTTTTTTTTTTTTTTTGCTGCAGCTCTTTTGATGCCATATACATGTCAATGTTTTCTTTCACAAAATTACAATTTTTTTAGATAAACTTTTATTGTCTTTTCAGTCGTAGATCTGCAGCAGAGAAGCAGCTGTGATTCAGCCAGCATGGTGCCCTCTCCATGTGTGACCCTCGTAACTGCCTGTCCCATCAGCCTGGGACCTGACGTGTCCAGAGACAGCAGCTCCTGCCCCGCCTTTGTGACCGCGGCCACAGAAGAGGAGCAGGACCATCATCGCTGATCGTGGAATAACCGACTGCAGTGCAAAGCTTTTTTAAACTATTTATTTAATTTATTTGTTTGATTGTTTTTTATTGTTGTTTTTTATTGTTAATTTTACAAGATATTTATAAGCAGAATGTTATGGTATAGCCATAAAAAGGATGTGTAATGTCTTTAGGGATGTAGTCAACTAAAAGAGTTGGTATCCTTGCCTTGCCTAACCAAACAAAGCAGCTATTCTTTATATCAACAAACTAAGGACAGTTAGCATGGTCATTCATCTTTGACATAGGAGGATTTTTACCTCTATTTGATGAGATTGTTGCAGGTAGTTGTTTCTCTTTTTAATTTTTTTCTTTTTTACAATTTTTTGTATTGTATTATTTAAATGTATGTACAAAATATTGTGTAATTTGAAGACTGTATGCGTTTGCTGGATTTTCCTTATTTGCACAGATTAAGTGACCATGAGATAAACTGGTCATGAGAGTTCATAGTGAGTGCACTTCACTTTGTGTAATGTTCAGACACTTCAGATCTCTTCATTCTGCTCCTGTCTTTTGCAAACTGTAAACTAACGACAATACCAATCAGTGTTGAACAAAATGCAATATTTCCAAGCACAATGCATCTCTCAGCAATGCACTACCGGTAATCAGACCAAACCTTACAGCAGATGTGATTTTCTCACGTATGTTCTCATGCCAGGTATTAGTGTTGTACTTGTCCATGTATAGTGCATTTATTATATTGTTTTTTCTGCAATATCTGAATGATAAAGTTGGTGTTTTCTTTTCTAATAGATTTTTATTATAATTTGTTTGCACAAATGAGCAGTGAATGAAAGAGAAGCAGGAGATACTCTTGCCCACAGTTTGACAGAAGCCAGTGTCAATAAAAGAATTCCTTGAACCTCCATAGTCCTCTCACACTTTATGAGTCACAATGAATGGCTACAGTTGGTCTAAAAAATGTTTTTAGAAATACATACACCACACATGAATAAAACCATCATTATCAAAGTTTAATTATTTGTTTTTTTTAACACTGCAGGTTTTTGAAGTTGTACTCAGCGTATGTGCCTTTTCGACTGTTTCTGTTTTTTGAAGTTTATTTCTACGTCATCATTATCAAATGACCTCTTTTTTTAAATGTGAGGAGTTCTGCCTTTAACTCCCAGAGCAATCATTCTCCACCAGAGTACTACCATGTCAACACACTGTTTACTTGCAGCAGTTAGCATTCAGCCTTTCACTAAACTGTTTTTGCCGCATTTCACTTCATAGAGTTATTGTTGATTTATCTTTTGTTGTGCGCTCTTCATTCCTACTATTCTGTAACCGCTGATGCAACACTGAAATTTCTCCACAGTGGGACCAATAAAGGATCTCTTAATCTTAATCAAACACTTACACATTGTCTATCAAAGATCATCAAAAACAAACACACAATCTGTACTAACATCAGATCAAAATGTGCAATTGGGACAAAAAAACAAAACACTTATGCAAGTGTTAATTATGGGGAGGTGTGGTGTTGTGGGTCAGGGGGCGGGGCTTGTGTCTCGGTCCCTCCCACAGACTGCAAGTAAAGTTTGACACATGCCACAAAACAAAACAGTCCTAGCTGTCCACGTGATCGTGTAATAAACTTTCAATATCAAAATGTTTATAGCTGCAGTGTGGTGCGTGGGACTTCCTGTTTCTGCTCCTTTTGACTTTTGGATTGGCGGTATTTTCACCTGAGGACCGCTCCCTTCTCTTCGTGAGGTTGAAAGTGTTATGGGCGATTTTAAAACATGAAAAATATCTAAATGCTGGAGCGTTTTGAGCTTCACCGGAGAATGGACGGCTTCAGCAGGGTCGCATTTCGCAGGAAGCCGCTGAGCATGGACGAGGGCGACGAGACAGAAGGTGGGTAGACGTTCATAACAATCTGCTATCATTAAACTTAGGCATGTCCAAGCTATGGCCCGAGGGTCAATTGCGGCCCGTTTTGTCATTCTATGCGGCCCTATGCCTTTTAATGTAGCGTACCAAACAGGAGAGGGATGACAGAGACAGAAAAAGGCAAATTGTAGTTGGAGATTCCCTCAAAAAGTTAGGGCCCCGTTTATTTAAAAAAAAAAACATAGGTCACACGATAACACACACATATGCGCACTACTATAATACTAAAAAGTTGTTTACACTAACCCAAAATACCATTGCAGTTATACAATTAAGTTCATGGCGTTATCCAGACCTTTTGAATCCATGTATGTGTATGCACTGACATTTATTATTTTTTATTATGGCACAACAATATGTCTATGGCACTGATGTAGCTATTGAAAAAGCTATTCAACAAACCTCAGCTCTCACAGATGCGCATATGTATGAATGCTCATGTTATACCTCATTTAGCATTTCAAAATAGAGCAATTCTTGTTGTCGGCCCCTGGACAAGTCTAGCGGACTGAAGTGGCCCTCTTAGTTAAAAGTTTGGACAATCCTGATTTAAGTGATGCCAACACATAAGCAAGTTATTTCACATAATGTCTCATGTTTCTTCAATGGAGGTTTATATAATGGATGTCTATAGTTGGAAAAACAGATATCTTCGTTTGGAAAATTAGTCAAAAAGTTGTATTACTCTAATTCAGTGGTCTCCAACCTGTGGCTCGGGAGCTACCAGTAGCCACTTTTCAGGTAGCTAGCAATTATTCCAAGAATGCAAGGCAAGGCAAGTTTATAAGACAGTCACAAAAAGCATTAAAATCATAAAAAAATCACAGGAATTATAATCATAAGTAACAGATCTTGAATGATTTATTTTCATTCTTGTCATTGTTTATTTATTTATTTATTTGTTTCAATTGTGGACAAAAACAATACTACACATATTACAATTACATTTCAAATAATTGTTGTCTTGTCGTTGAAGGGATACTGGATGGTTTAATGGTTTATCATGCATGTGTGTTCTCCATGATTGGCTGTAGTTATTATTATATAGACAACAATTATATTGCGACTACTCTTTTCCATTTCTGTTTTTATAAAAACCTTTGAAAAAGGTTAGAGACCCCTGCTCTATAGCCACATTCTTCTCTGTGCTTTGTTATTGCCAGTACATTTGAAAGGATTTGCTTGAGAAGGAATGAAACTGTATGTCACTACAATAGATCTGGCTTTTTATAAAAACTTCTTGGTAAAGAGCAAATTAGAATTGAACTACTCCTGTATTGGTCATGAGCAGTATTGAACACTTGGGTATAAGCACGCATGATGTTTGTTTGGCACCTATGTTTTCTGATCTGCCTCAAAAGTAGTATTTGCACATTACACAACATCTAGGCAGCTCAGCAAGTGGATTCACGTCCCAGCATGTTGTAGTTTACTATCAGAGCTGCAGGCCACATTCTTTTACACTTTGGAGGTGAATAATGGCAAGGCAAGGCAAGGCAAGTTTATTTGTATAGCACAATTCATACACAAGGCAACTCAAAGTGCTGAACAAGATAGCATTAAAATCATAAATAATCACAGAACATTAAAACGAAAGATAAAATATAAAATCCCTCAGTTGTATGCACAGCTAAACAGCACCGTTTTTAACTTGGTTTTAAACATTGTCAGAGAGGAGGCCTGTCTCACATCTTCAGGAAGATTGTTCCAGATTTTAGCAGCATGAATCTGAAAAGCAGCCTCCCCATGTTTAGTTCTGACTCTGGGCACTAACAGGAGTCCAGTCCCTGTGCTCCTCAGAGTCCGGGCTGGTTCATATGGGACTAACATGTCACTAATATATTTTGGTGCGAGGCCATGGAGAGACTTGTACACAAGCAGAGCTGTTTTAAAGTCTATTCACTGAGCCACAGGATGCCAGTGCAGAGACCTGAGGACTGGACTAATGTGGTCGTACTTCCTGGTTCTAGTCAGGACTCGAGCTGCTGCATTTTGAATGTACTGCAGCTGTTTTACAGCCTGTTTGGACAGACCTGTGAGCAGGCCATTGCAGTAGTCTAACCTACTGGAGACTAATGCATGGATAAGAATCTCCAAGTCTGCTTTAGACACTATGTTTTTGATCCTGGCAATGTTTTTTAGATGGTAAAAAGCTGCTGATGTTACTGATTTGATGTGGCTATTAAAATTTAAGTCTGAGTCCAGTATTACCCCCTAGATTTCTGACCTTGTTTGAAGGTTTTAGGGAGAGAGACTGTAGATGACAGATGACGCTCTCTCTTTGTTTCTGGGGACCAAAGACAATCATTTCAGTTTTGTCTGCGTTTAGCTGAAGGAAGTTGTTTTGCATCCACTCACTGATCTGTTGGATACAGTGAAGGAGTGAGTCCACTGGTCCATGTTCTCCTGCAGTCAGTGAGACATAGATCTGAGTGTCGTCTGCATAGTTGTGATAGGACACTTTGTTTCTGCGTATTAACTGACCTAACGGCAGCATGTAGAGATTGAACAGAAGAGGTCCCAGGATCGACCCCTGTGGTACTCCACAGGTCAGGGCCATATGATCTGAGACACAGTTTCCAATCTCCACAAAGTACTTCCTGTCTTCAAGGTAAGACCTAAACCAACTTAGGGCGGTGCCAGCGACACCAACCCAGTCCTCTAGTCTCAGTGTTCCATTTTGTTGCGTGTTTAAAATAGCCTACTACAATATAGCCCCAATGTATAAATGATTAAGCATGTTCGCAAGGATAGACCTGGAACTTTTCATTGGGACTTGTCCTTCCACTGACAGGCAAGAGCATGTCTGTAGCATGTGGATCTAAAAACTTACTGTTAAAACTTGTGCAAGCATGTAGCCAGGCAAATCCTGCTTAGAATGGGAATCCTGTAATTCTGTGGACTTTGTCCTTCAGTCTCTTGTGCAGGAAGATTCAGGTTATAATTTGTTTCATCAGGAAATAAGACAGTTACAAGATTGTTTTGTACTATTTATGACTCAACTCAAAACTCAATCATAGTTGAGCCACTACATTCTTGGTGAGTATGTTATTTGCTTATTACACACCTGTTAGATCAGGGGAGGCTGAACCTTTTTCACACAGGGCCACAATTTGAAACAGAGGGCTGATCAAAGGGCACATATTCAGACTGGTTCAAGATAGGAAAGAGTTCAAATGAGTTCTTTCACATGTTGATAACATAGATAATGGTAAGAACTTTTAAAGCCTATGGAAATTATGAATAATAACATTGGGAAAGGTTGGTGAGTTCCAGTGTTGGCTTTTCGCCACAGGGGAGGCAGGAACCTGTCAAAATAAAAGAGCCGAAACACATTTCCAACTCCAAATCATTATTATAAAGTCACAGCGCAGTGCTCCTAGGACCCCAGGGAAATGCAATATTATAGAGCATCATTATAGCAGTAATAAGTAATGTCACTACAGAGTGAGGGAGATGGCCACAGTACCACATATTATTTGTTACAGGGAACAAACAATAGTTCCTTATAAAATTATACTTTTCAGTGAGCTTGTTTACACCGTTATTATAATAGATCCATGGTTCACACGTAGTTTCTCCAGTCTTCCAGTCTGAACCTCTGCTTTAGCTTCATGTTGCTGTGAACTGCATGGGTGTTTTCAGTGTTTTCTGTTGATTTTGTGCTGAATTAACGTCCCTTTAGTCCGCTGCTCCCAGAATAGACTATGAGTTAATTGTGCCTTTCACATAATCACTGTTTATGCGCCACGCTCCATTGTGCCACAACTGAGCCCTCTATCCGTCCCAGGCCATTTACACGTCTCTAATAGAGGCTAGTGTAGGGTGGCTAGTGTAGGGTGACTGGCAGTTTCATTAAATTGCAGCTTTAGACTTCTGGATGTTTATGGATTTGTTTTGATGAATGGTCTCTAAAGCTAATATTTATTCTCTTATTCTTTAGGTCAGCCATTCCCAAACTCAGTAACACCGAGGCCCCCTTAAAAATCTGACGGGTCTGCGTAGCCCCCCAAAATAATAACCAAGAAGACAACATTAAGAATAGGCTCTTCTGGTTATTTTATTTTGGGGAAATAGCCTCTGCTACAAACATTGTAATACAAAAATGATTACAGTGGATTATTCAAGTCAAATAATGAACACAAATATTTTAATATTACAAACAAAACATTATAAATTTAACATTAAATAATAATTATTTTTTTTAATTTTTTTTATGACCTCCCGCGGCCCCCTGCAGTACCCTCGCGGCCCACCAGGGGGCCGCGGATCCCACTTTGGGAGACACTGCTTTAGGTGATTATTGACACCCACAATATTGTTAGTGGTTGATCATATGATACATCAGCACACCGTTTTTGATGTGGTCTGTGATCTGTGTTATGTGTTATCAGGCATTATTATGACCAAAACAGTAGTGAGAACTATTTATTATTATTATTTATGTCTACAGGAATGTCATGTCCCCATCACTCAACTTTAACTTAATTAAACAATATTTTGTTTTGCTATATTCACTGTCTGTTGCACTTCTGTCCATGGCTCCTACTGAATATAGTGTTATTTTATTGATAGCTGGTTTTGAGTGTATTTTTAGGCGGTATTGCTTTGAAAACATGTTTGATTCTACAATGTGATTGGCACTGCTAATTAGTAAACAGATTTAAAGGGGAGGCTACTGCACAACAAAGTTTAGAGAGGGCTGTGATGTGTTGCAGTTTTCCAGCAGGGGGCAGTAAACACTAGGAAATATTACAGTATTACATTTGAAAAGGACATAAATAATATGTTGGCCAATTATATTTTTATGGACAGAAGGTAAAAACATTACAGATTATGATTTTGTTTCATGTCTTTGTGGTCTATTGACTGAGACAATGTTGTGGCCTCACTGTTGAAAGCCTATTATTATGCTATTATTACAGCCATACAAATCTAATTGCCTATGGATATGAAAAAGTACTCCACCCTCAGATAAATTCTTTTGTTGACAGTCCAATGAAAATAGAATTGAAATGAACGATTCAATGTGAGAACTAAATTATGGTGTACTTCCAAGCAATTAGTTGGTGAAGAAACGTACTACAAATAAACTCTAATGTGAAGTCTTCTAATTTAAGGCTGGGGTTTCTCATTTTAAAAACCACACTTCATTATACATGTTGTAATGAAATCCATCTAACTCGTTCCACGCTCTCTAAACAGTTACTTTAACAGGTTAATTGTTTATTCGCAACTAATCGATTATTGAAATAGTTCAACTAATTTAGTAATCATGTAATCAGTTTTTTAATTATAGTCCTAATCACAAACTTTCATAACAAACACTTAGGGTTTGTTAGGGCTTATTGTACTGTATGTATTTACAGTCCAAATACAAAAGGCATAGTTTGGCATTTTTAATCTTGGCTGTAGATAAGTGCTCCCTCTCTCGTTCCAAAATTAGATCTAACTCAGACAAGGCTCAAACTCTTGTTCTTGATCTATGAAGATGTTTTTTACTGGCTTTGCTTTCGCTAATTGATTAATCTAAAGAATAATCACATACTTGGAGTGGGTGAGAAAAACTGACTGAATAAAAAAATTACGCTTTTGGCATCTTCTGGTAGACCTGGCCTTGCCACTGTCACTTGACCCATGTTTATATTTTGGAATTTCTTCAACAGCATGACAAAAACCCTGTATGTCTTGTGGTTTACTGTCATGCAAACAGTTTATGATTGCACTTAGCGCTCAATCACAATATTCCCAATCCTGTGCTTGTTCCAGTCAGGAAACTCTTACTGTATCTTTCCAACACCAGCCTGAGCTTCCTGTCTGTAGGCAGCGTTCCCCCGAGTTGCTTGAATCATTTCCCCGCATCAGTGGCATTGATAGCCTCTCTTGCTCATGCTCTCTCTTCTATAAGGAAGTATACATGACCAAGAGCTTATGGAGAAGTCCCTTTAGCCAAACACATTGCTCCATCCTAAAGCAAGCTATGAAGCAATTTTTTTTCTTTCTACATCTTTGCGAAATGGATGACATCCCACTTGCGGTATACAGACTACAGAGATGAGTTGGAGCATGACTAGAGTTTCTTAATGCCTTTTAATGTCTGGAGCAGTGGGAACGTGAGCGACCTGCTGTCCAGAGAAGAGAAACTAAGGAACAGATTACAGAAATTAGTGAACAGATGTGTATTTCCGGAGCAAAGAGTTGTACTTCGTTCTTGTCTGTGATTGACAGCTGGATGGAGTGGCTGACTGCTGTATACAGGAGATCTTTTCTAGGACGTATGCTTTCTGGTAGGTCATTTTTATATGGACATACAACACTGCCGTTGTACTTTATTTGAACATACAAAGAGACTGGATTTCCAATGAAACGCCAACGCAAGTACTGGTTCTGGAGACGGACAGGTAAAAAGATGGGTCTTCTCTGCTGTTATGGTAAGATCAAGACTTTCTGTAAATACCTTTAAACGCGTTTTAAATTCTCACATAACCTCAATTCCTATAATTCAGGACAAGGATATATTTGTTACACGTCATCTTTCCAAAGTTTCACAACATTTTGTGAGTGTAATTTCTGGTCACTGTTGAATTGGAGTGATCCACGGTCATTCTGTTCATTGGACAGAAGCGTGAGAAAGAACATGTAAAGAAAGACCTCGTTTCAGAGGCCTGGGAACTGACTCAAGAGACGACCCTCTTTCTACTGCTTTTTGGCAACAAATTATAAATGTGTGTGTTTGTATGCACCTTATGCCGCCTTGCAGTGTGTTGTTGTTAGAGGGTGAAGCAGAGGAAGTGCACTGCTGTGGTTCAGCTGCAGGAAGGAAAAGGCAGTGGGCCCCTGTCCTTTCTCTGTGATGGAAAAGATTTAACTCTCTGCAGGCATGTAGTAGAAAGAGAGCGCACCGGCAGTGAGCGAAAAAGTAAAATCTTGATTGTTTTGACCCCTTTGCACAATTTTCTGTGTGATTTTATTTGATCAAAGTTATCAAAGACAATAGTCAAGTTTGTGATGGAAATTCGATTTGCATCACAGACTGTCTTTACTGGAAACAGTTTTTTTCTTACTGTCACGGTGGGCCCGGGAAGAAACTCATCATCCTGTGAAACCCAAACTCTGATCACTTCCCAAATTTTGAACAATATCCTCTTACATATTATACTGATATACATTACATTCTGATATACAGTATTAATAGATTTATATGACAGACATAAGTAGAACTCACTCCACCCAGTAAAGTCCTCCAGTCAAACCCATTCAGGACCGTCTTGTTGTGAGACTTGCACCGTAACTACTCGCCCATATTAGCCCTTTTTACCAATAATTTATAGTCTTTAAATTCCCCAATCGTTTCATATTTTCAGGTTCAAACTCTTGTTGAAATATTCCATTATACTTACTGTAAATGTGTCATCCTACGGTGGCTGGCATGAGTCAGACTGTTTCAATCATATTCTGGAATGAAGAGTGATTGCCCTGTTACAATATTAAAGCGTGTAAGTTGATCCTGTTAGTGAAGCCGACATGTTTCAGGCCTGAGCAGAATACTAATGTCCGCCGTATAAGAGCACGTTCCCCACACATTTGCCCCCGTCAGCCAGATACTGATTGAAAATGTAACGAGATATTCGTTGGTCTCCAGAAAGTCAAATTTTCATAGCAGTAGAGCTTCGGCCTTTGGACGGTAGCACCCAAGTCCAGTCCAGTGTGCTGCCATGATATATTAATAGTATATATCATTTTAAAGCTAATTGTATTGAGAAAACCACACTTTTTATGATAAATATTAAACACAGGATATGAATTAATAAAATACTTGCCCCCTGAGTTGCCTTGTGCATGAACTGTGGCTTGCCTTATTTTAAACTGAATTACTTTCTTACTTTTGGTCCAGTCCAAGCATGTACTCTTTACGTTCAGAAACAGCTATAACTCAAGTTAAAAGAAACCCATCGTTTGGTTTAAACACTGACATAAAGTGATACATTTTAATGCAAAATCAGCTGAAAACCAAACATTTCCATGAAACAAACTAAGCAAATGATGAGGCCTCGGTAGAACATACTTAGTAATAGTGTGTACTAATTATATTTAAGGATCTATAATGAAAACAGTCAAACCGAGAAAGTATGGAGGAAATGACCTGAACATTTTTCATGTCAAATTTTTTGTTACTAGAGTGATTATTTTCTAATGCTTTAGCTGCTTATCTATTCATGTTGAAATCTAGTAACTCTTGAATATTGAGTTATAAGTTTGTGTAATGGCAAAGCTCTCATGGTCAACCAACCCAACTGACCAGGCATGTCTATGGTCAATCTGCATTTCTTTGGTCAATTACTAACCAAAATGTGGAACGCAGCATTAGCATTCAGACTATATTTACATTTTCAATTGTTCTAGTTTTGCAATTTGATGTGCCTCTAAAATGTATTCTCAATAATCGTGAGTAAAAGCAGTCAAATCTTGACACGTCTCCCACTGTGCCCTCCTGACAGATGTGGCCACAGCTGCTGTACATTACCCAGAGCACTTTTGTCGTCTTCTTTGTTGGTTCCAGTGAACGCATGCCGGACAATAACCATCATTCATCACTGACCGCCGTAGTGGAAGCCAGTCAATAGAAGCAGAGTGCCATCAAATGTGTGGGTGATGCGAGTTAAATTAATGATGTGGGAGGGGGCCCATTGGTGTAGTAGTAATGTCCCAGAACAGTGATTAACCCCCCCTCTCCTTTCTCCTGTTCTGGCTGAGATGAGGGGGAGAGAGGTGTTTGGTGGTCTACATGACAGGAGCTGGCAGCTGCAGCAGTGGAGGTGTGAGGGTGTGGGCATCGAGGGGGAGGAGGGCTGTCGAGGCAAAGTGGAAATGCAGACAAGTAGGAGCGCCAGAGCTAATTTTCTATATTTGAATGATTTTGAATCTTAGGCTCACTATTTATTACAATTATAATACAATATAGCCATTTAGGTGATTACTAACTGCTAATGATTACTAAGAAGTAAAAATTTGAAAGAATAATACATTGATTATGGCTGTATAGAGATGTCACAAATGAAATGGTTATTACGGGAAAAACACTGCGGTTTAGGCAAGGCAAGGCAAGGCAAGTTTATTTATATAGCACAATTCATACACATGGCAATTCAAAGTGCTGAACAAAATAAGAAAGCATTAAAATCATAAATAATCACAGAACATTAAAAAGAAAGATACAAATATAAAATCCCTCAGTTGTAGCACAGCTAAACAGAACTGTCTTTAACCTGGTTTTAAACATTGTCAGAGAGGAGGCCTGTCTCACATCTTCAGGAAGACTGTTCCAGATTTTAGCAGCATGAATCTGAAAAGCAGCCTCCCCATGTTTAGTTCTGACTCTGGGCACTAACAGGAGTCCAGTCCCTGTGCTCCTCAGAGTCCGGGCTGGTTCATATGGGACTAACATGTCACTAATATATTTGAGACTTGTACACAAGCAGAGCTGTTTTAAAGTCTATTCTCTGAGCCACAGGAAGCCAGTGCAGGGACCTGAGGACTGGACTAATGTGGTCGTACTTCCTGGTTCTAGTCAGGACTCGAGCTGCTGCATTTTGAATGTACTGCAGCTGTTTTACAGCCTGTTTGCACAGACCTGTGAGCAGGCCATTGCAGTAGTCTAACCTACTGGAGACAAATGCATGGATAAGAATCTCCAAGTCTGCTTTAGACACTATGTTTTTGATCCTGGCAATGTTTTTTAGATGGTAAAAAGCTGCTGATGTTACTGATTTGATGTGGCTATTAAAATTTAAGTCTGAGTCCAGTATTACCCCTAGATTTCTGACCTTGTTTGAAGGTTTTAGGGAGAGAGACTGTAGATGACAGATGACGCTCTCTCTTTGTTTCTGGGGACCAAAGACAATCATTTCAGTTTTGTCTGCGTTTAGCTGAAGGAAGTTGTTTTGCATCCACTCACTGATCTGTTGGATACAGTGAAGGAGTGAGTCCACTGGTCCATGTTCTCCTGCAGTCAGTGAGACATAGATCTGAGTGTCGTCTGCATAGTTGTGATAGGACACTTTGTTTCTGCGTATTAACTGACCTAACGGCAGCATGTAGAGGATCCCAGGATTGACCCCTGTGGTACCCCACAGGTCAGGGCCATATGATCTGAGACACAGTTTCCAATCTCCACAAAGTACTTCCTGTCTTCAAGGTAAGACCTAAACCAACTTAGGGCGGTGCCAGCGACGCCAACCCAGTCCTCTAGTCTCTGTAAGAGGATCTCATGGTCGACAGTGTCAAAGGCAGCACTCAGATCTAACAAGATTAAGATTGAGACTTTTCCTGCGTCAGTGTTCAGCCGGATATCGTTTGTTACCTTGACGAGAGCAGTCTCAGTGCTGTGGTGGGGTCTAAAGCCGGACTGAAACATATCAAATGAGTTGTTGATTAAAAGAAATCTAGTGAGCTGTAGGTAGACAACTTTCTCAAGGACTTTCCCCATAAATGGCAGATTTGAGATGGGACGATAGTTGTTAAGTACCGTAGCATCCAGACTGCTCTTTTTTAGCAGGGGCCTGATGACTGCAGTTTTCAGAGCCTTTGGGAATATTCCAGAATGAAGGGACATGTTTACTATCTGTGTGAGTGACGGTAACAGACTGCTCAGAACAGACTTCAGAAATCTAGTGGGTTGTACATCCAAGCTGCATGTGGAGGAGCTCAAACTGGAGATTATCTCTTGGACAGTTTTATCATTTACAGGTGAAAAGTGAGTTAGCTCAGAGAGCCTTTCTGGCTGTTGGATGGTTATCTGTGGATTGGAGACAATGGCGTTTTTGATGCCTTGAACCTTGTCATTGAAACAAAATTGCAAACTCATTTTAACTAATATTCACGGTTAGTGATCAAAGTAAAAACAGAAATGTCTAACATGTAACAAGTCCTCTTCTAAGTTCAATAGAATGGTTTGATTGTGTAGAAAAAAAACCTAACATTTGAAAATGGAATAAACATAATATAGAATCAATGCATCTATTTCCTTTAAAAAAAAGAACTTAATATAATGCTTTCATGCTTGTATGACTTTTGTAGCCTGAAAAATGAATGCTCAATCAACCTCATAATTTTAACATCCTGATTGTATATTCACAGTTCTATCCCAGCTATTTTGATATTTTAACTAAAAGTGAAATGCGTTTTTAGACTTGTAGGCCTTTCTATGGATTTTAAAAATGGCAATATATGTTTTTTAACAGTATACATGTTTTTTCTATATATATTATATGTTATATTATTATATTATATTGATACAAAATGGTTTTTAGAGAATTGGCATTTTTTATTCATTACTTACAAGATAGCTCTAATCTGCCTGCCTTGTTCAAATCACTATAAAGTTATCTGAACATAATAATCAATGGTATTATTATAAGGAGAATAGCTGCAGTCCTAGTGGTCATAACGTTCTATACACAAGAGAAGAGGGTTAATGCCTTTTCTGTCTATCCATATTTTCATGTTGAATTTGGTGTAACGCCTGCAGCCTCACATCCTTCGCCTGTGGATTTAGCCATGTGTGAAGATAATCTAATATGATGCCAGCACAAAGCGTCAATCACAGCCAGTTGATTGTGTCTTTCATTTTAATTAAAACAACAGCAGGGATGCAAATACAGCCCAATGTGAGAGAGACTGGATTAAGGTGTGAGACGTTCTTAATAACATCGTGTTTGATCACTAACTGTTCAAGCTCCCTGTCTGTGTCTTTGCATTTTGACTTTAGACTCTATTTGTTTTGAATAACTTATCAGAATCTCGGAAAAAGGTGCCATCACTCAGTGCGTAAAAACCAATAGCACTCCTGTCAAGAGTTACCATGGAAACAATGCATTCTTCCTGTGATGAAGATCATAAAAATGTGTACTGTTGTTGTAAATGTAGTTGATTTGGGGGGAACTTGAACAAAGCTATTGGTTAATTAAAGCTGGGGTCCCTAACTTTCTTCTATGCATTTATTTATGTATTTATTTATTTATTAAAGGGACAGTGCATATTAAAATACATAAATATGCCAGAATTAGCCAAAGGGCTATTTTTAATCTGTAGTCCCTGGACAGTGTCCTCCTGAAGGGAATAAAATTAAACATATCACAAACAGATATAATAATCCTTGTTGGTTGTCATAGCAAAATTTGTAAACAAATCAGACCCAAACACGCTGTCTTCATCTTTTGCATACTTGCAAGAAAGAGCCTTGTGAGTCGAGGCTGATGTTTTGGGATGAGAGCTGATTGGCTGCGTGAGGGTGGTCCTCTCATTTTCACTTTTCTGTTTGAGGAAGATGATCCAAAGATGTAACAGTGGTCAAAAAAACATGCATACGAAAACTAGGGATGTTTCGAAAGCCCGAAACTAGTTGGATTTATTGCATGAATTGTGGTTTCATTGCTACATGTAATAATGTAATTGGTAAGTCAAGTGCCCAGCTTTAAATCTAAAACTAAATACAAGTAACCAATCAAACCATTATTTTGTATGCAACCAGAATACTGTACAAACATACTTTAAATGTCTTAACAGTCCAGCCTGTTACCACCTTTTCTACCTCTAGATGGCAATACTGATGCAAAATTAATATTTTCTTCAAACATAAGTTGATCCAAAGTGCTGCAAATTCATATTTTATTTTATAGTCAGTAGACTGTTGAAATGCATAGTTCCTATCGTTTTATTTACAGAATTTTAATTGTAATAATATAGGCAGCAGTAAAATGAGTGGGACTGTATTTTTTCCTAACAAAATCCTGTAGGCCAACGAATGCTTTGAACTATTGGTTTGATTTATTAGAAATGTTCATGTTTGTGGCCTATGATCTTTACCCAGACTCATTAAAGACACAGGAAGCGGTCAAACAGCACCAGAACACACATTTAACGGCAGATTTAACGGCCTGAGTTCCTGCTTGCGGCAAACACCACCACATAGACCTGTAAGTGTCTGGATGTCGTTATTGCCGGACAGCCTTCCGGTCACTAATCACTCCTCTGTGTAATAAGTTGTATCGTGTTTGACGGCATTGCATCCGAAAAGAATTCAAATTTAATAGACGGCCATATCCGGTATTGGTTATTAGGCTCCACAATAGAGACTTGGACAGGATTTTCAGCTGTTCAAAATGAAAGGAGGGAGTCGGAGGAAAAGCAGCGAGGAAGGAAGGAAACAGAAAGAACAGATAAGAGGACTAGATTTGGGCTGCGTTGGGTTAAAAGCAGGTCAGGAGATGGAGGCCAGAGCTGCCACCGTGGATCAGAGCAGAAGCGGGTGACAACTGCAAAGGTGCCAAAATCTGCCCCCAGGTTTTCACTCAAAGTTTTCAGATGGATTGATCGGCTGTGATGGATTCTCTTCTGCTGCGGTTACCCTTGAATTCAAAGCGCTTTCATTCAATATACATGTCTTAGCCTGAATAGACATGTCGGGATGTTATTTAGCATCGATTAAGTTCTATTTAGTGATAATGATTTGGGAATGTATGGATATATGATATAGGGAAGAATGGAGCGTGAGATTGACAGGCGGATCGGTGCAGCGTGCGCAGTGATGCGGTCGCTGTATCGGACCGTTGTGGTAAAGAGGGAGCTGAGCCGAAAGGCAAAGCTCTCGATTTACCGGTCAATCTTCGTTCCCTCCCTCACCTATGGTCATAAGCTTTGGGTAATGACCGAAAGAACGAGATCGCGGATACAAGCGGTCGAAATGAGCTTCCTCCGCAGAGTGGCTGGGCGCTCCCTTAGAGATAGGGTGAGGAGCTCAGTCACACGGGAGGAGCTCGGAGTAGAGCCACTGCTTCTCCACGTCGAGAGGAACCAGTTGAGGTGGCTCGGGCATCTGTTCCGGATGCCTCCTGGACGCCTCCCTGGGGAGGTGTTCCGGGCACGTCCCACCGGGAGGAGGCCCCGCGGAAGACCTAGGACACGCTGGAGGGACTATGTCTCTCAGCTGGCCTGGGAACGCCTTGGGGTCCCCCCGGACGAGCTGGAGGAAGTGTGTGTGGATAGGGAAGTCTGGGCGTCTCTGCTTAGACTGCTGCCCCCGCGACCCGGCAACGGATAAAGCGGAAGAAAATGGATGGATGGATTTGGGAATGTATCAGGTTTCTCTACAAAAAAAGAAGAAGAGAAAAACAGAACATAATAATTTGGTCCCGGTAATAACAGTAGTAAGAGAAAAGTGTTAGTGGTAAAATTTCCATTAAATGTTGAAATAATGTTACTAATGTTGAATATTAATCATTTTCAGTCTCAAATATTTAGGATCTCCCATTATGCCACTTTAAATAATCAGTGTGACAATGATTTTTGCATGGATGCTTTGCTAATTCTTACAAGCATGAAGAAAAGAGGCTTAACTGTCACTTGTGAGTCTTGCGAGGCATTTTGTGTGTGTGTGTGTGTTTGTTTGAAAAGAGATTATTAGAGTATAATAGAATCTATAGCCTTCATGTAATTACGGCTAAAGCTATTTACAAACATTGAGTGTGATTAGGCTCTTGTTCTTTTCCCACATAGTAATGTTGTCCTTTATGAAGTCGTGGCCTCTAGTGAGCTGCATGTGTGGCTGTAACTATACATTCGCCATTTGCAGTACAACCATATTGGAAAAACTATGCAAGACTACCCTAGTGTGCACCAGACAGAGAAGATAGTACACACCAGTGCTCCTGCCTCAGTTTACAGACTATTTACTAAGCAAGACCACAGCTAAATATTATTCAAATGTATTCATTCGTCACATCACTTTGGCTACTGGGCTGTCTGTAAAATGCAACATGCAACTTTCATCCCTCAAATTTTAATTTAAAGTGATTCATTCATATTTTCCCCCTGCATGATAGATCTATTATCTTCTTTTTTTTTATTTTTTTTTATTTTTTCTTGCTTTACATATTTTGATATCACAATCTACAGCTGTATGTCTGCACCATGTGGGCAACGTACTGATAACATTTAGGAAAACTGATATTCCAAATGTTCAAAATACACACTGATTCTCATCTTCCAATGTAGCAGACACATCTAACTCTCTTCCTCTTCAAGTTTGACCTTGTTGCTACAAGTATCCATGTAGTTTTGTTGTGGGCGGCATTCTACATCACTTCCATCTCCCACTGTAAACATAGATCCAAATATTCTTCACACCCTGAGATTGGAAAAACCCTCAAAAGCTTAATAACACATAGATCAATCCTTCGCCAGTCCGACTTTAATTACCCTACACCAATGCCCCCCCCCCCCCCCCCCCCCCCCCCCCTCTGTCACCTACTGCTCATTTGCCATTGGGGGGTTGTTTTGTGTCACCACCTCAGCCTCAACTACACCCGCTACTTCGCACTATAGCAGCGTGACATGTGTGTGCGTCGTTGGCTTCCCTCTCTCTGGCCCTTCCCCTTGACCACCACAATGGGTCCGATTGTCCATGCGGCGCACACACAAAAAAAGGAAAGGGGGGGTCTCAAGTGACACACACACACACACAGCCCTCCTCCGCCATATGCCCCCCTCCCCTCGACCAGTGGAATGCCTTTATGTGAAGCCGGGAAGCTAAAGCAAAAGGAAGTGAGAGAGAGAAAGAGGAGGGGATGGGAGGATGCGAGCGATGCAGAGACTTTATCACCAGCCTGAACCTGCTGCTGTCTTTGCCGAAGACACTACGGGACACGAGACTAGCTCACTCTAAGGATAATTCAAAATAACTACTTTTTTCATATCGTTGGTAAGTGCTGTTCAGCCCTCGCCACGCACCGGTTTGTCACTTCTGGTCTGTATTGTCATGGTATAGGAGGGGCGTTGTGTTGACAGCTACTGGTTCGCGACCACACCGCTCGGTATTCTACTCACACATTCTGTACAGTGATGAAGACAAGAGCTGAGGTCGACAAAAGGAGAAGCAGACATAGCCAAATGTAAGCCGCTTTACCGCAGGATGTTTCTGGGGGTTAGGGGTTCAGCAGCTGTATTTAAAGCCAGGCATGTATAAAGAGAAAGGGCTTAAGGGACATTTCATTGATGAGTATGGATGTGCATAGTTGATTGGAGTTGATGAGCTCTGTAATGGATGGGGGAAAGTCTCAGAGTTGATGAATGTACGTGGGAAGAGACGCCACAAGCCAACTTACATTATGCATTATTTAAACACTAGTAATGCAAGTTATGTTTACAGATACTGATGCTCATGGCAAGGGCATTGGAGAACGCATTGCAGGGTAGTTTGTGGTTTAGTAGCATAAAACATGTTCTCAAAGTCATTGGTTGTAATTTGTCTGTAATATCTAGCATAAATTAAAAAAAAAATGTTTTTTTTTTAACACATGTGGTTGCAATGATGTCCCTAGCATTTATTCCTTTCTGGAGAAATGTCACGCAGATCCATTTTATTTTGGTTGGTGTGTCCACTGCCAGCTATTGCAGGTGTCGGCTCTGTCAAAACATGCAATGATCCAGGGTGTACCCAGTTTCACACAAAAGCCACTGGCGAGATTGGAAGTGGAAGTTTTTATTATAGGATTGAAAAGCAAATCACCTTTACGTGCGGTATCGCCATACTGTGAACTATTCTTGATCTTGAGGAATGTCCTATAGTTCTCATTTTACACATACACCTTCCAAAGTAATACATTTTTCTCTGGTGAATGTGTGTGGTAGTGATCCAGTGATTAGCTGTAGACTTTCTTTAATTAAGGTCAGTCTAATTATTGGCCCGGCTGTTTAACAGGCCATTGTCCAGTGTGCACCAGGAGGGTCTGGCATGAACAAGCTTTTTGAATGGCAACATGACTGAACGATCAATAGCATCCAAACTATTTCTATGGAATAACCTTCTCCTTTATCAGTTTAGCCCACTTCATCAATAATATTTGCTCCTATGTCTGGCGAAGTGAACTTAGAGTCCCAGGATGAAAGTTCTCTTGAATCCTGCTTGTGAAGACGGACATATGTTCGCATATTCCAACAAATTTCCTCGCTCTGGGATCACTCTGATAGAAAGCCAGGAGCAGAGAAAACCAGATTAGTAATGACTTATGAAACACAGGAAGCTTCAATCAACTAATCTGGCATCAGTATTGAGTGCGAAAGTATCAGGTCTTGTGTTGTGATCTGTGGGATGTCTGCCCACAGTTGCACTTGATCTAACCTCCAACTTATTTGTCTGTTGGGAAATAATGTGTTAAATGAAAAAAGTCCATTGCATTGTGCCTTATCATGCTTTGACACAATATTGGCATTTTAAACTTGCAAGGATGGGTGAACATTTCAACCCTGTGATAAATCCGCTGGGATGGGAGTACAGTTTTATGAGACAAGACGAAGCCAGAGATTGGGTGCACACAAACGAGACGTGATTTTACTGTAACCGCCTGACCAAAATTTGTGCAAAAAAAACTTTTCTTAGCTTATCTTTAGCTTTGATATCAGCACATATTGGTTGCATTGTTTCATTAAACTTCTGTGATGTCAAAGGGTTTTCTCCCACCCACTGTTTGATCTTTGCTTGTTGTTGATGGGAGAGTGTGACCAATGCACAAAGCTTTCTTCAGCTCTTCCCAAAGTTACGATCTTTTACAGGAAAATACATTGATGGAATAATCCTGGATGTTCTTTACTGCTTGCATCTTTACAGTACTGCCTCCTCTTGCTTGTTTCCCCATGGAAATTATGAATTGCATCTTCAAGGCATTAAGCGGATCTATCTCAAATACACATAACTAATGATATTGTCAATATTACTATGACACCAGTAATTTAAAGATCATAGGTTATTTCAATTGCTCAATTCAACTGCTATTTGATGGTCTAAGGTACTTGTGTTAATCCTTATTACATAGATAGGGACATGACAAGACCATTCAGCCATCTTTTTAGTCAACTTACATGCTTGTGAAGGCCCCCAAATGCCCACGAAGGGTTGACAAGTTCTTATTTAATGTGCTGTGTCATTGCTGCTTTGAAACATTGCACGTTCAGTTTTTGGCAGCCAATCTGTCACCTCTGAGCTGGGCGGTTTGTCTTTCTGCTTCGCCTCTGACGAATGGCAGAAGTGCTGATGGCGGAGGGCACCTTGCAAGGAGGGCTCTCCACATGCTGACTTCATACAAGCAGTTGATAAAAAAAACACTGAGCCTGCAGCTGTGTTTCCAGAAATTACTATGTTGTGTTTTTAATTGAAAGAGGAAGTGGAACTGTTTTTCTCTGTTCATTTTGGGTCCTGTCTTGGCTACAGGCTTGCTCTTTCAGTGCATTCCAGCGCTCTGTGGAGAGTATGTTGTTCGGATGCTTCAAGTCTTAAGGCTCATTCATAGAGCGCACAATGAAGCCATTTGAGATGCAAGTTTGGGCCCACACTGTTTGATTGGCATTAGCCTCTATTGACTTCATCCATAATGCATCCTGCTAGGTCTCTTCAGCATTAATGAATTTCTAATGGTTTATGTTTTTTCAATCCATAGCAGGGGCACAATGAAAGACATTTAGGTACATCGTTGGATATGATGGCACAGTGGATGTTTATAGATAAATTATAATGGGATTCCAGTTGATAATGTGTGTTTGGCAGAAAAGAACTGCAGAAATTGAAGGTAGAAATTTTGTTTTGTGGTGATCCAGGACACCATATTTACTCTGTATATAGATTGACAATGCTAACCTGCTAACTAAATAAAGCCCAATCGGGAAGTGCTCATGGACAAAGTTTTGCTCCAGCTTGCTCTGGCTCCTATTGATTTATATATTTTGATAGTGTCTTTGTAAATCCAGTTTAACATGTACAAAAACAATGACCAATCAGATGCCTTGATTCGTGGGGGATGCTTGCCTTAACCATCTTGGCAACACGTCTGCCCCTGTTACAGTGCAAAGCTAACGCAATTGAAACAAATTCCCATAAAAGAAATTTGGCTATAGCTCGCTTATGTTCAAATCAGCTTCTTCCGCATTCGGCAAACACTATGAGTGACGTCAAGCCTCGGTCAGCCCACCTATTCAATCTATGGTTTACCCTCTATTTAAACTAAAATATATTTCATGGTTAAAATAAAACGTATTTCTTTAACACCTGGCTCTATGCAATCATTCAAAGTATGATGTATGCCAAAATACTGTATATGTTGTATATAGTCCAGCCTTTTTCGATCGCCATTTCAATTTCACAAACGTATCATTCAAACTTTCAAGACCATTCTTCTACACATTCAGCCATTTCACTCCAGAGTTTTGTGATAACACTGTCTGTTTGATTATGTTTCCCCCTTTTCTCTATAAAGTTAGCTCAAAGGTCATCAGAAATCACTTTTTTAATCTCTGACGAACACATTTTGACCTTTATAAATACCATGGACTCTATTCTAGTGTCTAGATAAACTTGGCAGAAGAGTTCAATCGGAAAATCAAACGGGTACAAAACTCTCATTGGTTTATTTTTGAGCCACATGTGAAGTCCAGTTGTTGATGGAAACTTTGATGGGACGGGCTATTTTTGCTTCGAAAGTGGCATTTGGACATTATCAAATACCTTGGAGACCCCACATCTGAGACTAATCTCCTGCTGTGATATTTGGGTTTTTATAGCTTTTAATAGACAAGCTTCCATTGGCTACTTTCAGATATAGGTCAGTTTCACATATCTGCACTTAATCTGGGAGACATTTACAATCTGTTACTCAAGTCTAATCAGAAAACGCAAGCTGTTGTTGGCTTTTGAGCGTGCTCCAGTCCATTGAGAGCCGCTCAGACATGGACATTGAATGGACAGCGTATTGATTGACACATTGGGGTGCTCCTGCCCCGCAGCTGTGATCCGTTATCCAAGGTAGGCAGCAGGTCACTGTGGGGGAGGGAGAGGTGATGGATGATACAAAAGGAGACAGAATAATAGTAGAAAATATAACACATTTCTTCTGATGATGACAAGAATGTACAGAGAAAGCAGTGTGACTGTAACCTGTTGCCACTTCAGCCTCGTATTTAACCTTTATAATGCTGGTGTATGTAACTTTCAAACCTTAATAAAGTAAAATGTATTTTTAAACGTATTGTTACATATAGATTAAGATATCCTTTATTCGTCCCACAGTGTGGAAATGTCAGTCCAATGTATTTCAGTACAAATCAAATTTAACATGCATTGTCTGCACTGTACAATGTATTCAAATGTTTGCCACTTTTTGCCCATTTTGCCACTTCCATCCATCCATCCATCCATTTTCTACCCTTTAATCCATTTCTGGGTCAGGGGGGTGGCAGTCAGAGATGCCACCCAAGTCTCATAGCACCAGCCCCTCACTGACCCTCTGCAGGTGGTGAGTCCACAGGAGGGCGGCTGCTCTCTGAGTGTGAGCATAGCCTTGATCTTTCAGTGGGGGCTTTTGGGCAAAGTGGGGTTAAGTGTCTTGCCCAAGGACACAACGACAGCAGTCATCAGTGGGAGTCGATGGAGAAGGTGCAGAGGTGGGAATTGAACCCACGACCTTCTGGCCTTAAGGCCAATGCTCTACCAACTGAGCTACTGTCACCCTCGAGCTATTTTGCCACTTTTTAGCTTAAATACGACAGAGTTGCCCATAACAAGGTTGTCCATATGGTCTTGCTTTCCCCATAAATAGAAAAGTGGGGTCTCATCTGGTTTCCCTGACCACATAAAAGCTTTACAAGGCCTTTTAATTTCTCCTCTATTATGTAATTGACAGAAAACCACAACTCTTTTGTTAATTGGCTGGAATGGAAAGCCAGGACAGGAGTGAGGACAGCCACATCTGGTCTCTGCTGCGTCAGCCATGAAAACCTCACCCACTCCCCAAACACACACAGACCATTATTGGCCCCACGTCTCATATGATTAGAGGGGTGTGACTTAGCATATTAATGTGTTCGTTCCCTTTACATTATGTATGAGCTTCAATTGAATAGTAGTTATCTCAATCTCGCCCTGTGATATGCAAATAAACATGGGGGGTGCGCTGCGTTCTCTGTCCCTTGTGGAGTCTGCGTATATTTGTGTCGAGCCATTTCTCCTCATTATTCAGTCATTAATGCGGATCTCTTCCTGTGATTATGAATGTGTATGAGGATGTGGATTAAAGCAAATGTAGATCAGTGGGTTTGGATCAAAATAAAACGGATAATTTTGGTTTGTCAAAGCAAACGTCTATGGTAAATTGACAATTAGAGTTATGAAAGGTTTATGACCTGTTTCAGTGTGTTTTGATTTAGAATAATAAGAAATAAAAAGTTATTGATATTATTGATATTGCAGTTTTTTTTTAAATCTTGAATCATTGCCATAAGATCCTCAAGATCAGGAATTGTAATAATAGCAACAAATATATCAGAGACATTATTTATAGTCACCCGTGCGCACCCTCATGATGTCATATGGGAATGTTGTGTTACACCCGTGTGTGTGTGTGTGTGTGTGTGTGTATGCGTGCTTGTGTGTACAGGCTTGCTTAACGTGTTATGACTGAGCAAATATTATATGATCAAACATATCTAAATTCCAACTACAGAAGGAAGGGAGGGCTCAAGTCAATCAATTTAACTAATCAATTTGGCACAGAGCAAAACCTGAGCAAAATCAATCAATCAACCAACAAAATACACTTTCTGTGACCAAAGGGATGCAGAAAGTGCTTCACAGAGGCAGTAAAAACAGAGTTAAACACAAGAATTTGGATTAAATGTCAAATGTCTTCAGGTGGGGTGTGAAGAAAAAGCCTGGATCATCTTTTAATTGAAATATAGTTAAAAATGCACTTTATCCTTTTGCTCGTATCAAGATAGCCACGACTGAATGTGTAAAATTTACCTCGACCACAACAGTTTTCTGCTTCTTGGTCACTGCTTTTTTAGAAGAACAACGATGCGTGGTATTGTGAATTTAAGTGAGGTTATTGTACTGTTTAAACTGGGGTACCTACTTCTTTCAAACCACACAAAATTGAATCTATAACATCCATCAAACTAGATCCTAGCTCTAAAAACATTCTGCTCACTAGTTTTCACATGTATGTATTTTTGGCCTCTGTGATATTTTTAGATCAACTTTTCCAGACAGAAACGTTTACAAGAGAGGACCACCGTCACTCAGCCCAAAGAATCCAACAGTGACTCCCAGGAATATTTCTTTGTATGCAAAAGTTGGTGTGGTCTTATTTGTTCACAAATATTAGACTAATATAAGACTCTACCACCAAGTTTTGCACACTGTCATTTAATTGCTCATCCCATTTTCTCCTTACCTTCCCCCCTACAACCCAACGGCTGTGTGTCCTTGGCTCAGTCCAGCCTTGCAAACTTTATTATGTCAATAGTTAAATTGGCCAGGTATCTAGACGTCTCCTCCCACTGCTTCACTTTCGGTCTGCTGTGCCTATGTGACGTTTCTATGGAACCGGTTTGAACAGAGTGTCTCCAATACGCTCTGCACTTAATAAGTAAACACAGAGGACGAGATATGAGCTTTGGCCTCACAGTCGAGGAATACTACAGTGTCAGGATTGAATTTATTTGCCAAACGGATTGATGTGAACGTTTGGATATGGACAGAGATGGTTTGATGGAGAGAAGGAGGAATGCCAAGCCGGCTTGGAGGCAGGTGTCTTCAGGTAAAACACACATGAATGAGGAAGGAATGTGTTTTTGGCAATAATGAATGAATAGAAAGAAGGAGGTACGCAGTTTGATTATTTGAACAAGTCTCCACTAGAGGAGGCTTATAGGAGGCTTTAAGGAAATCATTTGAAAAAGAAGAAGTTTTATACGACAGAGAACAATGTATTGTCGCAAAAGTGGTGTATGCATGGCGGAATTCAGTAGATGTCGTCTGTAACTGGTATTTCAACATTGCACCGTTTCGTTCGTAAAAAACCTATTGGGTGCTGTCGTTATCTCAGCATTTAGACCTAGCTTTCAAACTGCAACACATTTTCTGTAATTGTTTCATCCATGTTACTAGTTCCTCGCTCTCAAAACAGTTTAGTTCTTGCACTTGGCCTCTGTCGCATTAGATCAGTTTTTACAGTGAAAAAGAGAGAACCACCTTTACTCAGCCAATCAGCCTCCAGGCCAAAGAGTCAAATAGTGAATCTCACTTCTCTTTCTTACAAGTGTGCTAAAAATAACGTGACATGAAAAACAAATGGTATTATTTATCAAACAAAAAAGTTTGGTACCCCAGTTTTAAGTGAGGAACTTTAAATTACTCATAATACTAATTAAATACCAGTAGGATTTAACATTGGAGTTAAAACATTGGAGTTCAATAATGAGCCTATTTCCTGTAAAAGTTAAGATAAGATAAGAGATAAACAATGTTGCAGTGCACACAAGACAGTAGTAAGAGCACACAAGACATACAGAATAAGTATGTAGCTGCTATGTTTCTTAGCTAGCTGTAAATGTTGGAAATGCTTCAATACCAATGAATATTAAATAAATAAAAATGTTCATATTCTAACAGAAGATAGGCCGTTGTTTAGTTGTAGTTTAGTTTATTTATTTGAATTAGGACAGTAAATATACATCAATATATCAGCGAACTGCTTCAACATAAATATACTGGAATGAGCACATAGATTGCATCCATTGAACTAGGGCTTGTTTTTCTGTTTCTGGGCTTTTAAAAAACGATTACCCATCTATCTGCAGTATATCTGAAAGCGACAACAGTGAATTAACAGTGTTATTGTCGTGTTATTGTTGTGCTGACTTGTGCAGGCGTGACGCTGTAGGTCAGGAGAAGGTTGTATTTCCCTCGCCGCGTCTGTTTGCTGGCAGCGACTGGACGCAGAGTCAAGGCTTCTGTCAACAGCCTGCAGATCGGCACACGAGATAGGCACCGTGTTTACAGCATTCGAAAGCCCGATAAACGCCTCGCCTGAATTGGAAGGAAATTAACACTTTTAATGAATGAAAAGTTGCTTATGTATAGTGAATGAGACAATTGTACGCTTTCAGATTTGGCCAAAAACATGTAAACTTTTATGGCAGAGGGCATTGGGTCAACTTGGACTGTTATCTTTAGTTGTTTAGTCGAGCAGTCAGTCAAGATTCGGTTGTATCTACTTAGATATTCAAGCCAGATCAAACTATAATACATGTTACAGTCTTACTTATGCTCTGTAAATAGCAATTGTTGTGATTTATTCAGAAAGTTTATGAGTACAGTTTTGGTCAGATTCATATTCCAGAGTTTTGAGAGATTTTACCACGCCTCTGGTTTAGAGTTAGGGTTAAAATAAACATAGCAGCTACTTATATTGTATATTTTGTGTGCTCTGTGTGCTCTTACTGTCCTTCATGTGTACTGCAACATCTTTTGTCAACCCACATTTTCTATAGTTGACTAAACACATCTTTGTTTTGTATCGTATATGTCTAGTTGAATAGGTGGGAGGTGCGATAGAAAACAGGACATATGCAACTAAAGAGTAGGAAGTTTAGCTTGGGGGCCGAAACCACAGACCCCCCACCTACCTTTCAGATAATGCCGGTCACATGATGAAAGTACATTTGACGCAGCGGGGTGCCTTATAATATGTGGAATAAGCTGCTTACTGGTGTCAGGGCCTCAGCGGTGATCTCAAATGTGTGTTTAAGTGTGTGTGGTTGTCAGGAGGGCTCCAGATGGTGAGAGGAGAAAGCCCACTTCTAATCCCTGCACCAGGATGTTATACGCAGCATGCCTCTTACTCACTCTATACTGTACCTCCCACAGCTCTGGCTTGGATTTTTTTTATCAATATGACTCCAATATGAGGATTTTATATTTAGCTAAATAACTGCTGGTAAATTGTAATAATTCTGGCAAAGATTGGCAACTCTAGGCGCACCTAATCTGTGGCACTTTGTGGTTTCCTGGAACTGTAAGGTGCAATATAAATACAATTCATTATAATCAATCTGCAGCATAAATAGAATTGCCTAGATGTTATATTTTATTGCTTGTCATATTTAATCGTTGGTGTAGTTTTTTTAAAAATTGATTTTCCGAAGGGATTGTATATTATGTACATACTGTATGTGAAATAAAATATATAGACTAAAAAATATATGATAAAATGCATGACACTTAATAATTTGATCAAATGCATGATGCGGTCCACCAAATCATTGCTTTTCTATCTTTAAAAAATGTACAGTATTTCCCATATTCTGTCAGGCAGGACATGCGAGGCAAGGACAGTTTATTTGTTTTGCACAATTTATAGATAAATTAACTCAAAGTGATTTACAAAACACAATAGGAAACAATACAAGCATAAAACAAGTACATAGAAAAGCAACTATAATCACACTGCATGCATTCATTAAAGTTATTCACATAGTGGGGACAGAGGGGTCCATTGTTTTGGCTTTCAAAACACATAGTTACTTCCACGCAGCGTCTGGTATGTGAGCAGTAACTCTATACTGAGCTAACCTTGCCCCGTCCCTCTCATAAACTCCATCCATCCAGTGAGTTATCAAAGCTGGCAGATAACTCTTGATCAAACAAAGCTTTCGACCGTGACTGAGACTTTATTGTATCTCATCCGACATAGCTCTTGTATTGTTTTGTTTTTTCATCTCCAGCCGTTTCACTCCATCTTTAATCTTTTTTGCGCATATTAAACTTGTTTGTTGAGCGTCTGTGAGATCTCCCCGCAGACGATGCCCGACAAATCACAGACGCACTAATTAAGCATCTCTCTCGACGGGCCGCTTTTATCCCCTTCCTCTGAGAAAGCAAGCACTCTGCTCAGTGTGTCAAATGCAGCTGCAAGAAATGCCTCCACATGCACATTTTTTACACAAAGCATGGGGAGGTTTTGTTTCATTTTGCCACGCTTTAACTTCACGGTTTCAGAATTACATTACTTTTATTGGTGATAAATAAAAGGTTCACATTAGGGGACGGGACAGGAAGGAGAATGTGAAAATCTGACCAAAAGTGGTACTGCGATCTCCCTGACCCAGGTTGCCAGATAGGCAGACAAATCCAGCTGGGACCACAATATCTGTATTTTAAGAGTTTTATCAACAACACATCTATAACTTGCAACTTTTTCAGAAAGGTATCCTTGATAGAAATCCTCATTTTATTAATTGTTTTAGTTTAGTTGTTGATTTTTTTTTTTGTTCTGCGGCCACATGTTACTTTACCAGTGTGATTAGCTCGACGCGTGAGTTCTGGCAACCTGGATCATGGACATTCTGATTGGTAGAACAGTGGAGGGCGGGACATCGACATTAAAACAATATCAATATTTAGGGGCTGTAAAACTAATTTCGAAATCCAAATATCTCAGCTGAACTACTGTTATCAGTTAAAGAAGTATTCGTAAAGAGCATGGTTTATTAATGCTTTTTGACAGATTAGGGCCATTTTAAGATGATTTGACATGAAAATCTTACATATTGCCACTTTAAAAAAAGTTAAAAGTCCACGCCATGATATCCGTTTGGTTATATTGGGCTTGTACTGCTTCAAATTAAACCAAAATGTGTTGCTTTTTTTGTTTTTTGTTTTCAGATAGCAAAGGCGACTCAAGCTGTTTCCAAAATAGAAGCGCTGACGAGGCTTGCGTGGCTGTGAAAATCGAACACTCTAGAGGTGAGACCTGTTCTACACACACTTGACATCAGCCAAGTTCATTTTTCTTTTGAGAGAATTTTTTTCCCAATTCTCACCATTATTGCATTTGAAACATTCAGCAACGTGACATTACATTTATTTACATTACAAACTGTTCTTGTGTCCTGAGGCAAGACACTTACACTCGCCTACATTGTCTAGTATGAGTCTGGTGTGCATTTGTTTGTGCGTTGTGTGTGTATCCTTGTGTAAGTGTGCATGCATGTGTGTGTTTGTGTGTGAATGATCGATGCTGGTCTGATGGTCCGATGCCTCAGACCGGTTGCCTTGCTTCAGTCCGTTTGTCCCAGGGCAGCTGTGGCTCCAGTAGTAGTTAACCACCTATCTTTGGCTGTCATAAAACAAGTTGCTGTAGTTTTGTAAGTTGCATACATTACTACTGTCGTTATTTAGGTTGTATAAAAGTCATTTCAGTTTTGTAAAAAGTAGAAATGAGGAAGCTGAATACTGTAACTTCCTGTCAAATGATGTTGTTAAGAATTGCCTACTTTTCCGTAGAAATAAGTAATTGTGTGTGTTTTCATTAAAATAAGATAGAGGTTTAATGGGGCAGGTATAGTGTGCACCTTAGACTGTGAAGAAGCTCTATTTTTACCCTATACCGCTGCGTGTGTCACAGTGATGAATAACTGCTCCCCTTCTGTTCGCACATACTTCTATTTCTTATTTTCGCTTTCACTTCATCTCTAGACTCTCATTTGTTCATAAAATAATTGCCCCTGCTTTCACATGAGCTCGGTTGTCTTTTATTTGTTAAGTAACATTCTCATTGTGCTATGACTTTCAGTACATTGTGGTCGTTGTCGTCAAATGGGGTCTCAATCCAAGGGAAGACTGGGATTAGGGAATGAACAAGAGGTTAATCTGAACAAAGTCTGTGTTGTGAGAAAGAGAAAGCCTTTTGAAACAGAAAGACACATGTGGCATTGATGTGAGACAATAAGTTATGTCTTATGTCTTGAATACAGTGTCTGTGGAACATTAGGGACATGGCTTCGGTTTAAGGAATCGTATACACACTTGATTATTACATAATAGATAAAAGACAGCTTGTTTGTTATTTAAAACCATGCATTTACCCAAAGCTCTTTGATTATGTTGGTGCACAAAGTTAGATACTTAGTGATTAACATTAAGAATATGCCTAAGTATACTGTAAACTTCTGTATCCTATTGTGAGTGGACTTGCATCTCCACAGACCTGGCTTGTCCTGGAGGACGGCATATCATTATTTACAAGGAAATGTTGTTCTTCAGATGTAACATTCATATTATGGCATTTATTAACAGATATCGGTTCAATCCATTATATGGTCAATTACAGCTCCCTGTGTCATTTTATGTGGCCCTCTGCTTTGCTAACCTACTCAGATCATAAACACAAGTTCCCAGTGTCATCCAGCCAACTTCCGCTCAGCCAATATAGGCAGGCTATACAATTCAGCTGTTGACTTTTATTTGTCACAACATTGTATTAATGGCATTGATAAAGCTGGTGAGGTTGTAATTTGTTATTCAGCCAACTTCAGCTCCATCATAACTAATTATAAAGCTCAGAACTGTACAAATCCAGGGAAAACCATTTTACAATCCCGGTTGTTGACCCCTGGACAAGCCTGGTTAACAAAAGTCACCGTCTTACTAAAAAGTTGGTAAATTACACAGATGATTTTGCTCCTTTGGATCTTGCCAGGTTTGCTTTACTTTGATCTACATAAGAATAACTGAATAGACATCAATTCTGGAGGCCATTGTGCAGAATGTAACATATGCTAATCCATATGCATACTGAGAACCAACTTCCATTGCATTTGGTTTTCTTCCTCATTGTGAAGTTGAAGTCTGGTCCGTGAAACAGCAACCACCTGGAACATCCAAACAAACCGTATTACAGTAATAAGAACTGGGGCTGAGTCCTGTGTGACTCTGCAGCATGAAGGGACTGGAATTTCACTGGCCTGACTGGTTTGGGTAAAGTCTCTTTCATTCCTGCAGGTGTCTATCCCTGCTCACAACACATGCATGTCAAAGAGAAACTACAAATGGCAGGCTAAAAACTACTGCATAACTAGATATGAACATGGTTTCCTGTCATGTGATTGTTCATATATAATTATAGTCTTGTAATTCACGACTCAAAAATGTACTCACACAGAAAATTGCAGAGCATGGACCAGATCTTTGTGCGAACTTCACCTAAAGGTATTTGTTTGGGTTTTGTTTATTTAGATTGTATTTGAGAGTCTGCTTTTAGTCTGCTTTTAGAATAATATTTGTACAGAATATGCAATTAAGATATGCTTAGGTTATTGCACAAGATATGGCTCAAAAAGCGGAACAGCTGTGGTTCTTGCTTCATCCTAAAGCAGACAACAATACACGTTTAGACCGCTGTCACTTTATGGTCTATCATCTATTCTCAAAATCATGACTATATATTTTGTCCTATATATCAAGTTAAACATTGTGATACTGTTAATATATTAAACTACAGCATCACGGTTTTGAAATATATATATATTTCATTTATTTGAAAAGAATAATCTCAAATAATTGCAATAAAAATGTGTCTTGAGATGCACATTGAGTCAATCCTATTAAGAGAGTTTGAAGTGACATCTCTAAGAAAGTTGAAGCAGAAATACGTTTTTGAAATTTTGGCTGTCAGCTACAAAATTGAATAGGTACTCGATATGGCTTTTTTATAGACACTTTCTCACTGGTTCTATGGTAATGTTGATTAGGGCAGTGCAACGTACAGCCCATACATAGTAGCTGTGTGTGTGTGTGTGTGCGCGTGTGTATATCATAGACCTTTCTACTGTCTGGTTTGTAAGTGTCTGGGAGAGGGAGCGTGTGGCGCAGAAGGGGCGGGGCCAGTCCCATAGCTTGTCCCTCTGCTGTGGGCTCAGCTGAGTCACTACATGCTGCTGCTTGTCCTGGAGGATCGCATGGGACCTGGGCACTAAAGCTTGACTGGATTCACTGACAAACATGCTCCTAACGTCATATCGTAAGAACATGGTGAGTGGGTTACAGCCTCATCTAGACAATTACTGCCCAGTGGCAAAGATGTGCAGCTCCACTCTGTATGTCTGCTTTGCATGTTGGATGATGAGGAATCAGAATAAGAATTGTTTTATTGCCATTGTGAGTAACAGGAAGTGACAAACTAGGACATTTCTCTCAGTGCAAATAAGTTATAAAAGTAAACATAGAATAAGGCATGCATATAGATAAATAATCCACATAAGCTCAAAATGACCACTATAGGAACATGCTTCATTATCTTTGTAGTCCTGAACAAGAGAGACATAACTTTGTAATTGGAAATACCTTCTTGCTTCGGGAAAGAAACCCTAGTCCCTTGAGACAACATTGGAAATTAGTCTTGTTTGTTCATGCATTTACTATCATGCTGTGTCCTAATCAATAGCCCAACGTTGCTGTCGAGAATTCCTTTATGCATTTAGTCTGCACTGTATAAACTGGTTCAATTATAAGAGAATTTGCTTCTGGTTTAGTCACGCCTTGTCTTGGTTTTTTATTCATTTGTGAAGTTGTACAATGGTGACTATGTGATATATGTTTACTCTTGTGAGGCAGAACTTTGCACTTTGAATTTGAGTCGAAGCTGTGATTGTTGATAGAACTGAGATCCACCTGGTCCAACGCAGTCACATTGTCGAAAGTGCGGGGAAAACAAAGAGAGCCTCACAAACAGGGTGGGAACACGTTGCTTGCTTACAGGTGTGTCTCTGTGTTTTCTCACCCTTAGAGCTTGCAAAATCAGTGCACACACATGCGTCAGTCAGCCAGAAGTCAGGTGTGGGCGCTGCTTAGCTTCAGGTGACATAACCCCGGGACAGATGGCAGTGCAAAGTGGAGGTGTGAAACAAGCCGTCAGGTCTCAGGAGAATCAGAGCTGCTTTAATTGTGTTGGACCGGCTGAAAGGGATTAAGTATTGTGCAGGTGCGCAAGGCAGACCTACTATCAGGTGCAGACTCAGGAGGGATCTAAGTCTACCTGCAAAAAATATGATTGTTGCTATTGTTGTTTGTTCAAGATTTCATTCACTGGCACTTTGAAATTGAAGGGTACTGACATTTGTCTTCTTCCCAAAAATATTAGATTATTTTCAGGTCTCAAATGATGTGTCTGTAAAAGTAAAACAAATTGGTATAAAGAGCCCTGTGAGTCAGTATTTTATGTTTTGGGGTTGAGAGCTAGCATAAAGGTTGCGGGTTCGAGCCTACCACAAGACCTTCTTGTCCGACTCCCACTGATGTCTGCTGTTGTTGTGTCCTTGAGCAAGACAATTAAACTCACTTTGCCTGAAGCCCCCACTGAAAGATCAAGGCTATGCTCTCCTCGACAGAGCAGCCATTCTCCTGTGGACTCACCACCTGCAGGAGGATCAGTGAGGGGCTGGAGCTCTGCGAATTGGATGTAGCTCTGGCTGCCACCTCCCTGACCCAGGAATGGATTAAGGGGAAGAAGATGGATGGATGGATAAATGGATGGATGGGCTGAGAGCTGATTGAGGGTGGTCCTCTCTTTTTCAGAATAAAATGATCTAACGATACAGAGGCTAAAAATACAAAAACACTGAAAATGGTTTTGAGAGCAAGAATCTTGTTAAATGTTTGTTTTTTTCTCATTTGAAAGCCAGGTACCCCAGCTTTAAACACGTAAATAGCCATAAAGTACTCCACACCTCCTTGGACTGTTCTGACTTACCCACATTGTTCCCCATTGGAATTCATGAGACACGCAAGACCAAATACAAGCTGTTCTTGCCGCAATTTTTGTTTTCACATTTTCATATCATCATGAGCTACGCTAATAGCTCATTTAAAACCACTCATTGGGAAGGACTTCAACATGTTTTATTCCTGTGGCATCTGTCCAGCTGTTGTTTTGACCAGAACCAACATGTTGTCAACACACAGTGGCCTTGAGGAGCTTCCTGCAAAAACACCCAGTCCCTATGTGTAGATTTTTTATTGTTTTTGTTACAGAGAATATTAAGGTGTTTCCTCTTTAGAACACAGTATTACAGGAGCCTAATTTATTGACATAAGACAAACACCAAAGGGAAAAAAGTCCTGTTTACCGACACACACATTTGCAAATTGGTCGTTCTGGACACAGGTGGTCGATGCTCAAGATACAAATAAAGAAATGACGTTGCTATGGTAACTCATCATTGGAGGAAAGGCTGTTTTTTTACTTTGAACTTCCCGATCTGTTGACGTGTTGCACTTTGAGTTCACAGAATAGCCGCGTATTTACATCATTTAAAGGCGTTCGACTGCGCTGTAGTTTATGGGAATCAGGCGGCAGATGTGAGGGCTGCACACGTGGAGGAGGAAAGACCAAAGCGCTGCTGCAGTGGTGGCTGGTTTCGGCTAATTGAGTCAATAAGGCGCTCGGTGTCCCTTTTCCAAAGTGCTTTTAATGAGCACGTGCCAGAAACAGTGTCTGAGAGGAAGTGCAGTTTAACTTTGTGTAACAACAACGCCATCGGGAGATCTGAGATACAACTGGTCTGCACATTGCACTGTGAACCGTCTTTATGCCAGGAGATCTTGCTCATAAAAAGTAGTCAATTTTCACGGAAGAATGTCTGACACTGTTAATCATTTGCACGTGATGCATTCAAAATGTTTTTTACTTTTGTGCGTTGTTGTCGGATAATTCTGGTCTTCAGTCTCCTATAGGTGAGATTGAAAGAGTTTGTTTTTTCATGCTAAAGGTACTATTTTGTGTTAAAAAGTTGTGTTACCTGCATATGTAAGCCAGATCCCATCAGACCTCTGAAGCTAAGCATTTTAAGGCCTGGTTAGTACTGTGATGGGAGACTTCTGGGAACACCAGGTGCCACAGTGGAGCGGCTGCGGCTGTAAAGTGCCAAACTGTCGCTGTGTACACTTCAACCAAGGCAAGACACTTCAACCATATTTTCTAGAATGTGTGTGTCAATGGTTGGTGGTGATCAGAGTGGTCCTCTTGTTTTTACTTTTCTATCTGAAAAAGTTGATTTAAATATGAGTACAAAAAACTAGAGATATAATCAAGAACCAGTAAGTGCACTAATGAAACTCGTAGGCCTAATTTACAAACTCTGTGTTATTAAGACAATACTAACCACGTACACTAGCTTTAAGCACCCACACTCAAAGTAAACATAGAAGTGTGATGATAATGACTGACAACCTCCATCCGATCCAAGCCATAATCCAATAACAAAGCCATAACCCTGTGCTTCAGGCAACACTCTGGGCCTGAAGAGCACAAAACACGCTGTTCTCTTAATGTGGCCCCACAGCGTACCCAAGCACATAATCTAGGAACATTCCTGAGGCCGCACATTTAATTGATTGGTAATTTGGGATTCCATGTTTAGCAAGTGTACGCACCCAAATGCAGCGTGGGAGCTCGACCAGTCAGACAGTCACACAATGTTGCCTTTAATTACGGCCATTGCAGCTAAAATAGATCTGATCTTAGGATTCTGTGGTATTTTCCTGTTTCGCGTCCAGGGTTTGGTAAGATAAAGATCAGTTTGGGGGGAAAAAGTTGTACCCCAAACAAGCAATTTGGAACCCAGTCAGAAACCATTGTGAATATAATGGATAGGGACTGGGCACGCACACTACATGTTTTAACTTTAGCTGAAGGATGCCTATAATTTGTATATGTTGTTATGGCTATGCTGTAGTTTTTGTGGAAATATCTCTGTGTGGAGGTCTAAATGTCAACTCATACATTTACATTTACGCAATATTTAACAGTTTCACCATGTAGAGGAAGGTAATTTGGTTCTTCTTTACCAGACAGTAAGTCAGCAACGTTATTGTTATTACCTTGACATGTTTTTGTTATTACCATGTTTCGCTGGTATACTTTTGTTTTTTCCTCAGAAAGTTTCACCATGTGTCGAGAAATCTAACAAATCTATTCCCAACTCTATTTACAAATGATCATCCCGAAATAGAACGGGAAAAAGAATAACTTACAGACTTTCTTTATGTCATGGATACAGTGATTGAGAATGTCCAATTGTAAAATCATTATTTCTGTTTTGATACATTTTTTAAACCCTTAAAATATAGTAGCTCCTTGAGAGAGGACAAAATTAGGTGCTATATCAATTAAAAGGATACATTCTTTATTCTATTTTGAAATGTCCAATGTCCAATTGATACCGCTGTCTTTCTTATCAGAAGTCTATTGTCAATGTCTGTACAGTGACTTTCCCGTTAAATATTACACTGATCAAACCAGAATTCATTTTTAACAATAATTAATCAAATGTACTGTACATGGTAGTCTCTGTGTAGGGAGTGATGGTCAAGCGTGTGCAAATGGCAGAAACAGCTCTTTGCAGGTTAACAAAGTGGGCAGCAGACAGCCACATAGATTCTTTAAGCCTCGTTGCTATGAAAGTGGGCGCCATACATGGAAAGTGATGATCTATTAGCGTCGAAAGTAATGAGGCTGTTCCCAGGCTGCAGCGCAAGTCCTTATTTGGGCATCCCCTTATATGCTGCTGCTGCTGTGAGTGCATAGGGTCAGAGAGAGAAGTGTATGTGGGCTACTGTAAACACGACTGCTGCATGGATCCAGCTGCTGCTCAAGGCTATACCATCAATAATGCTTACAGAAAATGATCTATCTGCTTAAAATCTGAGAACATTGGGCGAAATCTATGTCATTCATTAATTATTAAAGAATTTGTCATTTTTTGCAAGCTGGGGTACCTAACTTTGAAAAATAAAAATAAAATTGTGGCACAAATCCCGTCTGTCCTCTGAAACTAAGCAGGGCATGGCCTGGTTAGCACTGTAGTGGGAGACCTTCGGGAATACCAGGTACCACAGTGGTGAGTCTTCTTCTGTCAGTCAGCTCCAAGGCAGCTGTGACTTCATAGTAGTTTATCATCACGGTGTATGGAGGGAATGAATAATGCCATGTGAAGTCCCAGAAAAGCGTTTCAGATTCATGCTGCTAAAATCTGGAACAATCTTCCAGAAGATGTGAGACAGGCCTCCTCTCTGACAATGTTTAAAACCAGGTTAAAAACAGTTCTGTTTAGTTGTGCATACAACTGAGGGATTTTATATTTGTATCTTTCTTTTTAATGTTCTGTGATTATTTATGATTTTAATGCTTTCTTGTTCAGCACTTTGAGTTGCCTTGTGTATGAATTGTGCTATACAAATAAACTTGCCTTGCCTTGCCTTTATATAACCGATGCAATAATATCATCATCACATTAAAATACATGTACCGAGTTTCCTGCTCTCAAAAGTCCATCACTAGTTTTCTCATGCTTGCATTTTTTGCCTGAACCTAACCACCTCAACCTCACAGCTCTCAGTATGTAAATATACGATCTGTAACAATATAAAGAAAGCATGTTGTGGTCTTATTTGTTCACAGCATTTCTTTACTTTACTTGTCTGTTGAAATAAAAAAAGATCTTGGAAAGTATTGTCTTTGCCTGTGCTTAACTGAATTGATCAATCAACCAAACACTCT
Organism: Knipowitschia caucasica; assembly: GCA_964034765.1. Lineage (NCBI taxonomy): Eukaryota > Metazoa > Chordata > Actinopteri > Gobiiformes > Gobiidae > Knipowitschia > Knipowitschia caucasica. Next base: position 22,507,088 of record OZ035842.1, on the reverse strand, counting down.
CTGACACATGTAAATGATTCGACACCTTCTGATATCTTTTATTGGTGAATTCTGCTTTTAAACATATCACTAAAGATCCATGATCAGGTCGGCTGATCAGAACTTGTCCAGCAAGTTCTGTAAATGAAATAAAATACAGGCTTTTACCCGTTTTCCATCATTCATTGTTGAAGCAGTTACATTGTGATGTGGCTAAATTAATGTTAAGGAGAATGTTGGGGCAACAGTGGCTCAGTTGGTAGTGCATTGGCCTTAGAGCCTGAAGGTTGTGGGTTCGAACCCACAAGACTTACTTCACGACTCCCACTGATGACTGCTGTCGTTGTGTACTTGGGCAAGACACTTAACCCCCCTTTGCCTGAAGCCCCCGCTGAATGATCAAGGCTCCTGTGGACTCAGCACCTGCAGGAGGATCAGTGAAGGGCTGGTGCTATGTGTACTGGGTGCAGCTCTGCCAGAAAGCCAGAAATGGATTAAGGGGCAGCAAATTGATGGATGGATGGATAGAATTAAATGTTATTTTTTAATCAAACAGTATCAAGTGACAAGGTATATTTACATATGTATTTATCAATATATTTGGACATAAGGGCTATTATAATGATTAGACATTGATTATTGACAGCATTCTTTCTGTGTCCCCAGCTTTAGCCAGCAGCCCCTCCCCCGGGATCAGCAGCTCCCCCAGTGTCCAGGAGTGTCTAAGTCGAGCCAGCAGTGGGGGCAATAAAAAGAACATAAAAGGCTCTGATGGAAAAGGATCGGGTAGAAGGACGCGCCTCGACTCCAAACCCAAAGGTTTGGTTTTCTCATTGTTACATGGTGCATTCAGGAGCACTGATGCGGCTGGGCTTGTGTTGTCACCATACTACATTTCACACTTGATTACAATCCTAGAAAAAATAATGATAATAATCTATACTAATTCTGATGCTACTGTCACTATAGATGCTCTTTTTTAATATTTAACTCATATTTGGGCATCGTCTGGTCCTCCCGGTTCTGCGCAGTGGACAAGCTCCCATGATGCGTTGTGCCAAATACGCGTGTGTGGCTCTCATGCACGTGCACAGAGGGGCTCGGCCGAGCTCTGACCAATCAGAGAAGCTGATCTGAGTGGAGTTAGAGCGGAGCCAGAGTGGAAAGAAAATGAGCAGAGTTTGTGGCAGTAAAGTGTGGATTTAAAGAAAACCGAACGATTTAAGAAGAAAAAAAGGTCAGGATGACCTTGTGGACACTAAAATCCCCACAAAATCTGACCTTTATGAAAGTTGTAGCTTCTCTGTCTCTGACATTTTTCTGGGTGACCCATGTGAATTTAGTCTGCAGTACCATGGGCGCCCCCCATTGGTGGGACAGCTATAAGCTAGTAATACCCTATCCAGATATTATCATAGATCCATGGTGCAGTCTCAGTCCCCCAAGGTACGGAGACAAGGCACATCGTTCTGATGGAAGTGATTCGATTTTTGATCTACAGTCACTCAAATATGATCCAATTTCTATACTCATTATATTATTGATTGATGTCTTATTTTTGATACTTTTAACATGCGTATGTGTGAATTTATTCAAAACTTACTATGATAGAGAAACCACACGTTTCATTAGTGTCACGGCTGTAGCCTGTGATTCAGACCGAAGACTGGGAGAAAGCAGAGGCAATAGCTCTCAGCATGACTCTGTGTCAGGTTTGTCTCAGCATAAGATTTAGAAACCATGACAACACGTTCTAAAACAGGAAATAACTAGTACCAAAGATCTATACTGATCGGACCTTTGTACCTTGCACTTCTCCTAATGAAACAATCATTAACCATGGACCACAAAGCACAATGAGGCAGTGTATCACAGGGAAAAGAATGAGTCTATGTTATCTATTCACATTTATTCAAACCCCAAAGAATCTGACTTGTCTTTGTAATAAAAAACATTTTTTGCAAAATATCATAAGATACGGCAGCGTAATAATAAATTCAATGAAACAATTAGTATCATTGGGTCACTATATATTTTTTTTAAATTGGCACTTTTGCAATTCTTCGAAAACAACTCATCTCTGCTTAGGGATGGATCAACACTGCCCCCTTCAGCAACAATTAATAACTTTGCGTAATTGCTCAAAAATATACCATTTCATTCTTGAATTATAGTTGTGTTCTGTGTGTCCTTCCATGTAGTGCCTCCAAAGCCTCCTCACCTGCAGAGCCCGGTGACTGCCCCGCCCTGTCCACTCAACCACATCCAGAAAACAAAGGCGTTTCAAACACAAAAGTCCAAGATGGAGGACAGAGGGGCCAAGGAGCGCCTCAAAGAGAAGCACTCCAAAGTGTCCGCTCTCATCAGCCGCTTCGAGGACGGAAGGTGAGCACGAAACACTCAGAAGGCTGTCCATGGAACTCTCTTTTTCTTTTTACTCCTTTTAGTAATTTTTTATAGATTCAAGGCAGTGTCAGATATTGATTTTATGTTGTAGTTCACTAGTGGTTCCCTTGAATAGATACAATAAATAATACACATCTTTTTAAAGAAATCTGTAAAAGACACAGCTCCTTTCATCAGATCTCTCAGTGCTGAATCGGTCATAGACATTCTAAACGGCTGACGTCACCAGCTTTAAAGGGGATTTATATTGAGCAGATGAACTATGCGTCTCTCTGTATTGTCCGATGCAACGGCAGATTCAGTGCAGTCGTTTGTGAGTATAATATTTTTAGTTGATCAAATTATTATTCTATGATATCGGTAAAGCTGATATCCTGATTTGGTCCTTTCAACCAGATTATAGAGTTTAAACTTTATTCTGTTTACAATGTTGTTATGTTGTCAATTGCAGATATAAACTGTTACACAATGCGTTTAATTGTATTGTTTAACTTTGTATGTGATTTGAGGGAAAAATGGCTTCTCCAGTCTATTATTGTTTGTTTATTGAAAGCCATTGTAAGGAGATTGTTATCCAAAATTGTGCTCTTGCCTCAGAGAAAGAAGTTTTAGGGTTTCGATCCCAAAGCCGGACAAAATCTTGGGTCTCCTGCAGGTGCTCCGGTTTCCCTCAGTACCTAAATCAGGCAGCAGTATGAATCTAGTGAGTGAATGATGGTGGTGGTTAGAGGCGGATGGCAATGAATAGAGAGTTCAGTGCTGCAAAACTTTGTGAATAGCCTTAAGAAATGAAAAATAAGTGTTTTTGTGTGCACTTTGGTAATAATGTTGTGTGTAATTTGTTATTGGCAAACTCTTTTGAGTTGTTCCTTGCCAATACACGAGGGTTGAAGGACAGTGATGATCCGGGACATTTAAGGACATTTATTACGGACAGCTAGTGGTCATCCCGCTCCCTATAGACCAAATGAATTATTTAAAATCAATGACTAAATAAATAATAATTATTTTTTCAATGTATGTATAGGTCGCTGTATAGTGTATAGTATAGTGTCCCTGTAGTAATTCTGATACATTGGTGCTTAAAGGGTTAGTGGAGCTCAGGATTTGGCTGCAGTAAACAGAAGAGAAAGCCTTTGTGGTGTCTGTAAACAGCATTAGCCTATAATACACTAATCTCCTTCACACTGAGATGGTCTTAAAGGTACTCCATCGTTGTGGTCGAGCTCAGCAACTATTTTTACTCGAGAGGACACCCACGCGCACTCACACCACACACGTTTATGAGGGGAAACTGCAGCTGTTTGTATTTTATTTCACTTTTAAATATTATACAAACAAGCTCCTGCAGATACAATCAATCACACATGAAGGTAGAAGGCAGATGTCAAATAACTTTGATTTTGTTCAAAGATCTAGCTAATGTCACATGACGAAAGGTCTCAGGCGTCTTGTTCCTCTATAAGCACTTCCTGCTTTCACTAGACAGCATTACAACAATCTATATATATTTTTCATTTATTTAATCATTGCAATGTTTTTCAAATGACGACTTTGAAATAAGCTTTTTTGATCTCACATTTGGCATAGATAGTATAACTTAGGTTGTGCAAAAAGACAGGAAGCAAACATATTACAGGTTAAAAGTCTCTTTGTGCAGGATATATCATGTACAATTGTGGCTATAGCAGTGCAGGTTATATAGATAGAGCAATCAGGCCCTGTATAAGTCTAGAATCAAGAACTATTCTGGGCTTTTCCGTCTAACTTAATGTCACAATTTGTTTTTTCCAAATTCCCTTCCTGTCATTTCAAACCATCACGTTACATCGTATAACATATATTGTAAAACTAGGCCAGTATCGCTCTCAAGGGACCACTCTTCTGCCTTTCCACCTCCTCCTCATTGCTTCTCATCATCACCGCAGCAAGTTTTATTTTTATCTCTTACACTCACATGCCAACGTGCTCTGCTTACCGCTCCTCAGTATGCGACCAGACCTGAACAACGACTGCCATAATGCCTTCCTTCCTATTTGACAAGCTTTCATTTTTCTAACACACTTCCTCATTTCCACAGCATTGCCGACAGCAAAACCAAGCACCTAAAGTCGCCCAACGGCAGTCCGGCTCACCGCACTATTGCAACGCCGCAGAAGCAGACCGGCTCGGACGACAGGATCCAGCCACCGGACGCCGAGGGGAAGCCACGAGATGCGGCGAAACCAGCCACGAATGGAGTGGTAGCTCATACGGACAAAGTGAAGTCAGACGGTTGTAGTAGTACGAATGCTGAGAGTGAGGCTGTGAGGACTGAGGAGAAGGGGGTAGTGAATGGGCAGAGGGGCAGCGAGGAGCAGATGGAAGCGCACTCGCCTTCCTGCTTCAAAGGGACAGATGCGTCTGACAATGAAGACAAAATCCAACCTCGGCTTGAAGAAGTCAGCACGCAACCCAAGGTAAGCACACACAACAAGTCGGCCAGCATTGTTCTCATGCTTATCTACCCTCGGTGAATGTGGAGTCTTTTTATCAGCATGTTGCAGCTCACTTATACCCATGTTCTACACTTTACTAAATGTGCTAATCCCATGTCCTTAATTAGGGCTGCATGATTCAGAAAGTGCAGCAATGATTCAGACAACCTTTGCAATTATGATCTGACATTACAATGGAGGGAAATTATCATAGTGCACAAGTAGAACTCAAATCTAAGAGAGAAATGTTGAAGTTATGACAAGAAATGACAAGAAAATGATCTCTTTAAATCATACTGTGCTTAAAACGGAATTATTACAGACTGGACTGGACTGGTATTCAATCTGACTGCACTCAAAAGAAATGAGACACTACCTTATTTAATCTCTCATTTGCCTATTTTTGACCTTTGTGGTGGCCCTTGTAGTTCTGTTTGTAAGTCTGTTGTTGTTCTAGACACAGAAATAGCCAGATGTATGCGAGAGTTCATTTGCAAAAACAGATCTTGGTTGACAAAATATATCAACTGGTTGTATTCTTCCTGTTATAACCTTTAAAGGGTTTTGTTTTTGGCAGTAGCGTAGAAAGGTTTCGCTCAAGAAGATGTGAAACCTGATTTTTACTGCACTGAAATGTATATAGCTTTACAAAAAAGTTAAAAAACTAGTTGTGGCAGAGAAAATGTTAAGCCTTTTACATGTTTTTCTAATAGCACGTGTCTGTTTTTGCAAATGCACAAATCATATGCAACAAGATCATTTGCTGCTCAGGAAAGAATGTCACATAAATACTTGCAGCCACTAAAATTGTGATTTTGATTTTATTAACCGAGTAATTTATACTATCCTGTGGGTCTGTGTTAATGTCTGAATAGAAAGAGAGATTTATTATTGAAATTAATGTTTAGCATTTATTATAATATATATTTATTGTCATTGTTATCTAACAGGAACTATGTTGTGCACACAGATTGTAAAAACTAATCTTTTGCACGGAACTCCTTCGTCAACGTGGGACTTTCTTATTTTACACAAATGTTAGAGCTACATTTTAAAGAGACATCACTCTTTCAGGTTTTTCATCCCTTGGACCACAAAAAACAAACTAAGCAATCAAATCCAGGTCTATCGGTACTTGCTCCTTCCTCTAAATGTTTTTGTGTATACATGCATGTATTTTTTGCCTCTATCACATCTATAAATCTGATTTTTAGATTGAAAAGAGTAAAATAGATTACCACCCCAGTCCAAAGCATCAAATAATAACACGTTTTTGTTGTTTTTTTACGAATAAGATGAAGGGAGCATGTTGTCGGCTGATTTGTCCACAAAAATACTACTACAAGACAAACAAAATGTGTTATTTGTAAAAAGGTTCCCCATTATTTAAATGTCAGGTTTTATGGCTCCATTGTTCGCAGCTGTGGCTCTGTGTGTGTCCCTAGTATTGAGTTACAACAGTACAAATGCGTCTGTCATTTGTCCCAAAAGAGGAATTTCCTTCTGGAGCCGGAACACATGCCCCAGACAGGAGCAGCTGAGTTCAGGGATCCGCTTCCGTGTCAGCGTTCGAGGCCGTCATTATAAACATACCAGGAGTAAATACAGATGTTCACGTCACTACTGTACGATCATTCCTTGTGTGGCGCTTATAATCCCCCGGGACCTAGGTACCGGTGGTGGCATAAGGTCCAGGTACTGAAGGTGGCATAAGGGTGAAGTTTAGATGAGAGCGTGGATAGAAGTTCGAGGAGGATGCGGGGAGGTGATGGTTGCGAAGTGTGAGTAGACAAAAGTGACTCCTCCAGAACAACTCCTTGTGAATTATGGAAAAAGGGGTTAGATGTTGGGAAGTTTCCGCTTTTTACTAGCTGGCTTAATCGCCGTAGGTTGTATGATTGGCCGAGGGTAACGGTTTTGATTGGCTGCAGCAGGTAGCCTACCGGATTGAATCTCCGCAAGCTTCATTTCTATGGCCACATTAGTGTTGGAATTGGATGCCCCCTCCTCAAATGTTCCAACGGTCTATCCCTGAGCCTCACTCTCAGGTGCTCCTTCAATACCCTTCATAGCTATAGTCCAGCATTTTCCATATCCTCGTGGCAAGAGTGAGACACAACCTCTGTGTGATGTGGGCCGTGGGTAGTGTCCGGAAACGCACGTCTGACCCAGCGCTGTCTCTTTTGTCTCGTCTGTTTTGAAATGCATCTTCAGAACTGATAGATACACTCGGCCTGTGGCTAGAATTCTTTTATTCGCTTATTGTTTATACCAGGTGTCCCCAACCTTTTTCACCCAGAGAGCTACTTTCCTGGGATGATAAAGGCAGAGAGCTACTCCTTTCAGCTCTGGGAAAAATATGGTGATATATGGTGTTAGAAAGTCTGATGTTAGGTGCAGTCATTATTTATCTTTGCATATTTCTTACTGGCGCATTTACAACAATATAATGAATGATACAATGTAAAATAGTTAGTATATTATTTGATGTATTCATTTCTAAATCCTTTGGCGAGCTACCTGGAAAGAGGTGGTGAGCTACTGGTGGCTCCTGAGCTACAGGTTGAAGACCCCTGGTTTATACTTACATGTATTCTGTTCTAAAATAAGATGGGATGAGGACAGTAGGAACGAGGAGCACACGGCACAAGATTTCTGAACAATAACTCTATACTTAAGTGAAATAACAATAAAATCTCTAACTTTAGCATAATGAATAATAAATAATAAATCAGTAAATCAGTCACATTGTTATTGCACATATAAGTAAAGTGACAGTATATTGCACATTCTGACATTACAAAATAAAAGTAGGTATTAATTAAAATATAAATTGGAAAGGTGCAATGCTACTTTCTTCACCACCTGCTGGTCACCATGGAGATTAGTCTGAAACAGTATGGCACTAAACCCATGCATCCCATGGTATTCGGCCCCCTTGAACCTTTCAACATTTCGCCACATTTCAGGCTTCAAACATGAAGATAAAAAAATTTAATTTTTTCTCAAGAATCAACAACAAGTGGGACACAATCGTGAAGTGGAACGAAATGTATTGGATAATTTAAAAAATTTTAACAAATAAAAAACTGAAAAGTGGGGCGTGCAATATTATTCGGCCCCCTTGCGCTAATATTTTGTACAGCCACCTTTTGCTGAAATTACAGCTGCAAGTCGCTTGGGGTATGTCTCTATCAGTTTTGCACATCGAGAGACTGGAATTCTTGCGCATTCTTCCTTGCAAAACAGCTCGAAATCAGTGAGGTTGGATGGAAAACGCTTGTGTACAGCAGTCTTCAGCTCTTTCCACAGATTCTCGATTGGATTCAGGTCTGGACTTTGACTTGGCCATTCTAACACCTGGATACGTCTATTTGTGAACCATTCCATTGTAGATTTGGCTTTATGTTTTGGATCATTGTCCTGTTTGAAGATAAATCTCCGTCCCAGTCTCAGGTCTTTTGCAGACTCCAACAGGTTTTCTTCCAGAATGGTCCTGTATTTGGCTCCATCCATCTTCCCATCAATTTTAGCCATCTTCCCTGTCCCTGCTGAAGAAAAGCAGGCCCAAACCATGATGCTGCCACCACCATGTTTGACAGTGGGGATGGTGTGTTCAGGGTGATGAGCTGTGTTGCTTTTACGCCAAACATATCGTTGTGCATTGTGGCCAAAAAGTTCAATTTTGGTTTCATCTGACCAGAGCACCTTCTTCCACATGTTTGGTGTGTCTCCCAGGTGGCTTGTGGCAAACTTTAAACGAGACTTTTTATGGATATCTTTGAGAAATGGCTTTCTTCTTGCCACTCTTCCATAAAGGCCAGATTTGTGCAGTGCACGACTGATTGTTGTCCTATGGACAGACTCTCCCACCTCAGCTGTAGTTATCTGCAGTTCATCCAGAGGGATCATGGGCCTCTTGGCTGCATCTCTGATCAGTCTTCTCCTTGTTTGAGATGAAAGTTTGGAGGGACGGCCGGGTTTTGGTAGATTTGCAGTGGTCTGATACTCCTTCCATTTCAATATAATTGCTTGCACAGTGCTCCTTGAGATGTTTAAAGCTTGGGAAATCTTTTTGTGTCCAAATCCGGCTTTAAACTTCTCCACAACAGTATCTCGGACCTGCCTGGTGAGTTCCTTTGTCTTCATGGTTCTCTCTGCGCTTTAAACAGAACCCTGAGACTATCAAAGAGCAGGTGCATTTATACGGAGACTTGATTACACACAGGGGCATTCTATTTATCATCAGTCATTTAGGACATTGGATCATTCAAAGATTCTCACTGAACTTCTGGAGTGAGTTTGCTGCACTGAAAGTAAAGGGGCCGAATAATATTGCCTGAAATGTGGCGAAATGTTGAAAGGTTCAAGGGGGCCGAATACTTTTGCAAGGCACTGCATGTACTTTGGCACGTTGAATGTTCACATAGTGCTCTACATCAAATATTAAATTCCGTGGTTCATTTTTTTTGCATACATATTGCATATATATTTTGAGGCATCTTTAATGTAATTCTAAGCTAACATTAAATAAGCCAGACATTAAACCTGAAGCACCTTTGCTATCTGTTATCTTTTACATACTAAGAGATTATTGACAGAGTTCTGGTCCTCTCTTTAGAACGGAAAAGGCTGATCTTTAGATGTGATGGGGCAAAAAACATGAATTACTAAGAACTACTGTAGTTACATAGACATAGTTATTTTTGTTGTGGTTTCAAAGTTAGGTCTTGAGGCTCTTATGTTGGCAAGATCTGTTCTTCACGAAGGCTGCACTGAGCCATTTCAGTGCTGCTGGTTTGTTGATGTATTTGCTCTGGTTCTGCTTCTTCCCTGTTTTCATTTCCTGTTACGAGAGGCTAGACTTCATGTGAACAGTCAGAAAACTAAATCAGAAACAAAAGGAAAACGAAAACATGATGGTATTCTGTTTGGGCCTGAATGCTTATGTCTATCAATATAATACATCTGGACAGTAGCAAACATGTATTTATGAATGAAAATGTTTGAATTTCACGTTTTACTTTACCCCAAATTGAAGTGTTATTACTCAGGTCTTCATAATTTCATAACGAAACATGTATAAATTCCCTCATTTTAATAAACCTGGTAGAAAACCAACTCACTTCTTTCAGAATCACGGTGATTTGAATGAGAAATTTTGTATACTGCAAAAAGGTATGAAAAATAAGTCAAAAATTAAAGTGGTCATGTTTTAAAAATATATAAGAAATGTCTCCCTTGGAATGAGAAAATAAACAGTTTTTGGACTAAGATTAAATTGTTTTGTCCTATATTGGCAAATCGTACTCAAATTAAGATCAAAACCACTCAATTGATGCAGAATTACCTCATATTTTTTCATTTTTTGCAGTTTAGTTTCAGAATTCTGAGAGTCCTAATGTTAAACTTGGCAATAACATGTCAGGTTTTTTGTTTTTTACAGGAAACCAATGAGCAGAAGTTGTTTAAAATCGCCAGCGAGCTCCTTCACACAGAGAAGGCGTATGTGGCGCGGTTACACCTGCTGGATAAGGTCAGAACAGAGGCCATCTCTGAGCAGAAGACAGTTTATCTGTGGAGGAAGTGACCGTCTGTGTGTGTTTTTGTGCAGGAGTTCTGTGCCAAACTCCTGGTGGAGGCCAACAAAGGCACGTTTCCTGTGGACGTGGTCAAAAGCGTCTTCTCCAACATCACCTCCATTCACGCCTTCCACAGTCAGTTCCTGCTTCCGGATCTGGAGAAAAGAATGGGGGAATGGTGCGTATGTCACTGTGGTACATATACACAGGTGGCGAAAGTCGTCAGTACGGCTGTGTCAATAACCAGTCTCATTATCAAAGTATACAAAACAAGTGAGAGACACCAGTCATAGGTGGAAGCTCAGAAAGTTCAAATATTTTTCAAAAGTTTATTTTTAAATTCATGTTAAAATGGGAAACTGGTTCAATGTTTCATGTGACATATGTGTATATTTATGCAGCATATGCACATTTTTTTTCTTAAGTGTTAAACTTAAGTATGCGCTTTGAAAAAAAAAGTATGTAACTATGCATTTACAAGTATGTGCTTTTTTATGTGTACTTAAATAAAATATATGTATGTTTTTCCATCAATATTGACAATATTGTGGCTTAGAATATTAGAAATCAAACATGTATAGGAGCAGATTTAAATTCTTCACTTATGATTTCATGTCCATTTCACTTTGGAAAAACATTCTCCTATGTATTATACGCAATCGTGTATTTTTAAATTCTGCTAAAGTCGTCAGAATAGATAACCAAAATCCAATCTCTGTATCGTTGCAAATACAGTATTATAGTGTTAAGAGATAAGAAATCCTTTATTTGTCCTACAGTGGGGAAATTTCAATGTTGTAGCGCACATACAGGACAGCAATAGGAGATCACAAAATATAAAATTAGAGAAGCTGCTATAATTCTTAGCTATCTGTAAATGCTTCAATATCAACATATCAATATATCCCTATCTCTCTAGATAGTGCGACGTTTTATACATATAGGGCAAGATAAGTAGTTATTAGGTATTATCTTATAAATATGGATACTTATGTGTTTGGTGTGTTTGTCTGCTTCAGGGCCTCCACGCCTCGCATCGGGGACATCCTTCAGAAACTCACACCCTTCCTCAAAATGTACGCTGAATATGTGAAGAATTTCGACAAGGCCATGGACGTGCTGAAGCAGTGGAACGACCGCTCGCCTCCGTTCAAAGCTATTATTATGGAAATCCAGGTACGCGCATGGATCAAGTGAGCCAGACTAAATATTAGGTGGAAGAAGCTTGAACAAACACACAGGCAATGCGAAAATGTGGCCCTAGAAATATCATTTAAACTCTAATGTTATGCTTTCGTCTTCTGTTATTTAAGTAAGTAAGTAAGTAAGCTTTATTTATATACCGCCTTTCACAGACCAGAGTCACAAAGCGGTTTACAATTGTTATTTTTGGGCACTTGTCCTCTCACTCCTCACAGAGATGGGAGCGGGGTAAGTGAATTTGTAAGTGAATTCATTTGTAACCCACATTTTTCTGCTTTTAAACACAAGCAGGTCAGGTTATTTCACTAAAACACAGTACGGATGATTTTTATTTTCTCCGACATAATTTTTCTCGAATGTTGATGTTTATTTTTTGATTCCCTGCTTGGTCATGGGCAGCAGATATGACAGAGATAGTTACCTAGCAACCACTAAGTATGAAAGGATCAAAGCTAGTCGCATTTGCACAATAGATAATGAATTGACAAGTAGAAACTCAAAACAACACCACCTTGTTTAATCATGTACATGTTTCCTCTACCTACGTCTTCTATTTTTGATCTTTGTTACTTCCTGTATGTGTGTGTACTCTTTCCTTCAACCTGACGGATAGAGCGGTGCAATATTTGAATTACAAGCGATACATGGTTTGTATTGCAATATTTTTCCCCACAAAATATATCAATGTGTATGTCAGAGCTGTAGTGCCGCTCGTGGTTTCTCCCGCCGTCTTGTGTTTTGTTCTTTCCAGCCATTCGACCAAGAAAGTCTGTGAGCGGCGAATTTTAACGACTATGCATGATTTACACATACAGTTATTGCACATCTTTGCGGCACTAATATTGCACTAGTCATTATGAGGATCACAACACTTTCTATCTATGCTACCAAACACCATTCCACTCTATCGTTGAATTCCAAAGGCTCCCTCTACGATTGTTAACATATATTTTTACCAGCAAAAGTAAAAATATCTGTAAATTTGACTCAATATTTAGATTTAGGACAATTATAAGCAGAAACAGTCACATGCACTTAACCCTTTAAGGTTCACTCTTTGAAGTTTTGGGATTTTCTATGATGTAGGAGCACTATTAATACAAATAATTAGTCTTTATGTTTATTTCATCATCATTATTATTATTATGGGCCTTTGACAAATGGTTGAGATGCAGCCTAAAACAAAGTGAATGGCTGAGGAAACCGTTAAAGGGGGTCTTGAATTCAAAATATTTTAATATTCCAGATTTATATATGTTTTTCCATCCTTTCAGTCACGGCCGTCATGATGATAGCAGGAGCGCTGGTGTGTTCTATCCTGGTGCACACTGGGGTAGTCTTGCACAGTTATTCCAATGTGGTTTTACTGCAAATGGCAAATACAATCTTGAATCTTGAATCTTGAATGTGTGTGTGTGTGTGTGTGTGTGTGTGTGTGTGTGTGTGTGTGCAGAGCCAGGAGGTGTGTGGCAGCCTGACCCTGCAGCATCACATGTTGGAGCCGGTGCAGAGAATCCCACGATACGAGATGCTGCTCAAAGATTACCTGAAGAAGTTGCCCGCAGATGACCCTGACAGACGAGACGCAGAGAGTAAGAGATATTATATTGATTGCACATTTATTTCTGGTCCTATGAATACAAAAAATTACTAACGTGTTCCCAACCTGTGTTTTCAGAATCACTAGAAATTATCGCAACTGCTGCTACTCATTCCAACAGTGCAATCCGCAAGTCTGTAAGTGCAGCTAGTTTACACAGCCTTTCAGAATATTAACGATAAGAGATTTTTTTTTTACAAATATATTTCCAAAATCAGTAGTAAAAATGTTTGATTATAATTTTGGCCATAATTCCTGTAAAAGGTTTTTGAATGCAATGCCAGGGTATGGAAACTTCTGAGCACAACTGTATTCTACTGTATTCTACTGTGTTCTACTCTGTATTCAGCATAGAACTTACTCCGAGTGACTACTGTATATTCATGCATAGTTAATTACTTTTATGAAATCAAAAGAATATATTACACTGTTTTTACTTAAAATGAACAGAATTATTAGTTTGAAAAAGAAAAAAGAAAGATGTTTTCAAAGTTAATGTTGTATATAATCATGTTTTAAGAACTTGTCTTTCTAATAGAACAAGCATAAAATGTCTTGTTTTACCTGACCAAATTTTAAATGTATTCAAATCCATCTACGTATCGTCCCTTGCTCTAAAAAAACAGTTGTATCACTAGTTTTCACATGCATATATTTTAGGCCTCTGCTTTTTTCAGATATGAAAGTGACCACGATAACACCAACCTCCCTCAGCCTAAATAGTCAAATAGCGACTCATAGGATAAAAGATAAAATGTTGAAGTCAAATTATGTTGCGCCTAAAACAAAGTATTATTAATGGTGGAAAAAGTCAAGTCCCCCAGCTTTAAATTTAGACTAAGACAGGCTACTTCTGACTTTGAATGAGAAATTATACTTATATATTGTACTGTTGCAATATAGCTGCTTGTTTAATTGGAAAATCTGGTTTAACTTTAGAATATATTGAAACCAAGAAACAGTACATTTGGTATAATTATTTTCTGTGGATTAGACCACGGATCGCAACACTGTAAAACTGCTTTTCTGCAGGAAAACTTGAAGAAGCTGATGGAGATTTACGAGATGCTGGGCGAGGAGGAGGACATCGTGAACCCTTCCAACGAGTTCATCAAAGAGGGCCAGATCCTGAAGCTGGCGGCTCGCAACACGTCGGCCATGGAGCGCTACCTTTTCCTGGTGAGTGAAGCTGGAAAAAACACCACAGGGAAATATAGACGGAGAGCAGACACCGCGGGAGGCCGCCGTTACGACACGAGCGCGGGTCATTATTACACAGACGCAGAGATGATGGAATTAAGTCGTGCTTTCGGCTAATTAGCTTCCTATAAATATTTCCCATTTGCCACATTTGTGCCGCTTCATGTCGAGATAGCATGATGTAATAATCAAACTGTGGTGCAGCTTTCATTGATGCTGCTCAAATTGGTACCTGCACTAAGATGGTACGCAAAATATATATAACTACACAATACTGTATAGTCAGTTTACTGCTTATATATATATATTATGTACTGCAGCTAAAACATGTTGGCGAGGTCTTTAAACATTAACCAATAGTTTTATTTGGTAAGAAGTAAAAAATACACAATGCATTTATACTATACAGTCTCTCGTTTATTGTGGATTTTACTTAAAAAAAATAACCCACAATAAGCAGCAAAGTAGCAACCATATGTTTTAATGCTGTAAAAACCCCTCACCACACACTTCATTTACTTTTCTAACCGCCTGAACTCACGAATGCTGAAGTGTGATCACGGAGATATCAAACCTGTTAATTAATATTTTAATCACATTTAAATAACACTTGCTTAGTTTTCCCAAATGAGCATGTTGCTAGGTGTAAAGACGGCAACTCGTTAGCACCCCCTCTACAGCCTCCCAGTGATCCGTCATTAAAAAAAACTATGCAGTCCAATTCCATAGCCTTCAAACAAGCACTGGCTTCACAAACAGGGTATTTCTTCTGCTTTTGAACATACAAACAAAAGTTGAGCAGGTGAAAGTTTCGCCACAAGTGCTGTTTGAATGAAAAGTGCTGTGCTAACTTTGACTCCAATTGCACCAAACTGTGAGTGGGTGGGCCAGGAAGTCAGTATTTGGGTAAACCCGATATTGTCCTATCTCATAAACTGTGTCGTTCATTAATAGTGTTGCAAAGGGGTGGAAAATTCTCTGCAAATATCTGGTGTATTGACATTTTTGGAATATACCATATTGGAAACGAACTGGGAAGTAATTGTCATGTAATCCAATTGTATCATATCAAAACATAAATTAAAACAGAAGTCATAAGAAAACTTCCATGCTGTCTGAGGTCCTGACCTGCAGTGTGAGGGCCCCCCAGGGGACAGTCCTCGCACCGTTCCTCTTCACCCTCTACACTGCGGACTTCAGACACAACACGGACGGTTGTGTTCTACACAAGTTCTCTGACGACTCTGCCATCATCGGACTCATCTCCGAGGACGATGACGCAGAGTACAGAGGAGTTATACAGGACTTTGTGGACTGGTGTCAGCGGAACCACCTCCTCATCAACGCGGGGAAGACTAAGGAGATGGTGGTGGATTTCCGTAGACGTCACTCTGCCGCTCCAGCCCCAGTGTACATCCAGGGAAAGGGAATTGAGAGAGTGGACTCTTACAAGTACCTGGGTGTTCATTTGAATCACAAACTGGACTGGACTCATAACACAGATGCTCTCTTCAAGAAGGGCCAGAGTCGCCTCTACCCACTGAGGAGGCTCAGGTCTTTTGGAGTGCAGGGGCCACTCCTGAAGACCTTCTATGACTCTGTGGTGGCATCAGCCATCTTGTACGGTGTGGTCTGCTGGAACAGCAGCATCACAGAGAGGGACAGGAAGAAGCTGGACAAGGTCATCAGGAAGTCAAGCTCAGTCCTAAGCTGTTCCCTGGACACAGGGCAGGTGGGGGACAGGAGGGTCCTGGACAAACTAACATCTATGCTGGACCATGACTGTCACCCCCTGCAGGACACTCTCTCTGCTCTGGAGAGCAGCTTCAGTGACAGACTAATTCACCCTCGCTGTGTGAAGGAGAGGTTTCGCAGGTCTTTCCTCCCTGCTGCTGTCAGACTGTACAACGAGAATGTGAAACAGGAACTGCTGAGTCTGCACAAGTGTTTCTGATAATTCACTAGTAACTTTGTCACTAGTCACTTTACCTGTTATCAGTACTACTACAGTATTACATATCTGATATTTACTGTTATCAGTACTACTGTATTATTTCATATCTGATAATGCTGCCTTTCACCGTCACTTTACCTGTTGATATCTTACTGTATTATTCATATCCATCTGATAATTCTCCCATTCAAGTCACTTTACCTGTTGATATTATTTCTGATGTTTATTCTGCTCATATTCATATTCTCATATTCTCCGCTGCTAATGTATAATATAGACATCTGTAAATACTCCAAACCAAGTGCAATTATAGCCCAGAGTTTATCTTATTTTATTTTATTTTATCTTAAATGTATTGTCTATTATCTTAAATAATAGACTTTGATGTGTGCAATCTGAGTGCTCTTATTTCCTTTCTCTGCTGTAATGTGCGCAACAATGACACTGACATTTCTCCACTGTGAGACTAATAAAGGTTTATCTTATCTTATGCTAAATATTTTCAACAGATTAGTGCATAGAACAGAACAAGTTTTGATCATTTTATCAAACTTTTTTCATGGAGTGCACAGTAGTATTGTGGTATTTGCATTTGATTGAGGAATGAATATTAAAGTATGAATGGCTTTTGTTGTTTCATTCAAGATTAGGCTAAAATATACTTTCCTCAACTATATTTAAGTTCCCTGTGAGGAGCCAACTCAATATTGAACATTTCCAGTTTATGGAAAATCCCCAAAATTTTGCAACCCCATTCATTAGTAAAGTGTATATAAAATAACCCTTGTGTCCTGTCGTGTAGTTCAACAACATGCTGCTGTACTGCGTGCCTAAGTTCAGCCTGGGGGGGCCCAAGTTCACGGTGCGGACGCGGATCGGCATCGACGGGATGCAGGTCGCGGAAACCGTCAATGACGAGTATCCGCATACTTTTCAAGTGATGGGCAAAGAGCGGGCTCTGGAGCTACAGGCCAGGTACACACTCAGCTGATAATGGATACAGTGGTTCTGGTTCTCAAAATGGGGGCACTACATAATCTCAAGATAATAATTTGAGAAGTTTTCACAGCATTTATGTGAAATCAGGTCAAAAGAACACAATATGTGATTTAGCATGGTGTAATTGTTCCCATTATTACTTCTGTAAATGTGATTCAGAAAAGGTGGTCACATTTAAGATTTAACACAAAGTTTGAGAAAATATCCATCCATCCATCCATTTTCTACCCTTTAATCCATTTCTGGGTCAGGGGGGTGGCAATCAGAGATGCCACCCAAGTCTCATAGCACCAGCCCCTCACTGACCCTCTGCAGGTGGTGAGTCCACAGGAGGACGGCTGCTCTCTGAGTGTGAGCATAGCCTTGATCTTTCAGTGGGGGCTTTGGGCAAAGTGGGGTTAAGTGTCTTGCCCAAGGACACAACGACAGCAGTCATCAGTGGGAGTCGGTGGAGAAGGTGCAGAGGTGGGAATTGAACCCATGACCTTCTGGCCTTAAGGCCAATGCTCTACCAACTGAGCTACTGTCGCCCGTTTGTTTGAGAAAATAAATGGACTTATTTCAGCTTAAAGAAGTTATATTCAGATATTTTTGTATATAGATTTGGATATTTTGCGCTACAATAGATCTTTTTGATTGTGTGAATTGTGACACAAAACATCTTCCAATTGAAATAAATTATATAATGAAATTGTTCGTAATACTGTGAATGTAACAAGGTCAGTCAAAGTTACTGGAAATAAGAAATGAATCTTGAAGTCAAGTAATGAAAACAAAATAACACATTTGTAGTTGCACACAAATAAATGAATAAAAGATGTATTTTTGTAAATAGCAGGTTGGTCCCTTTTGTCTTCATGTTTTTTGTGAGTGTTTTAAATCCTCCAAACTGCTCGTTCATGGTCCAGTGTGTGATTACATGTAATTGTTAGTTTCAGCAAGTCATTTAGGAACGCTGCACAAACACACCCGGGTTTTCACATGAAACTCAAGGAAAACATTCTAATTTCATGGAACGCACACAGTAATTACAAACAGAAACACATTATTTGATATATATTTGTATTCCCCCCTCACAGCTCAGAGATGGACAAGGCCAGCTGGATTAAGGTCATTATATTTACCTTTTTCACAGTTTTTTTACTTTTTGGAGAACGTACATCGCCACTTATACGTTTCTATATATTTGCAGGCTCTTCGGGAAACTATTGACATTTTCCAGCAAAAGAATGAGACGTTTAAGAATGCCTCAAAAGACGTGGAGGTTTTGGTAAGTGTTCTTTAAGCCTTCTTCATGTGAGAAGTGAGCTCTGATACTGTTGCTGATATAATCCATCTTGACATTTATCACAGAAATATATTAATTTTTGGCTCTCCTTCAATCATAAAAAAGGGAAAGTTGATATTATATGAATTGATATTTGCAATAATTACTTTCTGAAATGATTTTAGAATAAGCTACAACTTTCTCCTATGTTACTAATGTATTTTGTAATGAATTATTCAATGATCTGTTTTGCAGAAGGATGAGTTGGGGAAGCGCGCCCCTCGCTGGATCCGGGACAATGATGTCACCATGTGTATGAAATGCAAAGAGAATTTCAATGCACTGACACGCCGCCGACACCACTGCAGAGCCTGTGGATATGTAAGTCCTTTGTCCTTATACTCTTGAGTTTGCTGTTTTTTGGTACAAATGGCTCACACCTTCCTCCCACAGTTTTTTTATTATAGTTTTTACCCTCTCCAGGCAGGCGTTGCAGATTTGCAACAACTTCCTTTCTTATTACCTAACTACTCCACATCCATACTTTTGACCCTTATTTACTAATTTCCACTGCTGCACTTAGTGGAGCTTTAGCAAAACACACCTTTCCATCTGCTCACCAGGGGGCGGAGCTTTCTCTCTTCCAAAATGTCTTCTTAGTTTCACCAAAACTGATCAATTTCAAGTCAGTATCACTACCAACCTCCAATAATTTGTAACCAAAACTGCATACAATGAAAGATGAATATATATAGATACAGTACATAGTCAATTAGTAGATTATATCTCTTCTGGGTTTTTTCCCAAGGTCATCTCTATTTGCCACAGCAGGCTAATGTTGCAAATCTGCAACATCCCAGAATGCATTGTCTGTGAAGGTCTCTCTCTCTAAAAAAGTCAGAATTGTATATTACTATCCCATATGATTCTCTCCAAACATCAAATTTTTCCTTTGAAATTGAATTGGGCCCTGAGTGTTTTAATGTCTCACCATGGTTCTGACTTGTTTTCTTACCGTATGATACAACAATAATACACAAACCACAGAAGCATTTATAACCAGTCCTGTGTCTCTTGTTGAAGGTGGTGTGCTGGAAATGCTCTGATAACAAAGTCGCACTTCAATACGACAACAACAAGATCAACAAAGTTTGTCAAGACTGTTACCGAATCCTGAAGGGAGTCACAGTGTCGGAGGAGAACAAGAAGAAAGGCATTCTGGAGGTACGGCCACAAAAATATCTGCTGGTCGGCAAACGTCATATTCATGAAAGCCATTTTAATATGCTGTGGTTTTATCTCTTTGTGTAGATCGAGGCAGCAGAGTTTTCAGCCAACAGCATCATGAGCGGCTTCCTTCAGTACTGTGAGAAGAGCAACAAGCCGTGGCAGAGGGTGTGGTGCGTCATCCCCGAGAAGGAATGTTTCGTGCTCTACCTCTACGGAGCGCCGCAGGTACTCATCCATTTGGCCTGGTTCCACACACACAGATGTATATAGATGGACAATGCTAACACCTCTAGCTCAGGCACGTCAAACTTAAGAATGAAAAAACCTTCGAGACCATTTTTAGTGGCTGACGAAATGATTAAATTATCATATCAGAGAGATTTGCAGCTTTGATGGTGATGGGCAAGTATGGCATGTTATAATTAATTTTTAAGCCAATTATACAATATGCATTATATCTGTTCCAAAATGTTAACTAAAATGTACTGTAAGTTGAAGTTATAGTTACTTAATGATTTATTATTTTAAAGGAAATATATCTCTTCTTGATATTAAGCCCAGTTGAGGTTGAATCCAAATCTACTTGAAAATAATATCCAGACTCATGTCAAATACAGTTAATTTGTTGAAACACAAAAATATGTTTAAAAAAAAACTCACACTCACCATTTTGGGCTCTCTGTGATCCTGGGGTTTATATTTTGATATCGTCTTTGTCAACAACCATCTGGTGACAGGGCCAAACACACACATAGTGCATTACATTTGACTGAATCACATGTAATTGTTTCTAGTTGAATGATCATACCTTTATTAGTCCCACAATGAGAAAAATTACAGACTTCTGGCAAATACTTTTGAAGATCCGGAAACATAGACCTTACTTCATAGAATTTCAACAATAACATTCAACAGAAAAACATTTCAGAGCCGTTACCAGGGTGAGGATGATGCAGGATGGAAACAGAGCAGACAGACCGTGGCCCTGCCTGGAACCAACCAAGTCCAGGCAGAAGGTCACGCTCTGGTGACAGGAGAACAGACATGCACACACTCAGGCCCGCTCAGTGGAAGAAAACGCTCTCTTTCAAAGCCCCATAACACACGGGCTTTACGGGCGGCACGGTGGCTGAGTGGATCGCTCTTTCGCTTCTCAGCAAGAAGGTCCTGGGTTCGAATCCCGGTTGGAATAGGGCCTTTCTGAGTGGAGTTTGCATGTTCTCCCCGTGTCTGCGCAGGTTTCCTCTGGGTACTCCGGTTTCCCCTACCACTAAAAACATGTACAATAGGTCTGGCGTGCGACCCATCTCCCATCTCCGTGTGGAGTGAGAGACAAATGCCCACAATTGTAAACCGCTTTGTGACTCTGGTCTGGACTCTGGACCTTTAAATCAGTACTCAAAACCTTCTTTTCAAACAAGCTTCTCCGTAAACCCCTTTTTTATTTTTATTGTATTTTATTCCCCATGTGAAGCGTCTTTGAGTTACCAAAAAAGCGCTATACTAGTTTGATGTATTATTATTAACAAAAAACAGTCTTTCACAACAATAATTGAATTCACTAACACTTGTGACAATATCAAGCCATAACAGTGACTTACACACACCCCAAAATGTATTAAATCAGATTAGAACGCTCCCTCCCCTCATTACCTCCACTTATTCCTTATCTGTATGAATTTCATGTAAATATTGATTTGCATTGATTCCGTCTAATGCAGTTTGTCACTTTCGATCTTGATGCTTCCAATGAAGATTAAAAAAGAGCCGTAACCAGTCGTCACCTCCAGAGTGTAGTCAGCTCCCACGCTTATTTATTCTTAACATTTCTTTGCGTTTGTGCAGGACGTGAAGGCACAGTGCTCCATCCCTCTGCTGGGTTACATCGTGGACGAGGCCCCGCGCCCCTCAGACCCCCCGTCCAGCTTCCGCCTCACGCAGTCCATATCCGTGCACAACTTCGCCGCGGACACCGAGGACCTGAAGCAGCGCTGGCTCAAAGTCATACGAGTGGCGGTGACGGGGGACACGTGCCCTCAGCAGAACGGCAGCAGCATCACAGACAATAACAACACAACACAGGAAGCGGTCACAGACACAGACACCACATAGGAGAAGATTGCACGATTGACTACGAAAACACGGAAAATACGTACACTTGCAATGATATATTTCCGTGTTTGTGACTGGATCCTGTTTAATTGCTGGATTTGGAGAAGACACATCTGGTACAATCATCAACACTAGTGTGAAGAAGAGGGATTTCTGGCCGTTTGTTCTAATGTTGTAAAACTTTAACTGTAATCCTGCACATGGGATTTAGAGCTTTTAGCGTCGAGTTTCAGCCTTGTAAAATATCGCATGTACATAAGAGGTTCTGAAGCGTTTTTATAGCAACGTGCTTAAATGAAACTATACAGTATTTGTCGTTTGCCCGCGATGTCTGGATTTCATTGTTCTCTTTGGTTTTGAACGTTGGACTCTATGTGCCTGTTGTTCAGAAGCGTCGCTGTTAACCCACCTGAGCCTTCGATCTTATTGGGTGATACTATTAAGTAATATATTATTTAAGTTATGTACAAATTCAGTTTAGGTGTACATGTTCAATGTAGGCCCAGTTTAGCAGGCTGTTCCGACAAATGAATCAAACTTTAACAATCATAAGGCTTGGAACTTAAATATGAGAACACACACACTCACATCCCGAAGGAAGTTTTTTTTTTTTAGCGCAATCACAGCTATTGTTAGCGAGATGGTGCAAGAAATTGTAAATGTTAAATGGCTGTAATTAATTGTATTATTTATAGTAATTTATAGAGGAGCATGATCTGACATAGCACATGTTTTCCATTGTCAGCTACTACATGTATTTTTACTTCGACAAAATTTTCGAGAGAATGGATATGTGCCTATACTTTTCTACATAAACCATTGCAATGCTGGTGCTCTCCATTCTCAGTATTCAAATAAACAGCACAAAGATGTACCTGGTTAACAATTCTGAATGTAAAAATCAAACTAACCCTCCCAAAGGAAGGAACATATTTGCACTTCTGAGTCAAGAGTGTATTTTCATCAAAATAAAACTAAGCTAAACCAGGTTTATGGAGCCCAAATCGTGTTTCTTTGTGTAAAATATAATGAATGTGTGACTTGGATGGAGTTGATGATTAAAAACATTTTACAACAAGATATTTTAAACAATATAGAAAACATTTTATTTGTCCTGCTACATAAATCAGGAATCAAATTTGCCGTTGGTAAAAACTTCATACACATTTTTAGATTTCAACAAATGAATTCTAGATTGGCATTACAGATATTGAAGTAAATGTCCTCAAACTCTGGAAAATCAGTCTGTAAAAGGCCCTCTGCTGTCAGAGTAATGACATGGAGTCGGTCCATTTCCCCTTCAGCTCTTGGTCGGTCGGACAAGGCCGCGGATCCGGCGCACCAGGGCCTGGATGAAAGTATAGCGTGATCGGACCTGGCTGTACAAGGCCTCCACCTCCAACAGCTTCCTCTGCAGCGCCTCTCCAAAGCCCGCCGCCATGTCTCCTTTGAGCTGCATTCAGAGAAAAACGGTCAGGTGTTGCTGGTGCAACTGTGCGGACACGATAAAGAAACTTACCAGGTCCAGATCTGATTGGCTCACACGAGAAAGACCACGACTGCCACCAGACTGCAGCCCACTAAACACGTCTACAGAAAAGGAACGATTAGTTTCTTCATTCAAAGGCTGTAGGCCGCCATTGCTGCATTGACAATATTCCTTACCATCTCTGAGCCGTGATCTGTATAAACTGGATCCAGGCATCAGAGTGTCTTTGGGGTCATTGGGAGTACAGTGTAGCAAGTAGTACTCCAGGTGGCGCCAGAAAACAAACAAACAAGTTTCAATGATATCTGGCCTCAAGTCAAGGCTTAATGAAAAACAATGTTGTGCAATATTGTATCTCTTGCTACATGTTTGTACCTATAGACCTGGAGAAAATACATTTCTAATCAATATAAGGATACACGAGCATAGTCCCAGGAGCTTGGCTCTGTTGTTCACAAGTTGGACGAGACGTTTCTTTGCCAGCAGACTTCTTTGAACTGAAGAAGTTTTCTCAACTGCTCCTGGACCAGCTACAAGGCCTTGGCACAGCTGTATAAAAGAACAAAGTGTTGGTGGTTACGACCTCTTAAAAGAACCACGGAGTACAGTTCATTTAATGTAAAGTAGTCCAAACGTAGCACCTCCTTCAGCTCCTCAGGGGGCAGTTGATCCAAACTCTGCAGTTTGCTCAGACTCTGTCTGTGGCTCTGGTGAAAGCGGAAGAAGTCTGTAGCTGTGTTCTTGAGCAGGTACAGCACCAGGCCCAGGCTTGGAGCTCGTGAGGACGACATAAGAGGCACTGAAGACAAATCTGGAATAACATTCATGTCAGCTTTAGTGAACAAACAGTCAGATCCTGCGAACATGTAGAACATGTTTACTGACCTGATCGGCCTCCGTCTCTGCCCGCCGGCTCGCTGCCAGACGGACTGAAGAGGCAGATACTGAACTGAGCCTGGGAGCAGCTCTGCAGCAGCAGCGTCTGGCAGTACTCCATGATGTTTGCACAAACCTACAGAAACACACACTCAGTTCACAGTCTAGAATTGTGGAAGTTTGTCGCCGTTATAAAGTTAAGTTTTATTGGGGAGGTCTTGTTGAGCCGACCTGCTGCATGGCCACCTCCATCTCCTCTCTTTGTTCAGCTGATTCTCCAGGTGCGTTGATCTCTGCCTGTTTCAGTAATCGCTCACGTTCACTTCCAGCAAGGCGACTGAGCAAAGACAGACTCAGGCGCTACAAAAACAAAAGTACAATTAAAGCCGCAAGCGGCGTCGAACGGCCCTCGCCGGACCGCGCGACTCCCCGCACCGCACGCACCACCCCGTGCCAAGCCACCCCGCACCACGCCTCCCTGCACCACGCCTCCCTGCACCACGCCGTCCCGCATCAAGCCGCCCCGCACCAAGCCGCAACACGCCGTTCCACAACGCCCCGCACTACGCCGCACCACACCGTACCACGCAGCACTACGCAAAGGAGGTGGCGCCGCCGTGTGATGATTTGTTTCCGTAGCCATAGAAGATTGTTAGTCAAATTGTAAGGAATATGATAAGCAGAGCTGGTATGGCTCCCCATGTAAACTTTGACTCAGTCTTTAGGGGGCGCTAATGGGCCAATTTCAAATATTTCACTTTCACCTGACCTAAACCCTGGAGTTGAACAATGGATTCAAGTTTAATGCAAATCAGACTCTCTTTGTGCAGACGGGAAAAAAATGAATGTTGTCAAAAACGGCCAAAAAAACCCTCACATTTTTCCGCTTCGCTGCTCAAACAACGTTTCACTGATCAAAATTCCCTGAAGTCATTTTGAAGGTACATGTGTTGAGATGATTTGGAACAATTTTGAGGCCAATCGGTGAAACGGCCGAGGAGGAGTCGCTTTCCAACCGACGTGTATGAAAATGATTGGTTTTCATTTTTCCATTTTACAATGAAATTTATGGGCTACCTGTTTGTCAGAGGGCTTAGCCATAATACAATTTTTTCCATGTCTTGACTTGAGGAACATGTGTTCCAAATTACATGGGTCTACGACAATTTTGACCTCGAACCCCTCCCATAGGCATTTTTAAATTGGCTGTTGTAGGTGGCGCTATAGAGCCAATTTCAATTTTTTTACTTTCAAATGACCTAGACCCAAGAGTTGATCCATGGATTCAAGTTTTGTGCAAAGCAGACTTTGTATGTGCACACGGAAGCAATTTTTCATTGTCAAAAACTGAAAAAAAATACGCCACTTTTTGGCGCTCCGTTGCTCAAACAACATTTTACTGATCAAAAGTCTGTGAAATCAAAATGACGGTACATGTGTTTAGACGATGTGGAGCGATTTTGAGGCGTATCGGTGAAACGGCCGAGGAGTCGCCGCTTTCCAACCGACACGTGTGAAAAGGTCATGTTTCATTTGTCCATTTTGAAGTGAAATTTATGGGCTTCCTGTTTGTCAGGGGGCGGGGCCATAATAACTTTTATTTCATGTCTCTAGAAGAGGAACATGTGTACCAAATTTCATGCCTATACATCAAACTTGACCTCAAAACGCTCCCATACTGAAAACTTTGACCCCATCTGTAGGTGGCGCTAATGAGCCAAGTTAATTTATTTCACTTTCAAATGGCCTAGACCCTAGAGATGAACGATTTATTAAAGTTTTGTACAAATCAGACTTTGTATGTGAAAACGGCAGAAAATTTGATGTTGTAAAAAAACTGCCAAAAAAAGGTCATTTTTTGCCGCTCCGCTGCTCAAACAACGTTTCACTGATTAAAATTCCCTGAAGTCATTTTGAAGGTACATGTGTTGAGATAATTTGGAGCAATTTTGAGGCCAATCGGTGAAACGGCCGAGGAGGAGTTGCTTTCCAAGCGACATGTATGAAAATGATTGGTTTTCATGTTTCCATTTTGCAATGAAATTTATGAGCTTCCTGTTTGTCAGAGGGCTTAGCCATAATTACATTTTTTCCATGTCTTGACTTGAGGAATATGTGTACCAAATTACATGGTTCTACGGCAATTTTGACCTTGAACCCCTCCCATAGGCATTTTTAAATTGGCTGTTGTAGGTGGCGCTATAGAGCCAATTTCAAAATTTGAACTTTCAATTGACCTAGACTCAAGAGTTGAACCATGGATTCAAGTTTTGTGCCAATCACACTTTGTTTGTGCAAACGGAAAAAAATATTCTATTGTCAAAAACTGAAAAAAAATACACCACTTTTTGGCGCTCTGCTGCTCAAACAACGTTTCACTGATCAAAATTCCCTGAAGTAATTTTGATGGAACATATGTTGAAATGATGTGGAGCGATTTTGAGGCGAATCGGTGAAACGGCCGAGGCTGGTTTGATGTTTGTGTGAGGTGTACATTTGCAATGAATGGGGAGCGTTTCTTCGTCGCCACGGCAACTGGGTTAAAAATAAGCCTTGGACCCAATTGACTTTTTGAATCAAGAGGGCAAAACAGATGTATGTGAAAAATTTCAAACATTTTGAAAAAACTAAATTTGAAAATGCCCATCTAAAACTTTGAAATAGTCTGTAGGGGGCGCTAATGTGTCAATTTGAATAAATTCACTTTCAAATGACCTAGACCCTAGAGTTGAACAATGTATTAAAGTTTTGTGCAAATCAGACTTTGTATGTGCAAACGGGAGCAAATTTAATGTTGTCAAAAACGGCCAAAAAAAGGTCACATTTTGCCGCTCCGCTGCTCGAACAATGTTTCACTGATCAAAAATCCCTGAGGTCATTTTGAAGGTACATGTGTTGAGATGATTTGGAGCGATTTTGAGGCGAATCGGTGAAACGGCCGAGGAAGAGTCGCTTTCCAACCGACATGTATGAAAACTTTTGCTGTTCATTTTTCCATTTTGCAGTGAAATTTATGGGCTTCCTGTTTGTCAGAGGGCGGGGCCATAATAATATTTTTTTCTTGTCTTGACTTGAGAAACATGTGTACCAAATCTCATGTTTCTACGACAATTTTGACCTCCGAAAAGTCCCATAGGGGTATTATTTTGGCTGTTGTAGGTGGCGCTGTTCTGTCATTTTTTGAGTCCCATAAAAATAAACACCAAAATATCAAATTTTTCGCCAGGTCTGATTTTTGGGCCAAAATTAACAACTTTTCATGCATGTTCAGGGGGTCAAATTAAGGCTCAAAGTGCAGAAGAAAAAAGAAAGAAAGAAATAAATAAATAAAAAAGGAATTTTTTTGTTAACGTCTCGAGCAAAAACAATATAGGTTTCAATGGCATGTGATACATCATTTTAAAGCTTTTGAGTTTACGCACGCAACTGTCACATTTTGGTGAGTGACGGGCGCTGACGCGTCCGTCACGCACCGCCACCATTTGTTTTCACCATTGTGAAAGCAATAGGCCCTTACCCCGTTCGGGGCTCGGGCCTAAATAGGTGGATTAAAAGACCCACAAATGGGGACACTTGTTAAAGTAGTAACAAAAACCTGGAATCTTGTGATGTGACCTTGAAACTCCATAAGCACCGCACTGCTGACTTCACCCATTTCAAGGACACCTGTTTGTTGTGAGTAAATTAACATTTCATCACACTTTTAAAAAAGACAATAAGAAGAAGAATGATACAATATGACGTAATGGTTGTACCTGGCAGAGCAGTCTTACTGATGATGCCGGTGAGCAGAGAGAGCTGCTGTAACGCCCCCATGCTGAGCTCCTGACAGCGCAGCAGAGACTGAATGGTGTCTGCGTGGACTATCAACCACTGAAGAATCTACAATTCAAAAGTATTAGTGAGTATTCTAAGCTAAACTTCACTGGATATTCAACCCTTGATGTCAAAAGTAACTATTTAAACTGAATCTGTTTTAGGACACAGTAGTACAAACATATGGATTTGTGAAGTTGAGAACCAGTGGTGACTGATTTACACCAATTAATCAATTTACTCCAATGACTCATTACTTCCAATTAGAATTTCAACACAGAATTATGAATCTCCAAAATGTTATATTTTTTTCAGTTTGCAGGTGTTTGAAGGTTTCATTGTAAACATAAGTCAAAGACAAATAAGCTAAAAGACTGGGTCCCGGTAACCGTAAAAAAAATAAAAAAAATAAAAATAAAAAAACACATGCCTGTGCTGCCCCCTGCTGGTGATTCATAGTGGTAGAAGTCAAGATGATCTGAAAGAGTCTTAATGCAGGCAAAAGTATCTGTCTATAGCGGTCCATCGGGCTAGGGATGAAGCCTGAAGGATCCCTCATTACTCTAAATATAGGAGAGAAAAAAGTGATTACACACAAAAACACAAACATATTAATACACAATACTTGTACTGCACCTGTGGGCATCACTGTCTGGAATCATGTCAAACACTTGACACTCCGTGAGGTGAGACACCAGTCCACAGCGCAGCAGCTCCACGGCGCCCTGGCCTGTTTTTGCCACTCGAGTGAGCAGGGCCTAAAGCGTGCGCACACACATACACACACACACACACACATTATACTGCTATATAATTATACAGAGCGAGGTGTTCAGGCTGTGGACTCCTCACCATCTTGCTCTCATAAATGTAGAGTGGTTTGAAGAGGGGGGGCTGTGGACTCAGTAGGCTCTGCAGGGCACCATCATCCTGCCTCAGACTCTCCACCAGTGTCCGCAGGTACCCACTGTTGCAGATGTACAAGAGCCACTGGTTTTGACGGTCAATGGAGAGAATTCTGTCCAGCACCGCCAAGGCCAGCATCTGAGACACAACACCTTCTGTCACCAATGGATGATTAAATACCTCTAAACATCTGGGTCACAAAAGGGGTTCACTCTTTACCCTGCTAATATCATGGCCATCACACGCATCTCGACAAACCACTTCCATCAGAGATTTTCCGTAGTTTTCAATAATGAGGAGGTTTTCCTTCTGAAGTTTAGAGAAAGTATCCTCTGGGGACGTGAGACGCTCCCACATCGCATTCCCTGCTGCAAGAAATATACAACACCACATAAAGACCAGAACATTTGCCATGATGTAAAATAAACATGAAAAAACCATGTGTCTTACCCGACTGCAAAGTGTCGGGTTCTTCTGGTTTCTGGGCGATTTGAAGGTAGTACAGTAAAGAGCCGTAGAGGTGAGCACGTAATCGCTGGTATCCACCGCCTACAAAAACGGATACTTTTATGAGGACTTTCATTTAAAAACAGAAACCATTTATGGGGTATTGGTCAATGATAAATGAAAACTCCCTTCGAACAGTTCGCAATGCATACTTTTTGTGTACAATGTGTGTACAGTCATAGATCTATCACTGCACATACATTAGAAAGCAAACTGGTATATTGACTTATCAACGGGTGCATTGCTTAGAGTATCAACATGATTTTCTAAAGGTGTCCAGTGTGAGTAATTCTTTAATTATTTATCTTGCAATAACCATTGGGTTAAATATTTGAAACCGTGACATCCATATCACATCAGACAGTGAAGAACTACTAAAAGATTCGATACAGGGGCTGGAGTCCTCTTTTACCCAACCATTAAAATAGAACACAAAACTCACCGGTAGAAAGAATAAAGTCCAGCAGCTTGCGAAGGATCAGGTGGAGAGAGGAGTTTGCGATGGAGGCAAAGCCAGAGGAGGTTGTGACCGCGGGGCTCTGCTGCTCCGACAGAACGGACTGATTGAGCTGAGCGGTCAGCGTGAAGACTGCACCGGCCACGATGGGCATGAGCTCGCCTGCAGCGTCCTCAGACAACACCTGCAGCGAGCAGACGTCCAGGTCATTACGGATCTTTTCATTTCTCAGTCATTACACCAGTGTAAAGAGTAAAAAGTCATTTTACACTTGATCTTATCGTTATCTGAAGGTCAAAGAAACTTATCTATTCAATTTAACGTAATGACATACATTTCTTAATATTGCATTTCATGTTTGTTTCTCAAATCTTTTGTCATAGACTATTTTGTCAAGTCCTTCATGACAACTGCTGTGAATTACGGCTACACAAACTTATTTACTTCAATTGAATCATGTTGCCAATACTATTTAACAACAATAACACACATATCTTCTGCTGAGACACAATCCCAGACCTCCACATCAGAAATGTCATTATCATTACTAAAATGTCCAATTATGACGTCATTGCCGGACAATATCGCCCTTTATAATCAAACTGCAGTAGGCGTCTCTTCCAACCTTGTCGTGCAGGTCGAGCAGCAGGTCCCTGATGATGAGCTGCCGGTCCTCTGCTGGGATGAGGTCTGAGGGACACGCAGTGAGCAGCGTCTCCACCAGGTTCCTCCAGGATTGAAGAGCGTGGCGTTTGGCGTTCAGACTCCGCCGCACCCTGTTCCGTTCCACCACCTGCTGCAGGATGGAGTTCACCTCCTACAAACCAAACAGCAGCAGCTTTGATTACTTACATCAAAGAAAACCACTGAAACATTTATTTTAATACACACACAAAAACAGCAGAACTCCCAGAGCCTGCTTTTAGTTTTGGAAGTGTAACTACTCTTGTATGAACCTTTTTTGTCGTCATAACTTTGTGACTTTTTGCATTCTATATATGTATATATAGTTTATTTCGGTGTCATCATGATTAGTTTCAGAATTCTTAGTCTTAGTGTTAATAATAATACTTGGTCTATCAGGACACCTTCATAGCTGTGCAGAGAGTTTGTGAGTTTATATGTGACAAAGCTTGTGTCTCCTTATGAACCCATGTTTCTGCAAACGTTTTCATTATTGTGACTTTAAGGTCTGCTTTTATCCAGTTGTTGGATGAGCTATACAAATAAAGTGGATGTGCATTTAGTCGACAAACCTCCATCAACAGTGGTCTTTGTCCAATGGCAGCCATTCCCTGCAGAGCATTGACTTCAGCCACCAGCACTCGATGCAGCAACTGCCAGAAACAGTTCCATGTTTATAGCAACAGAACCAGAACAAATCCATCTCTAAATGTTGAGTTCTAGGTTGTACCTTGACATTGCAGACCGTGTGTCCTTGATCATTGACTTGCTCACAGTTGGAGATGACCTGCTCGATCTGAGTGCGCTCAAAGAAGTCCAGCTGCAGCAGTTCAGGCATGTCTTGGCTAAAATCAATGGCATCCAGGACACTGAGCAGCTTTCTACGCACTAGAACGATACACTTTCGTTATTAAGTTGTACACCACATCAAATATTGGAGTTCAGAAAAGATTAAGTAAATAAAAACTGACCTTTCGAGACGGAGTCAAAATGAAGAAAACCGCTGACAGATCGAGACTCCTCCTCCATCCCTGACTCTCCATCAGCTACAAACAAGAATTGTGTGTATTACAAAAAGCAGACTATTTCCAAAATGTAGCCAATTAAAAACAACTACAAGCAAATTATTTCTATAAGCACACAGAATAATGTAATGATTTTTGCTAAGAAAAAGTAAACTTATCTTATTAGTCTTATTTTTCAAATGTTGATGTGAAGCTAGAACCCTGATACTTTCTAAGAGATAGAGGACTATACAAATCAATAACAAAATAGATCACAATACATTGTCAATGTAAACTGTAACATTTTGTGTCCCACAAACCCTTTTGAGCTTACATTGTTTATTTTGATATTGTCAGATGCCTTAATTTCCAGAGAAACGGTCTACATTAGCATCCATATAAGAAACACATCTTACGGCGTGAAGCTAACAGTCTATAATTCGAAGATAAACAAGAAGAAAATAATTGTTCTATTTTTTATTATTTTTCACTCCTGACATTGTGGACATGTTTGAAATAATGAATCAAATCACCTGTGTGTTGAGTGTAAGGCTGATCATCCAGAAGCAGGTTGACAAGGCGCTGTGTGTGCGACCGCTGGCGATTTAGAGAGGTCACCCTTAGTTCAATAGCTGCGGTTTTCATGAGCCATGACATCTGGGAGAGCGCAGCGATCTCATTACCTTGGGGAAGGCAAAAAAGCACTCATCAAAACGGCCTTGTGCTGGAATTTTCTATGCTTTTTACTTAATAATCTTAAGTACACCAGCTCTATGATTCATAACTTACTTGACAGAATGAAAGGCAAGTGTTGCAAATGGGAGAAGAGGAAGTCCTGGCTGGTTCTGAGAAAGCGCATTGTGGGTCCAGATGTGTCGGGGAACGCACAAAGCTGGTAGATTACCTGGAGAATGGAGTCACAGAGTAAGCACAATCGCAAAGAGATGTTAACCAGGTCTGTTGCAATATTAAAATCAGTGGTACCTGGTAACAGAGTTCAGCCAAGTGTGGGGCTTTCTGAGTGAGTATAGGACCGGACCGCTTTTCAGTGCCCCTCTGCAGCAAACTCAATATAGCATGTAAGCAGCTCCTGGGACACCCCAATACACCTGCAAGTACAGCAGAGTGAAGAACTCCTCTGAGCAGAAACATAAATATTAAACAAGAGCATAGCCTCGGCTCTGACCTGGGTCTTGGAGGTTGGTGGAAGACACTGGCTTCTTCACTTCGTATCCCAAAAGATAAAGACCGAGATTGGGGGTCTTTAGCTCCAGAGATGTGATAAGGAGGTTCAAAATATGAACCTGGATTTTGTGACGGATTCTTCCAATCCTTCTTTGTGGATCTAACTCTGCACATATGGATGACAATGTAAATGTTACATCTAAAAAAAATCTAAAATTAAATTTAATTCATTCCATACCTTCTTCCTTCTCTGTTCCCTCTTCTGCTTCATCATTGTCCAGACATTCTACAAAACCGGCCATCAACTTGTTGCTCACAGTCTAAAGTGATAGAATGAGTTGATTTATACCAAATCATTTTAATTTTAAAATATCCCTCCCCCAGTAATACCTGGTCATGTGTGAAATCTCCCACAAGTCTTGTTTGAATGTTAGGATATTTGGCAATATGCCGCAGGATCTTTGAACTTTGAAAAGCAGCTTCAGGGTTGGAAGTGCTGTGATAAAGGTACCTTAAAAAAACAAATGTTAGTAAGTAAGTAAGTTTTTATTTTATATACCGCCTTTTCACTGCAGATCTGAGTCTCAAAGCGGTTTACAATTGTTACTTTTGGGCATTTGTCTCTCACTCCACACAGAGATGGGAGCAGGGTCGCCAGTACAGGAGGCGCATGCTAGAACTATTGGACATATTTTTAGTGGTAGGGGAAACCGGAGTACCCGGAGGAAACCTACGCAGACACGGGGAGAACATGCAAACTCCACTCAGAAAGGCCCTGGTCCGACCGGGATTCGAACCCAGGACCTTCTTGCTGAGAGGCGAGAGTGCTATCCACTCAGCCACCGTGCCGCCCTTATTGTTTTGAATTACAAATATGCAACACTAAATAATAAACATAGATAAAAAAAGTTTAGTACCTCGCAATATTGACAATGTGGTCTGCTCTTTTGGTCTGAGAGCTCACCCCCTGCAGCAGCTGCTCCAATGGAAAAATGAGCAGAGAGGACTGACTTTCTCTGAGGAGGTCCATGAACACCAGCTGCTTCTGCAGAGCCAGGTCGATCAAGCACAGACAGTGAAGCACGGCAGACTCCAGGTGCCCTTTTCCTGCAGGAGAACGGAAATGTTAAGAAGATACTAAAGTGCGCCGTGACACCAGCACCATGGCGTCTCACCAGGGAACGAGGCGTAGGTGTCGAGCTGCCGGACGCCCTCCTCCAGCAGGCTGAGGCAGAGGGCCAGTGTGGGCGAGTCGTTGAGCAGGTGGAACATTATACTGTGACCTGGAGGTTTGTGAGCTGGGATCTGCTCTCCCTGTAGCTCCACCATTTCCTGAATAAAGTCAGAGGACTGCGGCTCGTAGTCACGCAACAGCTTGTGAAACACCTCCAGAACAGCGTCCGCAACCTCCCACTGAGAAACCCACAGGCGTTTTAACTTATGGTGTCCAAAATTATTTCTCACAACATCAGTGATAGTGTTTTACCTTCTCGCCAGGGCGCCTGTATGCTCTGGTTGGAAAAGGCAGGAACACGCCTTCCCGCAGGAAATTCAAATATGGTTGGAAACCTGGAACCCGAAGGCCAGCGCCCAGATTAAGGGGAAGGCTGCTTTCGACGAGTGTGCTGATCAGATGGCAGAAGGCTCGTGTGAGGGGGTACTCCTCACAACTCGACTCAATTTCATTCAGTTCCACCTATGGAATTTAAGATTAACACATTACAAGACATCTATTGTGCCAGGGACAAACACAAATATTAAGAAAAATATATTTTTAAACATCACCTCAAGTCCAGCAGCTTGCCTTTGCCCAGGAGCTCGTACAGTCTGGAGAATCTGTAGCACGGACAAAACATGGTCAGATCTAGAAAGATTACATAATATTTAGAAGAACTATAAAACATACCTGAGTGTATTCAAGACTTTGCCACAGTGAAGCAGCTATCTCCGGAGACTTCCCAAAAGCCGCCAAGCAATTGAGGAGTTCTGCTTTCAGCACTGGTGGAACACTGCACTGGAGTAAACCCAACATCACGACCACAGGCGTCCACTGCGGATGCTCACAGAGTGCCAGTCGAGCATTCTCACTCTGAAAAACAAGTATGAATGAGTGCATATGCAAACTTGGCATTGCATGTTCTTCTATTAAACAAGTAACAAATATATACCCAAGTTATTATAGTTGTGAGGAGCTCGAGAAAAGCAGTGAGTCCGTCCAGTTCTCTCTGGGTGATTCCTCTTATTGGTGGGTGGCGATAGTGAGCTGCATCTGGGTTTGGGAGGTCTCTTCTCAAGTTCTCATGATACAACATGAGAGAGTGGAAAAAGTGCTCCCACGACACTGGGCTTCCTGACACCCCTTGAATGTTGTCACCTGTTAACATAGTGTTCATCATTATTTGATGTGCAAACAAGTGTATATATATATAACGGTGGAAATTAACAAGGCAATATTACTGTAAGTGGGTCCATTGGTTTTGAGCAGACTGAAGCTGTAGTGGGCGCACTGAGGGCCGTTTGACAGGCCTTTGAGCATGTGCAGGTAAGAAATGTAAAGGGTGGAGGGCAGAAGATCCCCCATCTGTCGCACAAACTTTGACAGAACAACCTGTAAAAAACAAAAAATTAGGAGAATGAGCGATTCTATTAAATAATCTACGTTCAATTCAAATAACTAGTTTTTACTTGTTTGTGTGGAGGTCTTTGGATTGCCATTCCCAAGTAGGAGCCGTGCAGACTGGTGTGCTGAAGGGACTCAGTGGGACACCAGAACTCCAGCGCAAGTTCCAATCCAAAATGGTCTTTACTGTAAAACTCTCCAATCTAAAAGGAAATTTGTTATAGTCAATATTATCAACATCATTTTGATGAGAAATACAGGACAGGACAAAAGACCCTCACTAGAGTCATAAGGTGATCGAGATCTTTGCGCAAAGATGCGGGAATCTCACTATCCATCTGTAAAGACATGTGGACGAGCCGAGCATCTTCATCAGCGCGATTACGGAGCTGTTTCACCTGCAAGTCCACACACATCACATCTATTAGGCCTTTATTACAAGCAAACATTGCTTAGAAATATGTAGCGTTTTACCTTCATGGGCATGAGAGCCAAAAAGTCTGTGATGAGTGAATGAAGTCGGCGGATGTAAAACTCTTCTTGGGTGAAACTCTCGCATCCCAACATGCCCTCCCTCATGAATAGAAAGACATCCCCAAGTAAAGCCTGATCCACCAGAACCTCATCTGCCTCCGTGAATTCAACAAGGCCTAAAGAGAGAGGAAAATTACACAATGGAAAATATTAATTTTAAAATTAAGATAATTAATCAGGCTTTTGTTTTTCTATGCTACTGTATTTCTAAAGGCAGAAGGGTTGAAATATACCAGGAGAATCTAGCGGAGGAAGATTAATAAATACTGTACCAGATCCTTGGGGGAGCTGTGAAAGGACCCTTAGCGACAAAGCCCAGGCCAGACGACAAACTGCTTGCAGTCCGGGAAGCTTCCAGGGCTGGTTACTCAGTAGACGATTGTGAACTGCAGATACATACTGCCTCTCTGTGAGCAACGGCAAACCCTGGAGCAAATCTGACGGAGCACAATATTGTTACTATCTGATAATGACACAGGAAGATCAGTCACAAAGACGTCAATATGCATTTACCTTCTCGATCTTCTGTCCCCTGCTCTATAAAACTGACATCCATACAGTAGAGTAAAGCCATGACAAGAGCAAGGCTGACGTCATCCAAAGAACCATCAGCTTGAGCCGTAACCGTCTCCAGGTGGCCAATGAGGGCCAGGGTGTCATCTTCAGACAGAGGTGACTGGCATGTCCACGAAAACAGACTATCTGCCAGGGCCAGTCTGCAGTCTTTGATCAAGTCAGAGACCTGTTAAAATAAAGAACATTGAACTAGACCCAATTTACGGATGAGAATTATATGTTTTTCCTGAATCCATAATAGAGCAGCTACCTCTTTTCTGTGTTTCTCATTGCCCAAACCACGCTCCTTCTGTAGTCGCTCAAACTCGCGTGTTACGCTGATGTCAGAGACTAATGAGAGGATGCGCTTGGTCAGTCCCTGGCTCATAAGGTCATCTGTGAAACGCGTCGCCAATGCCACAAGCTCTCCACTGTAAAACACAGAACATATTATTTACCAACTATTCAAACGTCAAAAGACAAATTCATTTGAAATCAACTCTTCAAACCTTAAATTTAGGGTAAATGTTTTTCCACGTCTTGTCTGAATAAGTTTTCGGAGAGAATTGGCCACACAGAGTTTTCCATCCCAGTAGAGCAGTACAGCCACCAGCCCGCGTGATAGACCAGGAAAATGAGGCTTTTGATGCTCACCTAAGGATCAAAAGGTCCAAGGTATGAAGTTCGAAGAAAAATAAACAAAACAAAGAAATAATAAAAGTCATAGTAGTACCTGCCAATATTAGTTCTAATGCTGCCAACTCTCCAATTTCAAATAGATCACTGATAATGAAGGCTTCAGTGAGCAACTGCTCAGGGATGAGGCGTGAACCCTGCTGCCCCTGAATGGTGATGCCTTCAGTGCTGGCCTTACGCACTTTCTCTCGCTGATCTGAACTCTTGGGCTGTAATATTGTTAATTCATGGAATAAAGTGAGGGATAATTTGCAAGTTTAGAGGAAAATAAATTTTCACTTACAGGATTCTTAAAAAGTGGCAGAAATTGTTGCTTGTGTTTTTTCAGTAGTAGATCAAGAACATGGACACAGTCCGACTGCCTCCTCAGCACAGCTCCATCCACAGTTTCCGAGAGCTCTTTGAGTGAGCCCCACAGACTGGTACCTGAACAAGTGACAAAAGTAATTTTTCAAAGCTTTCCAGTTCCACACAAGCCATCTTTTTCAGACCGAAAAGTTAGAGAGGACCACCATCACTCAGCCAATCAGCTCTCAACTCAAAGCATCAAATACGCAAGGTAAGGTTTATTTGTATAGCAGACTTCATACACAATGCAACTCAAAGTGCTTGATTAAAAACAAAAAAAAGGAATTACAATTTCAAAGATCAAAGGTTTACTCATACGATGAAGACAACATATAGTGGTCTAATTTGTTCACAACGTTTCAGTTTCACAAAACTATCTACCTTCCAGCTGCAGTTACAGAACGTAGAGGTGGAAGCGGGCCAAATTCTGAAAAAGAGTTCCTTCTGCCATAGCTGCTCTTAATCTTCTTGTCCCTGAATAGCATGTGTATTAAATTATTCTATTTCCTTCTCTGATTCTCCCTCAGGGGACAATAAAGGTACATATGTCTATCTGTTGGGACAAGCACTGCATATTATCTTTTAGGAAGCATAGTTCGTAACACCAGCTTTAACTACTCTTTCATGGTTGGTTAAGTCGATCTGCCCCTGTCTTTTCAGTACAATGTATAAATGACAGAACTGGATAATAACAAACCCCTTTCCTATTCACACACACGCGCGCGCACACAAACACATAGCATTAGGTATTCAATAATAGTTTCATTTTCATTTTTGTGAAAGTGAAGTTGGTACTCCGGTAGTACGTATTAGTGATTTGCTTTAACATGGAATCTCTGCAGCTAACAAGACTCAAAGACAAGTCGTTGATGGGATAAATGTGACTTCCATGCTAAGCTAGCGTTAGCACAGCTGCCTGAATAGGTACCACCAGGATAAACACTGAACAAACCACAAATAGATACGAAAAGGCAACTATACAAATTGAGATTTAATCAAATGAAGGCACCACACTTTAGAATATGACATTAGGTATAAGAATATTGAAAAACATACCTGAATTAACCGCCATCTGCACCGCCATCATCAGCCCAGGCCGCAGGACCCCTTAGCAGCAGTGTAGAGCCTGTCGAAAATGTAGACTAACCCTCATATTCTCATATTATTACTAAATTAACAAAAAATAGAATGCAATAAATACGTTACAAACAAATTAATCCACTTAAAATTTCAATCGTTTTAGGTGCTCTTGGTTGTTATTTTGTATTTATTACAGGCGAAATCTTCGTTTACCTGGGGTTGTCAAAAAATAATAATGCCTTTATTACATATTTTAAGTCTATGGTATGAACACGGCAAATATTTGAATCATTATATTTTATGTGAACATTTCTTCTAAAATAGTCATACAAAATATGAAATTACATTTAGTGGGAACCATACATACCGGTACTAATGTTTTGCCACCTTGTTGTACTCCGTCCTGTTTTGAGTTGCACACTATCATCCATGCTAGGGTGCTAGATAGAGAGGTTCTTTGAAGGGTTTTCCA
Source organism: Knipowitschia caucasica (assembly GCA_964034765.1). NCBI lineage: Eukaryota > Metazoa > Chordata > Actinopteri > Gobiiformes > Gobiidae > Knipowitschia > Knipowitschia caucasica. The sequence goes on along the minus strand of OZ035842.1, from coordinate 22,467,850 downwards.
CAGTTTTCCGTAATCTCCAACATATTTCTACGTTTGTGAACGCCTGGAATGTAATTTTTTAATGTGATTACCATGGCCCGAGTTGTTAAGGTTTTTCGAACTCTCCGGAACCACTGGAAGAAATCTACAGTAGCTGTGTGCGCCCTGTCATATGGGGGATACTGGCTGTATGGAAAACATTGGTAGGTACTAATATAACCTTAACCCTATACGGTTTATAGAATGAGGAACAACTAGGACCATAGGGATAAACAGTACCTTACAACTTTTGAATGGAGGAGAAAGGTGCTACATGACATAGTACGCTGTATTGCTCAGACCCATACCATTCATACTCATACAGGACACCCATCTATCTCAACTGTATGTTCTGGAAAAAAATGACTTTTTATGTAGAGAATATAATATATTGACATAAATACTGTCAATATAGTCTAAGTGTAAATCACATCCACGGCCACATGCAACGATTTCTGACTTATGTGATGTTCATATGGAATTGTAATACTAGTTTTTCTTTTGTTTAGTGACAATCTTCTGCGAAGGGAAGCATGTTTAAAAGCCAAGGTACTTTCCTATTCCTTAAATACAATATCATTGATCATTTGTCAATACTTAATGATAGTTATTAATTCATATTACTCCAGGAGTATGGCCATCAACTTATTGGTTCACAAGAGCGACTCAAAAAGGCTACGGTCATCTTAAACCCTGCCGCTTCCAGTGGGTAAGAACTTTATTGAATGTATTTTCTGTAATATAATTTTATGTAGCTGTATATTTCAAATGTAAGATGTTTTGAGTGCTCCTTTTTATTCTACTGTTCTTGTAATGTGTGCTACAACAATTTTCTCACTCTGGTACAAATAATGGTTCTCTCATTAATATTTCTCAAATTCCCAGGAAAGCCAATACTCTTTTTGAAAAGAATGCTGCTCCTATTTTGCACTTAGCCGGAGTTGAGATTACCATTGTCAAGGTCAGTTTGTGTTCATCTGTTGCTACAAACATTTTAGTTAAAACAACTAATTCAAACACTATTGTTGACATTTCTTTAGACCGACTATGAAGGACAAGGGAAAAAACTAATAGAATTGATGGAACAGACTGACATGTTAATTGTTGCTGGAGGTGATGGAACATTGCAGGAAGTAATCACAGGATTACTACGTAGACCAGACCAGGTTTGCAAACATTTTAATGATTATTTTTGCAAGTACTCTATGCAGCATCACTTAGCACGCTTGTTGTTGTTTTGTTTTAAGGACAAATTCAGCAACACACCTATTGGGTACATTCCACTTGGGTCTCACAACTCTCTGAGCCCAAGTCTTCACCTTCTCAGTGACAACAGAGTTCAGTAAGTAGTCTTTATTTTGTAAAGTATGTTATTTCATAAAACACAATGTTCATTGATGATATGTATTTTTCTCAGACACATTATTTCAGCTACACTTTCAATTCTTAAAGGAGAAACTGTGCCACTTGATGTTCTGCAAATTAAAGTGAGAATAACAGACATAATCAAAAGTATATATTCCTTTACTTACTTTTGCTCCCTTTGGTTGCAGGGAGAAAAGGAGCAGCCAGTTTTTGCTCTCATGGGACTTCGATGGGGCGCATTCAGAGATGTAGCATCAACTATTCGCAAGTAATTGCATTTATTATAACACACATGTTTATGTAAGAAAGACACTTATTAGTTGTTATTCATAGATATTGGTATCTTGGGCCACTGAAGACAAAAGCTGCACACTGGTTTCAGACATTGAGGGTGAGGTTGCAGATGTTATTTAGATTAATGCTATGTATATGTGATTACTGTATGATCTTAATTTGTCCTTTTCCTTCAGGAGTGGCCTTTAGTGCGAGAGGTTACTGTATCATATTTACCTCCCAATCTTCGCCCCCCTGACTTACCCGTTCAAAAGCCTCAAAGACCTAATTTGCTGAAACGCATCGTACGAAGGCTTAAAAACTACTGGAACCCGCCAGTTGAAGGTAACTGTAGATTTTTTTTAATAAGCTGTTAGAATGGATTTTCAATCATTTTGCACTTGTATGGTGTTTTTGTGCTTAGAGCCACCAAAAATTGAAGAGCCCGAGAAATGGGAGGAGAAAAAGTTGTCTACACATGAGTTGTGCATTCATACACACAACAAAAATCCAGTTACAAGGGTTTGTATTTGTAAAATTCCAGGAAATCTCAGTCAAAAAACATGTAATAATCCGTCAAATGCTATTTGCAGCGAATCTACGACTCCATGGCCATCTCTGCAGAACCTGATGACTTCAGTGTGAGCGAGTTCATCACAGTCGGGTTAGTAGTTTACATTTACAACAACAGCCAACATTTCACATACGAATTGGTACATAACGATTTGCTCTGTGGATATGGTTTTTGTCTAGAACCAAAAAGGAAGAAGATCCATCTTTATTTACCAAGGCTTCTTCACAAGTGGAAGCAAGTGCATGCATGCTGCATTTGCCTGAGGTTGGAGATATGTTTTATTCTTTTTTCAGTTGTGAAGTAAATATTTTTTTTATTTATTGTACTTTTTTTGTTCCCTGCAGGGCACTGCTGGCTTCTACAACATTGATAATGAGGAGTATGAGGCTATGCCAGTGGAAATACGCCTGTTGCCAAGGAAACTACAGTTTTTTATTAACGCTGAGCGCCGTGACCAGCTTCTACAAGAGGTGCAGTGAGGAGAGGAAAACAGAAAAGAATGAACTGGTGGATACAACTGTGAAAATATACTTAATGCAAAGATGTTTTGCTTACTGTGTGCATTAAAACGGCTATATCTATTGGCTTTTTAATGAAATTATATATATATATAACCCAAACTACACCTGTAGAAAAGTATACAAATTGTGCAAAACTATCTTAATGTAATACAATACCATCTAGAAATATGTAAATAAAAATATTCTGTTGCATAATCGTGCATGCTCACTCACACAAACAGGGATATTTTACACACAAAATAGAAAACTGCACAGAAGCATTGAATGGCACTGTTGACTGTAACAATGTTTTATTGTTTCACAATGGCAGTACTGTTGAATTAACAAATGCCCATGCTATGACCTCAGTGAACACTATTGACAACTCCAACAGCTATTCAGTGTGTGAATATTGATTTAATTGTGAATTTGGGAAATGCTTTCACCATTGTGCAATATCTTTACTTTCTATGACATTCAGTGAACCCAAGGACGAAACGATTGCTATCTTAAAGCTGAATGTGTGAATGTTTTACAACTATTGTTTGGTCCAGTAATATTTAAATTGATATAACCCAAAGTCAAATATAAAAAGCTGAATTATATGGACCAATTGGAAAGAAAAGTCAAAATACTCTAGGATAGTGGTCAGGAAAAGAATCATTTTAGTAAATACACAATATAATAACAATGACATTTCCATAAGGCCCCATTTGAAGTAAAGCTTGAACGCACATTTGATACATCTTTCAAACCACTTTTCACTGACCCTCCTAGAAATCATTTAATAAATCTTTATAAAACTCAGCATTTCCTAACCTAATATATAGACAAAATTACATCGACTTTCCTCTGCTCATTAATTATGCATAATGTAGAATAGATCATTTAAAAAAATCCATACGAATGGATTGGCCAATGGCGACAGCTGGTTCCAAAATAGACGTTGCATTTTTGAGTGCATCCCAGTTTTTGCATTAGAGCTGCTTCGAAGCTGTTGCTAAGAACACAGCACAGTGCTTTCCAGTGAGATTATTTTCGATGGCGGAGGACTTGGCTGTTGCCGTCATCTCCATCTCCCCACCAAAAAACACAACAATATTCTTGGCAACGAGACAAATGGGTTTATCTCTCAAGACTAGAAAACAGCTCCAATGCTCCAACAACGAAGACTCTTTTTTTTTCCCCCAATATAATTCTCACATATCTCACATACTTTAGAATAAACCTGCTGGCAACATGAGATCCTCACCCAATAGTATACAAACAACATGTGTAGGAAACAGTCCAGTGTCAGACATGGTGCAGCATCTGTGAAAGTTATAGCTTCACATTCATTGAACATTGAAAGACATCCACAGCTTATAATCATTTAAAACATGTAGCCGTCTCCAAAGTACGACACCATCAGAGATTACACCAATAAAGTGCATGAAATAATATATCTTTCTGCTCTAAATCAAAAAGAACCATGACCAATGACCATGTTAAATATTACAAACTAACCAAAAATTACATCTGTGTGGATTAGTTACATTGTTATCACTATTTTTGCTACCTTTTCAACAAGGCAAGTGTGGCAAAATGTCAAAATGATGTATAAACACGTATTCTTGTTTGCGTTAATAGTTATTAGTTGGACCACCCCTTTGAGCGAATGCAATCAAACTGGTTAGTATTTTGTTAGGTCTGCAGATTGCTCCTCCCGCTTCTGGAAAAAAACATTACATTTCCAACACATATTTATTAAAAAAGGTGTCTGTGAGAAGTGACGTGTGGAAATAATAATATTGTCTTCCAGTGCGTCAGTTGGGCGCCAGTCAGCCTGACAAACGGCGAGTGTTGTGCGCGACGGTGAGATGAAAGCCCAAAACAGATTAGCAGTTGTGTAAAAGTCTTCGCCATTGTTAACTCACCATTCACAAACACTGTCCATGAGTCTGATCAAACACCGATAGGGCAGCAGACCACCCAATAGGCAACATGTAGGAGCAGGGGTGGAGGCAGTGGCATTGGGGTCTTGGTGCAATGGCCATAAAAGGCACAAGTATCCAATAGCCTCCGAGGTTTTCTTTTTTTTTTCTTCTTCTTCTTCTTTCGGAAAGGGATTGTAAAAAGGCAAAAGACTCATGTGCAGCACAAATTGTCTATGACCAGTGTTATGTCCATACCATAGACCTCCAACAGGCCCATCAGAAATGTGTGGTCCCCCTGAGGGTCCAGTCCCATGGCCCTGATATGCTCAGAGGTAAGGGTAGGGTCGATACTCCCAGCAACCTCTGAGAGCGTCTGAAAAATGCGATTATTCAGCTCCATGAAAAAGCTGGTGAGAGGGAGAGAAAAGAGATCTTGAGCATAATGTTTTATTATTCATTCAGTTGGAAGATCTGTTGCAAACTCACAGGATGAAAAGATCCTCTTCATTTGTGGTGCAGTCAGCGTCGATCTCTTGTGAGTACAACAGCATTTGCCTACAAAAAAATATTAAATTTGTGTCAATGATAATCTAAAGCTGTGGTACCCAACTTTTTATCACAATTAATACAACTGCATTTTCATTTATTTTTATTTTTAAACAGAAAGTTTTGTAAAGGTAACATGTATTACAAAACTGTTGCATAGTTATGAGAAAGATCCCTTTAAGAGATTCACTATTTGAAGTTTTGGGCAGAGAGTTGATTGACTAAGGGTGGTCCCCTCTTTTTCACTTTTTTGTCAACAAAATTCTGATGAGACAGCATGTAAAACTGTTTTGAGAACGAGGTACGGATCAGATGGATTTATTTAATACTAGGGGTGGGAACCTAAGGGTACCTCACGATACGATACGATACATGATACAAAGCTCACGATAACGATATTATCACGATAACGATATTATCATGATAACGATATTATCATGATAACGATTTTATCACGATATGACAATTATCGATTTCTTAGTCAGAAATATACAATATGCCAATTTATGGCATAAACAAAAGAAAAAATACACTTTATTTCATGCTGAATGGAGATGCGTAATGTAGCCATATATTAAGTATTGATAAAGTTTTTTTTTTTATGTAAAAAAACTATTTTTTTATTTATTTAATTATAATTTTTTTTTCAAAATTGATATCGATACTTGGAAAATGCATATCAATAATCGAATCGCGGTAGAAAGTATTGCGATATATCGTCACACCCCTATTTAATGCAGTTCTTTTTTGTGGTTTGAAAGTTAGATATGTTAGCTTTAATTCATATCAAAACAAAGCTAATGTTTGTTTTTATGTACAGGTTCCAACTATTGACATACAACACAAACAGCCGTCACTAATATTACTATGATCAAGTGGAAACAGACTATTAGGACATAATGTTTGTGTAAAAAGTAAACCATATAATTAGAGATACTAATGATGTTTTTAGCTGCAGAGGAAACTTAAACATTCAGGAGATGTACCTCTGCTCCGTGAGTTTTCTGTACTTTTCTTTGTCCGCTGCATTGACCCGCAGCAGTGGCTGGAGGTGGCTCCTATGAGTTTTTACATTCTGGTTGTCAATGTACACGTCATACAGATCCTTTTTCTCCTCAAATATTTTCTCTGTCGTGCCTTGAATCACAAAATTATTGTTAGATACGAGCTACTAATAAAAGCCATAGTGTGTAAATTCTTATATAATCTATCAAACGCACATGCCACATATGACAGCTCTGTTTGCAGTGCAGGGATGTCTGCGATATTAACATAGAAGAAAGGTCGAAGTTCCGGAACAGTTACGCCAATTCCAGGTATGGAGATGTTAGCCAGGCAGCAAAGGCAGTACACTGCAGTAGAACAAAGACATATTGTATCATATGTCTATTCAAATAAAGCAGTTATTCAATTCAAATGTAAAATATTTGTTCAACCGTTACCTCTGTAGCAGACCACACCTACAGGTGGAGGGGAAAAGATGAGAAGACGTTTTCTTAGCAGAGCAAACTTCCACAGGACCATTATGTGCTCTCCGAAAAACTGGATAAACTGGGACATACAGCCAGCTGGGTGCGTAATCTATGTTGGAACAGACAAGCCAATAGTGTCAGATTTGGTGGCACATTTTTACATAAATAATAAGAATCTAAATAAGCCATATTAACAAAAACAAAATCAAACCTTCATTTCTGGGTGCATGCAGCGATTGACATTGGTTAGACTCCAAGTTGGACAGACATTGACAAGGCCATTTCCTTTTTGAGGTAGGACAGCTTTCTTGTCTTCATAGAAAGCCTCTAGTGGAGAGTATTGGCCAGGACACTTCAATTGGTGTCTATGAGGAAACAAAGAGCATTTGTGATAACTAGGTATAATACATAACTATGTGTGTCAACTTGTCAAAAGCATTCTTACATGACAAAACATCATTTAATTCATGCATAGATTTAGTGAATTCAAAGCACATACTTTCATACAATACCTTTTGTATAAGATTAAAATGGCCTTTACGTGTTATCAATTTTCATTATTTGTAGTTATGTGAATGTATATGAATGGACCACAGGACTACTAATATTATTTGTGTTTAATAGAATTTGAAACAAAGAATCACAAGCATCAGAGCGGACATGAAACTAATTGTGTGAGGGCTATTGTTTGCTGCTAACACAAACACAAAAACTACTCACCTGACTTGGTTTTCAAGGAAGTGCATATAGCGGTACAAGAGAGTGTATGACGGGGACAATATTCCTACAGACTTCATCCTGGCTCCTCTTTCCAACTCACTCTCCACCGGCATGTTGGCAAAACAGGCAAGTCCAAAATAACAGCCTTTGCGGAAATATCTAATAGAATAAAACAGGAACTCAATTACTTGGATATGCTTTTTTCTAATTTCACTAATGGGTAACAAATTAAGCTGCATACATAAAATCATTACTGATTCGATGAGAGCCACTGGCCATCGACTTGAACTCAACTCCATCCAGACTGACGTCATGAGGCAAGCACCACTCCACCATGTTCCCTGTGATTCAGAAAGAGACACATCAATGGAAAGTTAGTTCCAGTCTTGCCATTTTAAACACTCTCATATCAACCACTTCCTCTTTTTTCTCAGCCTGTCTTACTCTTGTGCCTCAGTATCAAAAGTTCAAGGACAGACAACAGGCTGACTCAGCAATAGAGACCACCTGCTGCTGTCTCATACATTCAAAGCAATAGGATACAGCTGTGTTTTTGACTGTTATGTCTTCATACACTCGGTTGATTGCATCATAAAATAAGAGGAATAAAAACACAGATTACTTAATGGGAGGTGAAAGACGAGAAACACAAGTGTACAGCCTGCGCTCTCTCCGTTGGAGTGAATGATAGTACTGGAAGAATAATCAGACAGCCAACTGTCTGTAGCATATGCTTTTATTCCTGTTCAGGTCGCTGTGGAACAATATATCTCAGTAAACGTCATGACATGTATAACACATTTTACTATAGATATTACAGGGATGGGCGTTATACAGTTTACATTATTAGCTGCTCACCTGATCTTGTATCAAAGGTAACCACAAAAACTGCCACAATCTGATCTTTTTCCTCCCACTGGTCTCTCAGAGCCATGACAGGGAAGAGCGCATCTTTGCGATCTCTGCTGTGGTAGCAGGGATGCTCCCTGCGCTGTCCGCGGGGCTCCAGTAGAGGACGGGCCGGGTTTTGTTCTACGATCCGAACCACTGTGCCACCCTTAGGTGTGCAGATGACAGTGGAGTCCACCGTAGTGCGGCCGTGAGGACGCACAGCCGCCAGCGAACTTCGCTTTTCCGCTGCGGTGTCTCGCTGTGGGAAAGCCGCCCTGGTCGCATCTGGACGTGGGATCTCCTCACAATCCAGCAGCGGGGCTCGGTCCGACTGCTCCACCATGGTCTGGCCTCTCCCTGACAGAGACTGACTGGAACAAACACGGTTCAAATCCCAAATAAACACCTTAAAAATGCTCTTGTTGTCCGAGCATTGTTGAGTGCCGCTCCCTGACTTGTTTTCCCAATGTATTTGTAAGCGTGTCACATCCACTGCCTGGGCCTCTCCCTGCCTCTGTTATCATGACGTCACCCACTTCCGCCCACATGACGACGAACCATTTAGGATTATCATCCTGTGTGATTTACGTGGATCCATTATAATAACAGAATATAGTTCTATGGCTTGTATCATGGATATTCACAGCCCCGGTCCAAGCCAAATGTAATACGAAACCAGTGCATATCAGCCTTACTTTGACAGACAAAAAGGATGTTTTGACTAATATATATATATATATATATATATATATATATATATATATATATATATATATATATATATATATATATATATATATATATATATATATATATATATATATATATATATATATATATATATATATATATATATATGCATGCACTGGTTATGCCCCCACAATAAAGATTTACGCAGTATTATGTATACGCAGTGCAAGGGGTGTACTTGTTTATTTGTGTATGTATTTGTTTTTATTTATGTATCTAAAAAAGCGTATTTGTCCATTCAAAGCATCTGACTATTCGCATTATAATTCAAAAAGGTTCATTTTGTCTTGAGTTAAAAGGCTTTTTGTGGGTTTTTTGAAAGACAAGTTAGATGTATTACCTTGATCTTGCTCTGCAGCCAAAGTGTTAACAAGATAATACATATAACTTGTCTTTCAAAAGAACCACAAAAAGTATTCGTATTATAGTTGCATATTTATATTTCTTCAAAGTCAGGTGCGCGTGCCAGAAAAGCTCAGCCAATGAGGAGACTGGCTGAATTTATTTAAACAGGAAGTGATTCGGCGCTAGATTCAACATAGTGGGTGCTGGTGTTGTCAGAGAAGTTCCACGTAAGTTTTATCTGCGAGTAACAGGCCTTATCATACAGACTTGGGTTTGCATTGGCTAGTTTCTTTTGATATACACGTACAATGTAACCTTCTTTGTCATCTTGGTTTGATTCTGACATGTCTTTTGCACAGTATGGGAGTCTCAATTTGTTCTACCTGCAAACCTTGTATGTAGTACATAGTTTGCAGGTAGAAAAATTAGAAAGATCATTAATTATAATCAACTTGTATGTAGTACATGTTGATTAATATTTAATGATATTTCTAATTTTTCAAGTCCACATCATGGAGGCTTTGGGAATTGCCCAGCAGCTGTTCTTCTCCAGCTGTGATGAGGACAGTAGCAACAGCGACAATAGCCTGGATGAGTTCAGCTTTAGGATCCAGAGAAAGAGCCCGGTCTGCAGAACACCTGACCAGCACCACCGCAGCAGGAGCAAGACCGTCGCCTCTCCTATGCAATGTACCAGCCCCATACCATACGCATCCTGGAGAAAACTGAGGCTGTGTGACTCACCAAGTACACCCAAGGTCCAACATCACTTTAAAATATTTGTGTATATAAACATGAACTCATTGCCATTGTCAATTTCTAGAGCCTTCTGTCCAAATCATCCCAGCTTTTCACCAGTACCAAAACAAGTTTCCATCGGAGGTCTAGTCGTTTTAAATCCCTGTCAATGAATGGTATCCAAGCTCCATCTGTCAATGTCAATCCATTTACTCCAGACACTGTGCGTCGAACGAGCGAGCAGCAGTGCAAAACCAACCGCAGGAGTGACGATGACGACGATTATGGCCGCAGGTACACGCGTCACATTACTGTATATTAGAGAATCAAAAGTGCTCTTGGCTTGCCATCATTACACCCCTTTGTTTCACAGAATCAAACATAGTCTCGCATCATCTGAGGACGATGATGAAGCTTTTCTGCCACCAAAGGTAACTTTAAAGTGCATTCTAATGTCACATTTACACTTAAAGTTGACACACACAGGTAGATATGTATGGGTTTTTTGTGTCATATTGTGCATGATAATAACGAAACAATTTCAAATTCATTGTTAGTGGTTGTGTGAAGCTATTCTATTTTCAAACTGTAATGATAACAAACTACTCAAATTTCTGATTTAGAGATTTACATCCCCCAGTTTTCAATGGCGTGTGTTTCCACCTTTAGTATTTAGAGTTTTTGTTTTGGAAAAAAGCCTCCTATTCCTATAATTTCCTGGGCCACATTACATTACCTGCACCTTTGAGAGCTCTTATATAGCGGCTAGAATTAGAAAATGGAAAGCACATGTTTATTTGGCCATTAATTAATTCACACAACCACTGACAATGAGTGGAGAAAGTTATCTTTATTCTGAAGAATGGCCAAAACAATGAAATCTGTGTGTGTATGGTCCCTTGGCTGTTTCTTTTTTTTTTTTTTTATTACTAACATCCATCTTATTCTACCTCGTAATCTTTGTGCTGTCCAAAGACTGACACTGTCGTCTTCCGGAATCTCCATACAAAGCTCCGTCAGCATCGCAAAGCCTATTTCTGGTGGAAATGGTACCATATTTGGCACGTCCATGGAGACTCTTGTTCAAAAGCAAGCTCAAGCCCTTACAAGCTGTAATGACGTCTTTCTCCTCTTTTTGAGATTTCTGTAACACAGGACTCTCCATCTGTTGTCTGGCAGAGGCGTGCTGTCCAGGCCTTTATGCTGTCACGGTACGAGAGTGAGTTCTTGGAGCTGGAGCGCATTGGTGTGGGTGAGTTTGGAGCTGTCTACAAGTGTGTCAAGAGGTTGGACGGTTGCTTGTATGCCATCAAACGCTCTCGCCGACCCCTTGCAGGCTCTGCCAATGAGTAAGTAAAAGGTATATGCCAGGTTTTTTCATGGTCTAAATGATATAAATGTCATTTTTAGACAGCTGGCTCTTAAGGAGGTGTATGCACATGCTGTTCTTGGACACCACCCACATGTTGTCCGATATTATTCAGCTTGGGCAGAAGATGATCACATGATTATTCAGAATGAATACTGTGACGGTATGACTGTACAAACACATTTATTGTACATAAATGTATGACTATATATTTATTTTCTGTTTTGGGACCAAGGTGGAAGTCTAAATGATGTCATTGTAAAGAAAGATGAGAAAGGTGAACTTTTTCCAGAAGCTGAATTGAAAGATTTGCTTCTTCAAGTGTCCTTGGGTCTAAAATATATCCACAGTTCTGGCCTTGTACATCTTGACATCAAGCCAAGTAAGTGCTTCTGAATAATGGAGAATTAATTTGTACTTGATCAGTTTCCATAGTTTTAGTTCCATGTACAGTATGAGTATAGAGTATGATGCAAACAAAATCAAGAATGTATGAATGTAAAGGATAGCATCAGAATGTATTTGTATAAAAGCTGTTACTAAAACTTTTGATAAACCATTAGTGTTTAAACTGAGTGTCTCGTTTGTTTTCCAATGTAGTTTTTTTCTGCAATTGGCAAATTGATTCTGATTGATTCGGAACTGCTTGCAGGTAATATTTTTCTTTGCCAGCATCAATCAAAAAGTGCCACAGGAGGAGAAAGGGACAGTGAAGAAGATGAAACAAGCACGTCTGCTGGTGTAATTTATAAAATAGGTCTGTTTTAGGGAGATAATATAGCATTTAAAAATACTTGAAATGGCTGTACACACCATATCTGTTCTTTATATGTTAAGGGGATCTTGGACATGTCACTTCAACAACCAACCCTCAAGTTGAAGAAGGTGACAGCCGCTTTCTTGCTATTGAAGTGCTGCATGAAGTAAGCTTTCAGTTTGTTTTAATGTGGATGTATTTATTTTTGTTCTAAAAAGACCATGAACATTTGCAGGACTACAGCAACCTTCCTAAAGCGGACATTTTTTCTCTGGGTCTCACGGTGCTATTGGCAGCTGGAGCCACTGCACTTCCTCAAAATGGTGAAGAGTGGCATAGTCTCAGAGAAGGCCATCTGCCCAAACTTCCACAGGCCATTTCACCATCTTTTAGTGCTTTGCTTCAGGTATATTGTTCAATATAAATTTTTGTCTTCTATAGAAATATGATTTTATTTCTTGCAGTCATTACTAGACTCTGACCCAACAAAGCGTCCGGCTGCCAAGGAGCTCTGCAAGCATCCTGTGTTAAAGGATGAAGGGTCAGAAAAACTAGCTCAGCTGCGTAAAGAGCTAAACGTGGAAAAATTTAGAACTGCAATGTTGGAAAAGTAAGTGATCACAAATTAAAAGGTTAGGACCACACAAGATGTAATTATGTTCATTATTTACATCCACAGAGAACTAAAGGAGGCTCGCCTGGGTACCTTTTCACCTGAACTGATCAATAATCCAAAGTTTAAGCCCGGTGAGAATGCAGAGTCTCAACCCAAATCGGGCAGAAGGCTTGTTGGCAGAAAAGTGACCCGCTCCATGAGCTTTGGTTGTCCGGGTTATGGGGTTTGAAGGCCTTCTTTCTATGGAGTATGGAGCTTAACTTGTGTTTTTAGCTCTAAGACTTTCTCTTCAGATTCAGTCTTTGAGTCAACATAGCATTACATGTATGCATCTTTTTAACTGTAAATAAAAATTTTAACACTTTCAAGTTCCTGTGGTTGTCATGCATCAGCTGTGAACAAAACTTAACTGTCTGGGATTTCCCCATTCCCCCCTCCCTTATCTCTGTATGACATTATTGCGGTACCAATACCATGAATAAGTAAATTTGTATCCCCCATTTAAAACAGGCGAGGTGTCTGTTCTTGAGACGTCTGCTACAAAACAATACTCTAGACTAGATCCATGTGAAGACCAGACTTGATGATCCACTTCCGCCCGCGTGCACCCCCTGACCCCTCCCTCCGCATGAAAACAATCTCCCCGTATCTCCGTCACAAGTGTTTGATACTGTTGAAGACGAAGACTTGAGTCGCGATCAAAAGCTGTGTTCTACTTCGCTGTTCGGCAAAGTTAAATGTGAGTAGAATGTGTGCTACTCCAGTAAAGTGGCTAATGCATCTAAAGTGCACTGTTACTTTGCGTGTTCGCTAATGTCCAATGTAACCAGACTGAGGAAAGTGGATGGAGCACGCGTCTAACCTGTACACCGGGGACATGCGTAATTAACGTAAACTATTCTTTGCCCATTCTTAGGTCTTAACTTTGCAATCCAACTTCGGATGGGAGACAATGAGTTTCTCCAGGGCACAATGCTCTGTGCTTTTTTGGGCATTTCTCCAGGCGGACTGTGGAAACTGTCCCCAAGACTACTGCGAGGAGCTTCGGTCTCTGAAAAAAAGCACTAAAACGTCGTTATACCACTCGTTCTACGGGGATTACGAGACTGATTGCGATCTGGAGGCTGATGGACTCTCTCCTAGCATCCGAATCTCCTTAGAAGACCTAGAGCCCTCTGCAGATGTGCATGTTCCTGGTGAGCTGCCACAACCCTAATAGAAGGGCTTCTATAAATCGTAAATTTATTTATCGCCCTTGCAGAGAACATTCAGCAGGTTGCAGCAGAGATCCGGGAAATAGCAGCGCAATTTGAACCAAACATTGTAAATCGCGCCACTCTAAGTCTCACCAGAAACATTATGGGATCCTCTATCGAAGTATGTAAAATGGCGTTTGAGGCAGATTGTACATGATAAACTAGTAATCTACAAACCTCTCTTTGACAGCACTGGAACGGCTATATTCACCAGGAAGTCCAGCACGTACTGAGACATGGAGTGGCACTGGCGAATCTACGCTCAGAACTTGTGGTCGCTGCTCTTACTTTTACTCTGGTGAAAAGAGTATGTCTTCAAGCTCCCACATTGTTAAGAAGTTTGTTTGACACAACACTGCGATACCTCAATTCTGAAGGAGCCAGGTGACTTCCTACAAAGAACAAACTTGAATACCTTGTAGGATTAATTTCTGTTGATTAATTTCAATATATTTCCACAAAACAAATGTACTTTGGTATTACAATGTTTACAAGGTTTCATGACCTTAATAACAAGGGAACCATAACATTTCAGGTGTTTATTTGTATAAGTCATTACTGCAACATTATCCATTTGCTGCCCCAGCGCAAACACTTATTCAACAATTGTTTGAAACTTTGCATAGAATTGCTACTTTCAACTAAGGTTTTGTGAATAAAGATATCAATGGGTTCACACTTGTATGGGTCTCCTTGATAAGTAGCAATAGTCTTGGCAATGAAAAGGAAAAAGATATAGGATGTTCCCTTTGTCAGACGTTTAACCACATCAACTCAGAGCTTGGCAGTTTTCACACTTAAAATAACATGACATGAACAATGAGTCGAGAAGTGGAGTGCCATATTTCACTGCTGCAGCTAAATAGTAACGGGTATTTTGGTTGCTGGTGAGATTAAAAAGACTAATCCAGTTTACAAGAACTGTTCCAATATTACTTCTACACTGACAACCCTTTTTCTACTTTCTTCTGTATGAAATTAAACCATAAGCCATGATTGCTGTGACGACTGCCAAAGCAGCACCCCCATAAAGCAGGACTGGGAAATCAGATTTGGGCTCAGTGTCCACTGGGTGCTCAGCAGATGGTCCCTGAGGAGGAGCATCAGGGGGCTGGACCAGGTCTTCAGTCACATGCACAGATGGGGAAAAGGGCTCCTCCAGCTCTGACACAGGAGGCCTTTCAGCAGATTCTGGATCTGTTGCAACAGGTTCTTCAGAACTAGCCTTCACTTCTGGAGCTGGGATACTTTCAATGAGAGGTTCATTGGCTTCCGCAGTGGGCTCCTCGGACACTAGGACAGACTCAAACTCTGGTGAAGCAGAAACAGGTGGAAGTTCTTTGGGGGAAGCCACAGCCTCTGAAGCCACAGGTAGCTCCTCTAAGGAGATGAGGGAAGGCTCAGAAGATATACTTGGTGCAGTCTCGATTACTACAGGTTCTTCCAGCGACACCAGTGAAGCTGGTTCTGCAGAATCGTATGATGTTGGAATTGGTGGCGTCTGCTCCCTGTACTCTTCCCTGAGTGCAGCTAAATCACTCTCTGTGCCAAGGACACTAATCATGCTCTCCTCTATAGCTCCCCCTTCACCAGCCTCCAGAAGCTCAGCCTCCTCACGGTCCACATGAACAATGTCCGAATTTGATGAGTTATTTTCACTACGTTCTTCAGCTAAGGCTACACCTTCATTACTGTCCAGGCTTTTGGCATCTTCAGGGTCCATAGCAGCGACTTGCGCCCAGGACTCGTGAGCAGCTAGTGACACAGGAAGACTTTCAGTTTGCCAGGAGCTGTGTCCACTGCTGTTGCCCTCTGTGCACACCAGAGAGGACGGAGGGCTGAGCTGGTCTTGATGTTGGTCTCCTGAGAGGATGTAAATGTCGTTACTGTCCTCTGCGATGGCCACACCTCGCTCCTCCTCTGGTAAAAGGCTAAAAACCTTACCCTGTAAAAGAGACAACAGTCATTATGCTGAATTGTATGACATAAAAATTATAAACGAATCATCCATTCATATATTAGGCATTTAACACCACCTACTGGCATAACCAAGCCACAGCAACCATTCATTGCCATTATATTTGTCTTCCAAAAAGTCACTAAACAAAAAAAGCAAAAACAAAACTTAAGTAATACTACTCAAATAAGAGATTTGTTACAGTAAAGAGAAAACTTTTCCTAACCGATAAGAGTTTAAGTAATGGAGCTGACACTTCTAGATTTGATATGCAATTTGCATGTGGAAATAAGTAATCCAACATATATTGTTTTGGGCCAAAGAGATGATATAGTAGAGTTGCAGGTCGATATACCCAAACAAGGACAAAAGCATCAGTAGTCGCGGAACCCTTTAATTCTGTAATCAAAATAGTTGACTTCTATATCAGACAAATTATGGGATAACAATGTAATTACAGTAAAATGTATCAAATGCACGTTTCATTTTGATATTTTTAAATTGTAAGAGAATTCACCAAATCTGCACCCTGTTAAAGACAGTGACATTCTTCTGATTACACTGATGTGCGGCTGCTAGAGTGGGACACTAAACCCCACCGGATTACTTCAGTTATTTTAGGAAATTCTCCCTTTTTAGAGACACCATTACAATCGTATGCCCAAAGCCACGGTCACATGCAGATTTCATCACAACAGAGACAAGAGCGTGGTTACATAATGTCTGCGTTGACAGAGCAAGGTGCAGTGGGATTTGTCCTCAGTAAAGAGCACTTTCCACAAATATCAGTGTAAAGTTATCATTTCACTGAATTCCTAAAGAAGAAAGCATTTACCAATGAACAAATCCAAATAGCACAGAATGAGCTTTATCTGTACACATATTTCCAATATTTGCCCTTCATGCAACTTGGCAAGTAATGTTGCATAACCAAAAGGCTAAACAAAAAAAATGGTTGCATGCTGTCCACTTTTGTGTCTTGCTGCTGCTATGTTCACCCCTGAACAATAACTGGCAGCAGGGCAGATTTATCAAACATCCACAACAAATATGAATGCTTATAAATAATCTGAGCATGCTTCTCCAATGCCAGTGTCTGTACTCAATTTACTCTTCTATGTATGGATATAAGGACTTGCGTACAATGTTTACAGTTCTCATGCTCGCTTTTTGTATCTTATCATGCAATAACAAAGTAAAGCCATCCTTAAAATTCAAGAAAAAGCATAATGTACTACCTGGATGGCCAACAACAGATGAGGTGAGAAGCAGCGCGGTGGAGCCAGTGCAAGTGCACATGCAGCCAGCTGTTAAACTAATGGAGATTTCATCCTAGCTCACGTGCCCATGCTCCCTCATCTCTGAGCCCACCCTCCCTCCCTCACTCACTCGCTCCCTCACTCACTCGCTCCCTCCCTCCTACTGCCACTCTCCAGTTTGCACGCTTTTCCCATCCCTCCTCCCCGAGCTGATCCTACTCCGTCATCTGTTCAACCTCTATGACATAATGCCGATTAAGAATGCAGCTTAGTGGTTAGCAAATTTTGAAGTATAGTCATCAACATTGGCTATTAACATGTTTATATGGTACACATGATTTACTCATACACCTGTCCATGTATAAGTATAATCATCTTATCCTTCTAGAATAATAAAATGGATTATTTTACATAAATATGCACAATGAATATTAATGTGTACAATCGAGTCGCCCCCTTGTGGGCTTATTGTGCATTTCCTCAAATGAGGCTATATTAAATGAACATCTTGTAAAGACATCTATAATTTTACATATTCGATGCATGGTAGCAAACAATACTCACCCATCCCCCTTGCTGGATGATGTATTCAGCCTCATTTTCCTTGAGGAACTCCACAGCAAGTGGCAGCAAACTTGACAAACCCTGGTTCTTAGCTTGTAAAGCTTGAATAAGCACTAATGGTACTAAAACCTAGAAGAGGAAATATTATAATACTGGACACCTATAAACTTGTTTAGACACACAATTGTTACATACCTTTTGCCAGCCTCCTTGTGTATGCAGAGAAAGGTCAAGATTGGTTTGTCTGAAGCTTGCATAGTCCAGTGGCCTATGCAATATACAGATACAATGTTATGATTAGAAGGATCTATGGAAAAATCAAACTATGTTGTTTAAACCAACCCCATGAGGAGTGTGTCCACAGCAGAAGAAAGATATGGATCCAGGTCAACAGCCACTTCATCTCCAAGAGCAGCAAGACAGTCTTCAATAGAGCCCTCCGGATTTGTGGGAGTGAAGACTAAAGATGTGTGTCGGTCGAAACCTGAGCTAGAGGCGGCTATAAAACAACAATTGTGTGAGACAAGTCAAATTTGTGGACATACAAAATCATCAAGAATATTGAGATTCAAAATGTCAGTAACAATTTTAAGAAAATATTGATGACTTTGTTTGCGATGCCAACATGAGCCTTTGATACAAACAAAAGAATAGTTACTCAATATCAAATTAGTTCTTGTGTGTGCGAGTGGAATCCATACTTACAAAAAGCAATCTCATCTTCAAGTTTTCTCAACTCTTCCTCTACTTGTTCATTCATCTCATCTGTTCTCTGTCTTTCCATTTGGGAATCTCCTGCAAAATAAAGGATTATCCAGTATATTAACAATATTGAATATATCAGGCCTATACTCAATAATGTGTGGTAACAATCTTAGACGGATAAATCTATTAAAGAGATCATATAACTTTACACTGACTAAACTTTTGGATGCAAGTTTTTTGCTGCGCTGTGAGGCAACCCACATATCCACTGTTGTTTTTCTCTGGTATTGCTGCTGCTTCAGCATTTACCCAGACAACTAGCAAGCCAACTATTTCACTTTGGTCCACTGGCTCGTGAATAATCCTATGGTGATTACATCTGACAGCCTGTCAGAAGATGGGCTGGTTCAAGCGGAAAGCATGGATCAACTAACATCTCTGACACCTCCACCCTTTTGCACATCAAGAAGGAAAAAAAAATGTTTGCTTTCACCCTTGTAATAATTACTTATTCCAAAAACTATTTCATTATATTTCTATTGCCTTCAGTATTTTCACTCATCATCAACTCTATGTGTACGAAAATTGCAAAAGTTAACACAGGGTTCACAGGAGTGCTTCACAGGAGATGTTGCACTCAAAGACTATTTTAAGACAATATTCTCAAAACCTTTCAGTTTGTCACCAATTATTTGACACATAATGTGATCTTTTCAAGTGAAATTGGGACAAATAACGTAATAAATGATTTATCAGGTTTATTTTATGTATGCAGGGCCTGTCTGAAAAGCTTGAGAACCCCTAGGTTTGACCCACTATACAAAAATGCCACTTTGTTAAATAGCAGTAGAAGCAGGTACTTCCATCTGTGTATAACATGAAGCGCCAACACCCCAAATCCACCTCTCACCCTGAGTGCTGAGCAGTGCATGGGACCTGGCGGGGGGCAGTCGCAGGTAGCTGAGCACAATGTATTTGGTTTCATAATAGAAGCCCTCAGACACAGAAATGGGGTCAGAGGTTGCCATTGAACAGATGCACTTTATGCTTCTAGGCACATATGTTTAAAAGACAGACAAGGACGTAAAACCTGAAAAGAAAAAGAGAATTGACATGGGGTCAGTAACTTGATGGCAAAACACTCCAGTTCAAAACATACACAAGTGTATACCATAACAAGCACGCCGTTATCACTTCCACATACCACGCAGTGACAAAGTAAATACACAGCTACGAAGCAATGATTAAAATACAGTAGCCACGTGGAGAAATTGTGGGCGTGAAAGCCACATTCTTCACTGGAATTGTCATCATCGCCTGGTCAGGATGTAACCGTTTCAATAACTCGCTGTTAAACCATCGTTGTGAGATGTCAGTAACCTATCAACTTTCTCTGAACTCCATCCATCCATCCATTTTCTTCCGCTTCATCCGTTGCCGGGTCGCGGGGGCAGCAGAGACGCCCAGACCTCCCCATCCACACACACTTCCTCCACTTTCTGAACTCGACATTCAAAATATAACGTAAATCACTAAAGTGGATTTGCGGCGACTACTCAATAACAAATTAGCAATAATACTAACAAATGTTTTTTTTTTCTTATGGGATATAGGAATACAAGGCATCCATGGAAATGACCTCTGACATAATGTAGTCATGGTCATACCCCATGCTTACCACTGCAGACGCTTTCAACTTAGCTAGCTTTTCAATCACACATGTGTCGATTATGTTCTGCTTAAAAAATGACAGTACCTAGTAGCACCTGTTAATTTCATTGGTAAGAATCCATACTTACCGCCCTACAGTCAAAGGCAACCCGGTGAACACAAACGACTTAACTGAATAGCCCTGACACTGCAGAGCCCACTGAGACCACCTCTGGAACATGCAGTACTCCGTGTGCGGCGGTGAAGCTGAAATAGTGCTGACCGGAAACACAATCCAACTTCCGGTATTTTACTTCACAATAAAACAATCGTGGCCCAGTTTGTTTTTTGTCGTTATTTCAGAGTTTTCTTTAAGCATTTCAATAACTTGCTGTTTTTCCATCGTTGTGAGATGTCATTATTAACATGTACTTTGTGATCTGATAATGTGTCGAGTCCTGTGTATTTTGAAAGACTATTCGAATGTTTACATATCTAACTTGACCCTTGGCAATAGGCATGGGTATATCGTGTTTGGACAGCTATTGCATTTTTTGTTTGTAGAGGTGCGTACAGCTCAGATCACACTTTACTTTTTAAATTGTAAACTTACCTTACAGTTTCCAAATGGCTCTCACCGACGCAGACGTCCAGAAGCAGGTAATATTTTAGTGGTTTGTGTGTGAGAAAGATTTAGAGAGATAATGAAGTTTAGGTTTAACCACAGGGCCCGCTTAAACTTTAGTCAACCAGTGTATTTTTAAGTGCGTTGTGCATTCAGGATGTTTTTGCACTTACATACAGCAGTCAATTCATTTCAAGGCAAGTAGTTTAAAATATATTAGACACATTTTGCATTAAAATTAGTATTGTAGAGACTTTTTTTTTTCATTCATTATAATCAACAGAATATAGTGTTCAACATCCTGAGAAAGCATGATGCCAGAAAAGAGTTCAGAGAATGAAATGTAATTAATGAAGATAAAGTACTATAGGGAAAGTAAACCTTTGTCCCTATATGCCACAATCCTCAATATTAATTATCCTGAAACCCATTGACAAAAGGTATTGCGGTAAGATTTCTTTTGCATGCCTTTTGATCCATTTTTTACTTTTTTTAATTCATATCGTGTGACTACTTACAATGTCTATGAAAATGATTAGGATTCTCATGTCTGGCAGATCAAGCACATGATGGCCTTCATTGAGCAAGAAGCTGCAGAAAAAGTGGAAGAAATTGATGCTAAGGTAACTCGGGTTGTCATAGAGTCTTGTGATTTCCCCCTAAGTGACTGCTAATGGTCATCTCGTGTCATTTACAGGCAGAAGAAGAGTTCAATATAGAGAAAGGGCGCCTTGTGCAGACGCAGAGAGTTAAAATAATGGAATACTATGAGAAGAAGGAAAAGCATATAGAGCAGCATAAGAAAATGTGAGTTTCAAAAATCAGAATAATGCATTTCATATTGTAAATGCATTTTATATTGTACCACTGTTCTGGACATTTTATTACAGTACATACGTTTAAAGGATCTATGGTGTGAGTGAAGACTTTTAAACAACAGAGGTTGAAGTGAGATGAATCATGGTCTCATGCCAATTAGTAATTTTGGGAAAACATATTTACAATATCTTTAAGCTTTCCACCAGTTGTTTGAGTGATTACAATAATGGTATACAATACAATAGTATTGATTAATATAGTATATTTAGGGCATAATACAGTTATTGTTCAATTATATGAGTAAATGTGTTTATTACATTTTTTTGTAGCCAGATGTCCCATCTTTTGAACGAAGCCAGACTGAAGGTTCTGAAGGCCCGGGATGACATAGTCATGGTAAAAAAAAAAAAAAGTAATAATAAAAAAACTGTTTTAAAAAAAGTTTTTAACAAAAGTATGTTTCCAGGATTTGTTGAAAGAAGCCCAATACAGACTTGCACACATTGCCAAGGATCCGGATAACTACTCAATTTTACTACAAGGTCTCCTGTTGCAGGTGGAACAGCAAACATGGTCTTAAATCACAATCTGCAAAAAATATGAATTATGCTCTATTAGTGTAAGATATAGAGTTAATCATTCTATAAATCACTTTATTCTATAAATATTTTCCCAGGGATTCTATCAACTTCTAGAATCTAAAGTAACTGTTCGCTGTCGCCAGCAGGATGTAGAGATGGTTCAGGTAATGCAATATTATACTATTCTCAATCACAGTGTCATGTTTTGATCTATTGCATTTTTCTGCCAGGCTGCCATTGACAAAGTCATTCCTATTTACAAAGAGTCAGTGAAAATCAAACTTGTTGTCAAAATTGACATGGAGCGTTTTCTTCCATCTGATGTGTAAGAATCATATATATGCGTGAAGTAAATATGATCAAATTATCTGATATCACCAAGTAATGGTTTGCAGGAACAATTGCATGTTTTGAAGTAATTAACAGTCCAGTCTAGAGCTGCAACTGACGATTATTTTGTAATCGATTATTTTTACGATTAATCGAGTAATCGCTTGGCTGTGAATTGTGTAGAAAAAAAATATTTTTTCATCACAAAAAGCTAAAGTGGCAACACTCGAGGACGTATTGATGGCGTAAACTTAAAGTAAATGTTTGTAACAGGCTCTTTGGGCTAATTCTGCTATCTGATTGGATGAGACAGACAGATATTCATGAAATTATAAAAACAAAGTCGGTTTTAATAAAAAATACTACATTTTCATGTCATTTTTGCTCTGTTTGAGTCCGTGTGAACCAGAAAACGATTAATCGATTACTAAAATAGTTCTCGACTATTTCAATAATCGATTAGTCGTCGATTAATCGATTAGTTGTTTCAGCCCTAGTCCAGTCAATGTCAAAGTTGTTTACCAAGGATTTATGTTTCATTGGGGGACTATTAGCGAAGGATTAGGGCTAAGGTTAAGGTTATAAGTCCAGGATCAACTTTAACAGTAAGTGATAGTAAGTCACACAGAGCACTCACAAGTAGTTTGTTGTACCAGTCATTTCCATCCACACACGATGACAAAGGCGAGACACCATCACAATCCTCATTATATTCATACTATTCTACATGCTTTTAGTGGTAGGGGAAACCCGAGCACCCAGAGGAAACCTATGCAGACACGAGGATATCATTCAAACTCCACACAGAAAGATCGAACCCAGGACCTTCTTACTGTAAACCACAAGCACTTACTTGGTGTTGTCAGATTATGTTTGGTAAATATATATTATTTCTCATATAGATTGTTTGAATATACTTTATCTTCACAGTTGTGGGGGAGTTGAAGTCTACAATGACAATGGGAAGATCAAGGTCACTAATACATTAGAAAGAAGACTGGAACTGATAACACAGCAGGTACTGTCTTCTGTGAAAGGATCACTTCTGTCCTGTAGAGGGAGCCATTGTGTCTCTTATACTGTACATATGTACATTTCATCTTTTGACTGTGGAAAATACATCGTTATCAAATTTTATGTACAAAGGTTTGTTCGTTGTATAATAGTAACAGTGACACTACTTTTTCCAGATAATGCCTGAAATAAGAGTGGCGTTGTTTGGAGCAAACCCCAACCGAAAGTTTGTGGATTAATTCTGGATTTGAAAAGGTTAATTCTGCCCCAATAGGACAATGCCAGACCATGACTTGGATAGTGTTTAGAATTTAGTGAAGAGATATAATTTCAGCTACTATAAACATGACTTTGCTGACGATTGAATTGATTTTAAAGTTAAATTGTGTTGAAATGTGTTCCTTGTTTCATGGTAATTGTCTACTTTGACAAAATCCAAAGTAAGTAATAAACCTCTTTTAGACCAAGATAAATTACAATTCATTTATTGACCTTCATAGGTTTACATAGGTTACTCAGTCTTTAATTGCCCTAAATGTGTAATGCATTAGCCATTACAAGAAACTGTACACTCTAAATATTACTTAATCAGAAGTGTTGAAGAAAGAAAAATGGATTTAAGACATTAGCAATTGGTTGGCAGAAAGAAGGCTCAAAGGTGCATCATATGTCACTACTTTTAGTTATCAATGGTGTTCAATATTTTAAATCTTGAGACCAATTTTAAACAAAGAAAGTAATGAAAAAAATTGAAATCAACAACTTTGAGTGTCGTCATTTCTTTTCTTGCACTGATGTTAAGTATTTCAAGGCTTTCAAATATAACATGGGGCCGTAGGCAGGAAGTGAGCGGTGTAAGGATATATGGTAGACTAATACTGGGATTAAAGCATTACCATCAGATTAACTCATGACCTTAGAGATACCAACAGACAGTTCTTCACAATCCAGGAGAAAACCTAGAATCCAAGATTACATATCACGGATGGAGAGGGAAGAATGCTTAATAGAGATGAGATTTAACTGCGATTGAAAAGATTTTGAAATGTGAATTTTTTTTATCAGATTTTCAAGTCATTACAAACCAGTATGCCTTGGCATGGTATTACAAATATTTCAATTACAGTACTTGTTGGACTATGAAGCGCGCCTGTATATAAACAGCACCAGCTACATTTTAAAATAAAGCAAATGTTGTCCACATATAAGTACATAAACTCTGCTCTGACAACAGTCATAAGCACAACAAATCTGTGTTTTTCCTCATGTTGTCTCTCTCTGCACTGTTCACATAAACATAAGCTACAGAGCTGTGTGCCAATGTTTTTCTAAGAATACATTTCCGACATGGCTATATAGGCCGCAGTGTTCAAAGAACTTAAAAAGTAGTAGTGTTTTCCAGCAATTACAGTATTCACACGAATTCTGCAGCCATGCAACTAGTATCACATGTCTACATACATTTTGAAGTTATAGGCATTTAGTTAGCATGCAAAAACACACCAACAGATCATTAAATCTTTTTCATATGAAAGAGTCAGATTCTGCAAAACTACCCTGTTTGACCTACAGTTTTAGGCAGCCATGTAAGTAAACAAGCTGATCCATTTTGGTGGATAGACTGTATCACACTTTTGGTCACAAAGTTCTGTCCATGTGCTCTTCTCATCAGTGTGGCTTCAAGGCAGAGCAATTTATGCAGCAAAACGATCACCCTCCCAGCAGGCCTAAGATGGCTTCCCCAACACCAAGGAAGTAGACTCCCTGAGCAATGCCAAAAAGTGGAGCGATGACTAGGGCACGACATGTCGCTCCTTTCAGAAAGGCTGATGGGCCCTCTCTCTTCATGATGCGCCTAAAGTGGGCACAGGAAGTGAGTAAGTAAGCAAGTAATTACTTTATTTATGTAGTGCTTTTTTACAGACAAAAGTCACCTAAAGCACTTTACAAAGTTCAGAGTTCAATATTGTCCCTTTCTTTCCACACACGGTGATGACGGAAGCGAGACGCTGAACACACTGGTGCATCAAAGCTCCAACCAACACCATTCATTCACTCACTCATTACAATCAAACCTATGGTGCATGTTTTTAGTGGTAGGAGAAACCGGACCACCCGGAGGAAACCTGTGCAGGAACAGGGACAACATGCAAACTCCACTCAGAAAGGTCCTGTTCTGTCTGGGATTCGAACCCAGGACCTTCTTGCTGAGAAGTGAGACACGGAGTCATGATAAATATGCTCTCATACCTTGTGCAATCAATTATTCCTCTGTATGTGTCCTCTCCTTCACCCTTTTGTAAGGTCTGTATTCGAGTTTTGATTACTGCAGAAGGGTATACAATAAGAGATTTTCCCAATAAAACAAACATTCTTATTCTTCTTAACTTATTCTCTACTTACCATCCAGTGGTGTAACAGCCACAGCAGCTATAGAGCCAGCCATGCAGCCTGCCATGAAGGACTGCCAGAATGGTGCTCTGCTTTGAGCAGCACTGTGCTGTTCCCGGCCAATATCATTCAAGTTGGCAAAAAGTGGGAAGTAGATCATTGAGAAGGGCACATCCCTAAAATAGTAATAATAACACTTGCTGAAACAGTATGCACTTGATGACTATCAATATACTACTTTGAGCATATCTTATGTAATTAGACGTGCCTGCCTCGCGGCTCACGTGTGTGTGTGGCCCATAGTGTGGCCCCGTGAGGAGAGGAGAGCAGAGAATGCTAATACGTGCTGGAGCAAAATATTTGTAACAAATGCAGTTCTGCATTCTTTATAACCTCATTAAAGTGGCTCCAGCTCCCCTGTAGAGGCCAGCCAGCCCATGGGTCTTCAGCAGTTGCACTGTTAGACCAGTGGCTGAGGGCCTCTGAGGGGGGACCTGCTGCACTGACGATGGGGCCACAAGTGATGGAGCTGGTCCAGCAGTTTGGGCAGGTGCCTGGGCCGGTCTCTGAGCAGCTGTTATATTAAGGTGAGAACAACACTATGATATATTGAGAACACATTCAGAAACAAATTCAAATCCTTCAGACAGGTGATAAACAAGTATGTAGCCCACCTAGTCTTCCAGCATCCTGCAGCTGTATTTTAAGCATCTCCATTGGCGTCGTCACCACAACTTGACAAGTCCCAGCACCACAGCCTGCCAGGACCTCACCCCACAAGGGTAACTTCCTGCCAACACAAACCAGCAAACATATCACATGTTGAGTATATCATAGACCTTTCCTTCCCCTTCTATTTCTTCTTTATATTTAATGCATAGTTACCCATCCTTTGAGAGCTTTTGTCTAAAGACGTCATTTGCTGCCAATTTTATGGCTTTTTCTGGTGTAACCAAAGTGAGGTTTACTGCTGCACCTGAAATTAGGAAAATTTGTTGAGTTTAATCCACAATACACTTTAACGTAACTGTATATGCAGCTGCACAGTGGGCTGTGACACTTGACTCTAGTTATTATGTTATATAGGGAGAATGGAGAGCAATTAGAAGGGAGAAACAACAGTGTGGGTGGACAGATTGGATTACTTATAGTAAAGATGTTTGTCACAGGGATTAGGAACCTGAATTGTACTGTACCTCTGTAGCATCCAAAATAGCCTTCAGAGCGTATTGTCTTTGCCAGACAGTCCAGCCTATAGAACAGAAAAGCACAATGCTTGTCAATTGCTACTTCTCTTTTTGCATGAATTGGTAAAAATGTTGTGCCCAAGATTATGGTTACAATTACAATTTTTAAACAAAATACTGTGGAAAGCTTTAAATGTCTCTGTTACCGCATACACAAAGGGTATTAATTTGTTGTTGTCTTTTTGGAGTTTATACATGCAAGGAATACTCCTTGCGAAAGTATTCGGCCCCCTTGAACCTTTCAACATTTTGCCACATTTCAGGCTTCAAACAAAGATATAAAAAATATTTTTTTTGTCAAGAATCAACAACAAGTGGGACACAATTGTGAAGTGGAACAAAATGTATTGGATAATTTAAACTTTTTTAACAAATAAAAAACTGAAAAGTGGGGCGTGCAATATTATTCGGCCCCCTTGCGCTAATACTTTGTAGCGCCACCTTTTGCTGCAATTACAGCTGCAAGTCGTTTGGGGTATGTCTCTATCAGTTTTGCACATCGAGAGACTGGAATTCTTTCCCATTCTTCCTTGCAAAACAGCTCGAGCTCAGTGAGGTTGGATGGAGAGCGTTTGTGAACAGCAGTCTTCAGCTCTTTCCACAGATTCTCGATTGGATTCAGGTCTGGACTTTGACTTGGCCATTCTAACACCTGGATACGTCTATTTGTGAACCATTCCATTGTAGATTTGGCTTTATGTTTTGGATCATTGTCCTGTTGGAAGATAAATCTCCGTCCCAGTCTCAGGTCTTTTGCAGACTCCAACAGCTTTTCTTCCAGAATGGTCCTTTATTTGGCTCCATCCATCTTCCCATCAATTTTAGCCATCTTCCCTGTCCCTGCTGAAGAAAAGCAGGCCCAAACCATGATGCTGCCACCACCATGTTTGACAGTGGGGATGGTGTGTTCAGGGTGATGAGCTGTGTTGCTTTTACGCCAAACATATCGTTTTGTATTGTGGCCAAAAAGTTCGATTTTGGTTATATCTGACCAGAGCACCTTCTTCCACATGTTTGGTGTGTCTCCTAGGTGGCTTGTGGCAAACTTTAAACGAGAAATGGCTTTCTTCTTGCCACTCTTCCATAAAGGCCAGATTTGTGCAGTGCACGACTGATTGTTGTCCTATGCACAGACTCTCCCACCTCAGATGTAGTTATCTGCAGTTCATCCAGAGTGATCATGGGCCTCTTGGCTGCATCTCTGATCAGTCTTCTCCTTGTTTGAGATGAAAGTTTGGAGGCACGGCCGGGTCTTGGTAGATTTGCAGTGGTCTGATACTCCTTCCATTTCAATATAATTGCTTGCACAGTGCTCCTTGAGATGTTTAAAGCTTGGGAAATCTTTTTGTATCCAAATCCGGCTTTAAACTTCTCCACAACAGTATCTCGGACCTGCCTGGTGTGTTCCTTTGTCTTCATGGTTCTCTCTGCGCTTTAAACAGAACCCTGAGACTATCAAAGAGCAGGTGCATTTATACGGAGACTTTATTACACACAGGTGCATTCTATTTATCATCATCAGTCATTAGGACAACATTGGATCATTCAAAGATCCTCACTGAACTTCTGGAGTGAGTTTGCTGCACTGAAAGTAAAGGGGCCGAATAATATTGCACGCCCCACTTTTCAGTTTTTTATTTGTTAAATAAGTTTAAATTATCCAATAAATTTCGTTCCACTTCACGATTGTGTCCCACTTGTTGTTGATTCATGACAAAACATTTACATTTTATATCTTTATGTTTGAAGCCTGAAATGTGGCGAAATGTTGAAAGGTTCAAGGGGGCCGAATACTTTCGCAAGGCACTGTAGTTCAAATATAGTTTTGTATCAAAAAGGAGATGATGACTTTGTAACATAATCAGTCAAATAAGTGATTAAGTTGAGATCAACTCACATTCCATTGTAGACCTGAACACCCTGTTGGTTCTGGAGGCGTGTTTTGGCCAAGTCAATAGGAAATACACATGTCACACCAACCAGGCCGGCCACACCTCCATTAATCAGCTTAGCGGGGAGACTGCAAGAGGGATCAACATAAACACACGCAGACATGCATATACAACCATTTATACATTTACAGAGCCAGAAGCAGTTAAGCCTAATTTATATCCAGAACAGGTTTACATATACACATGCTCCCATTTACATTTTTGTTATAAATTATAATGAGCAAAGTCAAGAAGCATCACATACCTTATGTTCTTGTCTGTCATACTGCTTTTTGGTTGGGCTCCAAGGCCCGCCACGTTCCCTTACAGCCTTCTTTCTTTCCTTTAGTTTTTTTATTTGAACGTTTTTTCTTGATTGTCTTGTCTCTCAACAGTCACCAGCACAATAAAATCCTCAAAAAGATATCATGGCCCAGGCGCTTTTTTTCTATTGTGCACCTACACGTCTCCTTCAAAAGTCTCTGGAAGAAAAAAATCTTGTTGTAATGGAAAACCTTTTGAGTTTTGTGTGTGCTATTTTCAGAAATCGCCTCAATTTACTTGTGGTAACAAATCACTTGTTTCCAGAGATCCACCCTTACTTACCAGTATCACCTTGTCGCACCTCTATAAACCAGTCAATTGTCCATCCCTCTAACTTGTGACATTCATGTGGAACCCACATTTTTAAGACTCTACTATATCCAACACAACTTCTCTTTCAGATTTACAAACTGTACTTAACTGTCTTCATGCATTTGTGTACAATAGAGCAGATAATATATAAAACCAATTGTTTTATCCAGCCAAAGTTGAACTTATCCTTCCTGTTGTATACTCTTTGTACTCTCTCATAGGACAATAAAATAAAATTCTGTTTCTAAATCAATCTGTAATCAGATTACCAGGTGCATTAACATAACTACCATTCATAACTGCATATTACTCCACTACGTGAAGTCTGAACAGCTTGAGTTTCTCTAATCTGCTTTCAAAAAGGGATAAGAGTATTTGATTGAGTCAAGTAGGTAGAGTAGTCTTTCCAATATACATTCACAACATTCCCAATACTATTGAAATTACAATAATAATAATAGTGTAATATAGCAGATCAAATGCATGCATGTTATACAAGTGTGGTCCTTCTCTGAGAGTTATAATGCCCCTTTTCTTATTTTTTGTTCTAAGCCTTTCAGTGAGCCTCTTTCTGGGAAACTTTTTTTCTGCTTGCTCTATTCACGAGGATTGAAACGCTTGCCAAAACACAGAGAAGTGTACCCACACCAGTTCTCAGTCCTTCTCAGTCCCCTTCACAATAGTACAGTTTCATATACAACTACTACTTTAGTTTGTCCATCCAAAAGTATCACAGTGGGAAATCAGGACTTACCTCTCTAAGAGCATCCTGCAGGCAGAATCACGCTGTCCACTTTGCTTTCCCTTCAACAATGTGTGGAGTAATGGTAGTCAAGCGAGAGCAATCTGAGCGAGCCAGCCGGCACTCAGGGGCCGTTGCATAAACAGCAGCATTGTCCCGATGCCTAAATCCCTCCCTCTCGTGGTGATTCCCAGTGTGACAGAGTCCCAGCAGCACCGCTTTGCACTAACTCAACCTGACATAAACTCATGCATGTGAGGCTGCTGCCAAATCTGGTGTAAGCAACACTTGCCGTCACAAGCGCAACACTGTCTATATATCAGAAATATTGATCATGAATAAAATCCTCAATCATGAGATCCCTATCCATTGTTACACAACCACATTCCAGTACTTAGAATGACTGTTTACTTTTTATTCTTTCATCAGAAAGGATTGAAAACACTAAGCATGAGCAATTCATAAAGAAGATGATTAATTAATGAATCACAAGAGTATATCCAAACCTATATGTTTATATAGATCTTTCTATCTATCCATCTCTTTATTTATCTGTGCATTTGTTTCGAGTGTCAATAAATATATAAACGTATTTGAAACGAGTTACTCTCAACACTGCATAAGCATATTGGGGATTGATTGGCAGGTTTTGTCTTTGTATTTAATAAACCATACAGTTTACAACAGATGCTAATAATAGTATTGTTTGTGACTAATTTGGATTCTTTTATAATGCTTTTGTTCTTGAAAGTTCCTGTGTAATATTTGGTAGTACAGAATTTGACAGTACAGTACATGTTTTATGTACAGTTGACCAATACATAATAGATTTAATGGTTTTGTTATCAATAATATGAGTATTTGAGTATATAGGCCCAGTCCCAACACCCACACTGCACCCTACACACCTCTACGACGTGTGCATTTGTTCGAAGTGCACACCAGGGTTGGAGTGCGCAGGTTACAAGTGTGCAAAAAAGGCGGAATTGGGACAGTGCACACTGAGTGCAGGTTACGTCATCGACTCGTCTATAGATGGTCATTTTCAGACCTAAACTTTATAAACATTAAAGGTAATTTTGTCTGACCCTTTGGGAAACAAAATGAATTGCTTCACACACGTTAAAATACATGTACATTAGTTGTTTTTAATTAGAGATAGCTGTATAATTTTAAGTTAAATGTGGGTAACTAACTGTTATCTGGTCAGTTTTTATACATTCTAAGATTATTGTACTAAGTGTAAAGTTTAAATTGAATGTTATATAAACGCTTGTTTTAAAAAGTTATTAAATTGTTAAAACACAATGTCCGTAATTCTTCTTCAGACGTTTATGCTTCTTTCCAAGTAACATAGCAAAACTTATTTACACACATACTGCATATATATTTCAAAATGTATATTTAAATGCATTTTCCCGTCGTTTTGGTGTGTACCGCAAAGAATTATGGGCAATATCCTTCGCCAGAGTGCGCATTGATGCAGGCTACGGCGAAGTGTGGATCAGGGGCGCAAAGGGGGCTGGGCCAAAGACCTCCCTGGAGAATTGGGACACCCTACGCACTCGCACCCTTTATCGGGAACGCGCAAATGAGGGGCGCGAGGGTGGAAGTGCGAGTATTGGGACGGGGCCATAGTCTCTGAAGACTAATTGAAGAGTCTTTTTGCGCCACCTTTTGGCCCAAAGTATAATTTGCTATTTGGACTTGGACTCATTTTTCTAACCTCCAAGGTAAAGTATTATCAGTTTATACGGGAAAATATTAAATGACAAACAGTTTAAAAGTAAAATTGCATAGTATTTAGTAAACACACACAACACACGCGCGCACACATACGCACACACACAAATACGTGCGCTAATAAACTCACACACATATACATGAACACACGCACACATGCACTCACACATCCACACACATACAAAAGCACACACGCACATGCACACACACATACAAGAGCACACGCGCACATACACTCACACGCGCGCACTGTTGAATACACTTGTTGCGTTACCTCTAGCGGCTGTGCATCTGTTCACCACACAGGGGCGCTTTCATCATTCTAGTCTCCTTCACAGGTCTCTCAGCCACAGACTGGACTTCTATTAATACATTTTGGGCCTTTCCGTAATGATGGGTAAACGTTCGCTTACTGCTTTATCTTAAAGGTAAATGTATAGCTAATAGGACAAAAATACACTTTTTAAAGTAAAATACTTATTATATTCGCAGTCGAAATGTTTCAGACAGGCATAAACTATGACAAAAAAGACATGTATAACTTAAACTGAATTCACTTAGAATTGGCTACCACTTCAAGCCTGTTTTTAAAGTTGGATCACCATATGCTAGTCCTTTTTAAAAATTAATCAGTAGAATAAATGTGTAGGTTTAATGTGAGTAGTGAAACAAGCTGCCATAAGAAGTATCAAGACAAATACAATAAAACTGGGGCACATAACTTCCAGACCACAAAAATTAAATTGAATAAACTCCATAGTTCCTCTCAAAACAGATGTTCTAATTGGACAACATCACATCTTAAGACAGAGAAGTGAAAATAAAGGGCCTCCCTCAACCAGTTTATCATCTCTCAGCCCAAAGCGTGTGGTGACTCTTTTTATAAGAGGAAGACAGCATGTTGTGGTCAGGTTTACTGACAAGCGTCTTTCTAATCGGGCAAACAGCATGTATAATTCATGTGAAAGTAAGGTATTCCATCTTTAAGAAAAATACTTAAGTAAAACAATGTAGCCACCTGTTCCAATAACATAAGACTTAGAAGTGGGATTAGAAAAGTACCTTGTTTTTAGCATGTTTTGTTTTGGTTGTTTTTAGCGTAAAGAGAGCTGACCCCCCTGTGTTGGCAGAATGGTACGGTCCAGCCCATCTGCTCCGGTGAGACTGATAGAAACAGATTGTAGTGTCTCCGCACGGGTCGCAATGGCAACCGCCCCGAGAGGACGGAAGAAGCAACTTTTGTGTTACTGCTAAACACCTGTTTAATGTTACCCACACGAAAGAAGACGCCGGGGAAACTACTTACTGATGTGAAAAATAACCGCTACGGCGTTTCTTCGGTCCTAAAATGTCACAGGGATGTACAATTTCTGTGGAAGAGATACAGTCGTGGTGGGAAGTCCCCGCCATAGCCCACTTCTGCTCCCTGTTCAGAGCAGCTTTCAACCTCCCGGACTTTGAAATCGAGGTAAATATCGGTTGTTTTCTATTTCAGACAAGACGAGTGCTGAAAACGATGGAAATTAAAAGTTGTTTGTGTCAGCTTTCATTGCGTAAACCACTTTTTTGTTTAGCATATGTGTGATGTTGTGTAACTAGCTTAGCAGTAGCGTTGCCTTAACTTCCCGTCTTTAACACGACTTGCTAACGTGATCCTATTAGGTAGCTAGCCATCTCGTTAGCTCAGGCAGGTGAAAACCCCAACGCGGTAGTATACGTTAGCCTCTTAAGTATACATTGCAGCATTTCTATTGGTGATCGAAGATATAGAAAGTTGCTTACAATACTTCTAAAAAAAAAATCACGAGCGCAAAAAAAACATGGCAATATTTGTTTTCGTCAGCTAAGGTTGAACCACTGTCTGATTGAAGTTGTCCGTGTTTGTTCATTGATTTATATGGGGCATGTTGCGAAAGTTCGATTTACTATTCCGTGTTATTCTGCAAACTTAAAATAAACAACGCGAGTTCAATTTGGACCCCGATGTTATTTGTGGAAAACATGTGTTCTGTCTGCGCGTTTCACTGTGTTATTGTTATGCGTTACTGTCAAATAAAGTTAAGTTCATGGCGTGAGGTACGTGGGAGTTATTGTCTTGTGTTGTAAGCCATCTGGCCTCGGGACGCAGATGCTGTTCGGGCATTGTTTCCTCGTTCAAGACCTATTTTGTTGTGAAGATCGTTATTTTGCTTGTTTGTTTGTATCCTTTGCGGTCGACACGTACGCAACAATTTACTACTTGGTCTATTTTATGTCCAAGTAACACAATGAATATTTTAAAGCCGAACGTAAACCACCATGTTGTCTGAATTGTTGATGTGGAAGGAAAACGATGCTTTACTTATTGTTTGAGCTATACTTTTTTCTATGGGTACAAGATCTCTGTATTATCTCATCCAATCGATCAAAACATGCAAAATGGGTGTACTCAGCGCAACATCACGTATCACCAGTCTCCATCATTAAGTCCCCACCCCCTCGGGTCACACACTCCCAGAGCCCTTGCTTTGTTGTTGTGCGACATGCAAGACAGATGGAAGGACCTGTGGTAGCATGGGTAGCACCCACGTTTTTGTGACCGATAAGACAGAAGTCCATTAATTTGTTCTAAATCTAAATTATTGGCATATAAAGGGGGACTTTACATTTTGGCTTCATAAAGTTATTATTAATGTTACGCAAGGACTATTATGATCGTTTGCACAACATAAGCTGGAAGTTTGAGTGCTATGAACAAATGGTTTTGGATAGATTTTCCCAGGGGCCATAGTTTGGACATAGTGGTGATGGCTATAACACAGCTATGTGGTTGCTGAGTAGATCTGTATTTTCTATATTGATCTATTATTCAAGCGTAGAGCTGAGAACATCCTAATAGATAATATTTTATGATTGAATTGTGACATCTTTATGCATTTGAGTCTTAACATCATATCTCCCAGCACTCGCATGGGTTGAAGTCTGTAAATAGAATCGTTATTGATTAATTGATTATTAAGATAGTTAAACTTGTTGTAAAGCATTGTTTTAGCTCTAATTCACTCCACCAAATAATCATAACGATGAAAAAGGGGGTGGAAAAGTTATTTACAAGCTTTTCATCCATTAAATATGTCAAGTTTAATAATTTCAGGAGAGTTACTTAAAGTCTATTTTCTGAGCCACAGGAAACCAGTGCAGAGACCTGAGAACTGGACTAATGCCTCTTTTCCACAGTAACAGTACGGCATGGCGCGGTCATTTTGCATTTCCACTAGGGTTGGGCTTGGGATGAGGGTACTTTTTTCGTGCCACCTCGATAGTGGTTCCAAGTGTGCCGAAGCTTCACCATAATGTGACGTCAGCCGATTGCTCACTGATTGGTCACCGAGTGTCATCACTGGAAATGACGTCGGACCCTATGGTAAAAACAACTCAACCCCACCATCTTTAAAACCGCCTGCTCTGCTATAATACGTCCTCCTCACTCCAGAGAAATGGAATCACACAGAAAGCCCCAAAAGTCAGCGTCCTGGTCGGTTGACGAGGTCCACAAGTTACTCTCTTTAGGCCGAAGAAAGAATTCAAAGGCAACTCGAACACACAACACTGAACGAGAAGATTTTCAGGGAGATCGCCCAGCTCTTGTTTTGTGACTAGTCTGTGGTAATCCTTGAAATAACTGCTTAACTACGTATCCCGTTGGCCCAAAGCTCACTGAAATGTATTTACTCGTGTAAAACTTTGATTGTCTGTTGTACACAGGGAGCTAGCTACATTTAGCTATCGATGGCAAGCTAAGCTAAAACGTCCTCTCTGTGCTACTGTGCTTTATCTTTCTCTTTCAAGTGTTTCTGTTTTGTGCTTACTTAAGTTGTCATGTGTATAATTATTTGTTTGAGAATCCTTTCCCACAAGTGAGGAGATTACCAACGAACAATGAATGACCACTTGTCCACTCACCTGGTCTCGTACTGTGGACTTTGTAAATTGTTGGTTTTGCACTTTACTTTTGTTTTTAATAAATCTGTGATTGTATCAAGACTTTGTTTCATTCATTTGTCAGTACACATCAGTGGGGGCGGGTCCTAGCTCAAAAGTGGCCAAAATCACGTACACTGACATGCTTGCAATACCACCCCGGGCCGATGGGGGTGGACCCAGAAGAAGAATTAGCCAATGCTAACATATAGCGTTGGCAGACCTCTCAAAAACGTCTTTACAGGATGGACCGAAAGTTGGCTCTTGGCCCAAAGCTCCGTTCCACATGTGTGTCAATGCTGAGGGGGTGAATTTTTTTGGTCTACTCTAGTTTACTCGCGGTGAATTTTTGAAGTCTCTCGTTCAAATGAATGGAGCTGCGCCGGCTGACGCATGCGCAGACACGTTTTTTCACAATTTTCTTGTGGGCGGGACCACTGGCGGCCATCTTGGATTGCTCCATGAAAGCACTTTTCATGGCCAACTCCTGTGAACGGCGGAGATAGGCGTGACTCTGTCCGTTAATATATACAGTCTATGGTACACATACATAAAAGGGGTTCAAAAGTTACGATTTCCTACCATATACTTTTTATTTAAATTACATAAATTATATTTGTTAGTAAATCTGTAACCGTGGTAAATTTATGAACAAGGATGGAGACATATTTGCTAAATACAAAAAGGTTTTATTTTTGGTCAAAACACAAGGGCAAAATAAATATTCAGGCATATAATTTTAGTCACATTTACTTCTTCTCATTCCTTTTTCGAGTTGATACTTAGTTATTTAAAATAAATGCGTATTGTAAATCTAAGTTATGTATTGAACTTGAAATAAAAAAAACATGTCATTTCAAATGACAAAAAGTGACACATCAGACGGACCAATGTTGCGCGTAAATTACGTGGTTTGACAACCCCTCTCACGCTGAGGACATACTTGGAAGTGCCATTTTTAATGGAAAAGCACCCACACTCGTCCGTGCCGTACTGTGACTATGGAAAAGCGGCACAACTTTCTAGAGACAAATGCATGGATTAGAATCTCCAAGTCTGCTCTTTTTTTGAGTCTGTATTTCAGATGGTAAAAAGTTGCTGATGTTACTGATTGGATGTGTGAAAATTAAGCAGTAAATTGCATTAAACAATACTTTTATCAATCAATAAAATTATGGATTATGTAACTGCTTAAAAGCTAATGAAGATTCTAGGGAGTTCCCTTTTTACAAAGCGCTTGAAAAAGTGTATGGAAATGTTATAAATGTTATTATAAAAGAGGAGGGAATATAAGTGAAGTAAGTATCCCACTAGCTGTTTGTAACGTCACTGTCCAACCAACCAATACCCACATTATATTTACATTAGCGTCAACCGACAGCATACAGAGGCACATGTTGCCATGGTGATCTCCTAAAAATTGCAGCGAGAAAGCATTTGCTGCTAGCTTAGCGGCAAGCTAGCGGCAGCAACTTGATCTTTCATCTGAAAACTAGTATAGCAGCAAAGTATAGCACCGGAGCACAAAAACATCCAACTCTACAACATAGTATGTATGAGGAATATGACTGTGGCTCTTATTGTTGACTGTTAAAACAATTGCTAAAATGTTTCATTGTTAAAGCATTTTCTAATTGTTGAAATAAGAAATATTTTAAATTGTGCAAGGTTACATTGTGTTTATCCTGTCACATGTTCTTCCTGTCATGTGACATGTCTTGCTTTTAAAAGAGACACACCTGATTGTGATTATTTATGCCCTGACGAAGACCGCTTTTGGTCGAAACGCGTAGGCACTTTTTATTATTAGTTTTAGGAATTCCCCCAGGAATAACACGATAGTACTCGTATCTGCAAGTACTCAAGTTATTGTTTTGAAAAAAGTGGTATCGGTGCATCCCTACCAATTTGTATACAGGAATTGTAATAATAAACTCAAAGGAGCAGTTGGTCTAGGGATTGGGATCAGAATTGGTTCAAAAAAAGATCCAAATTGGTTCTCTAATTATCATCATATGTACACATAGCACCTCTTTTACTGCCACATAATCTTCTTCCGTGTCTGTCCATCCTCTGTGCTATTTATCAGCTTCATTCAAGCTGGTTATGATAGATGGATAAATATGATATATGTTTGGCGGCGGAGTAGGCACGTTGGCGTGCCAATATCCAATTTCTCCAGGAAGACACAGCGCAGCAACCAATCCTGGAACCAAATTAGAGCTGTCCTAAACTTGTCAACAAGTTTTAATTGTCTTATTGGCTTGCTTCTGGCTGCTTTGATAGATTGGTACAACTTTCTTTAGACTGTGGAGACACACAGTGCCGCACAGCCCCTAACACAGAGAATACACAGACTCTGACTTTCATACGGGAGCCATGAGCTCTGAGCACTGCTTGTCGGAGTTTGGGTGCAGGTGTGTGGAAAGTTTCCACTTTGAGTTTATTTTTGCCGGACTCTGCAATGAATAATTGAATGTCCTCATGTTGATCCCGTGACCCCATGTGGTTTTGGGCCAACACCGGACTGCAGTAGACAGGAGTGGGTTCAAACTGGTCTCAATACGACCCTCGTCGAGGTTGGAGTTGATGTACTCCTGGCGTAAGTGGACCAGTGAAAAAGCATCTATTGTTAGCAGTTAAAGCCAGAGCACCTGACTGGAGGGGAGCCCATACAGACACCGGATGAACATGCTAACGCCCTACCTCAAAGTCAATTGATCCCACACCACCGTATTCACAAGGCAATCTTTAACAACAAGTATACATGGGATGTGAGATTTCATAACACTTTTAAGCAACTTTTGTTAAAGTTAAACTCCTCATTCTATCAATGTGCAGAAGCCAGTACTTTTCCCTTGTTTTGTCTATCTGAAGGCCAAGCTACATGGCACCGTGGCAGCTGCTGATTGGAGGTCTCCATGCCTCCGCTCTGTATAATACACTTGCATTCTGTTGTTCGTGTTGTTCGTGCTGTCTCTACCATCGACAATAAAACATGTCTTCTGTCTGAATTAAAGACGCGATCCCAGACATGTCATCTTCTTCAGGGATCACTTGAAAAACTAACTTGCCCCTGTAAACCTCCTCACAGCAGTCATTTTTGGAAGCATGTGTCATCATCACCTCAACTTCCTGTTTTGAATGGGTTCACTTTTCCTTTACATTTTGGAGACGGATGGAAAATGCAAATCTAAAACGTTTTTTCTGACATGCATGTTCCATGTTTCTTTGGAATTGAAATTCAACAACTGTTGTATGTCACTTGTAATATCCATGTTCCCAACATTGAAGAGTTGGAAGGTGCTTTGTAAGAGAATTGCCCCCTCCCCCTTATGTGATTGACAGTGGAAGAAGTGATGGCATCAGATGGTTTCATCAAAAGGGGTGAGGGCACCCGCTCATTGTTGTGGCTCCCCGTGGCTCCCTCTTTTTGGTTTCCAATTGTGTCTAACACTGAATCAAACAAGACCATTCAAATAGTTATGAATGTTACATTCTTTTTTACTTTATGTATTAACTCATTGAATGCCAGCCTATTTCAGAACAGGTACTCCCACAGTGCCAGCCATTTCTGATGATTTTTACTGATTTTTCAAGACCCACAGAATATTGTGTACTATGACTATCTGAAATCCGACACCAGATTCTAAAAGAATGGACTGTCTACTTTCCTCAGCAAAAAGAATTTTGTTTATAGCTTTTTTCGTTCCCCTGTAATCCTTTGTTGAGTAGAGGGAAGTTTTACTGAAATCACCAGAAATCACCAGAAAGCTGAGAAAAAAGAGGCACAACATGTGCACCTACATGTTTTCAAACCATTCAGAGAGCAATGCTGCCACCTGCTGGCTCGATAAAATATGGTCTCAAGTCATCCCCATACATATTAGATACAATAGACATCTGGGAACGTGAAAATAGCGAAAAAGGCAATTGACGGATTAATGCGTCAATGGCACACGACCTTTCTATTTGCTTTGACGTATTTGTGCGTCAATGGGACACAAGCATAATCAGTTTATGTAAATAGAACTGCACCAACAATATCATCTAAAACATTTGGGAACGTTGATTAAAACCAGAGGCAGTAGTTGTAAGTAATATTTATTTATATACCTCGTTTCACAGACCAGAATTTTTTTTTAATTGAGTCATTTGCTAATTTATTTAACTTTAAAGAATGGGAAAAAAATATCAGGTGAAGGCATGTGGAGTAAAATGTGCAGAATAGAGCTTCCTATTTCTGAGTCTTTTACAGTCTGTGGTTCAGATAAGTTGAGGCAGGAGAGAGGCTGACTGTTTTTTTAAAAATAGCTCAGACTCTTAATCAGTGTGTCGAATTTGTCCACCAGTTTTCTGACTGAACTGGACCAGTTTTCATTCATTTAGGGCTAGGCTGCTTCTTCCTGTTAAACTCTACTAAGCAAATGGCGTCTGTGCCTGCAGGCGCAAACTGCTGATCTGTGTCGGCTTGTGTTTAGGGCAGGTGTGGGCTCCCAACTATTCAGCCCCTTAGCCATGACTGGAGGTCATCCATTATTTGCTACTGTCTGGTCTGTGTGTGAGAGGGAATGATTGGTGGTGGTCGGAGGAGCCGATGGCCCCAATTAGTTGCCTTGTTTCTATCAGTCTGCCCCAGGGCAGCTGTGTCTTGTAGTAGTATACCACCATCACATACAGACCATTGCATTATTATTATTATTACTAGAGCTGGCCATTTAGAGTGTACAGACCAAGACACAAACCCTTTCCTGTGGTTTGTCATGTGATGGAAGCAGACTTTTGTCAGATGATGGCTCCTGGAAGAACCATGTGTGAGATCAAAGTGGGGGCGGGGAGTGAGAAATAAAGAAGAGCTTTTACACAACAAACAGTGACCCCCTCCCCCGCCAACTGCTGCTGTGATGAAGCCCACAGGAGCTGTTAGCGCCTGGAGAGCGATGGAAGTGTGCCCAGAGGAAGTCCCCACACTTGCTGCATACATCACAACCTTTAACACAGCTGAAGTCTTTTATCTGCCTCTTCCTTATTCCAGTGGACAACTGCTCTGCACACTCTGTCTTTAAAGATAATAGTAAACGTGTCATTTCCAGTGTACTGTCCACCAGCTTGTGGTTCAAATATGTTGTCATTGTTGAACATTTTCTGTTCTGTCCTGCTCGGTCCCTGGTAGCGACTTGTCATGTTCTTGTAATATCTGCAGAGCCAGTCTTATGTTTATCAGTTGTTGGAAAAATGTAATGTCACAATAGCATTGAGGCCTGCATCAGCTCGAACCTACTTGGAGAACTATACTTCACCCTTGTACAATATGTTGCATTTTGGAAGGAACGTTTGCCAAAAGGGGGGTATCTGATGGAGGGCAGTGTAGTGGGCACATGAGACCCCTCAAGGCTGCTTCACTGACCATGACTGTCCCACTACGCCTCGCTTCATCCTGTCATGTCCTTGTCTTTCTTTTAGAAATGCAGACTTAATTGTGCAGCCCTGGTAAATGTGACAATCAACTCTGATTTATATGCAATAGTCTGGGGCGTATCACTTTACCTACTTCCCTTATCAGTTTGGAAAATTGATCATTAATGAAAGCGGCCCAAACATTATTTTGAAATTTCACTAAAGCACCAAGGATACATCTGATTTATAACTCTATATACAGCATAATCACAAGTAGAAAGGACATGAACAGTATAGAGCTCTATTTTCCAACTGTAATTTCTTCAGAGGTGCAGAAGTTGTGCAACCCTGCTAAGTTTGAAGTCTCTTTCCTCTGATTCTGTTCCCTGTTGGCTCTGTCCACAGGCCCAGGCCGTCCTTCACTGTTCAAAGTGCAATGTGCTTGTAGGCAGATAGGAGGACCAGTGTGACATCAGGGCATTGGGGTTCATTTAACTCTTGACACATAAGGCTTTTAACAAACAATGCTTTTCTTTTCTTCACTCTGTGCTCCATACCATATACTGGGTCATGAGCAACAAATAGATAAATAAATACAAAATTACCAAAACATTTTCACTACAGTAATATCAAAAAGTAAAGTGAAAAATATCCAACGCTAACTATAAACTTCACAGTCTGTACCTCCTAATTATAACTGGATTATTAAACCTATTATACTGTACTTCCTTTTTGTGGTAGATTTCTATCAATACCACTGGCTAAACTGGCTCCCCTACCACGAGGGTTTGCTGTGTATGACCTCTTGCAGAATCTTCCTTCTCATCCTGTTTTTCTACTCTGAACCTTCTGCTTGTGCCTCGCCTTTTTCTGCCTTTCGTCACTGGTGATTCATCATGTTTTCAGGAGAAGTGGGTACAAACTTATTGTGAAAAGTTGACATTCTTGTTATGTACTTTCTAGAATTCTGTATCTTTCGTTTTTATTTCACCCAGTAGGGAAAAGTTGTCCACTGCTCGTGCTTCTGGGGAAACTATCGGATGCAGTGAGCTGCTGCACTGATGACATGGGGGAGGAACCTATCTTGGCTGTCACTGACCCCTGTCTGAAATGCACAGCAATGCATCTTCAAGTGGAGTCATATTTTTAGCAGATTGTTTTCCTTAACATGATCGCTGACCAGATGAAGTTCTTACTGATCATGCTATTGATATGATGAATAGTTTTTTTCTAAATATATTAGCACAAAGCACAAACCTGCTCAGGTGCATGCAGTGATGCGGCTTTCAGTCAAAATACAGTCGACATGCGAGCGGCAGAGGAATCTTAATATGATCGTTGACTTTGCAGCATCTGGGCCCCTGGTGCTCAGAAGCGCCGGCAAGAGTTCTGTAAATGTAGTATGCATCAAACTTATCTTTATTTAAATGTAATGTTAACATGTAATGATTTAGACTAAAACATACACATTAAGTCTGTTTTTTAGACACTGATCCATCCGTGCTGGTGTGTTAGAATGACTCGCCTTTTAACCTACATGCAGAGTTTTGTAAGCAGCCAAAGATGGTGATAATTTAGGCAACAATAAAACCAACTGTTGAATAGCCCGTTGCTTTCATGTTTGTCAGGTAAAAAAAGGGTAATGATCACTTATTACACAGGATTCCTCATACTGAATAATTTTACCAAAAAAAAGAAAATGCATCTCCATCATGCGGTAATAACCGCGGGCCACAGCAAGTCTGACTAAGGTTGCAGGTGCACAGTATCTCTGTCTTCCGCCCGTTCTGTTCAAATTAGAAGGAAACCCGTCGACAAAATGTCTTATGTTTTTATGATAATGTGTTTTTAAAATGTCATAGCCAAATACATATACTAGCAATGTGCATTTATTATTTTGTTCAAGGAAAAGCGCTGGCATTTATTTTATCTTTTACAAATTTATTCGAATAACATTAGCATATTACCTCCCTGCCAATCCAATGAACCTAAGTTAACCACTGATATGGGCTTGTTCATACGAAAGGTTAGCAAAGTGTGACAGAAGGCCAAAAAATAGATTTTAATAATCAGTCCATCAGCAGTTGCTAAAAGATAACTGTGTCATACATTAGTCGAGTTTCCTATAGTGGCTCTGTTTATTTGTCACGGACCTGATCCTTTGGAATGAGCTATGAGTTACATAATATGTATGTAACATTTATTACATATTTTCAGATGTCCACATTTGATTAATAGATTCTCTTTATTATTAAACAGAGTAGAAACAAAGTGATTACTTTCATATAGTAAACAATTTAAATGTGATACCAGACGGTATTTTTTTCCTCAAATTTAATCACATCACATCCGTTACACATTCGTTTTTTATTGCTTTTAAAAAGGCTTTTAAATAAGTAATTTACTTATGTTGTGTAGCCATTCTCTGCCGCTTTGTCGCTGATGACCTTTTATTTTCTATGTAACTGGAGTCACAGTAGAATTATCAAATCAGAAGCTGTTCTGTGTTCTTTTATTTTTTTTTTACCAAAAAGGTATTTGTCAATTGTTTCTTTTAAACAAAGTTGTACTATTATTTTGTTTATGAAAGTATTGGGAGTGGTTCTGATGGCATGGCACCTATTGTTGATGCCGGCTTCACTAATCAAACTAATAAACAACTTGTTATATGATTCTGACATCTGTGTGCAGGAGCTGGAGAAGGCCCTGTCAGAGCAGGATGGGGACTTCCTTGGAGATCTCATTGCTTGTTTGCTACAAGGATGCTACCAGCGGCGTGACATCACGTAAGAATAACTTAGTGTAGTTAACTGTTGTTTGGGGAGGATATATGTACATGTATGTAATTACACATAATGCGAAAATATAACGCATTTTTAACTCCCACTTGTTTGTTCAATCACATTTAAAACGCCCTTGTGACTTTTCACTGTAGATCAAAGTCACA
The DNA here is from genome assembly GCA_964034765.1 of Knipowitschia caucasica. Lineage (NCBI taxonomy): Eukaryota > Metazoa > Chordata > Actinopteri > Gobiiformes > Gobiidae > Knipowitschia > Knipowitschia caucasica. Next base: position 22,423,246 of record OZ035842.1, on the reverse strand, counting down.
CCAAAGTCAGTCATAAGGGGTTAGTCAGGCATTGCATGGCTCATAGAGGAGTCACAAAACTGTCTGTACATGACATCGCTACTGCTAGTACCAACCTTAACATGGCTGAGATGAAGCATTTTGGTGTTTTTTGTTCCCCACATAAACTACCCTCAAAACAAGCATCCTGTGGTAGTGTACTGGAGTTAGACTTGTGTCGCTCGAGTTGCTCACAGGAGCACAGCTGGCTTTATTGGACTGGGCAGGCACTGGCATCCTGGGGGTGGCTGCTCAGCACTGGCCTCTCACAGATCTGCCCTTTTCATCCACACGCGTTAAACGCTCTGACGGAGCGGGCCCCAGGAGGGAGGGCCGCCATCGAGGAATACAGGAGCAAAAGAGCAGAGTGGAGGGGGCAAAGGAGGGAGCCTGCAGCTGTCTGTGTGAAAAGTGCTCACTGCTCTTTCAAGATAAGCCAATTTTTCTGCCCTCTTCTTTGTACGGCTCCATCTATGGTCGCCCCTGTCCTGAGCTCTTGTTCTGTTCAGCTGGGCTGGAACTGAATGGTACAGATTAATCAGCAAGACCTGAACCGGAACCAACATTTGTTTGGTCACTACGATACAAACACTTCTTCCTCCCCACATTTTCATTTCCACCTTGTTTTGATTCTTAGAGCTCAGATATAACAGGCTGGTATGCACATATAACACAGATATATGTATGTATGTAACTAACTATGTATCCATGTATTGATGCACACTATTGCACATTTTAACTATATACATATTATATAGTAGTTCAAATTTACAATGTAAAGTCTGTCCTCTGTGTCCTCCTCAGGTCACATGGATACAGCAGTTACCTGAATGACATCATCAGCTACAGGTGGGAGCTAGAGGAAGGGAAGCCCAACCCCCTCCGTCACAGTTCTTTTAAGGACCTCCCCGTTCGCACTCAGGTGGAGCTGCTGCATCGCCTCTGCGACTACCGCATGGATGCTGCTGATGTTTTCGACCTACTCAAGGTACAGGCTTTGAGGAGCACAGCAAGTGGGTTTTAATTACGATTGAGCTTCAGATTGTAGCTCAGTATTCAACCACAGAAAACAGTTTTTTACTTAACCCATTAAGGCCTGACACACCTGGTAAAACAGACCTGTAAAACCTATGGGCGACTTCAGAACCACCCTCCAAGAGGTTTTCCTGAAATTCAACGTCTACAGAGTGAGTGATATCTCGGCGTCTAACAGATAGAAACATAATTTCAAAAGAATTCGAGAGTTGAGTCTTGTGGCTGTCAATAAGAATGGAATGTATTATTATAAACCTTCAGTAGAATAAAACAAAAAATATACAACTTCCACACAGGAAAGGTAATAAAACAGCCAAAAAAATGGGAGACTAATGGATGTTTCTAAATACAATAAGTCAAAAAGAGTTTGACAATAAAGTGGCACTAACTATGAGGAATGAAATATAAAAAATCCACTCTCAGCCCAAAAAGTCAAGTAATGACTCACAGGGCTCTTTAATTAAGCAAAATAAAAATAAAAACACAACTGTTTTGGTTTGTTCTGTTTGATTTGTTCACAACATTTTATTTTTGTGCACAAATAATATGGATTGTCAATGCAAGCGAAAATGTAGGTACCTGAGCTGAGGAGACTTAGGGGAGACGTGGAAGAGACATGGGGGGGAGACGAGGGAGACAGGCAAGAGCTGCATGTGCAAAAAGCTGGGGATGGTCCTGATCGTGCTTGTATGATTCTGTCCGCGCGTCTATGGTCCGCTGGACATTACCACGTTATGGCAGCGCGTTCGCTGAGCTGTGTCAAAGTTGCTCCTGAGGTCAAAACGGAGGATGTTAATCCCGTTCAAGTGCGTAACGCAAGCAGTCACAGAAATTATATTTTGATCAAGAAAAAGTCGGAATTCGCGGATCCGCAGATAATTCTCATCCCTGTTTTATCGTGTTGCATTTCATTGGTCAAGACAAGAGAATTGATCAATGAAGAGAACAGGTCAAAAAAAGAAAATAACACGTGTCCGCTTTCACGGCCTTAAAGGTAGAAGTGCGCAACAGTGCTCCCGGCTTGAAAGGTAGAAACGCGAGAATGCGTTCCTGGCCTCAATGGGTTCAAGGGGTGTTTAATGATGAACAAACTGAGAGTGATGAGAAATTTGATGTAATTGTTTTTACCCATTTATTTATTACTATCAATACATAGCAGTGTAACTCTTTCTATGAGGGAAGTACTTATAGATACAAAATGTTTATTGGTTTGTTTGTTTTTTTCCTGGTTTTCCATCCTATTACTAAATGCAGCATAGCATTAATTTGATTTCCTGGTACTATACTATTCCTTATCTGAAAGTCAAAGTTCATTCATGTATAGAAAATATGACATTTACTTACTTTCCAACAGGGACTGGACGCAGACAGTCTGAGGGTTGACCCTCTAGGACAAGATGCGAATGGAGCCCTCTACTGGTATTTTTACGGCACCCGCATGTACAAAGAGGAACCTCTGAGGAGGTGTGAGAGCGGCAGGTAATTGCTGTGTTTGGTATGTCATCTTCTAAACAGTTGGTGTTCTGACACTTTTTACTAGCCTGTTTAATGGATGGGCTCCTTGTTACTTTAAAAAGGTGTCATTATAAATATTGTTTTGAGTCTAATACTGTTTTTGGGATAGTGAGAGCCCTGCTTCCACGTCATCTGCGTCCACATCATCTACTTCTACATCATCAGAGACAAAGAGGCCAAAGAAGAGACACTTTGACAAACTGCAGCAAAGGTTTACAATTAATTTATTCTTAACTTTTCATCATATTGCATTTACAAAAGATGTTTACATTCACGTTTAAACAATTTATAGTGATTCAGAAAGTGAAGAGAGAATTGATTATGATCTACTGGATTCTCCTCCGGAGAGATCAGTTTATAAAAGTAAGATGTTTATTTCTATTCACTTAGTTGGCGTCACATTAACAGTGATAAAAGTGTAACCCTGAAATCTTCCATCAGCCGACCGTAAGCGAGGAGCGTGGTCTCTTGTGTGTGACACAGAGGAGCAGTGGCTCAGTCTGGCTGACAGCTTTAAGGACAAGGGCTCCTCACGGGATCGCCATCTGCATCGCGTCATCAGCCACAACTTCCTTCCGGAGATCCGCAGCATGATTGAGCACAAGGTCAGACATCACATCACTATAGTTTATCTACAGATTACAATTACATTCATTAACCATGTAAGGAGCTAGCACTCAGGTCACACATGTTTGAGTTAGATTCACACATTCTTGTGAATTACTAAAAGCAATATTAATAGTTATTATATATATATTTTTATATAGTTTTCCTTGCAATTATGTATTACATTTTACATTTTCTGAATTTTTTATTTTTTTTTACTATAAAGATAATTATTTATTACAGCACTACATTTTTGCACCTATATATGAGTATTATGGGTATGAGTAGCATCAGCAGCACTATCAGTACCTAGTGCTGCTGATCACTGCTACAATAACTACAATCACTTCATTTCAAACAATTTTTTTCTCTTTCAGGAGCAGGAACAAAAAAAGAAGATGCTTAATCCAAACCCAGTTCGAATGTCTGAGAAGTTCACTCACAAATCTGTGAACTATGACAATGAGGTTTGTATTGTGCTTGTCAGTCCAGTGTCTAGAGTTATGGCAATTTAGGCAAGTATTCAGCAGATGAGCAGATGTACTATACACCATGACCACTACGTAGTAAAGATCTTGCAAGGATCCCAACTTAATTTGTGATAGCAGGGTAGTTTAGGGTAGTAGGGTAAGGTAGTTTATTACAGGTAGTTTTGAAAGCTTCAGTATTGTTGTCAACTCAAGCCAGCTGCTCACAAGAGCGCAATTTTAGGCTCAATATGTGGAGGTTCACATATTGAGCCGACCCGACTAGTACTTCTCCTATGTGCTTATTTTCTCAATTGATGTTTGCAGGGTCTGGGCGGATGTTACAACTTCATCATGCATCAGTTTCTTTACATGCAGGATGTTTGTTTTATGCATCTTTAGTAGTAAAGAAGAATAAAGGGGCAGCTCCATACTGCTCGGCTGTAACAGATATTTTTTTTCTTGAAAACTTCATGCTGTGGGTCATGTCTCCTGTTATATTAAAGTACTTTTTCTTGCTGGCCTCATCAAAACAGGGCATTCCTTCAACTACAGCAATTCTTTCATTCAATTATGTAAAATGTGCTTCCACACAGGATACTTTGGCCGAAGACGAGAACAAAGATGACGATCTTGATAGACAGGTTCTTCTGGCGGAACAGAGGCGAGAGGAGGAGAGGATTCTTCAAGAAGAACTAGAACGAGAAAAGATGGAAAAGATCAAAGCTGCAGAGGGTACATATATGTATATGTTAAATGGCACCCCAATGTTGTATCCACTGTCACTGTCATTATGACACTGTGAATGTGGAAAGCTTTTCTTTTGCAATGGACCAGAGCAGTTGGGAAATGTGTCCCAGCCTAGCATGAGTGGATCTGTGTGATTTATGTGCTTTACTGTGTGGACTGTGAAAGAGAATGTTGGGGCCTTTAATCACAGGATCACTTGGCTTTTTCTCCCCGCCTGTGATGTCATCTGTCAGGGGTTAATGAACTGCTGATTGTGCTTCAGTGGAGGAGCCTCATTAATGTATTATAGATGAACAGCAGGACCTGGGCTGCGCACTGTGTGCATTTCATATGTGGAGTCCGCCCTCAAACATCTTTAATCCACCCGGCAGGGGGCTGGCAGGCCTCTGCCTTTTATGTCCAAAGATAAAGCAGTACATATGCACCCTTTCTACCCTGCTCTGCTTTTTTGATCAATGTGACCCTTAGAAATGAAATGGCTGCTCCACTTCTAGTTTTATAGTCTGTCTCTGTTCCACAAGTGTGATCTGGTTTTCATTTTCTACAGTGATGAGCTAGCAAACAACCTTTTATACATGCTCATACAAGTTCACATGCAAGCCCCTGAAGAATGTTTGGGTCAATACTGATTTTCTGGTTTTCTTTATAGAACGTGCAAAGAGAAGGAAGATGCGGGAGGAGCGTGCCTGGCTGCTTTCTGAGGGGAAAGACTTGCCACCGGAACTCTTGAACTTGGAGCCTTCATCCCCCGTCCAAAGAAAACGTAGAAACAAACAACTGTAAGTAGATCTGGGAAATGGACAGTATTTGATCCATCTAGATATTTGATCCAGCTATAACATATTTGCTTTTTTATCATTGCAGCAGCTATGATATTGATGATGACTACACTTCTTTATACAAGGGTATATTTAAGAAAAAAACACAGTGCTTAATATAAAGTATTGCATTGTAATTTGTTTTTATTTATTTCAGTCCTCGAAGCACTAAAAGCCCATAAAGATGCCTGGCCGTTTCTGGAACCTGTGGATGAATCTTATGCCCCAAATTATAATGAAATCATTGAGGTGTTTATTACTGATTATGCATTCTTCATGCCTAAGGCAGTGTGAAAGTAACTACTGAAACAAACCAAGTTTTTTGCATGTCATTGTAGAGGCCTATGGACCTGTCCACTATTGAGAAGAAGCTTGGTGATGGCAAATATGTTGGCAAAGAAGAGTTTGTTGCAGATGTGAAACTCATGTTTGGGAATTGTCTTGAATACAATGGAGAAGACAGTGGTAAATGCAAACTCATGGACACATACTCAGAATGTTGTTAATGACAACAATAAAAAGGCATTATCAACATTATGCTAATACACAATGGGTTTGTGAGAGAGCTTGAGTGTTTGGGAGGAAAATACAGGAGTGTGCGATGTGCTGGGGCCACTTTGACAGTGATTAATGGAGAGTGATTGAGCCGTGCTCTAGTGCTCAGGGGGATCTTAGCCCTGCAGTGCCACAGAGACATTCCAGCCTCAGCCTAAGCCTGCTGTCTGGGGCCATCTATCCAACTGAACGAGCTCCCATGGGATGGGGGAGGAGCAGTCAGGAGGCCCTGGGTTTGGTATGGCTTGGGTCACTACTGCTTTACCCCCTGACCAGGTCTTGAGAGGCTGCCAGCCTGTGCCCGTGGCTACTTTCTCATAAAATGCCTTTTTTCTGGTTGTGAATGAGAGGCTATACTACCTAAATCCACCATTAATACATTTTGGAAATTATGTCTTTAATGTATATTAGGATTTGAAGATAGTCATTAAGTGCTTTGAAAATATGACAATGTTCTTTGTTTCCAGAATACACCATCATGGCAGAGTCTCTTGAGCGATGCTTTAATCGTGCTATTTTGAAACACTTTCCATCAGAAGATGGAGACACTGATGAAGAATTTCAGATTCACAAAGATGAAAAGGAGCGAAAGGACAAGAAGCGCAATCGTGGAAATAGAACTGTAGGTCCAGAAAGTCTGATCAAGGCTACGGAGCAGGCACAACGAAAACGTCCAACACCTACAGAGGAAAGTGATAAATTAAGTCGACCACCGTGGACTAATACACCCCCTTTTAATCAACCCCCAAACCACCAGCAGGGCCATCACAGGGATATCAGGACCATGTATCATCCTGGACAGGTAAGTCATACAATTGTGAGTTGCATTTGCCCCAAAACTGCAAAACTATCAACTGTTATATTTTTCAGCTACAACGCCCCCATGGTCCCCAAATGTTTGGTCAAAGAATGCCCATGAATTCTCACTTCAACTATTCCAATCACATTCAACGGAATGGTGATCCCCACATGAATCCTCACACCTTTAACATGCAGGTAATAGAACATATTACAATGGAAACCTTGTAAAAAGGTTTGGTTTTTTATTTTATTTTCTGCAATAGATAAAACTAAGTGTTTTTAAAAATGCTAGCAATAAGTGGCACAGTGGTTAGAGCGGTTTCTTCAAAGCTGGAAGGTCTTGGATTTCATTCTCAACAGGGCATTCTGTGTAGAATTTGCATGTTATGCCCTGTATGCAGACTAAAATATACTATCGTACATACATATTTGGTCAATAAAGATTGACTAAGGTCCACAGGTTTAAAGCCAATATACGTCCTAAATGTCCCACTTTCAGATCATCCCCTGGCTTTAGATTTAACATCTTCAGTAAGGACAAGCAAACAAAAACTTTATATAAATAAATATATATATATATATATATGTTTTCAGCATCGTATGGCAATGGGTCACCACATGGGAGCCAGGTATCCAATGGGCCCTAATCCAGCTCCCCTGCAACCAGGACAAAACCACCCGTACCTGGGCCCCACTCACGGACCATCGCTTGGGCCCCGTCCTGTGGGCCTTCAGCCTGGTCCACCCCCTGAAGCCAGCATCTATCCGTCCCACAATCCACAGGAGACCCACAGCTTGCCCCCTCAGCACAGCCACCCTGGGATGAGGCCTCCTGCTCTCGGACCACCACATATGTGGACCAACCACTGTGAACAGGAAACTGCTGGTGATGTGCGTATGCCGGACCCTCGCGAAATGAACCAGCGGAACTTTAGCTATGGTGGCATGCCCCCACCCGTTGGGCATAAACCCTGGCCTGAAGCTGCTGGATACCCGTACCCTCCCCCAAATGCCCAATATCAAATGTCTGCTACAGGCAGCAGCCCGGGGCCCGTGTCCTCTCGGTTCCCTGGGCACCGTCTAGAGTTGTCTGGCAGAACTGCTTTGGCCTCAATGCTGGACAGCCCAGAAATGCTGGCCTTACAGCAGCTGTCGGCTTCCTCTGGACCCTCTACCGCCCAACGTCCACACATGGGCAGCAATGAGCAGTCTGCCCCCCCTGAACACCAGCTTCAGCTGCCACATCTTGCTTTACACAATGGAGCTGGCAGTCAGCCATCCCAGCAGACCACCACACCAGCCACAGGTGCGTCACACCTTTAACAATAACATCTCGACTATACTCGCACTGTTTTCTAACAATGCATCTGGAATTAGCTCAAAGGTGCTTCTTATTGTCTTATTGAGGGGTATGTCGGGCTCAAAAGGTAGAAAATCGCATAGCACTATACACAGAAGAACGGAATTATAGTTATTTCAGTTTGATTGGTTTTCATTATACATTATCTTTTTTAGATTCCAATGTTTTGGTGAAAAAAAAGAATAAAACATTTAAACAGTGTTTTATTATTTTCAATATCTGGGTATGACAATTCTTCTAATACAAGTCTTATATTGGTCTTATGGATATATTCCTACATTGTACAGTTTATTCAAGTTTTAAACATATGGTTTTACTAAATATACTTTGTTTTTGTTTAGGCTCAAGACCAGAGAAGGCAATATCCCCCAATAGTAGTGATGAAGTGTTTGCCCAAAAGGAGACTATTTTTGAGGAAAACCCAGCTATCACACATGTTCATCCAGCCAACACCTCTGGTCTCCACAGTCCTCATGGTGCATGTGTCAATGATGATAGAACAGGAGCGTCTTGTAAACGGGAAGAGCAAAGAGGAACAATCATTAATTCAACAAACTTGAACTCTCCCAATGGCAGCTCCCAGAACTCGCTTTCCAAGCCTCCTGAACATATTTTACTCAACACTTCTCCCCAGAAAATCTCTAGTCTCACGGTATCTCACGATGTATCATCTGTAAACCCTTCACATCCAACACAGCAAAGACACTTTAGTATGACACAAAATCACCAAGACAAACATCAGTATCAGTTTGCACAACTGCAGTCACAGGGAACATCCCCACAGAATACAGAGCACATGAGTCCACATGCGCAGTTTCCTCACAGTTCCCCCACAAGGACCATGGCACAGAACAGCCCCATGAACTGTGCCTCTCCCAGTCAGCCTACCTCTTTCTCTGCTCAGCTTCCCAGACACCCAGCACCACCTCTCCAGCCCTGCCCTGCTGGCCACGGGTCTCCCAGCAGAAAATCGCACACAGAGCGAGATGTGGAGTCTTCTCCTGTCAATGGTCCTCACAAGCAGCAGGCTTTCAGCCCTAGTCATCCAGGGCAGCTAATAGAAACCAATGCTCAGAGGACTTCTAATCATCCTCAAGGACACATGAATGGGCCAATGGGTTCATACAACATGGGAAACTCCTCATTTAGTCCTGCAAATAGACACCAGCTCCCCTACAACAGTCAGCCTTTTCACCACCACCACAACTCAGCTCCACATACCAATTACCACTATCAGGGCACAACATACCCCTACCATTCACTTCCTGGGCAGCCACAACCCCAGACCAATATGTACCCTGGTGCACTACACCAGTTCCCTCTTGCACAGGGCCATGGCCAGGCCAATGGCAAAGGTGGATATGCTCCAGAGGACTGGCACCGTTCACACCCTCAGCCCCAACAGCAAATACCTGCTAATGCCTATCTCCCTGCAGCCAGCACCAAAAGCAGCAGTCAGATTAGGGCCAGTAGCATGTCTCCAATGGGCTCAGACGTCTCCAGTGCAGCCAGTCTGATTTCCCCTGGTCCTGTTGGAGACGACCAAGATGTGCCATCCCAACTGAATCGTAGCAGAGGCAATCTTGTAGAGCAGGGTGTTTCAGAAGAGAAATGTGAGCAGCCTGAGAGCCCAAAAGAACTCCTGGATCTGGACAGCCACAACGCAGCTTCACAACGTGCGCCACCTCTCTCCCGACAGCACCACCCTGCAGCTCACATGGGGGCTGGCTTCATGTACAACCATCGCTCCATGCATGTACCACAGCACATGATGTCACAGGGAATGGGGACCAGAGCCCATTATCCCGGGCAGACGTACCCTGATCCAGGAGCCTATGCTCAAAGACCTCACCCTCACCTGATGGAGGCGCTGCAGCGGCCACAGCAGCTGCCCTTCTCCCCCGGACAGAACCGCATGAGTTTTTACACTGCTCCACACCCACATTACCAGGGCATGATGGTCCAACGAGGCCTGCCACCAGACCACTTTGTTCAAGCCAGGTAACATGCTTCATTAGATGACGTTACTATTGTATTATGTTTTTAAGATGCATTCATGTGTCAATATTTATCGTTATTTAGTGTAGTTGAATAACAGTTACACATTGCCTTTAATTTCATGAATGAAATGAAAGCGTCTTTGTTATTACCTATAACAGGGGTCTTCGAACCAGTCCAGAAAGGGGCTGCAGGTTTTCTATTGGACCAAGCAGGAGCAGTGCAGACTCGACCCTCCACCTCAACTGAGTTCAGTCTTAACCTGAAGATTTTAGGAAATGGGTGGAGTCTGGTGCGCCTGCTTGGTCTGATACAAAAGCTTCACCACAACTGCCTTTTCTGGTTTGGAGACCCCTGACCTACAATAAGCATATCTGAAAAGCTGTGTCTTTATTTGTTGATGAAGTTGAAGCAACATTTCAGTTTTGTATGAAGTTTATCTTATATTGTCTAATTAAGTGATTGTTTTTGTTGTCTCTTGTTCAGCCAACAGATGATGCTGCCTGGAGGCTGTAGCAGTGAACAAGCATAAAAAAGGAGTAAGTGTCTTGTAAAAAGTTGTAAATAAAGTTATTGTACAAACACTTGTAATTTAACTGTTATGGTTTTGTAGGCTCTATTTTTGGAGAGAAAAGTGGGCAACGACACTGGACTTTGCCTCTTATGGACATGAATATAGAAAATGTTGATGAGCCATGACTTTTTTTTTCTTCTGGGGATGCACTGAATGGGACTCGCTGCCACGCCAAACGTGTTGTCGTGAGAATGTGATGGGGCATTTCCAGGAATATTGCTCATTGTATTTGAAAGGTCTCTGTGCCATAAGGGCCCTGCCTTAAGCCACACTGGACATGTCTTTGACATGGTGTGCTATGTTGTCACTTAAAATGGCATTGTGTCTGTAAAATGTGAGCGCATTTGAGTACTTTAATGAAGATAACTGTTTATTACTGCAATTGTCCACACTTTATAAATAACTCAGGTTGAAAAAGAGGTACTATTTGACAAATCTAGCCAGCTTTAGAAATGCCTTGTTTTATTTCTTGAATGAATGTATAAATATTAAGTAGAAGCTTCGTGAGGTTGAACATAAAACCTGTGGGATATATCCTGAAAATATTGTTGTGCATCAAACTGTTGTCAAATATTAATCAAAACCACTATAAAATGCACTATTTGTCAAGACATACTGGAAACAAGTGGCCTTTGATAGTATTCAAAAAATATCCTTTTTATTTTGACCACAGATTTTTATTGTTTTATTTGCATGTGTCTTTTTGTTTTTCCTCTGTCTCAAAGTCTCTTCAGTTGGTACTAAGCTCTGTTTGTGTATCCACGACACGTGTATCGTGACATGTTTAAACATACTAATGAATCTCATGTCTTTAAATGACAGTGCTTCCTCTTTTCATTTTGAACTTCTCAGGGTGCGTAATTGCCGTATACGGGTATGTTTATTAATTGTTGGCAGGAATTCAAATTCTCCAAAACTTGTACCCTAAATTCTGTAACTGGATTTCAGTGAAATTTTGTTAGGTTTTATTAAAAGTAATCTAGACTTTATTTCACATTCCTTTGTCCATTGTAAAATTGTTCCCAATGTTTACAAAGTCTGTTAGGCCAAGCGTTGCCTTTTTTCCTTTCGCAATTTAATATAGTTCTGTAATCCAAAACAAATCTACCTCATTGAGCCAGTGAGTATCCACTTTTTCTGTCTGTCAGACACATGGAGGCTACTGTTCGGACTTAAATGTGAATGTAGCAGTCTTTTCTTAAATTATTCAGCTGTGTTGTTTCTATTGGCCAGTGTCAATGTAATATTTTGTTTCTTTTATTTGTAGATCTTTGCTAGTGTTTCATCACATAACACAGGTCTTCAGTCCAGTGTATTATTAGAATGTGTTTCTCTGGCATTAACAAACGGCTGCAAGTGGGACTGTTCTGGTCACAGATGTGTTTTCATGTGACGTTGGGGTGTTGCCACTGCCTGTAGTGTACAGCGGAGTGTAGGGTCAACATTACATGATTAGTCAATGCAGCTCTTTTTGGCTGTACTTATTCTGCACAAATTGAAATGTAAGACAAAAAAACGTGAATCATATTTATTTTCTCCTTTTAAGTTGATTTTGTACATTCTTTGTTTTAATATAATTGAGTATGCTTTCCTTTCGTTGTCTGATACCTCCATTGCTTGGACAAAATACAAGCACGCTTCATAGTGAGTGGTTTGTATAGGACTGATGGATATTTTTATCAATACTGTATATTTCCTAGAAATAAATATCTTTTCGGAAGTGTGTCTGTCTTCTGGATTCTTGTGTGTCTGGATGAGCGGGTTTGACTGTTGTGGTCTCTTCTAAACTCCAATCAGCACAGTCAACATTGGGGCTTCACCAATCACAGCACAGGGGCGGCTCCAGAACACTGGGTCCCTATGGTCCAGACCAGACTGCTAAGGACAGGCTTCAAGTATCGGACAATCCCCTTATCCATCTGCCGTCTATATATATACATGTGTGTATTATCCGTCACTGGCTCCACTCTTTCGTAAGTAAAGTAAGTGACTTTTGTCCGAGCTGGTGACGTCATGCGTGTCACTTGTCTCGCGCTCTGAACAATACAAACATCGCTTTGTCGAGACTGGACCACAGCTGCTCCACAGTAAGACACCATTCTCTTCAGTATCTATATTTGTGAACGTGTTGCCAGTTTTTATTCCATACTATTCAAATAATTGTCATGTAATGTTTTTGTGGAAAGCTGTTGTGTTCGTACTCCATGTAGCTGTGTGTGTGCGCTTTCCATGTTGTGTACTTCTATGAATACATCAAATGTACAGTGTTGTAATTGTAAGAAATGAATGAAGTACTTGATAGCCTTGCAAATAACCGTGTTTTCTCGGTTTAGCAGCTCTAACTGATATGGATCTCCCCGTGGGGCGCCATCCAGTGACCGCTCTGTGCATTGCCCTGTGCTGCCTGTGGGGAGGAGAGTCCATGCCAGATCCCAAACACAGAGAGGCTCTGATGGAGATGGAGGCCTCCATGCAGACGGGAGGTCAGCTGGTGATGAGCGACAAGGAGAAGGTTCTGAACGCGCGGTTCTTACAGATGAAGCAGGCTGAGGTGATGAGGCCTGACTTCCCTCCTGCCATGCACTTCTTCAAGGCCAGAGAGCTCATCAAGGAAAGCCCCCTCTTCAGTCTGCTGCGGAAAGCGCCCAAAGGTTTGCTTAGTGCTTATGGGGAAGTGAAACCTACAGCATGTTCCCTTTTTAAATTATGAAGCATAAAATTATAAAAGTAGCTGCACCTGTCTGTGAGAGAAAGAGTGCCCAAAGTGGCCAAAATGGGGCCCGCGGGCCAAAGTTGGCCCACTGGACCATTTCAGTTGGCCCGCCAAACATTGCCCACCTCCGCTGTAAGTTTCTATCTGCGTCCCTCAACCTCGCAGAACACACATACATGTCTGAGATCGCGCAGGCGTACCAACGCCCTCTGAACGGCGACTGTCCAGTACTTAAGTGTTGTATTGAGATACACTCCTCACTCATGGTTCACATCAACTTGCACTAAAATGTTTTTTAAAATCAAACACATCTTTCAAAACAATTGGGTGCAAGGCACCTTTATGTTCTTTTTTTCAGCCTACTATTATTTTTTTGAGCAATTTAATGTTTTATCACATTGAGAGGATTGTGCTGGCGAACTGCCACTCCCTTGGAAGCAAAAGGTTTGGGCACCCCTGGTCTAACCAATAGGCCTCAGCTTCACAATACAACAGTATCTGGGCTTGTTATGGTTGTACACTATTCCAACTACGATTGATTATCTTTGTCAACTAGTGGTATTTGATCATCGTAATCATTTAAAACGGGCAATAAAACGCATGCTAACTCTGATTATTTGTGTATAAAAAAAACCTTTCCTTGCTGACTTTTGTTTAGAAATTTGAAATGAAAATAAGCATGCCAACAATAACACTGAGTCTATGAACCACCAGAACAAACACACATCACAGTTTGAGAAGTACTGAACAAATGGAAAATTTTTAGTTCAGATTTGTGACATGAGAAGCGTTTTAGATTTATGATACAGTTGTATTTGTAATTGTAGGCGCGGCTCTACATGTACATGACTTATCAATGACGGCCGTGGAGTGGCTGGTGAAGAATGTGACGTATCGGCCCGACCTCTACATGTGCTCCTCGGACACTCAGTCCTTACGATTCATCTTCTGCTCTCAAATCCCCCAACCTCTGGCTCGATGCTCCCCGTGGGTTTTACTGGAGAAACTCAGGAATGCGACCGTAAATGTGACAGAGCTTGATGACAGGTAAAAAAACAGTGTATTTATTGGTCCTATAGGGTTGTAATGAACGATTATTTTCACGGTTAATCGATTCGTAGTTTAGATCCCGAAAGATCAGTGAATATGGGAGATGACATGGATTGTTTGAATAAATTTATATTGATCTGTTTTTTAATATTCAAATTCATCACTATATAATTATCTGAGCATGTTTAGCACTAGGACTCTTGAATTATGAAATGAATGGTACTCCCAGAGCCGTCAAACCAATGGAATTCTGAGATATTCCCAAAAAAAATTAAATGATCCACTAGCTATTATGAACAAACTCAAAAATAATACTTTTAAATGACACCACTAGGTTTTATACAAGTCATTTTAGCATAGTTCACCATCAATTTAGAATTGGTATATAGTTTTGATACTTTTTTTATTAAAAATGAATCAAAAAAAGATGCTTTTGACAACCCTAACCCTTGTTACACACTCACCGGCCACTTTGTTAGGTACACCTTGCTAGTATCGGGTTGGACCCCCTTTCGCCTTCATAGCTGTCTTAATCCTTTGTGGCATAGATTCAACAAGGTACTCGTTCCACAGAGAGTTTGGTTTATATTTGATAGCAACATGCAGTTTCTGCAGATTTGTCGGCTGCACATCCATGATGCGAATCCCCTGTTCCACCACATCCCTGACCGTTGATACAAGGCCAGATGGATCCATGCTTAATGATGCTGACTCCAAATTCTGACCCTACCATCCGAATGTCGCAGCAGAAATCGAGACTTTTTACAATCTTCTATTGTCCAATTTCGGTGAGCCTGTGCAAATTTTAGCCTCAGTTTCCAGTTTTTAGCTGATAGGAGTGGCACCCGGTGTGGTCTTCTGCTGCTGTAGCCCATCTGCTTCAAGGTTTGACGTGTTGTGCGTTCAGAGATTCTCTTCTGCAGACCTTGGTTGTGACAAGTGGTTATTTGAGTTACTGTTGCCTTTCTATCAGCTCGAACCAGTCTGGCCATTCTCCTCTGACCTCTGGCATCAACAAGGCATTTTTGGCCACAGAACTGCCGCTCACTGGATATTTTTTCTTTTTCTGTAAACCCTAGAGATGGTTGTGTGTGAAAATCTCAGTGGATCAGAAGTTTCTGAAATACTCAGACCAGTCCGTCTGGCACCAACAACCATGCCACATTCAAAGTCACTTAAATCACCTTTCTTCCTCATTCTGATGCTCGGTCTGATGCTCGTCTTGACCATGTCTACATGCCTAGATGCATTGAGTTGCTGTCTTTGCTGATTCAGGAATTTGCACTAAAGTGGAGTTGGATAGGTGTACTTAATAAAGTGGTCATTGAGTGTATAAAGCAGACAGAATATGACTGCTATTATAGTCTGTGAAACAATAATATTGTGGTGGTAAAGCCTCCTATGAAGCATCTTAGACACTCTTTAACCTTTTATTCCATGGACTTGAATGTGTTTTTGTGTTTTATCCTCGTCGTCAGAATAATGAGGAGCATGACCGTGTTCACCGACCAGGACCCAGAAACACTTTACCCAACGCAGGATGTGGTGTGGGAGCGTTTTGAAGAGGCGTTCATGGCTCTGAGGGGCCTGGTCAACTTCGCTCCGGTCTTCAGGGATTACTATTACCAAGGCCTCCGCGAGTTTTACGCCGACAACGTCATGTACCTGGAGCTGCGGGCAGTGCTCCCAGAGGTACTGCCCCTTAAGTACTTAATACCACTTTTGCAAAAAAAACGGAACAGAAAATGGCTCAGTGGTGCAGCGGTTAGTGCTTGTGCCTGGGTTTGGCTCCTCCTCTAGATGGGGGCTTACTGCATGGAGTCTGCATTGGTTTCCTCTGGGTGCTCCAGTTACCCCTACCGCAAAAGACATGTACACTAGTGTCCCATAACACCTTTCCAGGAATACCCTGAAAGAGATCTCTGTGGGACCTTTCTAGTAACAGTCAATAAAAGATAATATATAATGGTAAGTCTATCAACTAGATTAAAGCAAGCCCCGGCGATCCAAGATGGCGCCGTATTCAAATGAATGGTTTGTGCTCAGTGGCGCTTTGTGCCGGCACAGTCGCTGACTAATTTGCGGAACTCGCCTGGAACTCGCAAAGAACCATGGGAAACTCGCCTGTATTTGGGCATCATCTGGTCCTCCCGGTTGTGCGCAGTGGATGAACACCCATAATGCGTTGCGCGAAATACGCGTGTGTGGCTGTCATGCACGCGCACAGAGGGGCTCGGCCGCGCTCTGATTAATCAGAGCTGCTGATCAGAGCGGGAGTTAGAGCGGGAGCCAGACGAGCAGAGTTTGTGACACTAAAGTGTATATTTAAGAAGAAAAAAAATTCAGGATGACAAGGGACACTAAAATCCCCACAAAACCAGATCTTTATGAAAGCTGTAGGTTCTCTGTCTGCTGAGGTCGAGCTGTTTTAGTTTACATTGAGTTCTATGGGGAAAATTTCTGTGTAGCCCACGTGAATTTAGTCTGGTTTCGTCTGCAGTACCGCGAGAATCCCCCGAGCACATGAGTTCTTCAGCTCAAAGCTAGTAATACCCTATCCAGTTATTATAATAGATCCATGGATTAAAGTAGCAAGCCGCGATGAAAGTCCTCTCCCCTCTTGCGTCCCAAAAGCTAATTTAAAGGATCCAGTGTGCCCCTAGTAGTCAACTAATGGACATGCACCCTTTACGAATTGTAATATTTTGCTTGTATGCATGTAAAGATTGGACCCTACGACTTTAGTGCAGATCAGAACATGTTTAGGTCCGAGGCCTCCCGTAGGTGGCGCTCTAGACTTTCGGTTCTGAAGCTCTAAGGTTGTGGCCAAGAAAGCAGAAAAAAAGTAGAATTTCACTGTCGTTTTTTTGCTAAAATTGTCTGACTTTAATCTGTCCAGATGGAGAAATGACATGGTAGAAGTCTGATTAAAAACCTGGGAGTAGATGGAATTAAAAAACACAACACCTTGAACTGCCTGTAGGTGGCACTGTTACACTCACAGTTGTGTGTTGCACATTGTTGTGTTCAGGGTCATACATTGTATTTGTGATTTCATTTCTAGCCTCATCGGACAAACATTTTGCTCAAAAAGCTCATTCAAACCTTTCAGGGCGCCCCCAGTGGTCAGGTGTGGGACTTACAACTTTTACGTTATATAATGTTTTGCTCTTCTTGGTTCAGAGATTACATTGACACTTTGTGACAGGTGGCGCTTTTGGTGATTTTTGTGTCATTGTGTTCAGGCCATAACCTAATATTAGATTGGCCTTGAGGGCTCAGCCGAAACACCCAAAACGAAGGCGTTATTTGCCATGGCGAGGGACAAAAACGGAAAGAATTTCAAACTTTTTTCAAGGGATTATATAACTCCAATCCGTCCAGATTGGGAAATGACGTGGTAGAAGTCTGTGTGATAAAAACCAGGGACTATTTTGAATCCAAAAATGAAAACATCAGACCATCATGGCCGACTTCCTGTTGGTCACAGAGAGAGGCTCCACGAGTTTGAGGCTCATCTCAGAGATCCATCACCCTTCTGATTTCCAGGTGCCTACTCAATAATATTCATGTTTGGCTCTCACAGGCTTTGCAAATTTGAAAAATCCAGGGGGCGATATAGAGACAGAGTGCGTCGGACACGTTCTAAACTATATGACATTTTTTGCCGAACCGGTTGCATTGTCCCATGTGACAACTTTTTCAGGGTCAAAAATAAAAACCCTTCGGCTGAAAAATATGAAACCGACGAATAACAATAGCCCTCTCCAATTCTACGTATTGGCTCGGGCTAATAATATGAAACCGACGAATAACAATAGCCCTCTCCAATTCAACACTTGAGAGGCTTGATGATGAACATGGTGTGAAAATGGTGACAGCATTTTTCAAAACCACAGAATGTTAATAGTATATCATTGAAATATGCTCAATTTAGGTTTACGAGCTGGACGGCAGCACCCATGACATCACCTGGAGTCTCAAAACCTACCAGGAAGTGACTAGAAGCTTCACTGCCGATCATCCGGGTTTCTTTGGCGCAAGAGTGATTTTCAGCTTTCATCGGTGACCCCTCCCTCTTCTGTTTTCTTTATGAAAATCTATTTATTTATCATTTCACACTGTGCTGACTGCCACCATGACGCCCATCCTCTGGCTTCTCAGGCACGTGAACTCAACCGTGATGGCTCGAGTTGTAGAAGAGGCCATGAAGCTGAAGAGAGACTTTCCAGATTTTGTGGCAGGCTTTGATTTGGTGAGTTTTTAGGAACACATACAAAAAATGTGCAATCGCTAACAAGTGTACTCAGTTATTCATATTTTTTATGCTTGGCTTTTTGTGCTTGGCCTAGTGAAATAAAATATTGATATGATATTTTGATTGTTTGCCAATGGAACATGCTGGTTGCTGTTTTCCTTTTCAAGCTATATTAGTATTTTAGAAATTGTCAGAAAATGTCTTGTCTTATTCCTTGTCATATACATTTTTGTTTTGTTCCATTGGCTAAATGTTTTTTCCAATCAGTCAAAATGTACTCAAGGCGAACACCACTACCACTCAACATGTGTGTGTGTCAGTACTTCCTGTTCAGTGACTTGATTATTTGTATAGTATCTTATATTATAGTATAGTTAGTATCTTTCAGCCTCTGATTGTGACGTGTGGTTGACAGATGGGCCGTGAAGACCAGGGCAGACCACTGTGGTACTTCCGCCATGAGCTGTCTATGCCGTCTGACCGAGGGCTGCTTCTTCCCTTCTATTTCCATGCTGGAGAAACGAGTAAGACTTGATAGGTATTTTTTCATAAATACATTTATACCAGAACTAGTGAGTATTGTCCCTCAGTTCCTATTTTGCCTCTTTTGTAGTTGTGGTCAGTACAGTAACGATGGCTGAATGTGGGTCGAATTGGATTAGACGTGGACAGTGTGCATAATTTAGATTGTGATTCATCTTGACACACACCACACTAGACCATGTGGGTAAAGAATCTAAGGACGCACTAAAATGTTATGGCACAATATTTTCATTTTGATAAAGTTGGACAATGTTCTTACTGTACATAATTATCCTTTTTGGTCATAATCACGAAAGAAAGTAAAGAAACGTGTATTTTATGTGTACTCACCTGCCCAGGGGCTACAGATGGAAAGTAGCACTAGAAAATAATGTCTTGTTTTGTGAAGACTAATTCAAGGTTTTGCTTATCTTGCATCAATCTTTGCAGTGTAGCCCCCAATTGTCTGGTCCTATTCTCTGGTTCTGGTCATGTGTGCATACCCAAATATACCAGAGATTGAAAAAGCTTCTAATTTGGTGAAAGTAGATAGCTCACATTTTTCTTTTGCTGTGTTCAGATTTGGAGGGTTCAGACGTGGACCAGAACCTGCTGGACGCTCTGTTGTTCAACACGTCGCGTATTGGACATGGCTTTGCTTTGCTGCGTCACCCGGTGGCCAAGGAGCTCTCCAGGAAAAGAGGAGTTGCTGTGGAAATCTGCCCCATCTCAAACCAGGTACAGAGAATACTGTTTTTGAAATGTCATTACTGAGCGATGTGAAATAAAGAAATGAAACATAGATGTTAAAAGAAAAGGGAAATGGTTTTTATGGCAGCAGCATCAGAAAGGTGCTTTTCAATCCTAAAAATATGATTTCTGCACTTTCACACATGTAATGCCCTTATTCCAATGGAAGAACAAATCTTATTTTAATATAAATGATCAACTACCCAACAGGTCTGCAGGATCAATCCAATTTAATCAAACGGATTATAATTGCCAGTTATAAAAGAGCAAGAAATGCAGATGTTTCTGGTCATGTTACCTCGTGGATTGAATAACACACAAAGACAATTCTTATCATAATCAATTCAATACATTTTCTTCAAAATGGTTAATCGCTCAGTGGATTGTCCCCTCGGATCATTCTTGCAAAAACTCAGAATCAGTGGGAAATGTTAGAGCCTTCAACCCTTTATCTGTTGTGGGGTTTTACAAAACAGACAACGCAAGGTTACTTAGCTTTTTTTCTTAAATAATAAATGTTGTCTGTCCCAAGAGAAAGAGTCTTGGAAAAACTAACATTTTGTTAATAAATTCTTATTATTATTTGCATGGGGTTACCTTCATATGTTCTGTATATAGACAAACAATGATTTCAGACTTTTTGTTGTATCACATGTTGCTTTTCCATGACATTAAGTGAGCCGTATCTCTCGTTACCTAGGTTACGAAGTTGGTCGATGACTTAAGAAACCACCCAGGCGCTGTCCTGATGGCAGAGGACCACCCTCTGGTCATCAGCTCCGACGATCCAGCCATGTTCGGATCCTCCGGTTTGTCCTACGACTTCTATGAGGCTTTAGTCGGGTTTGGAGGCTTAAGATCTAACTTGAGGACCCTGAAATCTTTGGCCATCAACTCTATAAGGTAAATCTAAGTTTCTAACAGTTGTGCAGACCTTTTACTGATGTTATTTATGTTTCATCTTCCAGGTACAGTTCATTACCAGCAGCACAACAAGAGAAAGCTTTGGCCATGTGGCAGAAACAATGGGACAAGTTTATATCTGAGAATACTTAAGAAGTTTTATGAAAAAACATTGAAGGACATGCAATTTCTCTGTTGCACTATTTTTGAAAAGTGTGTCAATGAATATTTGAAAGTGAAGCCATACAAACATTTTTTATATTAAAACCTAAACCTATTTTTAAAAGCTGTGAAGACAAATCGTGTTTGTCAACAACTGCACTTTAGGTAAGTTTATAATAAAAGGTATGGACACTGGATGTTTTTATGTGGTTAACGCTTCACTGTCTGCTATAATAATTTTAGTTCTTGTTTATTTTGTGTGTTTTAGCCGTTTCTTTTTAGCTGTACAAATTCATAGGAAAGAATCGTTTGTTTTAACACCAGTTCAATACAATGTCAATCTGTCTTTTGTTGTGTATTTCTTTTTTATTTTAAATCTTTGTAGTCCATCTTTCACTATCTACTGCACGTGTTGAACTGGGAGAAGAAACTCTCGGAGATGGCACCTTTGGATAAATCTGGTTTCCTTTAAAAAGCAAAAAGACGGTGTAAACGTATGTCATGCTTTAGTTGAAATGCGTCTCACTTACAGCTGCTTCCTGCTCTGAGCTAACACCAGGTTGCTGCTGTCCAGGTGTTTCCTCATCTCTTTGTTGAGTTTCGCCTGCTGCCTCTCGATGAGCTCTGCGGTGCGAGCGGAGTCTGTGCGCACGCGGTCGTACCTGCGCTTTTCACTTTCCTCGCGCTCTTTTCGTCTCTGCAAATACACACATTTTCTATTGGCTTACAGTACTTGCTGGACCTGTGTAAAGATATATACCGCACCAGCAACATTTGAAAAGAAAGCTGAAACTTGTCTACACACAAGGAACGATGAGCGAGTCCATAGTGAGGTAACTGGCTTCCACGTCGGGACTCAAACTATTATCTATTTTGACACTAAACAAGCGGCCTCTAACTCCTAAAACTTGGGAGTCATAATAATAAGTAAACTCTGCTTGGAGAACAGTTCACCTCTACAACAATTCCGTTTTTTTCAGTTGCTCTGGTGCATTTTTCACATCACTCTTCATATTTGCACAACAGTTTGTGCATTTCTCAGAACAATTAGTGCAAACTGCAAAACCTCGTGGATAACCTGCAAAAGTGCATCACTTTCTCAAAATGAAAAGTTTATTCGTCAAAAGCAAAACACTAAACACTGTACAGCCCAAAACAACAGTAAAATTCCCATGACTGTATTGAGAGACATAAACACACATACTTGTGTCTATGTATGTACTGTATGTTTTATGTGTGTATACTGTATGTCTGTGTACTGTATGTATTTCACATAATCACTGCATCTACAGCATTGTGCAACAAAAATACAGCCTTTACGTAGAACAAACATACAAAATATCACTATGGTAGAACTGTGACAATAAAACACACACCTCGTCATGAGTAAAGCTGAAATTGTTCAATTTAGAAAAGGTTTACAGGAAAAAAAAATAAAGGAATGTATGAAATTAGCTTGACAGATTTTTATTTTGAACTACTTCAACAATTGTGTATGTGATGACCAAAGCGATGAAAAGAGGACTATTGGTTTTATAGGGAAAGACTACTGAAGAAGATGACATGTCTGGGATCGCGTCTTTCATTCAGACAGAAGACATGTTTCATTGTCGATGGTAGAGACAGCACGAACAAAGCACGAACAACAGAATGCAAGTGTATTATACAGAGCGGAGGCATGGAGACCTCCAATCAGCAGCTTCCACGGTGCCATGTAGCTTGGCCTTCAGATAGACAAAACATGAAGTGGAAAAGTACTGGCTTCTGCACATTGATAGAATGATGAGTTTAACTATAACAAAAGTTGCTTCAAAGTGTTATGAAATCTCACACTACTCAGAAGTGATAAGTATGTTTCATTTTGACAACACTGACAGAAGCAAATGATAACATTATACAACAGCAGAGAATTGTTGTAAGAATGAGAATGTCCAAAAGCATTTGTAATCTGTTCATTGGAGAAACTGCTGCGATGATGTGCACCAATGACTCAATGTTCTGGAGGTTGAACTAATGGTTTCGAGAACTTTAAGTCTGATGTGAGAAATGCACCAAAGCGACTGAGAAAAACTGTAAAAACACATTCATTGACCGCTATATAAGCCGCAGGTAACTTGAAAAAAGTAGTGTCTTATAGTCCAGCCATTACAGTAAATGTAGGCAGAAGGCTCAGTAAATCATTATCAATGTTTTATTTACCTGTATTTCTTCTATCTGTTGCTGTTGAAATTCTTTAAGTTGCACAATCTCTCGCCTCTCTGCTCCCATAATGCTTTGTGGGGAGTCCACGTCAGTCGGGGCCCTGTCTATGAAATCCAATATCCCTGTGTCCTTGTTCTCAGATTCTTGCCGCCTTTTCTCTTCTGACTTTGGGAATGGACAAATGATACGTTATTCAGAAATTGCAACATGAAATACAGGTGCAACTCTGAAAATAAAAGTTAATTTACTTAAAAGTGTTTCAGCGTACAATGTTTAGTATATGGAAGACTCATTACATGCAGAGTGATGTATAATAAGCCTTTGTTATACTGGTGAAAATCAGATCACGGCTCGTAAAAAACCCAAATAAAACATTAAGAATATTTTGAAAGAGGGCTGTAGGCCTTATTCAGCATTACATTATAACAAAGGGTTATATGTCACTTTGCATGAAATGATTCTGTTGCATTTATTGGTTTCCCATTTTAAGTTAAATTACAGAAAGGAATGAATTTTAAAATGTTTGAATGGTAAATATAAACTTACCATTGCAAGATTGAAATCCTTGGTTTCAGTGACAATGGCTTTTCTATTTTCCATCTCAAGCTTTTCCACTTCAAGAGCCATATTGTTGACCTCCAACACGAACTGCTGATAGTTCTGATCTGAAAACACAAATTAAAACAACTGAGTTCTTCAAGCCGTATCCATGATCTTTTTTAAACAATGGTCTACATACAATCTAAAGATCTCACCTTCCATCTCCTGTGTGTGCCGTTGTCTCTGGCGCTCGGCATGCTGCTGTACGAGCCAGTCTCGGAGCTGCTCCCTCTGTCTCTGCTGTCGCTCCTTGCTGTGGGGGTCTTCACCGATCAGTCCAGGGATCAGCATCTGGGCCTCGGCTGGACCCCGGGTTTTAAGGCTCTGGGGGTCGTTCAGGTCAAACTCCCTCCGACTTTGCGGTTGCTGGTGCTGTTGCCTGAAGATGTCAATGCTCTTGGCCGTTTCATGTTTCTGCTTTTGTTGACGATGGGCGAGCATGTTGGCAACACGATTGTTATGGAGCATCTCTGCATCTGTGGTTAACGGTTAACTCCGTGTCATTGAATCATGTTGAGATAAAACAGGCATTTATCTGCTACATTACAACATGTAACACAACTGTGGCTTACATGTATTATATTGTTTTTTTCAAATGCGGCTTGTTACAGCAATATATTTAGGGATGCACCAATGAGATGTTGGTATTGGATAGCAGCACCAATCCAGGAAGAATACTGTATAACAATGTGATTAGATGGACTTTACTGGATGATGTGATTACATTTGTTGTTTCAGATTCATTTATTTGCCATTTGCAGTAAAACCACATTGGAAAAACTGTGCAAGACTACCCCGGTGTGCACCAGACAGAGAAGACGACACACACCAGAGCTCTTGCCACGGCGCCATCTTTACGGCGCCATGCGACAAACAGTAGAATAAACAGCAGAGAGCAATAACATACAGTTTCACAGACAGTTGGATAGACACATTGTGCTTTGTATAAACCACGGATTTTTTTCACGGGATGAGCACCTCCGACTGCCGGCCCCCCCGCTGTCAGAGGGGGGGCGGGGTCAGGGAGGGGGTGAGTCGGAAACACAATGAGGAATGGAGGGGAGGGAACTGTGTTTGTTTACAATTGTATGTACAAAGAGTCAAAATATACTCTACAAGAAACCCAATGTGCTTAACATACAAGCCTAAAAGGTAGATTAAAACACATTTAATTTCCATAGAAGTCCACTAAAACACCAGCTCCTGGTCGCTCATCAGAGACAGATCACAAAAGTATATGACTGTCACGTGATAAGTGAAGTTTTAGTTTAGCTACTTATTATTTATAAATATATAATACAACTAAAATAGACATTTCTATAGAAGCTACTCACCCTTTTTTTGTTGTTGCTCTTTTTCTTCTTGTTCTTTCAGTTCCTTTTCTTTCAGCTGCATGTCCAGTGCTTGCTTGTCCACCTGTGCACAGTCGAAGTCAGACCTAACGGTGAGAGGCTGTACCCGTACCCCACATTTATTATATGACTTGGACCGTATGGACGCTCTGATTGGCTGATTACCGGTCTGATATTTTCCCATCTCGGACCGTTACCATTACAATTGGTCCGAACAGCGCGTATCACACAAAACCAAGTCGGACATGTACATACTTCACAAATATCTCAAAAGCATTGGTAAAGACACAGACGTATGTTCATGTCCGACTTGGTTTTGTGTGATGACAGATTGTCATGGTAACGGTCCGAGGAAAGATATCAAATGTGATACGCGCTATTCGGACCAATTGTCATGGTAACGGTCCGAGATGGGAAAATATCAGACCGGTAATCAGCCAATCAGAGCGCGCGTACGGTCCAAGACATATCAGACCGCGGCCTTTTTTGCACAGACCTCGCCACGGCTCCGTCTGTACATTAAGGCCGCGGTCTGACATTTCTCCATACAGACCTCGTGCTCGGTTAATAAGCCGTTAATCTCACCATTATGGTCCTCCCCACACATCTCACCACTGTGGTCCTCCCCACACATCTCACCACTATGGTCCTCCCCACACATCTCACCCCTATGGTCCTCTCTTTGTGCTTAAAGATCCGCTCTCGCCTCTCAGCCTCTTTGCTTCGTGTATTTTGTATTCTAGCAGCAGACTCGCGGTCCAGCAGCAGTTCTCCGAACATGTTTTCACGGTGAAATTCCAAGCGACAACTAGCTACGGCACCGAAGTCTATGCTACAAACACAGCGGTTGCTAGGTTACGGCTGATTCACAGACACGTTGTAAACCAGGGGTGTCAAACTTATTTTTGTCGAGAATCTAATTTAAAAACGTAAGAGCTGGCTGTGGGTGGATTCAAACACAACTGTGCTAAAAAACAAAACAAAAAAAAATACAAAAAAACATAAGATGATTGAATTGACAAATATGTGAGGAATATGAAATAAATAAAATAATATAAGGCACAGTTACACACTTGGTAAATATGACCATTGTTATTAATCGGGTTTGCTAAGGTTAAAACAATTCTGTTCAGCTTTGCATTCAACTGAATGATTGTATCTTCACTTCTTTTAACGTTTAGTCAATATGATTTTAATGCCTTGTGTGAGTTTGTTTTGTTGAGCACTTTGAGTTGCCTTGTGTATGAACAAACTTGAATCCACAAGACAAACTTGCCAATTCATCCTTTGAGTATGAGAATGCATAAAATAAATATACATTTATAAGAAGAAAAATTTAAAATGAAATTGATGTTTTTTATTAAACTGTTTAATACCCAAGATTCAGTTGCTTCGACGTTTTCAATAAAATCACATTGGAATAACTGTGCAAGACTACTCCAATGTGCACGGGACAGAGTAGATCGTACACCTGAGCTCTTGCCACGGCGCCATCTCTCAGTGCCATGCGACAGATCTGTATAGTCTTCTGAATAAAGACTATACAAACATTATATTCCCATTTGTGATAAAAAACAACTGAATTGCACAAATGCTTCATGGCATATCATTACAGGAAAATTGTAACCTTAAACTAGTTATTCCACTATGTTCATGCCGTTGGTTTCACACCACAGATACATAGATTGGACTGATACATGACCACATTCCTGAAACGCAAAACATTACAAAACAGATTCCAATTTTGATACATTTATAATGAGTGAAATTGTGCTTGCGTTCTTGGAAATGGTGTAAGTAATATACTTTATTTTTTTCTATTTCATCGTTGCACAAACCCATTGAACCTAGTTTGTAGCTGGTAAAAAACAACATTATCAACATTCTAAAAGGCTTTGATGACATTTTGCACTTCCCACTTTTGTCCAGTGCATTCCTGTATTAGAAGTTTAGAATCGTGAATTTCCAAACATCTTTGCGTTTCTCTGTTCTTCAGTTCTTTACCCTGGAAAATACATAAAAACAATGCTATAAAAAATGAAGTACTCGATAATTGAATAATAATGCATTGGTTTTTTTAAATTGGCTTTTTCGACACTACACATTATTCATTCACTCCATACATCCATCCTTCCATCCATCCATTTTCTTCCAGCAGTCTCAGCAGGGACGCACAGACCTCCCTATTCACACACACACCTCCTCCAGCTTGTTCAGGGGGATGCCATCCTGAGGCCTTCCCAGTCCAGCTGAGAGACATAGTCCCTCCAGCGGGTCCTGGGTCTCCTCCCCATACACAGTGGTGATAAACTAGCCACAGATGCCCTGGGGCAAACTGACAGAAGTAACCACCACCAATCATTCGTTCACATACCAGACTCATACAATGTAGGTGTAAGCGTCTTGCCTTCATTATTACCAGACGTACCTGAGAAAAATCCCAGAAAATGCTCATTTTCTTCTGCATGGCCTCTTTACAGTTGAAGAGTCCTGGTTCAGTCTCCTTGTTGCCCTGGTCGGTTAAGCAGCGATTATCATTGTACTTGTGAGACTTGAGGCCCCCAATATAGAGCTCGCCAGATGTACGGTAATAAACACGCTTAAAGTGAAGAACATATATTTAGAAAAAAATGCTGTATCTTATGATTATGCAATGCAAATTACCTGGGGTCCATAATAATAACAATTAAAAGCAATTGGAACGTGACCAGGTACAGCTCCTTGATCTACACACATATCAGTATCAAGGTTCTTCAACTGGGAAAAAACAAACAAACTGGTCACCCAAAAAAGTTATATAATGAATCTTTAAAAAAATTTACATTTGGGAAAAAATAGATGCAAAAATAAAATCAAGAATATCTACTGACAATATCAAGAATGAATATAATTGATACCCCTCTGCCCTAAACTAATTTACCAATAAGAGAGAACTTTTCACACAATGCAATAAAGGATTGTGGCAGACTAAAATGTAAGGATGGTTTTTATTTTAATATTTGGCTTTTCAAAAACTACTTGGCAAAGGTTAAATGGTAAGCCTTTGCAAATATACAAACAGATGAGATAGGGCAATCAATTAAATGATTAATTTGTTTTTATGCGCTCACAGAACAGAGTCTCCAGTTGCCCACACTCGAAAACACTGAGTTTGTCGTCATGATGGAATATTATATATCTGAAATATGAAATCAGTGTTGCGTCACCGCGCTGGCGTTGTCCTGGACCATTGTATGCTTGTGTCTGTGTTCATACCCCTTTTCTTTTAATACAATTTCAAAAAATATAATAATTTTTAAATAATGGGTAAAAAATACTTACACCTCCGTATGCAACCAGGTCGTCCAAGGGGTCCAGTAGAGGATAGACATTTTCCAGATACCACTTAAATGGTTTGCACTTCAGATCCTCCCTCAGCTTTTTGCGCTCACTGACGTCCCCAATGTCTATGCCATGATTCTGCAGGGATACCAAAGAATAGGCAAATACTTAGTAGTCTGTGGATATGATAATGGCCTTATCATTCGTGTCCCCACAGTGTGTGCTTTTCATCTTTTCACAAAGCAGCTGCAAATTGAGCTAATTGGTCACTGAGTAAAGAATGGATGGCCAATAAAAACACCAAGAACAAGGCAATATAACCTAGTCTCATATTAAACACATGGATCATTCTGAAAAGAGTATGTTGTTTGCATTGACCTCAAACGGCAAGTTCCACATGAGGTTGATGTTGTGTTTGTATTCATCCATCCAAACTTCAGCCACTCTCAGGGCGTTCCTCTTCATGGCCATGCTGAGATCTGGCATGTAGGGCTTGTGGTTCCTCTCTATGTGGGCTATCTTCGAGCAAGGGACGACTTCAATGCTTCCGCCACAGGTCCAGACCTGGGTGGGCAGAAAAAAGAAAAAAGATGAATCAAAGAATGTGCTCAATATCAATCATTTAAACAAACTTAAGTTATTAAGAAAACTCGTCACAACGCATTTCTTCACAATACTTGACTTCTGTCTTCCTCTTATCAGCTCCTTCATACAAAGTCAACAACAACCGAACAGGTGTGGATAATAAAATAATAAAGAAAATATCTCTGGAGCTATAATTTCACTTGGTGCAAAGATAAGCACATGTGTGCAGTATATACAGTATTTAACAGTTTCACATTTACACATAGTAAATATTTCACTTTAGCAGCAGTGAATATGAAGATAGGTAGCAGGTAATGTGACCAGTGAATTATCGGTACAGAAAACTTAAACCTGTATTGGCTAATCAGTTCTTGTTGTACAGTCTGACAGCAACAGGAAGGAAAGACCTGC
Source organism: Knipowitschia caucasica (assembly GCA_964034765.1). NCBI lineage: Eukaryota > Metazoa > Chordata > Actinopteri > Gobiiformes > Gobiidae > Knipowitschia > Knipowitschia caucasica. The sequence continues at coordinate 22,393,920 of OZ035842.1, read as the reverse complement.
AGAAGCACCCCTTCCTATATCAAGGGTGAATTAGTCTGTCCCTGAAGCTGCTCTCCAGAGCTGATACAGTGTCCTACAGGGGTTGACGGTCATGGTCCTGTATACAGTGGGGCAAAAAAGTATTTAGTCAGCCACCGATTGTCATTATTTTAAGTGGGAGAACTTGCACAGAGGTCTGTCAACTGTGAGAGACAGAATGTGAAAAAAAATCCAGGAATTCACATTGTAGGATTTTAAAAGAATTTATTTGTAAATTATGGTGGAAAATAAGCGTGAACAAATCAACTGTGAGAGCAATTATCAGAAAATGGAAGACATACAAGACCACTGATAATCTCCCCCGATCTGGGGCTCCATGCAAGATCTCATCCCGTGGGGTCAAAATGATCATGAGAACGGTGATCAAAAATCCCAGAACCACACAGGGGGACCTGGTGAATGACCTGCAGAGAGCTGGGACCAAAGTAACAAAGGTTACCATCAGTAACACACTACGACGACAGGGAATCAAATCCTGCAGTGCCAGACGTGTCCCCCTGCTGAAGCCAGTGCATGTCCAGGCCCGTCTGAAGTTTGCCAGAGAGCACATGGATGATACAGCAGAGGATTGGGAGAATGTCATGTGGTCAGATGAAACCAATATAGAACTGTTTGGTATAAACTCAACTCGTCGTGTTTGGGTGAAGAAGAATACTGGGTTGCATCCCAAGAACACCATACCTACTGTGAAGCGTGGGGGTGGAAACGTCATGCTTTGGGGCTGTTTTTCTGCTAAGGGGACAGGACGACTGATCCGTGTAAAGGAAAGAATGAATGGGGCCATGTATCGTGAGATTTTGAGCCAAAACCTCCTTCCATCAGTGACAGCTTTGAAGATGAAACGTGGCTGGGTCTTCCAGCATGACAATGATCCCAAACACACCGCCCGGGCAAAGAAGGAGTTGCTCCGTAAGAAGCATTTGAAAGTCCTGGAGTGGCCTAGTCAGTCTGCAGACCTCAAACCCATTGAAAATGGAGGGAGTTGAAAGTCTGTGTTGCTCGGCGACAGCCCCAAAACATCATTGCTCTCGAGAAGATCTACATGGAGGAATGGGCCAAAATACCAGCTACTGTGTGTGCAAACCTGGTAAAGACCTATAGTAATCGTTTGACCTCTGCTATTGCCAACAAAGGTTATATTACAAAGTGTTGAGTTGAATTTTTGTTATTGACCAAATACTTATTTTCCACCATAATTTACAAATACATTTTTTTTTTCACATTCTGTCTCTCACAGTGGAAGTGTACCTATGATGAAAATTACAGACCTCTGTCAATATTTTAAGTGGGAGAACTTGCACAATCGTAGGCTGACTAAATACTTTTTTGCCCTACTCTCTACTCTCAGTTTGTGGAGTGACAGGGCTTACCACATCTTCTACACAGACATTAGGTTAAGTCACATACCTAAAGGAATCACACAATATGCTGAAAAATAATCATTTTGAGCTTACATCAGAAGAGGATGTTCTAATGGAAGCTCAAATGCAACACAACAGAGGAGAATGTCCTGGATAGACAGACACCCTCTTTAAAGTATGTCTTTTACATTTCATTTCTATACTCACGCGAATTCCAAGCTCAACATTTTCTCCACCGTAGACCCTCATGCCTTCATCGAGTACCCCAATTTCCCCAAGATACTTTCTGTCAGCCACCAGGATTCCCATGACAGAGGGACTCCTACGTGAAGCAAACATACACATCATTGGCCAAACAAATACATTGAAACCATATGAAATCTTGCACCACTCTTACTTTCCAGGTAATGAGCTGTCTTTGAGCTTATAATACTCAGGTGTGAATCTCTCATACATGCACCACAAGGCCCAGTCAAAGGCGTGGGCAGATGGGAGGTAATGGATCACTTTCAGGTCATCAAAATTCACACGATCGAACACAGGAGAGGTGATGATAGTTCTGTCCTTCTTTATCTGAGTTAACAGTGGCTCAGCCCTGATGGAGGAAGAGGTGTTTACATAGCTAACAACACAGTCCTGCCTGCCATTTGTTCTTATAGGTGGGGCATGCGGAACTGCTTTTTGACAGGACACAGTAAGTGATCAAACAAAACTAGTTTAACAAAGAATAAAATGATACGTTAAGGACCAAGATGTGGTACTTAACTCGCCCCCCCCCCCCTGAATAATACATTGTGTCTAGTGAGTCACTGTTTGACTGAGAGATGATTGGCTGAGTGAGGGTTGGTGAAGAGTCCGTACCACATCTCATGCACTTCAATGTGTGCGTCCAGGATTGCCACCACATCAGCAGTAGCCGCCCTCCATCCAGACGCTCTGGCGAACGCAAGGCCACGCTGCTCATTGTGCCTCACTCGGATGAATGTGAGCCACGGGTTTTCTTCTTGAACCATCTTTATGTACGAGTCAAGTGGCTCCTTTAAGTTTTCTGAAAGGAGAAGTGATTGAAGCGCAGAATAAGTTTGTCTGTGGTGACTGACAGCTTTGTTTTTGTTTTGTTTTTTACATACATTTTGGGTTCATTGAACACAATTCTCTTGTGTTTTCAATAAATCTTTCTCTAAATATTTTTGTGTTGCATTTTGTCTGTGAGTGAACACTAGGGGTGGGAACCTAAGGGTACCTCACAATACGATACGATACACGATAAAAAGCTCACGATAACGATAATATCGCGATAACGATATTACGATAACGATTTTATCACGATATGACGATTATTGATATATTGGTCAGAAATATACAATATGCCAATTTATGGCATAAAAGAAAATACTCTTTATTTCATGATAAATAGAATGGAGATGCGTAATGTAGCCATATATTAAAGTATTGATACCATTAAAAAAAATAATAAAATCTTTTTTTTTCTTCCAAAATCGATAACGATACTTGGCAAATGCACATCGATAATCGAATCGCGGGAGAAAGTATCGCCGTCACACCCCTTGTGAACACTGCTACAGCTTTCATCATTCCTTTTGAAGCAGCATGTCCTGTAGCTTAATATCAAAGTAATTGAAATATCTTTTTTACAGTTATGAAAAGTATACCTGAAATTTCACTGACTGCCTATGATTTTAAATGTTCTTTTTTTTTTAAGATTCCATGCCTTGGCCCCAAGATTGTTTTAAGTCTTTTTTTTCCTCCTTAGTCTTGTCACTCACATTTATTATCATGTTGAGTGTTCATACCACACCGTGCCTTGTGAAAGTTGAACTCCAGCACATTTATTTTTAGACACATGTAGTGTGTCTTTGTGAAGGGTTTTTTGTTGCAGAGAACTGATAATTATCCTTTTGATCGGCCAACACAGATAACTGCGGATCATATTATATATCATTTTCACTTTAAATTCAATATTAGAAATGGAATCCAAGAAGGTGAAAACAGTCACCGTCGTTCTATAGTGCGTTAATTGTGTCTGCGTTCTTCCCAGACTGTAAATATTATTGGATGTAGTGACGCCTATCTCCACTGTTGAAACTTATGTGCCATCGCTTTTGCCTTCTTCAGTCTTTCTCACAATAGCTGTGAGTGGTCCCTGCCGCAGGAAAATGTGAAACCAGCAAGAGCCTGGGCACATTTAACGACTGTATTCAAAAGTCCATAACGGCTAAAATAGGCTGGTCCCAAAAAAATGACACGCATCTGGAACGTAGCGTAGAGTCAGATTACAAGCTTGTTAGTGCACGTGCTCACAGACCATTTTGAGCCGGGACCAGCCCCCCACTGGTTTTTTCTACATTTGTGAATAGCTTTTGAACATCAGATCAACTATCCCCATACACCTGTTCCCTCCCCACACTTCTGCTTTTCTGGGAGAAGCTGTATACGGGGAAAATATTAGTCACGGCACAAAACAGGCCTTTACAAATGAGTGGTATATACCAAGCCAGTGTTGAGATAAAATCACAAGAAGTCAAGTGGGGGACTCATTCAACTCGTGGAAGAATGAGACCAAACTTGAACATTACTTCCCTGACTAGAACTATCTTCAGTATCCAATATGGGGGTGGCAGCGTCATGTTATGTGGCTGCATTTTTTCAGCAGGAGGAGTGTCAGAGTAGATGGGACATTATTGTAAGAAAAACTGCTGAAGTCAGTAAAATGTGTGGGGATGAGGTGGATTGTTTACCTACATAAACATAATTGGTTAAAACCAAACATACTCATGTTACCACAATGCTCAATATTGGCTCAATTGAAATCCAGACCTAAATCTAAGTGAAAAAAACGCTATAGGGTTTAAGTTGTTCTGTAAGGACAAATTGGCAGAGTCTCAGCAAATCAATCCAATCCAAAAGTGTTCTGTTTATGGTCGTGGCAAGACAAATCGCTGTATAAACTCCATCTTTCTGACTTTTTTGTAAAACAATGAGATTTTAGCTGTAGAGGGTTTAAAAAGTAGATTTTATGTATGTAAACATGTATTACTGCTGTTCACTTTCTTTGTATATGTAATATTTTTTTATTAAATGGAAAAATCAAATATATGCTTGACTAGGATTGTCCTGCAATATTGTACTTGCGTTAGTGGAAGTGGGTACACTATTTTTGTTTATCACAATATAAATATGACATCTGGCCTGCTTGTCTCTGTGGACATTTTTTGCGTTTGCAAACCTTCCAAAACAATAAGAGTAATCTTTATTCGTATAGCGCCTTTCACAGACCAGAGTCACAAAGCGCTTTACAATTGTTGTGGCATTTGTGTCTGTGTGTATGCTACACAGGAGGCAAATGCCAGACCTATTGCACCCTGGTGAATAGATAGCTATAGCCTACGCAGGTGGACAAACGCAAGACAAAATATCTGGCCCTCACAGTCACAGGGTCCCATTGTGTATCCATGTTATGACTCTGATATGTTCTGATTGTCTCTGGATGCGACACGTATGTCTTTCTGTGTGTGACGTATCTGTGACCTAACAATGATAAACCATGTCCTGACTTTGTTCTGTATGAAACAACTGAAACCTGGAGGAAACTGAATAAACCTCCAGGAGCTCTGGTGCGCCACAATCCGTCTATGTGTGGTTTATCTTCCACAGTACATCGTTTTAGTGGTAGCACTGGAGCACCCACACAGAAAACCCACACAGACACAGGTAGAACATGCTATCCACTCAGCTATAAATATATTAAAGTAAGTAAGTAAGTAATCTTTATTTATATACCGCCTTTCACAGACCGGAGTCACAAAGCGGTTTACAATTGTTATTATTTTTGGGCACTCCTCTCACTCCACACAGAGATGGGAGCGGGGTCGCCGAACAGGAGGCGCATGCCAGATCTATTGTACATATTTTTAGTGGTAGGGGAAACCGGAGCACCCGGAGGAAACCTACGCAGACACGGGGAGAACATGCAAACTCCACCAGATATGCAGACGAAGTAGCAATATGTAAGAATTTCATCTCAAGTCATCATTAAATGGCCCTAATTTATCAAAAGGCACAGATAAAACATACTTTATTTGGATTTAAAAATTACTTTTACAGTTACTTTTTTAGATGTCCTGCTCTCCATTGTTTTACCACTCAGAAAGTCCGAGTTCTAGTTACTGGTAAAGTAACGTGTGGCGGCAGGACTAAAAAAGGTCTTGTTATGATTCTCAAATTATTGATATACAAAATAGATGGTCCCAGCTGGATTCGTCTGCATATCTGGCAACCCAAGTCAGGGAGAGTGGGAGAGGTTGCAGTACCACATTTGGTTAGATTTTTACATTCTGCTCCCTTTAATGTTTTTGTGATCACAAGCAGTACATGCAAAGATGTGTGATGGGGAAATGTGTGTTTTACAGGAACGCACCATTGGAGCTGTTGTCATCGACCATAATGATCTCTTTCAGCAGATGCTTTGGCGTTCGGTTCACAATGCTGCGGATGGCCCTCTTCAGGATGGATAAAGCTTCATTTAGGTAGATCAACACCACACCGACCGTTGGCAGGTCTTTTGAGTACGTCTTACTCCAACACCTACGATAAAAGTTGTTTTAGTAAGCATAACAAGTGTCAAGATAGATACACACAGGTGGAGTCTTTCAACAGAAGAAACCAGTTGTTGTTTGAGCGGTTCACACGTGATTCATGGTATCCTCTTCTAATTCTTTTTTACATTGTTTTCTGGATATTTGATATATTTAGAACTTATATGATACACAATAAGCACAGAGAGACTTACTGCTACATCAGATGCCGTCAAACCAGAAACTTTTGCAGAAACTAATGCAGAAATGAATTATGTTGTTGTGCAGAATTTTAAAATAGTTTTGCATAGTTATTAGGGGTGGGAACCTAAGGGTACCTCACGATAACGATATTATTATTATTTTTTTTCAAAAAAATTGATATCGATAATTGGCAAATGCATATCAATAATCGAATCGCGGTAGAAAGCATCGTCACACCCCTAATAGTTATAGTAGTTAACATTGTAATCACTTAATCACGTTGAACGTGTCAGAAATGGCAGCGTACCCTTTCTCCCTGGTCTCTGGGAGAGGTCTATCGAGAGGCAGCTGGTCACTGAGGAAGACGTTGTATCCATAGAGCTCAAATAATGCCTGTGCTTCCCTCTGCTCATCCTCAGACAGATTTACGCCCCACTCTTTAAACAGAGGTGACTTTGGGAAGAGTTTTGAGGATTTCTTCATCTCCAGCTCCTGTTTCTCTTCTACTTTGGGCTGTTCTTCTTGCTTGTCTTGTGGTGGCTGATTATTCCCAAGGCTTTTGTGCATTGCTCTCTCTTCTTCCAGCAGTTTTTGCATGTCATCTTGTTTTTTTGCAAATATTTCAACAGCACCATCTAAAGAGGAAAAAAAACAAATCGAAAACATATGATCATGGTCTGATAAAAAACAAAACAAAATCAACAACAACAGAAACTGTGATCTACAGCAGAGGTTGTCCCTCCGGTCAGATGACATGCTTTATTAAATCCTTTACAAAGATATTGAACAAAAGATGATGCACTGGAAGGAGGAGTGTCTGGCTGGCCAGGCTACAATAAAAAACAGAATCACTAAAAGCCTCTCGAGTCAAGAACATATGGAAGACTATTGGCATCTTAATTCAATTGTCTATTCATTTGTCAAATGGCTATGCATTATGTTATTTTAGTATTTATTTTGTATTTGTATTTGTCAAAGTGTAATGTTATATCCAATTTTGACATTTAATGTTCTATTCCAAAAGTTCTAATGGCAATTCAATATGTAAAGTGTCGATACAATGTCTTTATATATTGAAAATTACAAGATTTTGAAATGAATAGCATATTGACATGGAAATTTGGCCTCTTTATTCATTGTTCTATTCATTCTTAACATGGCATTTACTGTAGTTTAAAGTTGTATTTGGCAAAATTGCATGTTATATCCTATTTTGACTTGTAATGTTCTATTCCAAAAGTTCTAATGGCAATTCAATGTGTAAAATGTCAATGAAATGTCTTTACATATTTCAAATTACAAGATTTTGAAATGAATAGCATATTGCCATGGAAATAGAGTTGTATTTGGCAAATACAACAGATGTTTTTGTTTCTCTTTGTCATGTACTGACGTCAGATTACGTCTATACGTGATGACGTATGAGAGGGAGGTGGTTTTATACGGGATGTCTTAAGTGTGGCATGTTGATGGTCCGCATGGTTAAAAATAAAGCAACTAAAAGAATGCCTGGTCATGATTCAATTCAGAGTGCAGTATCTAATTTAGTAATAAGGTTAGCACACAACAATGGCGACGAGGAAAACGAGGACCATTTTTTGTTTGTTTTTTTGTAAAGCGAGAAAACCGTCGGTGAGCGGGTTAGCAGGAAACGTTTTAAGCTAACATGGAAAAGTCTGGCATTCAACCGTTTGCTTGCTTCACGGATTCAGCTACACTCGGACCGAGATGGACACGATGGTTAACATCTTTCGAGTTGTTTGCGGACGGAAAAGGATTAATTTTAGCGGATGATGCTACAGATGCAATCAAACAGCGGAGACGTGCCCTTCTACTGCACTTGGCCGGGCAGGACGTGCAGGACATTTTTTCTACTTTACCGCGCACGGGCGAGGTGACTGACTACGTGGCGGCGGTGGAGGCGCTCAACACGTATTTTGTTCCTCAAGTGAATGCAGCATATGCACGCCAAACTTTTCACAAATTGTTCCAAAAACAAGGTGAGACTGTGCAACAATTTGGTACACGTTTGAGACAAGCTGCAAAGGACTGTGACTTTCGGGGAGACAGGGATAACCAAATAAGAGATGCTATCCTGTGTAAATGCACTTCTGAATACGTACGGAGAAAGCTACTCGAAGAAGGTCCAGGTTTAACGTTGGCTCGCACATTGGAGGTGGCTTCGCAATGTGAACGAGTGGAGGAGCAGTTGGCTGCAATGAGCGTTACCGGGGAGAGGAAAGAAGGGGACACAGTCAACCGGATCGCAACGACCAAGAAAGGAAAGTATATGAAACCAAAAGCAAAAATGAAAGAAGAAAATACAACGGACAGACAATGTTACCGGTGTGGATATACCGACCACATGGGTAAGGATCCAAAATGCCCAGCACGAGGGCAAACATGTCACAAGTGCAATGGTAAGGACCATTTCTCAAAAATGTGTCGTACCAAAGGACATAAACAAAATATTAATGTGGTTGGACAAGATGATTATGCATTTATTGTAAACTATGTTGATGACGTACCTGAGAAATTAACATTTTCTGTAGGGGGAGTTGATTTGAAAATGCTCATAGATTCTGGTGCTACAAGTAATGTAATGGGCGAAAACGTATGGGAAAAGCTAAAAGCTGAAAAGTGTCATTCATATGTACCCAAAGAGCTGAGGAATTTGTATGCATATTCCTCAACCCAGTCACTATCTGTTAAAGGTGCATTCAGATGTGAAATCAAGATTGGGGATAACACTGAGGATGCTGAGTTTATTGTGATAAAAGGCAATGGGGAACCACTCCTTGGGAGAAAGACTGCTGTAAAGTTAAGGGTGTTGAAAATAGGGGAAAATGTGGCGGCTGTCACGGATTTAAAGCACTCTCTTAAAGAGCAGTACCCAAAAGTGTTTACAGGAGTAGGGAAACTAAACACTAAACAGATAAGTCTGTATATTGACCCAAATGTGAAACCAGTTGCACAACCACTAAGGCGCATACCCTACCATTTACGGGATGCGGTGGAGAAAAAGATAAACGAACTGATTGACATGGACATTGTAGAGCGTGTAGAAGGACCTACACCTTGGGTAAATCCTGTAGTGGTACTCCCAAAGAAATGTGATAAAGATATCCGAATGTGTTTAGATATGAGAAAAGCAAATGAGGCAATAGTCAGAGAAAGATACCCTATTCCCACAGTGGATGAAATACTTCAAGGACTAAACGGCTCTGCAATCTTCAGCAAGCTAGATCTCAAGTGGGGCTACCATCAGTTGGAGCTAACCCCAGAGTCCAGAGAGATCACAACATTTGCAGTGCACAACGGAGTTTACAGATACAAAAGACTGATATTTGGAGTCTCGTCGGCCAGTGAACAATACCAACATGAGATTGCCAATGCACTGACAGGCATTGAAGGAGTGGAGAACATCTCAGATGACGTGATAATACACGCACCGGACCAGGAAACACATGACAAGAGCTTGCATGCTGTCATGAAGAGACTTTCTGACTGTGGATTGACACTAAACCCAGAAAAGTGCCAGTTCAACATGGACAGACTTGTATTCATGGGAATATTACTGACACAAAGGGGCATCGGACCAACAGAGGAAAGAGTGAGAGCTGTGATGGAAGCCAGAGAGCCAACGAATGCTGCAGAGGTGAGAAGCTTTCTTGGACTGGTAGGCTTTAGCAGCAGGTTCATACCACAGTTTGCGACATTCTCTGAACCATTAAGACGTTTAACACGCAAAGAGACTTTGTTTACATTCGGGCCGGAGCAAAAACAAGCATTTGAAATATTAAAAACTGAACTAGCCAGAGCAGGTACCCTAGCTTACTTTGACAAAGAAGCCCCAACGGAAGTCATAGCAGATGCAAGCCCAGTAGGCTTGGGCGCAGTGCTAATACAGGAACAGAAGGGGGAAAAAGTACCAGTATGCTATGTAAGTCGTAGCTTAACAGACTGTGAGCGTAGATACTCACAAACAGAAAAAGAAGCCCTAGCACTGGTATGGGCATGTGAAAGACTACATCCATATGTGTATGGTAGAAAGTTTGACCTACTCACAGACCACAAGCCATTAGAGGTCATATACAGCAAGAGGTCGAAACCATGTGCACGAATAGAAAGATGGGTTCTTAGACTACAACCATATGACTTTCGAATTGTACATGTTGCTGGAAAACAAAATATTGCTGATTCACTGTCAAGACTGCTGGTGGACACTGCAACAAAGGAGACTCACAAACATGAATCAGAGGAATACGTGCGATTCATTACAGTAAATGCAACTCCAAAAGCACTTAGCACAAGAGAGGTTGAAGAAGCCTCAGCTACAGACTCGGAGTTAATTGAAGTACGACAAGCAATTGAAAATGGACATTTTGACAAATGCAAAATATACGCACCTATTGCAAATGAACTGTGTGTAATAGGATACATAGTTTTACGAGGGACTCGCATTGTATTGCCGGAAAAGCTCAGAGCTAAAGCACTGTTACTAGCTCATGAAGGACATTTGGGAATTGTTGGAACCAAACAACATCTCAGAACAAAAGTATGGTGGCCTGGCATGGACAGAGCTGCAGAAAAACACTGTAAAGCCTGCCATGGATGTCAAATAGTAGCAAGACCCGATCCACCTGAACCACTGAGAAATACACTATTACCGGATGGACCTTGGCAAGATGTCGCTGTAGACCTACTGGGACCGCTACCTTCCAATCATTCGATACTTGTTCTAGTAGACTACTACAGTCGTTACTACGAGTATGATGTAATGACATCTACAACTGCAGAAAAGGTGATTGACTCTATCGACTGTTTCTTCAGTAGACATGGACTACCAGTTACCATAAAATCAGACAACGGACCGCAGTTCAAATCTGAAATGTTCAGAGAATACTGTGAAAACAATGGAATCAAACATGTGAGAACAACACCAAAATGGGCTCAAGCCAATGGAGAAGTCGAGCGCCAAAACGCGTCTCTGATGAAAAGAATCAGGATTGCACAAGCTGAAGGACTTGACTGGAAGCGAGAATTGAGGAAATATGTCACAGTTTATCGAAGCATTGAACATCCAATCACAGGAAAAAGTCCAGCAGAACTCCTATTTAATCGGAAAATGAGAGGAAAGTTACCGGACATTTGTGAGATGAAAACTTCTGCTTTGGATGTACGTGACAGAGACGCTGAACAAAAAGGAAAGGCAAAAATATATGCTGATGAACGAAGAGGGGCTCAATACTCAAAAGTAGATATAGGAGACACCGTACTGGTTCAACAAGACAAAATTGACAAGTTTACAACACCGTTTAATGCAACACCACACAAAGTTGTGAGCAAAACTGGAAACCAAGTTGTAGTTGAATCACCAACTGGAGCACGTTATCACCGAAACACGACACATGTAAAGAAGTATGTGATGCATGAGACCAACGAAGAACAATATGGACAAGACTCAATACCTGAAAGGGAGGAAAGTGACGTAAATAAAAATGTTGACATTTTCACTCCAACACTACAAGAGGGCACTCAAGGTCTGGAGAAACAAACAAACAGACCCCCGAGGGCAAAAAAGACACCAGAGAGGTTTCGTGATTTTGTGGTGAAATAAATAAGATAGAAATGAAAACAAGTAAAAGGTTATTGTTATAAAATAAAATGTTCATGTGTTGTTAGAAATAACATTGTTAGAAATAAGACAAGAAGGTGATGTAATGTAAAAAGGAAAAGTATGTTATGGGAAACATTAATTCCAAAGGAAAAAGGGGATGTCATGTACTGACGTCAGATTACGTCTATACGTGATGACGTATGAGAGGGAGGTGGTTTTATACGGGATGTCTTAAGTGTGGCATGTTGATGGTCCGCATGGTTAAAAATAAAGCAACTAAAAGAATGCCTGGTCATGATTCAATTCAGAGTGCAGTATCTAATTTAGTAATAAGGTTAGCACACAACACTCTTTTATCTTGAAATAAGTACTGTCTTTGAGGTAAATAACTCACTTGGCAGAAATCTACCAATGGGGCAACTTTACACTAATTAAACCATTTCTTCATTTAATTTTCAGCATAATTAGTTTTTAGCTTAAACAAATTGGGCCATAATGCATATGAATACATTGTATATTATTTTCAATGGATATTAAAACCAAGCTTTAAGAAAAGAAAACACTTCTTTCAATACGATTTTATATTTAGTACATACGTTTTATTTTTTTATTTTTGTGTTGCCCAGTAAAGCCCTACATTATTCATACACATTTCCCAAATATATACTTACTTAGATTATTGATGCTTGCCTCTAAATCCGAGAAAGTTTTCAGTAGTCGCGGTGTGTCCAGCTCTTTGACACCGGCTCCTCCACTCTCTATCCCGAATTTGAGACTCGGACCCAGGTACACAACAACCCCGAGCCCCCCCAAGAGGAGGGCGATCTTCTTGACCCACGCAGCCCTCATGCTGAGCAGCTGCACACCTGTGACAGCTTCACATCCACGCTCCGGAAGGCTAGGCGTCAGCACTGCCCTCAATGCGACTGGTATTGTCAGTTTGCATAAAAGATGCCAAGGACGAGATCAATGTTGACGCGTTAACTTGTCACACAAAACTTGCTCATCGCAGTCGTGCTCATCGCGGGAAAAAAACTGTTTCGTTACGTACGTGTGCCACTCCCAGTTTTTTTTTTTTTTTATTGCGACTCAGATAACACATGCACTTTGATCTGGTCTGGACTTTACCGCTGTGTGTGAAAGACAAAACCTGTCAACTTTTGCAAGAAAACGTAACAATAGAAAACCAGATGATTTCTCTCTTGATATTTTTCAGTTGTCTTAAAAAAGAAAGTAAATATAAAATATTTGCGTCGAAAGTCTCATGAAGATCCATACCTGTCACACCTGCAATATGTATTTCATACAAAACCGTAAACTAGAAGAACACACACCAGCATCCCTTTGTCTGTGTTTAAATATTTTAGTAGTAGTGGTTTATTTGAGAAGATTTACAATGTAGTTTTTACAGGTACATATTTCAAGAAACAATAAGCTCAAAAGGAGAATGCAGAAGCAAAAAGCTAATTTGTGCCTTCCCCATTATCAATACTACATTTAAGTGACTGCAAAAAGATTCAAATTTTCACCTGATTTTTACCATCATCATCTTGTTGATGTCCATTTCCACCTGTTTTGTTCCATTGTTCACCGCAATAATAAATGCATTGTTTTTTGTTTTGTTTTTTTAATACTATGACGTGTGGTGCATTGAGAGCTGGAGTCAGCCTCCTGTGTCTGGAACCTTTCTGTGTAGTGCAAGACAAGGCTTTATGAACCTATTGGAGGGAGGGGCCCATGTCTGCTCTCATTCTCTATTGTCAGTGCTGTTGTAGCGATGACACTATAGGAACTGCCAAACCAGAATTGTTGTGAAGATAATTTCTCAATGGAGTTTTGATTATTTTGATTGAATCAGGAGTGAAACGTTAAACAAAACTGTAAAATACAAAACCATTAATATTGTGTCTGTTGATCTTGTTTTACTTTTAGATAAACCACTGCTTGTTAGGTTTGTGGAGGAGCTCTCAGGTTGAGATTCTAGTTCCTTTCAATTATTTCATCAAAGAATGCTTGTGATTAAACTTCTTCCTTCTTCTTTTCTTCCTGTGTGAAAACCCAATAAAAAATATTGTTGAAAGAATAACATTATCTCAGTCTTTATTGAATTCACTAAACTGTTCTACTCTGTTGTGCAATTTTTTTTAGCCAAGCCAACCCTCTGTGAATGTGATGTGATCAAACAAGTTCATCTGGATTTAATTAGAGGCTATTGGAGGATGGTGATGGTCAGGTGTGGCTGGATGATAAGCTCATAGTGGAGACTCTCCCTCACAATTATCTCCCAACATTTTGTTGTGTTTTTTTCATAGTCACTCATCCTTGAAACTGACACATACAGGTTTTGCTGATGTAGCGATGATAGTGGCACAAGTTATTCACTAGATAGTAACAAGTTTGACAAAAATTCTTCCTGTGTTTGTACTGTCACATTAAGTCGTATCATTTGTTGCTTGCTTGGATTCCAATGTTCTCATGTGACCGTTGCAATGGTTATGATACATTGTTTACCTGCTAAATCTGCACGCACAGCACTTAACCAAATGAAGTCTTCCAAATGAAATCCCTCCTCAATCCTGCAGTGCACAGGATTGGGGGTGGCAGTCAGACAAAGTGGGGTTAAGTGTCTTGTCCAAGGACACAACGACAGCAGTCATCAGTGGGAGACGTGAAGTAGGTCTCACGGTAGGCTCGAACCCACAGCCTTCAGGCCCAAAGGCCAATGCTCTACCAACTGCCCCGACAGTGGCTCCTATGTGTTTGTTATTATTGCATTTCCTGTGTTCGCACTGTTTGATTCTCTTATCTGTTGTTGAGAAATCGACAACTTTGTATTGACACATTCAATTCAATTCAATGAACTTTTGTATAGCCCTAAATCACAACAGTAGTTATCTCGGAGGACTTTGCAAAGAATTCGCAATCACGGATCAGAGAATCAAACTGCTCAAACGCAAGAAATGCAGAGCGGAAATGATTCACCCAGAGGCTACTCCACCTTGTGACCCGTCCTGTTCCACCCAGAGGCTACTCCACCTTGTGACCCGTCCTGTTCCACCCAGTGACCCGTCCTGTTCCACCCAGAGGCTACTCCACCTTGTGACCCGTCCTGTTCCACCCAGAGGCTACTCCACCTTGTGACCCGTCCTGCACTACCCAGAGGCTACTCCACCTCTGCTGCTGTGACCTGAAGGGCTGTTGCTGATTATTATTATTGTTAGCTTTTGAGAAAGATCAATTTTATTTTTCATTTTTGATGCGACTGGACACCTGAATTTCTCCTACAGGGATCAATAAAGTTGATATCTATCTATAATAAATTAGTCCATAAAGGTCAGATTACCAATGACCATTAATGATAAAGTCCATAAATGTTGTTGAATGTTGACATCTATGGACCTCCAAGACAACTGTTGTGGTGATTTAGGGCTATAAAAAAATAATTGAATTTTTTTGAATATTCCTAACATGATTGTGAATCAGGATACAAAAAATAAATGTTTACTCGCAGAATCACAAGTGTGATATCTGTCCTTTTTACCGTCTTTTTCTACGTTCTTTGGACCATAATAAAAAGTAAAAATATAAACAAATACATTGACTTTGTATATAAATTCACTCTGTGGGAAATAAAAAACATTGTATTTACAATTTTTCAGCATCCCCAGTCAAATTGAATCATATTAATAATGACAATTAAGACCACAAATACACCAATATCCATACGTAGAGTGAATACAAATAAGTTCAGTTCGCAAAGGCTTCATGGCAGAATGTTACGACAAACAGTATAGCCAAAATATGATAACAGTAAACAGTAACCGGTTATTCCACTTTGTTGACAATAAACCAGATTTCACACCAGAGCCACACAGATTAGTCTAATACATGCACAGTGTAACACAAAAATATTAACAAAGAAGTTTCCAATTTTGATACAATAATGAGTGAAATTGTGCCTGCGTTCTTGAAAAAGGTGTAACATACATTGACACATATTGACACACTTTGCAGCTGGTCAAAAAAAAACATATTTTTTTAAAAGTCTTTGATGACATTTTGCACTTCCCACTTTTGTCCAGTGCACTCCTGTATTAGAAGTTTAGCATTGTGAATTTCTAAACATCTTTTTGTTTCTCTGTTCTTCAGTTCTTTACCCTGGAAAATACACAAACACAATGCTATAAATGAAGTAATCAATCATTTAATTATAATGCATTTTATTTTATACAATGCTTCACGTGGCATTATTCATTCACTCCATACACAGCATGTAGGTGTAAGCGTCTTGCCTTCATTACCAGACGTACCTGAGAAAAATCCCAGAAAATGCTCATTTTCTTCTGCATGGCCTCTTTACAGTTGAAGAGTCCTGGTTCAGTCTCCTTGTTGCCCTGGTCGGTTAAGCAGCGATTCTCATTGTACTTGTGAGACTTGAGGCCCCCAACGTAGAGCTCACCAGATAAGCGATAATAAATACGCTTAAAGTGGATAAAGAATACGTCGTGAAGCATAACTGTGAGTCCGTCAGAGTGTATGAATGTTTGAAAATTACCTGGGGTGCATAGTAATAACAATTAAACGCAATTGGGGTGTGACCAGGTACAGGTCCTTGGTCTATGCACATGTCAGTATCGAGGTTCTTCAGCTGAAATGTTGGGATTTTGTAAATAAAGAAGAAAACCATAATAAATACATTAATTTTTTTTTTTTATAAACCTGCTCATCAGAAAAGTTACATGGTGAATCTACTTACACCTCCGTATGCAACCAGGTCGTCCAAGGGGTCCAGTAGAGGATAGACATTTTCCAGATACCACTTAAATGGTTTGCACTTCAGATCCTCCCTCAGCTTTTTGCGCTCACTGACGTCCCCAATGTCTATGCCATGATTCTGCAGGGATACCAAAGAATAGGCAAATACTTAGTAGTCTGTGGATATGATAATGGCCTTATCATTCGTGTCCCCACAGTGTGTGCTTTTCATCTTTTCACAAAGCAGCTGAGGACCGAGTACATTGTTCACTGAGTAAAGAAAGGATGGCCAATAAAAACACCAAGAACAAGGCAATATAACCCAGTCTCATATTGCACACATGGATCATTCTGAAAAGAGTATGTTGTTTGCATTGACCTCAAACGGCAAGTTCCACATGAGGTTGATGTTGTGTTTGTATTCATCCATCCAAACTTCAGCCACTCTCAGGGCGTTCCTCTTCATGGCCATGCTGAGATCTGGCATGTAGGGCTTGTGGTTCCTCTCTATGTGGGCAATCTTCGAGCAAGGGACGACTTCAATGCTTCCGCCACAGGTCCAGACCTGGGTGGGCAGAAAAAAGAAAAAAGGTAAATCAAGTAATGTGTTCATTATTCTATTGTCTCTGGGCCATGTTCACAGACATGATGCTTAAAAAAACAAACATAATGACACAAAATACTATAAAAGTGCAGAGGTACAGTATAAAATACATGGATCATCAAAAAAGACTAAAAATAAATCAAGGAATCAACACTTTAGTTTTGGAAGTGAACTCAGTTTATTCTTTTTCTTTATGTAGTTTATTTTTATCTCATTATTCTTGTAAGATATTCTTTTGTTTTTGAAATGTGAGGAATTCTATCTTTATATTCCCAGAGCAGTCATTTTGACAGCTCCATTCATTAGAATGTAAAATTCAAATGTCATTTTCAGTCTCTTGGCAAAAGTCATTTAGCATTAAGTCTTTCTATAAACTGTTTTTATTTCCTGTATATCAAGGTATAATGACCAGTTTGAGCACTTGTTGAAGGCAATAAACATATAAATTACTTGATTTTAATCAATCTGTTGAAAAACTAAAACTGTTTTTAGTAATTGTTCAGAACTCCATTCATTTTGAATTTGAGCCATCAAAATGACTGCTCTGGAGGTTCTCATTTCAGAAATCTGGGAGTTCTTGTGATTCAATGACAGTCAGCTCCAATCTCTTGGACGCACGACAAGCAAACAATGTTACCTGCGTTATAGTAATTCTGTACATCCACTAGGACTAGCCCTGTCTGTGGAGCGACTGCTGCTGATCAGGTGGGACTGTTGCATTTACGGAGCTGATAACAGGAGGGAGAAGTGCCCTGGTCCTAGGGATCTCCGGCGCGCCGCAGACACACTCAGTCAGATAATGTTAGAGCTTCAACATATTATGTTGAAGACAAACGTCACACCGTGATAACACCACAACCTCTCATAATCCTGCACCGGTCTCTCCCAGTTTAATGGATTGACTATTGTGACAATAGGAATGAGGCCAAGGCCGTGGCAAGTCCAAGACCATAGTGTATCAAGTCCAAGACTGTAGTCCACAGGGTGCGGTGTGAAAGAGGGCTAACACTGGGGATCAGACTCACAGGGACAGCCCCCACACAAATTCAGTCCAATTGTTTATTTCAATGAGATAATGACAAAAGTCGGACACAATACGTGTATTCTACCCTTGTTCCTCATTTCTTCAGGTAAGTACTTTATAGGCTAAATGTTACTTGGGAAATTGAAGTATTGATGTCCAGGTGATGATGCAAATCTTTATCTATGCAAAACTATGATATGAGTGACATGTGTGGGCCGGGCTCTCACAGTGAAAGGGGGTGTCTCTTTGTGTGACTGAGATAAACCTATGTTATATTAGATCTCGTTACAGGCTTTGAGTAGCAAGTATAGCCAAATACAGTCGCTCACAATAGAATGTTTGAAACAACTTTGTTGGGCGTCGCATAAAAAATATTTTTGCATGGGGAAATATAACTAAGTCAGGTAGTGGATGGGACTGTACCTTTCCAACCAACAATAACTGCACAACACACGCAGAACAGGGAAGATGTACTGCCCAAGGTAAACGGACAACATTCTATTCAAAGTTAGTCAAACGGATCAGACAGTAAACAGATTAGTATTAGTGATAAGAGCATATGTAGTTACTCACACGAATTCCAAGCTCAACATTTTCTCCACCGTAGACCGTCATGCCTTCATCGAGTACCCCAATTTCCCCAAGATACTTTCTGTCAGCCACCAGGATTCCCATGACAGAGGGACTCCTACGTGAAGCAAACATACACATCATTGGCCAAACAAATACATTGAAACCATATAAAATGTTGCACCAGTCTTACTTTCCAGGTAATGAGCTGTCCTTGAGTTTATAATACTCAGGTGTGAAGCTCTCATACATGCACCACAAGGCCCAGTCAAAGGCGTGGGCGGTCGGGATGTACTGGACTACTCTGAGGTCATCAAAATTCACACGATCGAACACAGGAGAGGTGATGATAGTTCTGTCCATCTTTATCTGAGTTAACAGCGGCTCAGCCCTGATGGAGGAAGAGGTGTTTACAATAGAGTTAAAGATACAGTCAGTGGTTTTTTCCAGATGCATATTTTTAAACTGTGGGAAAACGTCCCGAAATCCTAAAAGTAGTCAAGTTATCATGTGTTTTCAAATAGTAATGGAATTGACCAGATACCAATAGTCTCCAAAAATGAATTAAAAATATTTTGGAGCGGACCGATAAAAACGAAACAATGGGATTCGTTCATCCCCAACGAACCAATGGGATGCGTTTACCCCGCTCCATCCTCTTCCTGTGCGCACACCCGAGTTTTCGGATTTTCTAAAACCTAAAATTGCTGAACAGAAAATGCCACTTTCATGTTTACCACCCACTCTCCCTGTTGTGATAAAGAAAAGAAAATGCTGGATGTTTGGTTTGGTGGAGAGGCGAGGGGAGGGGAAGAGTGGTTTCGAGTTGGTGCTACGGCTAAGCTAACAAATCGCTTCCTGCACCTTTAAACAGTTATGGTGCGTGATATAAAATTTGCTTTAATTTATCTATTTTTTACAGAGTGAATTTACAGTTGGTTTATTTCTATATTGGTGACACTTCGGACTGGATGCATGTCAAGGCGAGAGTGAGGTGAGCGACCACGCAGTCTTTATGTGCAGAAACAAAAACTGGTGGCGTCACCGTGAATGCTGTCCCCGGGGTTTTTATACTGCTTGAACTTCTGCACATTTTTCTGTTACCGCCACATACATAACAGGCCTCAAAAACAACCCTACAACTGAAGTGAAAGCAATATGATACATGATTTTGTCTCTACAAAAAAATCTAAAACTTTAAAGTGGGGTAATCATACTGCACGAGTTATTTGGAATCCCCTGCTCCTGAAGGGTTTCATACACAGTCATGTATTTTGCTCCATCCACCATCCTATCAACATTGACCCTCTTCCTCCTGCCCGGCTGAAGAAAAGCAGCCCCATTACCTGATGCTGCTGCCCCCATATTTGGCTCTGGGGCTGGTGCACTGAGGAAAATGAGCAGTGTCATTTTTGTGCTTTATATGACATTAGCAGAATAGAGGCTCCTCCAGAGTAAACATTTGCCGCACCGCTGAATCTGTGTTGTCCTTGTTGGAGCCGAATCTTGGTAGATTTGCAGTTGTTACATACCCTTCCGAAAAAATCTTAGTGAGATTTCCAGAGCTTTGGAAATTAGCATTAACAAACCATCCTTCAAACTTCTCCATCGACGGATTCTTTTCATCGATGAGCGAACATTCAGCAGTCATTAGAGATTGATTAAAGACAATTTACTACTGGAATATACTGTATGAATACTTGTGCACCCCACTTTTCACTTTTATATTTTCTACTTAATAACAAAATCATGTATCATTTTGATTTTACTTCAAAGTTGTGTGTTACCTGTGTGTGAACTTCTAGTAAAACATAATCCAAATAAAGCGTTTATGGCTGTGAACGTCATAAAATGAGCAAAAGTTCCAGAAGCACTACATCTTTTAAAACAAAAGCGTATTCGTTTTTGCAATTCCTCAGGTGAAAGTTTGTTCTTTAAAAAGGCATGGCTGTGTTCAACTTTGTTCATTATTTTATAGTATGAAAGTTAGTTACCCCAGCTTTAATATAATGTCATTTTGTTGATATTAGTCTGAGTTTAATCACTTTAATATTTTGAAGTCCATTTTGACTGGGAGGGTTAGTAAAGAGTCCGTACCACATCTCATACACTTCAATGTGTGCATCCAGGATTGCCACCACATCAGCAGTAGCCGCCCTCCATCCAGACGCTCTGGCGAACGCAAGGCCACGCTGCTCATTGTGCCTCACTCGGATGAATGTGAGCCACGGGTTTTCTTCTTGAACCATCTTTATGTACGAGTCAAGTGGCTCCTTTAAGTTTTCTGAAATGCAAGATGAGATAAATGATCAATCTATTTCCTTTTATTTTACAAGATGACTTAGATGATGAGGAGCCATGATGGTGGAACAGGTTTTCAGTGAATGAAAGAAATATGTAAGAAACACACCCTTGTCACTGTTGTCATCGACCATAACAATCTCTTTCAGCAGATGCTTTGGCGTTCGGTTCACAATGCTGCGGATGGCCCTCTTCAGGATGGATAAAGCTTCATTTAGGTAGATCAGCACCACACCAATCGTGGGCAGGTCTTTTGAGTACGTCTTACTCAAACACCTACAACATAACAAGCATTTAAATTTAGATATCTAAAGCATGCGTGAATGAAATACCAAGACAAGTCTTACAAAAGCCAAACCAGTTGTTGTTTGAAAGGACTCGCCCTCATTTAACTGTGTTTACACTGTGTGAGCGTGAGTCACTCAAATAAAATAAGCCTAATAATAAATGAATGCACTAAGTCAAAGCACAAGACTCATTGCAAAATCAGATTTTTGCCAACTGTAGAGATTAATTATGTTGTGGAAATATCTAATGAAATATTCAAGATGTATAAATGAACCAATATTCAAATATTGTATTCACTTAATTGTTTCTGCCCTATAGTTGACAATCAATTTGAACTAAGTACATGTTGAACGTGTCAGAAATGGCAGCGTACCCTTTCTCCCTGGTCTCTGGGAGAGGTCTATCGAGAGGCAGCTGGTCACTGAGGAAGACGTTGTATCCATAGAGCTCAAATAATGCCTGTGCTTCCCTCTGCTCATCCTCAGACAGATTTACGCCCCACTCTTTAAACAGAGGTGAATTTGGGAAGAGTTTTGAGGATTTCTTCATCTCCAGCTCCTGTTTCTCTTCTACTTTGGGCTGTTCTTCTTGCTTCTCTTGTGGTGGCTGATTATTCCCAAGGCTTTTGTGCATTGCTCTCTCTTCTTCCAGCAGTTTTTGCATGTCATCTTGTTTTTTTGCAAATATTTTAACAGCACCATCTAAAGAGGAAAAAAACAAAAAACGATTGTCAACAGAAATACACATGAGCACTCTCATCATAGGATAAAACAAAAATCAATACAGCCAGAGCTCTGCTGGTATCACAGAGGGATGTTATTGTCTGTATACTCTGAATACACTGAGGTTGGTTCAGGAGCCTGATAAACGTCGAAAGGCCCGCTTCTGGCACATCGACCAGGGTTTGCCCATCACTGGTTAACATATTGATTAATCATAGATATATATATATATCTACTTACTGAGATTATTGATGCTTTCCTCTAAAGCAAAGAAAGTTTTCAGCAGTTGCGGTGTGTCCAGCTCTTTGACACTGGCTCCTCCACTCTCTATCCCAGAGTTGAGGGTGTGGCCGAGATACGCAACAATCCCGATCCCCCCCAAGAGGAGGGCCATCTTCTTGAACCACGTCGCCCTCATGCTGCGCTGCGCTCCTGTGACTGCTCCACACGCTCAAAGGGATGAGGATAACGCACTGTACCGGCACTGCAGACATGTAACTGGTTTTACAAGTTTGCAGAGGAGCTCACAATGAAAGATTTAGAACAAAACATGACTGGACGTACGGTTGGAAGTAGGACTATTTTGTGAGTTTCTAACGGGTACTAGATCCAGGCTTCATGTAGAGGATTTGGAGACTGGAGATCTGTTTTCATCATCAAAAGGCTCGCTGTAGGATTGTTATTTTTGTTGTGGGGATGATAGCGGTTTTGATGCCCTAAACCTTATTGAAAAATATTGCAAACTCATTACATTTACAGTACAGACCAAAAGTTTGGACACACTTTCTCAATCAATGAGTTACCTTTTTTTCATGCCTATTGACTGTAGATTCACACCGGGCTGTGTAAAGGCTGTTTGACCAATAAGGAGACTGATGGGGTGCTGGGCCAGATGACCTGGCCTCCACAGTCACCGGACCTGAACCCAGTCCAGATGGTTTTCGGGTGAGCTGGACCACAGCGTGAAGGCGAAAGAGCCGACAAGTGCTTTGAGCATCTCTGGGAACTCCTTCAAGTTATGTCCAAACTATTGGTCTGTACTGTATATGTGGAAGTTTGTTCTAATAGCAGCTGACTATTTTTATTTTTTATTAATCAACTGCTGAAAAAATCCCCTCGATTAAATCATAGAGACAAAGAGAGTAAATATTGGCGATTAGAATCTCAAATGCCTTTTATCTGCATTTTAAGGCAGATCAACCAGTTGGATCTCATTTCATTTTAAACTGCACAGTGTGGGTGTGGCCAAAGACAATGGGCCTCATTCATGAATAACTTCGTAAGAAACTTCTTAAATTTCTTCTCAAGTCGTTCTTTAGTAGATTTCTAAGAAGACCCTACGTGGGATTCATCTAATCACTCGTAAGGCGCTGAATTGTTCGCAGCTGTTCTCTCAGATTGATGAATGCCAACTCCTCGTAAGTAGAGCGCACGTGCCAGGTGCTTCATTAGCATAGGTACTGGAGAGACCATCGCAGACCCGAATGGATCCAGGAGCGAGCAGCACGGACCCGTATGGAGAGACCAGTGCAGACCCGTATAGATCCATGGGAGAGACCAGCGCAGAGACTCAGCGTGGACCCCACAACCTCCTGCAGCAGTATATATGCTATTGTTCTGTAGCTCTCAATTTATCGGCCAATCTTTGTTCCCTCCCTCACCTATGGTCATGAGCTTTGGGTAATGACTGAAAGCTTTAATGACACGGATACAAGCGCTGCTTCTCCACGTCGAGAGGAACCAGTTGAGGTGGCTCGGGCATCTGTTCAGGATGCCTCCTGGATGCCTGTTCCGTGACCCCGGGAGGTGACCCCGGGGAAGACCCAGGACACGCTGGAGGGACAATGTCTCCCAGCTAGCATGAGAATGCCTTGGGGTTGCCCCGGACGAGCTGGAGGAAGTTTTTGTGGATAGGCAAGTCTATGTGTATCTGCTTAGACTGTTGCCCCCGCGACCCGGCAACGGATAAAGCGGAAGAAAATGGGTATGGATGGGTAGTAATTTAAATGTAAAAAAAAAGAGGTCTACCCCCTGCAGCTCAACAGCTTCCAGGTCATGTGATCTATTGACTCCAAATCAGTTTAAGATCATAGTCCTCCACTAGCTGCAGGAGGTACACCTCTTCTTTTATCATTTAACTTTTTAAAGTATTTTTAATTAATTTTTATACGTAAATATTAGCATTTTAGCTCAATAGCTTCCAGGTCATGTGATCTATTGACTCCAAATTAGTCAGGATCATAGTCCTCCACTAGCTGTAGGAGGTACACCTCTTCTTTTGTCATTCAAAGGTTTTAAGTATTTTTTATTAATTTTTATATGTAAATATTAGCATTTTAGCTCAATAGCTTCCAGGTCATGTGATCTATTGACTCCAAATTAGTCAGGATCATAGTCCTCCACTAGCTGCATTGAAATGTCTTTTATCATTGAAATGTTTTAAGTATTTTTAATAATTTTTTAAAATACCAGTGTACATGTCTCCGTGTGTTTACCGTACTGTCTGTAGTACGGGTGCACTTAAATGTTGCGGCGAATGTCTGTCGAATATCCAACTTCAAGTGTCCTGCCTGGCACAGTTTTCGAAGGTCTGACAGGATCTGGCTTTTGCATGCAGGTATACGACCACATCCAGGGTAAATGTTGGCCGAACGTTTGATATTTGCAAGGGGCCGTCTGAAAATTGCAAGAGGTCAAAACGACTAATAAAGACTAAAAATCAACAAATATATTTTCCCCAGAATTTATGGGTGTAGTAGATCCCATTTATTGATAGCTAGCTACTACAGGCAACATTTTGGGAAAATTTAGATTTTCCCCTTCACAGTAGCATAAGTGAAATTGGAAAAATTCACTAAAAATCAACAGAGATATTTTTCCCAGTTTGATGCCTGTAGTAGCTCCATTTGAACAATAGCTAGCTACTACAGCCAAAATGTTGGTAAAAATATTGTTTTCCCCTTCACAGTATCCATCCATCCATTTTCTTCCGCTTTATCCGTTGCCGGGTCGCGGGGGCAGCAGTCTAAGCAGAGACGCCCAGACTTCCCTATCCACACACACCTCCTCCAGCTCGTCCGGGGGGACCCCAAGGCGTTCCCAGGCCAGCTGAGAGACATAGTCTCTCCAGCGTGTCCTGGGTCTTCCCCGGGGCCTCCTCCCGGTGGGACGTGCCCGGAACACCTCCCCAGGAAGGCGTCCAGGAGGCATCCTGAACAGATGCCCGAGCCACCTCAACTGGTTCCTCTCGACGTGGAGAAGCAGCGGCTCTACTCCGAGCTCCTCCCGTGTGACAGAGCTCCTCACCCTATCTCTAAGGGAGCGCCCAGCCACTCTGCGGAGGAAGCTCATTTCGACCGCTTGTATCCGCGATCTCGTTCTTTTGGTCATTACCCACAGCTCATGACCATAGGTGAGGGAGGGAACGAAGATTGACCGGTAAATCGAGAGCTTCGCCTTTCGGCTCAGCTCCCTCTTTACCACAACGGTCCGATACAGAGACCGCATCACTGCGCACGCTGCACCGATCCGCCTGTCAATCTCATGCTCCATCCTCCCCTCACTCGTGAACAAGACCCCGAGATACTTGAACTCCTCCACTTGAGGAAGGACCTCTCCACCCACCTGAAGAGGGCAAGGCACCTTTTTCCGGTCGAGCACCATGGCCTCGGATTTGGAGGTGCTGATTCTCATCCCAGCCGCTTCGCACTCGGCTGCAAACCGTCCCAGTGCATGCTGCAGGTCCTGGTTCGTTGGAGCCAGCAGGACGACATCATCCGCAAAAAGCCCCTGGCTGCGCCTAGAAATTCTGTCCATAAATACAGTGAACAGAACCGGTGACAAAGGGCAGCCTTGGCAGAGGCCAACATGCACCGGGAACAGGTCTGACTTACTGCCGGCAATGCGAACACAGCTCTGACTCCGGTCATACAGGGACCGGACGGCCCTCAGCAGAGGACCCCGGACCCTGTACTCCCGGAGGACCCCCCAAAGGACACCCCGGGGAACACGGTCGAACGCCTTCTCCAAATCCACAAAGCACATGTGGACAGGTTGGGCGAACTCCCATGAACCCTCGAGTATCCGATGGAGAGTATAGAGCTGGTCCAGTGTTCCGCGACCGGGACGAAAACCACACTGCTCCTCCTGAATCCGAGATTCGACCATCGGACGTAGCCTCCTCTCCAGTACCTTGGAGTAGACCTTACCGGGGAGGCTGAGGAGTGTGATCCCACGATAATTGGAACACACCCTCCGGTCCCCCTTCTTGTAGAGAGGGACCACCACCCCGGTCTGCCACTCCATTGGCACCGCCCCCGATCGCCACGCGATGCTGCAGAGACGTGTCAGCCAAGACAGTCCTACAACATCCAGAGACTTTAGATAGTCAGGACGGATCTCATCCACTCCCGGCGCCTTGCCACCATGGAGGCTGCCAACCACCTTGGTGACCTCGGCCAGGGAGATGGAAGTGTCCGCCCCAACATCCTCAGCCTCTGCCTCCTGAACGGAGGACGTGACCGGGGGATTGAGGAGAACCTCGAAGTATTCCTTCCACCGCCCGACAATATCCTCAGTCGAGGTCAGCAGCCCTCCACCCTTACCATACACGGTGTTGGCAAAGAACTGCTTCCCCCTCCTGAGGCGCCGGACGGTTTGCCAGAACCTCTTTGAGGCCGACCGATAGTCATGCTCCATGGACTCTCCGAACTCCTCCCAGTCCTGGGTTTTTGCCTCTGCAACAGCCCGGGCCGCGGCACGTTTGGCCTGCCGGTACTGGACAGCTGCCTCAGGATTCCCACGAACCATCATTGCTCGATAGGACTCCTTCTTCAGCCTGACGGCATCCCTTACTGCCGGTGTCCACCACCGGGTTCGGGGATTGCCGCCGGGACCAGCACCAGAGACCTTGCGACCACAGCTACGAGCCGCCGCATTGGCGATAGAGGAAGAGAACATGGTCCACTCGGACTTGATGTCCCCCTCCTCCGCCGGGACCTGGGAGAAGCTCTCCCGGAGGTGTGAGTTGAAAGTCCGTCTGACAGGGGGCTCAGCAAGACGTTCCCAGCAAACCCTCACTACACGCTTGGGCCTGCCAGGTCTGACCGGCCTCCTCCTCTGCCAGCGGATCCAACTCACGACCAGGTGATGATCGGTTGACAGCTCCGCCCCTCTCTTCACCCGAGTGTCCGAGACACGCGGTCGAAGGTCAGATGATGCGACAACAAAGTCGATCATCGACCTCCGGCCTAGGGTGCCCTGGTGCCACATGCACTGATGGACACCCTTGTGCTCGAACATGGTGTTCGTGATGGACAGGCCGTGACTGGCACAGAAGTCCAACAACTGAACACCGCTCGGGTTCAGATCAGGGGGGCCGTTCTTCCCGATTACCCCTCTCCAAGTGTCACTGACATTTCCCACATGGGCGTTGAAGTCCCCCAGGAGAATAACGGAGTCCCCGGGCGGTGCACTGTCCAGTACCCCTCCCAAGGACTCCAAGAAGGCCGGGTACTCTGCACTACCGTTAGGCCCGTAGGCCGTCACAACAGTGAGAGACTTGTCCCCCACCTGGAGGCGGAAGGACGCGACCCTCTCATTCACCAGGGAGAACTCCAACACGTGGCGGCTGAGATGGGGGGCAATGAGTATGGCCACCCCAGCTTGCCGCCTCTCCCCGCGGGAAACACCAGAAAAGTGGAGCGTCCAACCCCTCTCAAGGAGTTGCGTTCCAGAGCCCAAGCTGTGTGTGGAGGTGAGGCCGACTATCTCTAGTCGGTATCGCTCAACCTGCCCCACAAGCTCGGGCTCCTTCCCCCCCAGTGAGGTGACGTTCCACGTCCCAAGAGCCAGATGTTGGGTGTGTGGACTGGGTTGTCGAAGTCTCCGCCTTCGACTGCTGCCCAGTCCTCGCTGCACCACGCCACCACGGACCCCTCTGCAGGTGGTGGGCCCACAGGAGGGACTGCCCACGTCATCCCTTCGGGCTGAGCCCGGCCGGGCCCCGTGGGCTAAGGCCCGGCCACCAGGCGCTCGCTTGCGAGCCCCGACCCCAGGCCTGGCTCCAGGGTGGGGCCCCGGCTGCGCCATGCCGGGCGACGTCGCGGTTTTCGTTGTCGTGCTGTCCATGGTTGGCTTCGGACTGCGCTTCGTCTGACTTGTCACTTGAGACCTGTCTGCCATGGGAGACCCTACCAGGGGCATGAAGCTCCAGACAGCATAGCTCCCAGGATCATCCGAGTGCTCAAACTCCCCCACCACGTTAAGGTGGCAGTCCCTTCACAGTAGCAAAAATAAAATTGGAAAACTTAACTAAAAATCAACAAAGATATTTTTCCAGGAATTGATGGGTGTAGTAGCTCCCAATAAATGATAGCTAGCTGCTAAAGCCAAACTTTTGGGAAAAATATTGTTTTCCCCTTCACAGCAACAAAAATGAAATTGGAAAAATGAACTAAAAATCAACAAAGATATTTTTCCCAGTTTTGATGGGTGTAGTAGCTCCCATTCAATGATAGCTAGCTACTACAGCCAAACCTTTTGGGAAAAATATTGTTTTCCCCTTCACAGCGACAAAAATTAAATTGGAAAAATTAACTAAAAATCAACAAAGATATTTTTCCCAGTTTTGATGGTTGTAGTAGCTCCAATTGAACAGTAGCTAGCTACTACATGCAAGAATTTGGAAATATATATATATATACAGTGGGGCAAAAAAGTATTTAGTCAGCCACCGAATGTGATTGTTCTCCCACTTAAAATAATGACAGAGGTCTGTAATTTTCATCATAAAATCCGGGAATTCACATTGTAGGATTTTTAAAGAATTTATTTGTAAATTATGGTGGAAAATAAGTATTTGGTCCCTTCAAACAAGGAAGATCTATGGCTCTCACAGACCTGTAACTTCTTCTTTAAGAAGTTCTTCTGTCCTCCACTTGTTACCTGTATTAATGGCACCTGTTTGAAATTGTTATCTGTATAAAAGACACCTGTCCACAGCCTCAAACAGTCAGACTCCAAACTCCACTATGGCCAAGACCAAAGAGCTGTCGAAGGACACCAGGAAAAGAATTGTAGACCTGCACCAGACTGGGAAGAGTCACTGATAATCTCCCTCGATCTGGGGCTCCACGGAAGATGTCATCCCGTGGGGTCAAAATTATCATGAGAACGGTGATCAAAAATCCCAGAACCACACAGGGGGACCTGGTGAATGACCTGCAGAGAGCTGGGACCAAAGTAACAAAGGTTACCATCAGTAACACACTACGACGACAGGGAAGCAAATCCTGCAGTGCCAGACGTGTCCCCCTGCTGAAGCCAGTGCATGTTCAGGTCCGTCTGAAG
The DNA here is from genome assembly GCA_964034765.1 of Knipowitschia caucasica. Classification (NCBI taxonomy): domain Eukaryota; kingdom Metazoa; phylum Chordata; class Actinopteri; order Gobiiformes; family Gobiidae; genus Knipowitschia; species Knipowitschia caucasica. Next base: position 22,364,487 of record OZ035842.1, on the reverse strand, counting down.
TTTGCCAGAGAGCACATGGATGATACAGCAGAGGATTGGGAGAATGTCATGTGGTCAGATGAAACCAAAGTAGAACTGTTTGGTATAAACTCAACTCATCGTGTTTGGAGGAAGAAGAATACTGAGTTGCATCCCAAGAACACCATACCTACAGTGAAGCATGGGGGTGGAAACGTCATGCTTTGGGGCTGTTTTTCTGCTAAGGGGACAGGACGACTGATCTGTGTTAAGGAAAGAATGAATGGGGCCATGTATTGTGAGATTTTGAGCCAAAACCTCCTTCCATCAGTGAGAGCTTTGAAGATGAAACGTGGCTGGGTCTTCCAGCATGACAATGATCCCAAACACACCGCCCGGGCAACAAAGTATTGGCTCCGTAAGAAGCATTTGAAAGTACTGGAGTGGCCTAGCCAGTCTCCAGACCTCAACCCCATTGAAAATCTGTGGAGGGAGTTGGGCCAAAATACCAGCTACTGTGTGTGGAAACCTGATAAAGACCTATAGTAATCGTTTGACAACATATTTGTTGATTTTTAGTGAATTTTTCCAATTTCATTATTCCTACTGTGAAGGGGGAAAACATTTTTTTCCCAAATTCTTGCCTGTAGTAGCTAGCTATCATTTATTGGGAGCTACTACACCCATCAAAACTGGGAAAACCGTCTTTGTTGATTTTTTGTGAATTTTTCCAATTTCATTTTTGTTACTGTGAAGGGGAAAACAATATTTTTCCCAAATTCTTGCCTGTAGTAGCTAGCTGTTGTTCAAATGGAGCTACGACACCCATCAAAACTGGGGAAAACATCTTTGTTGATTTTTAGTGAATTTTTCCAATTTCATTATTCCTACTGTGAAGGGGAAAAACATTTTTTTCCCAAATTCTTGCCTGTAGTAGCTACCATTTATTGGGAGCTACTACACCCATCAAAACTGGGAAAACTGTCTTTGTTGATTTTTTGTGAATTTTTCCAATTTCATTTTTGTTACTGTGAAGGGGAAAACAATATTTTTCCCAAATTATTGCCTGTAGTAGCTAGCTGTTGTTCAAATGGAGCTACGACACCCATCAAAACTGGGGAAAACATCTTTGTTGATTTTTAGTGAATTTTTCCAATTTCATTATTCCTACTGTGAAGGGGAAAAACATTTTTTTCCCAAATTCTTGCCTGTAGTAGCTACCATTTATTGGGAGCTACTACACCCATCAAAACTGGGAAAACTGTCTTTGTTGATTTTTTGTGAACTTTTCCAATTTCATTTTTGTTGCTATGAAGGGGAAAACAATATTTTTCCCAAATTCTTGCCTGTAGTAGCTAGCTATTGTTCAAATGGAGCTACTACACCCATCAAAACTGGGAAAAACATCTTTGTTGATTTTTAGTGAATTTTTTCCAATTTCATTATTCCTACTGCGAAGGGGAAAAACATTTTTTTCCCAAATTCTTGCCTGTAGTAGCTAGCTATCATTTATTAGGAGCTACTACACCCATCAAAACTGGGAAAACTGTCTTTGTTGAGTTTTTGTGAATTTTTCCAATTTTATTTTTGTTACTGTGAAGGGGAAAAAAATATTTTTCCCAAATTCTTGCCTGTAGTAGCTAGCCATTGTTAAAATGGAGATACTACACCCATCAAAACTGGGAAAAAAAGTCTCTGTTGATTTTTGGTGATTTTTTTCCAATTTCCTTTTCATTACTGTGAAGGGGAAAACAATATTTTTCCCAACATGTTGGCTGTAGTAGCTAGCTATTGTTCAAATGGAGCTACTACACCCATCAAAACTGGGAAAATTATCTTTGTTTATTTTTAGTTAACTTTTCCAATTTCATTTTTGTTGCTGTGAAGGGGAAAACAATATTTTTCCCAAAAGTTTGGCTGTAGTAGCTACTACACCCATCAAATCTGGGAAAAAAGTCTGTTGATTTTTTGTGAATTTTTCCAATTTCCTTTTTGTTACTGTGAAGGGGAAAACAATATTTTTCCCAACATGTTGGCTGTAGTAGCTATCATGTATTGGGAGCTACTACACCCATCAAAACTTGTAAAACTGTCTTTGTTGATTTTTAGTGAATTTTTCCAATTTCATTTTCGTTACTGTGAAGGGCAAATCAATATTTTTCCCAAATTTTGCCTGTAGTAGCTAGCTATCATTCAGTGGGAGCTACTACACCCATCAAAACTGGGAACATTTACTTTTTAAACACACCCTTTTTATTGTATTCACCAACCCATCTGCAACGTTCTGTCAAATCTTGCACTTTGCAGACAGTCCCTAGTTGAGAGCTTAGCACACGTATGAGCGGAGACTTCATCTTCATTGTTTTTCGTGTTATAAATCGTCAGCTGCAGCCTAAGTCAAGTTTTTTTTTTGATAGGTGGCAACATTGTGAACAGTATTTAATACTACACTCTTCACTAAACTGAAAATACGGACAGACTTTGAATCCAGGGGGATTTTGTTCGAATATCAGGACAATATCAAACGTTCGGCTAACTTTACCTCGGTAATATTTTCCTCAGTCTAAATTGTTTTACTATGCCGTTTTAGTTCAAGCAAGACCAACCCAATCTGATCCGTGCCATCTATGAATAAGCCTCTTAATAAATCCAGACCTACTAGTTTGATGATCCTAAGATGAGCAGGCACAGTCCCAGGTGTGGCTTTGGTATGCAGTTACAGACCAAAGTAACATTTCCAACATTGTATTGTGCTTCATAATTGCTCCTCCCCTTGAGACAGATTGGAATTTTGTTGCTGAAATGAGGCAATTTTATTTTCATGTCACAGTTTATACACAAAAGCGACTCAAATTGCTGAACAAATTCATCATTCATCATCACTCTGTGCCTGAGAGAGTGGCAGCTCTTGTGGATCAGTAAAGTCTGTCTAAGTCTAAAAAGAAAAAGAAAAACATGATTTAGATAAAGATTAGGAGATCCTGTATTTGTCCCACAGCGGGGAAATTTCAGTGTTGCATCACAAGTTACAGAAAAGTAGGAATGAGGAGCACACAGCACAAGATAAGTGAACAATAGCTATACTAATTAAAATAAAACACATTATCTAACTCTAGCATCAAAGAACAAGCATACAATCTCTATCTTGAACATAATAATTATAAAAAAGTATTAACATTTTGCATCAGGCTAAATAGCAATTTGTAGTTATATATTTACATCTGTACATTAGCAGCAGTATGATAGAAACAATGGAATTAAGATCATAAATAATCTATCTACTGGATTTGAACATTGTCAGTGCATAAACCTTTACACAGCAGTTGCTGAAATAAATCCTGAGCTGAAAAGTAAAATGTTTTTTAGACTAAAGCAGACATTTTCAAAGACAGTGTGTTTAAAAAAATGGCAAATTTAATCATATTTTTGTGTAAATGAAACCATGACATAGAGGAATACATTGTCTAAGTCAGGGGTCACCAACGCGGTGCCCGCGGGCACCAGGTCGCCCGTAAGGACCAGATGAGTCGCCCGCTGGCCTGTTCTAAAAATAGCTCAAATAGTAGCACTCAAGCCTAGTGCGCTGCGCGGAGCTCACGGAGGTGACGTGACGTCACTTGCGCAACGCGTGGATCACATCAAGGCCCTTACGTAGCCTGCCACGCACCCTCGAATACTACGCGGCCAACGCCGCAGACAAGCTCCGCTGTGATTGGTCCGTGTGTGAGAGGAGCTCCGCTGTGATTGGTTCGTGTGTGTGTTTTGGACGGAAGCATGGAGCGGCTGCAGGGAGCACGGACGAGGCACTTCGGAGCAGACCGCTTTGTGCTTCGAAGGAACCGAAGGAAAAGTAGTTTGGTCTCATGGCAGAGCCTGATATAACTTATAAACTGTGCAGTTGTTTCTTTTGCACTGTTCCTGTCTTGTTTGCGTTGTAGCTTATCGCGTCTGTTGCATTCCTACTGCACTTATAGTTCGTGTTTTTCTCAGATATTTACCACTTATTGATTATCTGTTTGTGCTGAATACACTTTAATAATAACTATGTTTCCAACAAGAACTGTGTCTTTATTCACAACATCAGAGTTAAATGAGTTGAAACGATGAGTTTAGAACTGTCACATAAACCTACAGTAGAAACACATGTAATGATCTCAAACAGCTTCACTGTTGTTTTTGTTCTGAAGAGGAGAAAGTAGCAGCGTAAATGGGACTGCTTTGGTTTCTAAACTCCTGTGAGATCACCATCACGTGTGACGAGAGTTGACTTTTGTATTTTACATGAGTTTTATTTGTATAAACATGGTGCAAAGTTATTCATGATTTGTTAAAAAATGTTAGTGGCTAGTTGGTTAAAATGGGATATTGTGATTTCACAAGAAGTGATCGTTTGAAAATGTTCAATTTGAAAAATGTTGCATATTGATATTTATCTGTTTCTATATATATTTATTGTGAGAAATCGTTAAGATGATCAGTGTTTCCACAAAGATAAATATCATTAATTATTAATATGAACAGAGTTAAAAGTAAATTGAGCAAATTGGCTTTTTCTGGCAATTTATGTAATTGTGTAACAAACTGGTAGCCCTTCGCATTAATCAGTACCGGAGAAGTAGCTCTTGGTTTCAAAAAGGTTGGTGACCCCTGGTCTAAGTGTATTATGGCTCCACCTGCGTACGAAAGCCAGATCCCATCTTTGAAATTAAGCAACACAGAGCATGGCTTGGTTAATGATGTGATGGGAGACCTCCGGGAACACCAGGAGCCACAGTGGGGCAACTGTTGCTGTAAAGTGCCAAACTGTGATTGTGTCCTTGGATAAGATGCCTCACCCACAGTGCCTAGAATGAATGGTGTGAAAGAATATTGAGGTAGACACATCCATCAGTTCATACCATAGACTTCATATTCTGGAATCACCAAGTTTGAGTTTGGGATCTTTATGTAATATACAGCTCCTCTGAATCTTTCATTCTCGCCAACATGAACTTGCCTAATTTCCCGGGCCTCTGCACGGCGAGGACGTTCAAATCACTTGAGTTTGACCTGGTTTACGTTGCTGGAATGCAAACATGCAAATTGTACCTTCCGTCTCATATCTGGCAAGCCTCAGTTCAGTAGGAACCTGCTGCTCTGAAATGTTTTGTAGCCGTACATTGGAATAGTGTCTACCTCTGCTCCTCCTCTGAAAGACCATCACCAGAATATTTCAATTGTCTTCATTGGTTTGATCTCAGCCGGATTTTCACCTTATTAACCGATTTGTTGAACTCACTACACACTGTACATTGCTAATATCTATATCAAAATGATGTTCTAAATAAAAGCCTAATTATTACTATTCCTATACTTAGCCTCTGGAGGGTATTTACAATCTTGTCCAGTTGACAGTGAGTGGTCAAAGTGCTTCTGAAAGGTATGGGTTAAAGTGCTAAAACAAATCCAAATTCCCTGATTGATTCTTCTTTAGAAAAAAAACCGAGGCTCTGCTTCTCCCTACACAGCATTACTGCTTGTAACATTGTTTTGTTGCGAGTTTTCCAGTCTTAAAAAACATAGCTAAATTGTCACATTTTAGCACAGATAAAATGTGAGATATCTCCATTCTTTGATAAAGAGTGAATTATGTAACATTGTTGATTCCATAGAGACAAAGAGTCCATAGTGGTGATAAAACTTTATGTACACAATACATTTAAAGAGCATTAGGGGTCACCGTCCTCCTGCAGCACAGATAATGTGCTTGGAACTTGGAAAACTGTCTTTGTTGATTTGTAGTGAATTTTTCCAATTTCATTTTGGTTACTGTGAAGGGGAAAACAATATTTTTCCCAAATTTTGCCTGTAGTAGCGAGCTATCATTCAGTGGGAGCTACTACACCCATCAAAACTGGGAACATTTACTTTTTAAACACACCCTTTTTATTGTATTCACCAACCCATCTGCAACGTTCTGTCAAATCTTGCACTTTGCAGACAGTCCCTAGTTGAGAGCTTAGCACACGTATGAGCGGAGACTTCATCTTCATTGTTTTTCGTGTTATAAATCGTCAGCTGCAGCCTAAGTCAAGTTTTTTTTTTGATAGGTGGCAACATTGTGAACAGTATTTAATACTACACTCTTCACTAAACTGAAAATACGGACAGACTTTGAATCCAGGGGGATTTTGTTCGAATATCAGGACAATATCAAACGTTCGGCTAACTTTACCTCGGTAATATTTTCCTCAGTCTAAATTGTTTTACTATGCTGTTTTAGTTCAAGCAAGACCAACCCAATCTGATCCGTGCCATCTATGAATAAGCCTCTTAATAAATCCAGACCTACTAGTTTGATGATCCTAAGATGAGCAGGCACAGTCCCAGGTGTGGCTTTGGTATGCAGTTACAGACCAAAGTAAGTAAGTAAGTAAGTAAACTTTATTTATATAGCGCCCCTCACAGACCAGGGTCACAAAGCGCTTCACATAGTATAAAAACAGACATATAAATTAGACATACAAATTTTTAAAGGCCAAGACAACCATGTAAAAGAATACATCAAAAAAGTAACATTTCCAACATTGTATTGTGCTTCATAATTGCTCCTCCCCTTGAGACAGATTGGAATTTTGTTGCTGAAATGAGGCAATTTTATTTTCATGTCACAGTTCATACACAAAGCGACTCAAATTGCTGAACAAATTCATCATTCATCATCACTCTGCGCCTGAGAGAGTGGCAGCTCTTGTGGATCAGTAAAGTCTGTCTAAGTCTAAAAAGAAAAAGAAAAACATGATTTAGATAAAGATTAGGAGATCCTGTATTTGTCCCACAGCGGGGAAATTTCAGTGTTGCATCACAAGTTACAGAAAAGTAGGAATGAGGAGCACACAGCACAAGATAAGTGAACAATAGCTATACTAATTAAAATAAAACACATTATCTAACTCTAGCATCAAAGAACAAGCATACAATCTCTATCTTGAACATAATAATTATAAAAAAGTATTAACATTTTGCATCAGGCTAAATAGCAATTTGTAGTTATATATTTACATCTGTACATTAGCAGCAGTATGATAGAAACAATGGAATTAAGATCATAAATAATCTATCTACTGGATTTGAACATTGTCAGTGCATAAACCTTTACACAGCAGTTGCTGAAATAAATCCTCATCTGAAAAGTAAAATGTTTTTTAGACTAAAGCAGACATTTTCAAAGACAGTGTGTTTAAAAAAAATGGCAAATTGAATCATATTTTTGTGTAAATGAAACCATGACACAGAGCAGGGCTTGGTTAATGATGTGATGGGAGACCTCCGGGAACACCAGGAGCCACAGTGGGGCAACTGTTGCTGTAAAGTGCCAAACTGTGATTGTGTCCTTGGATAAGATGCCTCACCCACAGTGCCTAGAATGAATGGTGTGAAAGAATATTGAGGTAGACACATCCATCAGTTCATACCATAGACTTCATATTCTGGAATCACCAAGTTTGAGTTTGGGATCTTTATGTAATATACAGCTCCTCTGAATCTTTCATTCTCGCCAACATGAACTTGCCTAATTTCCCGGGCCTCTGCACGGCGAGGGAGTTCAAATCACGGAGTTTGACCTGGTTTACGTTGCTGGAATGCAAACATGCAAATTGTACCTTCCGTCTCATATCTGGCAAGCCTCAGTTCAGTAGGAACCTGCTGCTCTGAAATGTTTTGTAGCCGTACATTGGAATAGTGTCTACCTCTGCTCCTCCTCTGAAAGACCATCACCAGAATATTTCAATTGTCTTCATTGGTTTGATCTCAGCCGGATTTTCACCTTATTAACCGATTTGTTGAACTCACTACACACTGTACATTGCTAATATCGATATCAAAATTATGTTCTAAATAAAAGCCTAATTATTACTATTCCTATACTTAGCCTCTGGAGGGTATTTACAATCTTGTCCAGTTGACAGTAAGTGGTCAAAGTGCTTCTGAAAGGTATGGGTTAAAGTGCTAAAACAAATCCAAATTCCCTGATTGATTCTTCTTTAGAAAAAAAACCGAGGCTCTGCTTCTCCCTACACAGCATTACTGCTTGTAACATTGTTTTGTTGCGAGTTTTCCAGTCTTAAAAAACATTGCTAAATTGTCACATGTTAGCACAGATAAAATGTGAGATATCTCCATTCTTTGATAAAGAGTGAATTATGTAACATTGTTGATTCCATAGAGACAAAGAGTCCACAGTGGTGATAAAACTTTATGTACACAATACATTTAAAGAGCATTAGGGGTCACCGTCCTCCTGCAGCACAGATAATGTTGATGAATATACAAATCAACCGTATTTTTAAACGCTGACAGTCTTTGCAGGCTTCGTTTCATCCAATTCAGCTTCAAGATAACGGAAGCGGCGATGGCGGCGCAGGATCTCGATTGCCCTTTGTTCTACGGAGGAGGGTGTGATCCCCAGATCCTCTAAACCCGGAAGACCTGGGTACTTCATGTCGGTCAAGTGAAACTGAACAAGAAAAAGAAACGAACCAATAGTCAAAAGGCACCCAATTTCAAATCACGCACACGTTTGTTTTCTTACTCTGTCAACTTTGTCTGGGGTTGTCCAGGGTTCGAACGGGTTCATGGAGAAAAATTTAGCAGCAAGACTAAGAGAAAGGACGAAAGGTAAAAGATGATCAGAAGCCTATGGAGTCACAAGTATTATGACGAGAAAGTACCAGCTTACTGATAAAGTGGACGAGGAAGAGGATAGGGCACAAAAGGTCTGTGTGCCACTGCGTAGATGTATTCCACCAAGTCATGGAGCAGGTAGCGGTTGGGACTGAAAAAAACAACAAATTGAGTGTTCAGGAAGACATCGGACCGTTGTCAGCTATATGCTATCTATAATGTTTGAATAATTGAAAATCCAAAATGGATCTAGAAATATTGTATGTATAAAATGTTTGAATATTTAGGACATTCGTGCCATAACTCCAAAAGAACAGAGGGATGCAACTCACAGCAGCAAATACTGTATAGCAGGGGTCTCCAACTTCTTTTCAATTAGATAGCTACTTTTATGCAACAAGAGGCAGAGAGCTACTCCTTTTTGCAGTTGTAATAAAAAAAATAATATAATAATTATGACAAAAACAGAACGCAAATATATCATAATAATGTAAGACCCTATAGTTGTGCTTATAATAGAAATGTAATGACTAAATGTATTCATTCAAGATCATTTGTTAAACTCTAAATCCTTGGGGGAGCTACCTCAAAGGGTCTGGCGAGCTACTGGTATCTCTCGAGCCACAGGTTGTAAACGCCTACTATCAAGTGTGTAGCACAGTGCTGAATCCTCCTGGAATCACTCACAATCACTAAATGCGAGTGGTGAAATTTCAATTTGCCCCATGAACGTTTTATATTGTAACAAATCTTACCCGACAAGTGCATAGGTCTTGCCATTGGCATCAGGATCTCTGGCAGCATTTATAATGGCCTTTGCCACATCCACCACCTGGAAAAGAAAGTCTCTTTAGAAGAACTCATGCGGCTCTTCTGAGGTGCTTTGAAAAGTGCTTTTCTGTTGTTTACTATATAGGTTTCTTTTTTAACGTCCTTTGTCATTGTTCGGAAGTATAAATGATTTTTGGAATAGTAATAGTTGGACTCTCACTTTTCCTGTATGTACAAGAGTAGCAGTAAGGAAATATTGCAACCAGAAGGAAACAAATTGGAAGCATCAACTGTGTAACTAATTCAAGAATGATACGCAAAAGTGAGCCGCTTTCAGACTGTAAAAGATTTCAGATGTTATTTGCAACTTCAATAGTAAATGTAATTGCAGTGTAACAGTTTTAAAACATGAAATCCTTGAAAGTGAAGCTGAATGAGCAGTGACTGAAAGACAATGACTTTGACAGACGGAGGCTTGTTTACAGATCGAGCAGATAACAGCAGGCGCAGAGTTGTCTTTATTATTTGCTCATGTTTAACTTGCACAACAGCCAAGAGTGTTCCAACATCCTGGTGTAACCATTGTCTTCTTTACAGAGTTCCTTCTTGTTGCATTTCTATCATTGTGTGACATGTAATGATACGACGGTCGCATTTAGGACTAGATATTTGTAGCACCAAATACACTACTACGAACAATCGTATGCCACATCTCTCCTACAAGAAAATGAACGACAGCTCCCAGAATACAAATTCACTTGTAACCATTGGTCTGTCGTTAGCACGGCTAGATTGGAGTCTGTGTGGACCGGGAGGGTCACCTCGCCATCTCAGAGTTTATCATTGCCTTTAAACAGTTGAGTAAACTATAATCACTCTGTAAATACAGTAAAGACACTCACATGAACAGGCTGCTTCTCTGTCTTCTTTCCCAGGGACATCAAAGGAACAGCATTTCCAAACCAGCGCATATCTGAAATAGGTTGTATAGTAGTGCTAATAAGTATACATGATAAAAAAGGTACTAAGAAATTTAAACCATTTTGCACAACAAAATTATATTTCATTGTTGAAACACAGTATTTACATATCATTTTGATTCTGTAATATGAAAATGTTTGTTTTAACTTACTTGCATAATAGTTAAAGAATCGGTCCTCTCTCCCAAAGATCTCAGCAGGCTTCATGATAATGGCTTCTGGAAACTCATCTCTCACAGCCGTTTCTCCAACAGCCTAGTAATTTTCACAAATACATTTGTAGGCAGAATGATCGCTATAGATTTTTGCACCCTGACCAGACATGTTACCTTGTTTCTCAGGTACTTAGATGGACTGCGTATATCTGCATTGAGGTGGGACATGTGCACAAACTTGGTAATGCCAGCCTGTCGAGCTGCCTGAGCGATTTTTTGGGGAATGGTCACAAAGACATCCTCAAAGCTATAATTGCTGAAGGCGACAATAACATTTAATCGTAACAATCTTTGTTAATAACAATGTGTTTTCTGAAAATACCTTGTCTCCCACTCTTCGCCCACAAGATTAATGACAACGTTGGAATGCTCTAAAGCACGTTGGATGGAGTCCTTGTTTCTGGCATCCCACTCCTTCAACAAAGTAAGCATAGGGATTAAATGACAGTGTGAAACCCAAAATAATAAAAATCTGCATACCATGAATATAATCTGACCAAGGTCCCCCATGGGCCTCATGTACATGAGGTCATACTGATCACATCGATGAGGGACAACAATCTGAGAGCCAATTCGACCTGCAGACGAAAAAACATTACCATAATACCATGCAACATAAATATCACAGTAAATCAACAGACTATTGAGTCAAAAGCTCTTCCACTTACCGAGTCTATTGACCACATAACGACCAAGGAAACCAGTCGCACCAAAGACAGTGGCTGCGATCCCACTGGAGGAAGAGCGCCCCCCTTTTCCTTTAGGGATCACTGCATGATGTAGGTCCCTCCGTTGACCCGAGCTGACACAGGCAAGAGTCCATACAGCAGGACTGCTGCCCGCTTTAATCGTGCAAAACATACATGAAATTGAAATTAAATAATAAGTTATAATTAGAAAACATTATTCTAAGTCAAAAGAAGTTGTCGTAAAACACCCCGACAGACATTTAATGGGAATGTGAGTAATACATGTGCTTTTAAAATGATGTATTACGTTAAGTAAAAGACATATCAGATACGTGTAATAGATTACAGCATAAACAAAGGTGAGAAGAACGTAAGCGCAGACTATGTTGTGTAGCTTTAGCACAGACAGGCTGTTAGCAAGGTCAACACAGCGCAGCGACACAAGTAAATAATCTACACGACTCTAGAAATATCTGCAATATTACTCAACACCTGCCTTTGTATTTTACTGCCGAGGGTGATCTGTAATGAACAGAACTCACAAGTAATCTTTGAAAGGACACCCGCAGGACGGCTAATGAGCGACACCGCCGCCATCTTGGTTCTACGGCACGTCGCACGGGTCAAAAATGTTCCCTACATCTGTAACCCTTGTGTAATTGTTTTTAGGGTATGTATTCTTAATCCGTGAACGGTTGTGCAAATTTTTCTATTTTACCAAGCTATAAAGGATTTTATGTTGTTTATATATATTTTACTTCAAGTAAGAATATATTATCCATCCATACATTTTCTTTTCCTTAATCCATTTCTGGGTCAGGGGGCACCAGCCCCTTATCCAGAATATATTAGGATAAGAATAATGTTAATGTGGCTTTTTTATTGTGTTCTATTGTGTTCTATTTGTTTTCTTGTTTTGAGTGATTTTATTCTGTTAAATAATAATAATAAACTAGAAACTTGCAATGGCTGAAGCCATTGCGATTGACTGCGGAACAGATCTAATGTGGAAATCTGCTAAAAAAAATCCTTGAAATCCTTTAAAAGGCCTTGAAACTGTTAAAATACTTGATAGATATTTGAAACTCCTGAAGTCCTTGAAATTGTTGAAACCTTTAAACTCCTGAAATCCTTGAAACTGTTGAAACATTGAAACTCCTGAAATCCTTGAAACTTTTTTTAAACCTGGAAACTGTTGAAAGTGTGGAAACTCCTGAAATCCTTGAACCTCCTGATATCCTTGAAACTGGTTAAATTCTTAAACAGTTGAAATCCTTGAAACTACTGAATGTATTGAAAGTGTCCTTGAAACTGAAAAATCCCCTCACCGCTGAAACAATTTGGTTCCTGTAACTAAGGAAACCTGGTCTGTGGTCATTATCTGGTGGTGGTCTGAGTCTTCGTTTGGGTCTTGGTCTGGTGGTTTAATGCAACCTATTAGGTTGCATTATACTGGTTTACATGGAAAAATCCCTATTAGGTTGCATTATACTGGTTTACATGGAAAAATCCCTATTAGGTTGCATTATACTGGTTTACATGGAAAAATCCCTATTAAGTTGCATTATACTGGTTTACATGGAAAAATCTCTATTAAGTTGCATTATACTGGTTTACATGGAAAAATCCCTATTAGGTTGCATTATACTGGTTTACATGTACAAATCCCTATTAAGTTGCTTTATACTGGTTTACATGTAAAAACCCCTATTAGGTTACATTATAGTGGTTTACATGTAAAAATCCTTATTAAGTTGCATTATACTGGTTTACATGTAAAAACCCCTATTAAGTTCCATGATACTGGTTTACATGTAAAAACCCCTATTAAGTTCCATTATACTGGTTTACATGTAAAAACCCTATTAAGTTGCATTATACTGGTTTACATGGAAAAATCCCTATTAAGTTGCATAATACTGGTTTACATGGAAAAATCCCCATTAAGTTGCATTATACTGGTTTACATGAAAAAAACCCTATTAAGTTGCATTATACTGGTTTACAAGGAAAAATCCCTATTAAATTGCATTATACTGGTTTACATGGAAAAATCCCTATTAAGTTGCATAATACTGGTTTACATGGAAAAATCCCCATTAAGTTGCATTATACTGGTTTACATGTAAAAAACCCTATTAAGTTGCATTATACTGGTTTACATGGAAAAATCCCTATTAAGTTGCATTGTACTGGTTTACATGGAAAAAACCCTATTAAGTTGCATTATACTGGTTTACATGGAAAAAACCCTATTAAGTTGCATTATACTGGTTTACATGGAAAAAACCCTATTAAGTTGCATTATACTGGTTTACATGTAAAAACCCCTATTAAGTTGCATTATACTGGTTTACATGGAAAAATCCCCATTAAGTTGCATTATACTGGTTTACATGAAAAAAAACCCTATTAAGTTGCATTATACTGGTTTACATGAAAAAACCCTATTAAGTTGCATTATACTGGTTTACATGGAAAAATCCCTATTAAGTTGCATAATACTGGTTTACATGGAAAAATCCCCATTAAGTTGCATTATACTGGTTTACATGTAAAAAACCCTATTAAGTTGCATTATACTGGTTTACATGGAAAAATCCCTATTAAGTTGCATTGTACTGGTTTACATGGAAAAAACCCTATTAAGTTGCATTATACTGGTTTACATGGAAAAAACCCTATTAAGTTGCATTATACTGGTTTACATGGAAAAAACCCTATTAAGTTGCATTATACTGGTTTACATGTAAAAACCCCTATTAAGTTGCATTATACTGGTTTACATGGAAAAATCCCCATTAAGTTGCATTATACTGGTTTACATGAAAAAACCCTATTAAGTTGCATTATACTGGTTTACATGAAAAAACCCTATTAAGTTGCATTATACGGTTTACATGAAAAAACCCTATTAAGTTGCATTATACTGGTTTACATGGAAAAATCCCTATTAAGTTGCATTATACTGGTTTACATGGAAAAATCCCTATTAGGTTGCATGATTACACTGAAGTCCTTGAAACTGCTGAAGTCCTTGAAACTGCTGAAGTCCTTGAAACTGCTGAAGTCCTTGAAACTGTTGAAGTCCTTGAAACTCTTGAAATCTTGAAACTGCTGAAATCCTTGAAACTGTTGAATCCTTGAAACTGTTGAATCATTGAAACTGTAGAAATGTCTGAAAGAGCTGAAGTCCTATTAAAATGCATGGGCCTATTAAAATGCATTGCAGAATTCTCAATGCAGATTTTTGTCCGATTGCGGAAAAACCGGAAATCGCTGAAGTCCCAAAAGTAATAGCAATAATCTCCCAAACATGTGGAACGTTTTGATGTATAACTTGTGGAAATTGTTGAAAATGTGAAAGCTGTGAAACGTGTCAAAAAAAATGACGGAATAAAGAAATACAAAACCAATGGTTGACTGCGGAAAGTTCCGCAGTCAATCAATAAAACCTGTTATCTGTATATTGTTATTCTTTTTTATTTCAATGTGCGTAGTGAAATTTCCCCAATGTGGGGCCATAGGCTGGACACAGGCTTCTCAGGCTGCATAAAGATGCCATTCTTCCTTTAAGCAGAGGGTGGCGACATTGATTGAATAATATAAGATTAGAGAACCTTATTCATCGAATAACCCTTCAAGGTCTAAGCTCATTTTGGGGGACCTTCCTCGCCTGGTTTTCTTTGTGAATATTGCTCATAAAACAGTCATCTTGTGATGCAGAGTCAAGCAGTAAACTTTGTTTTTTCAGTACAACCTGTGGATTTATTATATTCACAGTGTACAGCTGTCATATGAATTATATAAAAAAATATGGAATCATGAAGACAAAGAAAAAAATAAAATTCAATTTCACCAAATTGTAATGAAAAATACAATTAAATGCTATTGCTAACTTTTTACACTGTATAGAAATTTTATTTAAGGTCTTGGGGATGATGGGGGAAAAAATTGAACCTGTGACTATTGTACTTTTTACAAAATTCCACTACAAGTGCAAAAAACGCTGTACTCCTGATGCCCTTCCTGAAGCAGTTTGTCTATGTCTATATATTGCTTCAGTATCACAGCTGTAAGATATGTAAAACAAAAAAACTAAGAAAACAAAGACATAAAAAAAAAAACATCTTATATTCATAAACATCATATAATTTTACTGTATGTATTACTATATCTATATATCTATGTCTATATCAATAATGCACACTCTTCAGCCAGGTGCTGGCTCCTGTGAGCGCTGCATCTGCGTCTCCTATCTTTGTGTAATGCCCAGAGTCTGACCCATAGATGTCTGAACACACACAACACTTGTAGATCATGTGGGACGATAAATACACACAGGAGAGGAATCATCTTACTCTCTGACAATCTTTGGCAGTCCCTGTGTCAGCGTGTAAGCAAAAACACGTTACTGTTTTGGCTGTTTTACCTCACGGGAGACCGCTCGAAGATCTTATTGGACACTGACTTTCTAACACACGTAGAAAATCCCCTGCATGCCACACAGACAAAACAAAAGTAGCGTTGTAATGCCTGAAATGTGTACTTCACGGAGAAAAAAAAGTGAGTCGCTGCCTTTTGCCGTTCATGAGAAAATTATACATTTATAAGACATGTGCGCAGGCATCAGATCTGATGCTCTAGACCTCAGACGGTTGTATATCACACCCTTGTACATTTTCAGTGTCTGACAAGTACAGAAGAATGCAAAATCTGAATAATCTATCTAACAGGCGTGGTAAATCCGGTTTATGGTTCTAATATACATTCCTACATTCCTATATACATTCTTGGGCAACTTGGTTCATAAATGAATAATAGCAGGTCAACACACATTAATATAATTGTATAGCCTGGATTCACATCAAACATGTCCCAGTCATTGATAATAACAATAAGATAATAAAATAAATATGATCATCTAATTAGAAAAAAATATATATTAATGTACAAATAAATACAGAAACAATACTAACAAACCAATGGACAAAGTGGGATAAGCTGAGTTTGTGTTAAAAACATGTTTTATTTTATAATTGGTGATACACATCCACATCCTTTCTGGATGCACTTGGATCTGTCAGAAACTGAATTAGATAAAAGAACAGATTCTTTAAAGTTGTATTATTGTAAAACTACGGGGAAAACTTCAATGGTGCACAAGGTTTTATTTCAGCCTCAAGTTTTCTTTTGTAATCTCCAATTCCAGACACTAAAGTGCAAGATTTCTAATACTGCAAGGCACAAACTATTGATATGAGATTGTCTCTAGTACGTGAATATATAAAAAGTTGGTCTCACAGACTATAACTAAATATTGTAACAATACAGTCTATGATTGTAACACAAGTAAAACCTTGTTCAATTCACTTCATAATATTCTGAAAATGCTGATCCTTTAAATCTCCACCAATATCTGCTTTTCACATACACAGAAACATTTTGATAAACTATTTACAACTATACAAAAACATAAATAAATGTTTGACCTTAAATGTAAAAAAACAAACAAAAACAAAACAAAAATCAAAAAGTGACACCATTTAACAATTACACAGCCGCTTTGTTGAAACAAAATAAACTATTTTGGCTCAGCCATTATTGCACGAATAAAAAAACATTTTTAAGCAAAACATCAATTTCCACGTCCTCTTTTGTTAAAATCTACTGGATTATGATTTTTTTTAAAAAAGAAAGTCAAAGTACATAATTAAGTTAAAGGAGTTCCACGCACTGCAAAGACTTCAGAATTACAGTGTGACATCACCATAACACCTGAGCCTTGTGCTTTCCTCGTGACTCGATCTAAATAAAGTATTATTCAACTCTACGACTGTGTTCGTGACAAATTGCCTCTTCAGTCTCCAAGAATATGAAGCAGTGATTTTGATATGAGAGGATAGACGATTGTGCCCTTTATATACAGGATTCAAGTACAGCGGCGAGGATTTGAGGATTTTCCAGAAGCCACTCGTTCTCCCAGTTACATGACGGGCGGTAAACATTCTGGTTCTTCGCTGTCGTTCCTATCATCTCCCACTTCCTGCTGAGACTTGATGATGATGTGGACCGGTCTTTCTCCTTCCTGCTGCTTGGTATTTGAACTATGCTCACAAACCTCTTCTTCCGCCGAAGCTCCGATTGGACGCAGACGTTCCGCTGAATTGTCTTGCGTACGTTTGTGATTATCGGCAGGCTCTGAGGTGACTTTAACAGCTGTTTTTTTATTGCAAAAAAAGAATGAAGATTAGACTTAAAAAACACACTGTGTGGTCGTTAATACACATATATAATTAAACTTTTACTTGGCTTGTTCTGCTTTTTGTTGTCATTGTCGACGTGGGATGAACCGTCATTTGTCTTCTTCACAGTTGGCCTGGTTCTGGGCCGGACTTTGTTGAAATTTCCCTCGAGGATCCACTGATGCTGCAGCCCCTCGTCTGGAGTCATCCGCTTGGTGGGATCCCAACTGACAAAAATAAATACATTTTAGTCACACTACAATAAGCAACAGTAAACACACAGAGAGTATACTCACGTGAGGCAGCGGTGAATGAAGTCCAGGAACAACGCATCGTTTGTTTTCAGGGCCTCCGACAGCTCCTTTGAACTCGGCCTCCGTTTCTTTCCCTTGCTGTTTGTGATGTTCCTGGGATTTCCCTTTGAATCTGACATCGAAATCACTGGTAAGTTTTTGTTTACGCAAAATTAACTATCAAATATAAAGCAGAAATCTTACGCATACCAAAAAATAGCCTCCTCCTTGATGCGGATTGAACAAAATCATTAGGAGGCATTCCCAGAACCTGCAGATATCAGGCAAGGCAAGTTTATTAGTATGGCACAGTTCAGACACAGGGCAACTCAAAGTGCTTAACAAAAACAAGAAAAGAAACAATCTACAACGCATTAAAGTCATAAATAATCTCTGTACATTAAAAAGAGTGAAAATACTAGCAGTATGTAAGTAAGTAATCTTATTTATATAGCGCCTCTCCGTACATTAAAAAGAGTGAAGATAAGTAAGTAAGTAGGTATTTATAAAGTGCCTTTCGCAGAGTAACAAAGCACTTTTACAATTGTTGTGGGCATTTGTTCTCAAGTCGCCATACGGGAGGTGCATGACAGACCTATTGCACATGTTTTTAAGTTATAGGGGAAACCGAAGCACCCGGAGGAAACCTACGCAGACACGGGGAGAACATACAGCAAACTCCACACAGAAAGGCCTGGAGATCGAATTGAACCCAGAACCTTCTTGCGCTAACCACCGTGCCACCGTTCCGCCCAGATACAATCTCTCAGTTGTATGCACAGCTAAACAGAGCTTTACAGAATAGAAGCCTGTCTCACATTTTCAGGTAGATGGTTCCAGATTTTAGCCCAGGACACAGTGGGTTCTAAGGGGAAAGTAACTGCTTACCTCCATAATGCAGGCGACTTGTTCCACCTCGCTCTCTCCAGGGAAGAGGGGGTAGCCGGTGTATAGCTCTGCCAGGATGCAGCCCAGACTCCACATGTCGATGGCCATGCTGTAGGGGTGCCCCAGGATCACCTCCGGAGAGCGGTAGAAGCGACTTTGGATGTACGTGTAAACTGCACAACGGAAGGACAATTACACACACTCACAGAGGCCTAGGGGTGAGGGCAGTCCTCTCTTATTCACTTTTCTGTTTGTTAAACAAATCTAAAAATGTGATGGAGGCCATAAAAGACATGCATGTGAAAACTAGTGATAGAACCAAAGAGAACGAGGAACTAGATGTACAACGGATTTCAATTGTTGTGGATTGAAAGTTAGGGACCCTGAGATACCGACAGATGTGTTTCTGAGAATGTACCCACCTCTTTGCTGTTCATAGCAGCTTGATCCAAAATCAACTACTTTGATGTTCCCCGGCCCTCGCTGAGATAGAAGAATGTTCTCCTAAGAAGAAAAACAAATCAACACTTTGAAGTTATTTATTTGAAGTGTCCCTGCATCAGGCTCTCACTAAGGGTAATACTGGATACTAAAGTGTTGGATTTAGATGATAAGTTAAATGTTATGCAAATCTTTCTACATAACTCTGAGGAAAAGTCAACTAAGTGCAACAATATAGTTACTCTCAATTGACTTGAAATCCAGCATGACAGAGTTGCATAACTTTATTTAACTTTTAAATCACAGGTGTCAATATTTGTTGCCCTTGAAATGATTTTTAAAATATTATTACAAAATGACAGAATTGGTAAGAGAAATACTGGCATGTAATTTACTAAAATTAGAGCCCAAAACCTAATTACAAATGTTTATTAATCCAAACTAAACTCATTATGTTTAGAAAACCAAAAAAATAATATGCAAACTCATGTTAAATAAAAGAACTTTACGTTACATATTAAATTATTACTTAAAAACCTTGCCAGTGGCCTCATATAAGCTGTACAAAGTGGTTTTCCACAAAGAAAACCAAAACCACTTTTGGCACCTTACTGGATCTTACTGTTCACATTGTACTCTTGCCCAAAATGTGTTTGACATTCTGAATTAAATCCAACACTGTATTTCTTGTAGTAAAGTGGTGCGGACGTATCCAAACAGGCTCCATACCGGTTTGAGGTCACAGTGGATTATCTTCTCCTTGTGCAGCATTTGCAAACACCTGAGCAGCGCATGAGTGAACCGGCGGATCAGAGCGAGGCTGAAGCCCTGGAAGTTATTCTTTTTGATGAGTTCATACAAGTTCACTCTGTTGACAAAGAAATGCACAGCTTTAATAATGGAATAATCATGACATCGCACCAGTGTCATTGTCATGGCAAAACAGGAACAATTCATCAACATTTATTTGTTTCTAAGTGTACACTTTTATAAGAGTGCACATTTCTGTTGTTCCTTTTATTTGCCATTTTTATATTTTAAAGAAAATGAACCAAAAGTATGGTCTTGTAGGCCGCATTTGGCCCGCGGGCCATCTGTTTAATATACTGAATACTTAAATTGGCAAATTGACAATAGAGATGACTTCTTCACATACCTGCTCCCATTATAGTAGTTAGCTCTAGGGAGGACAGAGACAGAGCCTTCGCTCTTGCTATTTCTTGCAGCTTGAGATAAGCATAAACGTCTTTAGCCTGTGTAATATGAGCCTTCACACCATGAAGCAAGAAGGGGTAAAAGATAGGGCCCTAATCAAGGCTTTAACTAAGAGGTTCAGTGACTGTAATGTTAGACAAGGTAGCTGTCCAAGCCGTCCTTTAAAGGTCATTCAGCCAAAGTAAGACAGAAAACTAGCCGCCCTGAAAAGATAGGTATAATTGGTCATTCATGGTGATCTACGAAGTGAACGTGATGCAATTGATTAGAAATGGGAAAAGATGGTCGCTGATCATAGGTTTGAAATCCTCAAGGAAGTGAACTGACCCCAGCAGTTCAAAGGAGATGCAGAGGTGGTTCCTGAAGTAGAAGTACTCCTTCATGTGGATGACATTGTGGAGGTTGTCTTTATCCTTCTTCTTGAGCACATCCAGGATCTTTAGCTCGACCAGTGCCTGGTGGTGAAACCTGCAGTCAGAGGGCATAAATTAAACATGGCACTGGCAAGGATTAAAAATATCTGTTCTGGTCTACTGATAGGTGTTGAGTGACATTAAAGCTGTTCCCCTGTACATTAAAGACGGCACAAATATGGGCTCTATAAATACTAGACTATATACAAACAGTCAAGGAAACTAGATCCGGACCAAAGCTCACAAGATGAAGAGCATGGAGACAGGTCCACGGTAGTTTGCACCCATTTTGTTTGCTGCATAATTCAAGCTAACTACCAGCAATACATTGCGACACAAACTAAGGGCAGACAGGTAATGCAACACCCCAGGGTGCCGACTTTTATCACGCTAAAAAAGGATCTTAACTATTTGGCAGACTGAAATGTAACAGGATATATTCTCTCAGACGAAGGGAGGAGGGCATGTGAATATGACTAATAACACCTTCTGTGTAGAATCTCACAGGTACTTGACCTTGAAACGTGTCAAAACTGACACCTCTGAATCAATGATCATTATTATGAGAATTGATAAATAAACCTTTTCTTGTTGCGGATCATCTTGATGGCAACCAGTTCATTGTTCTTGTGATCGAGACACTTCAGGACCTGCCCAAACGATCCTTTTCCGATGACTTCAAGCACTTCAAATCTGTATCCGATGTGATCATGAAGCACCTAAAGCACATCACAAAACCAACCCTTACTCAACAGTAGATTCATTCATTTACTTATTGTTCTCATACATGCAGTGCGCATAATTGTGTGTTTTTTGATTTATTGATTGGATTTATTTCAAGCTTTTAAACAGGAATCCAAAAGAATTTACAGCACTTACATATTACACATGATAGAAACAGACATGCATTCATTCATTCATACATTTCCTTTTATTCACTCTTGTCAAAGCTCAAAAAGGAGTGGGAAAAATCAGTTTAAATGATGAAATGTTGATTGATGATTGTATAATACAGTGCACTGCCTTGTTCTTAGTGTATGGTGTCTTTGACAGAGAACAGCTGCACCAGCACTAAGCCCGTTTGTCCTGCTGTAACCATCGCTCACGGTCCTGACACTAAAGCTGTCCTCAGACATACTGTATTTATGTTCCGTTTTTCAGAATGAGAACATTACATAACAATATAGCACTTGACTAAAACAATCACTGACCATGACCTTACACTGCACATTATACAATAGATTGAGCCTTAGAGGATTTGGGTCAAATGAAGACATGGGCTCATGTAGATTGTACGGATCGCCACAAGTAATATAAAACTGCAAATTTAAACCCAGGTCGCTTCTGAGGATACGGATTGAGTAAATCATCCAAAGGCTGACTCATAGAACCACGTGAGGCCGTTCTGTTGTTAGCTGAAGTGAGAATAGCATACCCGTATATAGCTCCCATGCTCATCATCATATCCGGAGTTCTGTGGTGCACCTTGCGACCCTTCTATCTTCTGTGCTCCCAGACCCAAGTACCATATCTCTGAGTAGTCCATGATCTCCTCCTGTTCAAACTCTGTCAGCCGGTCTTGGAAGTTCTTCAGTACCTCTGCAAAAGGGCGAAAGAAGAGGCGGACTGCATGAGTCACTTAGAACACAGCTATACAGATAACACATGTGCCAACCATTTTGAATCAGAATCAGCGTCAGTGGCATATTTTTAGTTTATGGCGAGAACTATCTTTTGCCATCCATACGCACTCACCAGTGGGAGTCATGGGCAGCCTCAGTCCTTCACATGCTTTTTCTTTTTCCAATTTGTTGCTGAGATTCTTGCCATTTCGTGAGGCAGACACTTTGTCCAGTGTCGCTCCAAATCGCATGGCAAACTGTTGAGATGGTTTTGGCCTTTCCTCCTGTCAAAAATACATCAGAAGCTAAATGAATATTCAAGAAATCATAATCATTTGATGGACATCGTTCACCGCAAACAATATTCAATATAATAAGACAACAATGCATACTAACAGTGTTGGCCTGGAAGTTATTGAGAGTCCCTTTGGAGGAGATTTGGGGTAAGATGCTGTCTGTCTGCTGGTGTTGGTTTTTGGCATTACTAACCAAAACCTGGATCACTGGAGGCTCAAGCTGTGGTAAGGTTCCTATTCCAGGGCCAAACTTCTGCAAGAAACACAAGCAATTTTATTTGAAGTAAAATGTATTATTAACACAAAAAAAGCAGAAATTACATTACATACATATTATTGCATATCAACATTCTGTGGTCTTGCTATTTTACTAAGCTAGCATTTCCCGCTGCAGTATTTTGCCATCCACGTCAGCAAAGGTTCAGGTGACCAGGACCCCCCACGGCTCTTGGTGTCTGCAGCCTCTCTGTGGGAGAGGTGATGAGCAGCAACCACGTTTCTCTCGCTGCCATCCTCCAGCCTTTTGAAGCGAGATTGATTGTGTCACAGCCTTCCAAGCCCGTGACCCAGCATTGACGGCAAAATTAGACTTCTCCCATTTGCCAACTAGACTGTGAAAAACCATCTATATACCTGACCTATTCAACAAATTATTAACAGTATTCCAAAATAGCATCGCTGTATATATTTTCATGCACGTGATGAGAACTGCTTGGGATGTGGTTTTGATGCATAGAGATAAGGCTAAATATAGTTGTGAGCACCTGCTACAACAGGCAAAGGAAGTAAACACTGCTCCATGCTGCTACACGACCTGGGGCACGCTGCCTGAATTAGACACGCTTGTATCTGTCGTTGGCACTATGGAGAAGACTGATGTGTGAGACCACAATACCACGCACAACAAGGCTATGACAGATGTTGCCAGTGCGTATTTTAGACAAAAGACAGACACCTGAAAACAGAGAGTTAAAGGTGCAGTAAGCGATTTTGTTAGCTTAGCCGTAGCACCAACTCGAAACCACTACTCCCCTCCCCTCGCCTCTCCACCAAACCAAACATCCAGCCTTTTATTGTCTTTGTCACAACAATTGGCATTTTCTGTTCAGCCATTTTAGGTTTTAGAAAATCAGATAACTCAGGTGCGCACACTCGCGATAAACAGGAAGAGGGTGAAGGAGGTAAACGCATCCCATTGGTTTGTTGGGGATGAACGAATCCCATTGGTTTATTTTTATAGGTCCGCTCCAACCTATTTTTTTATACATTTTCGGAGACTATAGGCATCTGGTCAATTCCATTACTATTTGAAAACACATGAAAACTTGGCTACGTTTAGAGACGTTTTCCCACATTATTTAACAAAATGCGTCTGGAAAAATCACTGGCTGCATCTTTAAGTCCTGAAGGAAAGTGACACAAAACGGTTTGACATTTGAAACGGTAAACTGACCTGTGTGCAGGACCGGTTTGACCCAAGGCGGGATCCATCAGAGAGAATTCGATGTGGATGTGGGAACGCCTCTGGTCTTGAGCTCTGATGAAGAAGAATAGCTGTTTATTTACACTTTGCAAAAATACTTACTAAAGTTAATTTCTTTTTACAATTGTCCCGTATTCGCAGATCATGTTTTTGTGGCTGCGGCTGCTCCTGAGACTGAATGCAGTGGGCTCACAGTGGACTCGCAGTGGACTTACACACGTGCGGCTTGATCTTTCACTTGACTGCACAGAATGGAAACTCTACAAAGCCTCGTGGGGAAGGATAAACGCACAGTGGCATTTGGGACGATTGTGCACAGAGCCGGCTGACACGTGCGGCTGTAATCAGAGGGTGATAATATATGGGGCAAAGCTGAGCTGCCGCAAATAGGAATGAAACTAGGCTGTGGCTGATTTCTTCTACTCTTTTGTGTATACGCATTATTCCAATATTTTCTATTGTTGTTTGGATCATGAGAGAACGACACACAGCATGACCCAAAGAAAGTCAACTGCGACCCCTAAATCCCTTTCCTTTGCACTTTTGGCTTCTTTTTCCCCACTGTTTATGTTGTTGTCGTCTATGTTGTTTCTTACCAATGTGTTTTTTTTCTAACTATGGGTTTTTTAACATCAAATTTCCTGTGTTTCAACAGTTTGATTCTCTGATCTGCGCTGGCGAATTGACAGTTTTGTGCAGTCCTCCGAGATGAAATTGGGATCAAATTGATGTAGTGGTGCTGTTTAAAGCTGTCTATATGGAAATATTAAAAGAGTTTGGAGACAGTTTGATGCTATGGTTCCAAGACTGAAAGCGTGTACACATTCAAATCTTCTCTGAAAAAAACAAAAAGAGTATTCTCAATGCTCACCACTGGGTTTAAGACCTGGTACAAATGCCTCAAAAATAATAGTATCACTGAGATTTCAGAAACTCTTTTTAGGGAAGTCCTGGGGAGCCTTACGTTTTTACACTGCAGCAAACCATAAAGAAAATGAGTGAAATAATGAGTGAATTTAATGACAACAAATAACGATAATTTGAAATGACATCAGATACCGTTACTAGAAAGTATTTTGTGTTTGCCAAAATAAAAGTTCAGGTGAGAGTCAATCTTTATCATGGAAATAAGAAGTCGTCTCATTCAGGCTCTGCATCAAGACACCATTCCCTTTTGCCTTGTTGATTTTGAGCCTCAGTAACACAAAAACCATACACCGAGGGAGGATCCGTAAAATAATGTAGTCATGTTTCCATATAGGGAGGAGTGAGAACAAGGCATGTAGGTCAGCATGGCGCCTCAGGTCCTCAAAACATCGCAGTAAGAAGACATAATGAGCCACGCAAACGTATAATTTTTAGATACTTAATTTTTTATGATGAATATTATTATTGACTTTACTTTAGTATTTAATTCAGATCAATAAAAAAACTACAGTTATTATCCTTATTACTAGTATTGTCAATATTATTGTTATTATGTATGTTATCATTATCATTGCTATTATTTAATATCATTATTATTATTATTGTTATTATTTACCTAATGTTAATCTTTAATTTAGATATAAAAAGGGGAATTTTTTTTTTATATGATCTTTACTAGTATTATCATTATTGTTGTTATTATTTATGTTATCATTATCATTAATAATATTTATTTCATTACTATTATTATTATCATTATCATTATTATTATTATCACTACAGTGAGAGGTTTTTTGCTGCTGCTGGAATGCACTAAGTGGGAGCTCATTAAAGGATGTTGGGGGTCACTTGGTCAAAGCAATAAAAGCTGCCATAAGGAACAGGTCTAAACATAAACATATGTAAGTGTTTTAACCTACACCCCGCTGTCATACTTGCTATGTTTATGCATGTGTGCCCTCTTTCATAAACTACAGAGTAGAATGTTTAAATGTAGCAAAACTGTCAACAAATCTGTAACAATACATAGTCATTAAATAAATATATGTTTAGAGCAGAACATTGTCACATCTTTAAGCACTTGGTTGGAGAAAATACACTTTTAGGAGGAAAAGGAAAACAATAAAACATTAAAGGTGTCACTTGTTGCCATGGATATGTTATTTATTCGCTTGTTTTGCACCTCAGTATATGAAATTAAACTTCCGACATTGATCCATAAATAGCTATAGAACAATGATTGTAAATTATTGAAAAGTGGACATATTTTACAAACAACCACCACTGCACGTCACAAAGGACATAGATCATAATAAATCTGATTTTAAGGCTGTATTATTCAAAAATGAAAAACTTCTCACCTTGTTGTTTATTTCTGGCAACATGCTGACTGAGTCAGTGCGTGCAACCGCTGGACACCAAAGAGAAGACTATACAATCCAAACAAGAAGCATAATATCCAAGAGAAAAGCCCACCACTTCCACTGAGTAACAGCTGCCGATGCACAGAATAAAGAGTGAACGCTGAGAGCCGCGGCACATAGACTGTCTTTGGTTTTACACGACCAGAGTAAATGTGCTGTCGTCAGAGGGAAGATTAGTGAGCCACAAGCTGCTGAGGGTCTCTGCGCCTTGACGCGCTCCGCTAAGACACTGAGCAGCCACCTGTTCAGGTTTCTGCGCCTGGCAGCTGGGGCTTTCCTGATATAGATCTGTTTCTATCATTTGCTGTCATCCACCTCCACAGCTCAGCCTACTCCCTCTACGCAGCACTCCGCTCCAGAGCACGTCAGGATGGCAGAAGCAGCGCGACTGTATGAACAGATGAATCTGACATTTCCAGACAAATAGTAATAAAAGTGACAGAAAAAGAATTCCTGAAATGCAATTTTAGTCTATGAGTCAAGGGACTTGGTCATCGGAGAATTATAGCATCCGCGCTGCGGCCAAAGTAATAAGAGGACATTGGTCTGGACCTGACCCTGGTTTCACAGCATGGTTCCTACAACTCAATTGCTCCAGGAGCAGCAAGCTACAAGGTATTAATATGATTAATGGGCTCTTATGTAAGATACAAGCTTGTTGGCCACTTCAATAATCAGGCCATGTCTAAGACTCTGGACCTGTAAACAGTGGGAATACAATTGAATGAAAATGCATGCAGGCAAAAACAATGAATAGGCATGCATTTTTGGTAAGCTATTTTGATTAGAACAACAGCTTTACTAATACAATATGTATGTTTGCTGCAAATATGGCATAAATTGAGACTTGAGACAATTTTAGGTATTCAAAATATGGCAGGCACTCTCACAGACTTCAGAATTCAGTCTTCAGTATTCTCAGAGGGTCTTTAAAACAACTCTTCACGCCACTAGGAAATAAGAGATTGTCAAGGCCAAATGAAAGTGTAGGGGTCTGTCATGGTGAAAAGCCTTTTGACTCAGAGGAGCCGGGACAATTTGGCCTCAAGTGGAGGCCTTTTAAAACTGATTTGATTGATAAAGGCAAGTTCATCTTGTACAACATGCAGCACAACATCAAATTCAGACTTACCTCTGGTCGGACCCTATTTCTTCCCCAGCAGCAGCAGCAGCAGCAGCCCTGGAGTTTAAGGCCACAGAAAACCAACAATCCCTGGTTCGTCCACATGGCACAGTTGCCCCATTCTGTGTGCACGGACCCCTAAGCCGCCTTACCAAAGGACCATTCAAACTAGTGCAAGCAACACAAGTATCCTTGGATTCAAGATCTTTTTAAAATAAACTCAAATCTCCCACAATGCATCAATTGGTGCTGTTCCCTAAAATCCCTTTCTCGTCTCCTGAGGTCAGCATTATCTGCCTCTTGGTCTTCGGGAGGCTGATAGTGAAGGTGACTGCAGTCATTCTGTGCTCGCTTTCGTTGCTGATGTTTATACGAAGAGCAACAAGCGAGTCATCCTGAGCTGGAGACACATCAGGGGCTGCTGCAGACCTGCCAGGGCCTCAGGGAGCACAAGCTGAGCTAAGACCTGTGGACACTGAAGCAGACTCCAGATAAGAGGAAGTCTGGCTGGGACAAATGCAATTCTAATAGGCCTCCCCTGAGGTCCGGAGCTGCCACTGTATCCTGGAGACAAGGCCTTTGGGGCCGTCACACTCCACAGTCCCTTTTCCTCACCAGCTCCTCACTGCTTCATGCACAGAGTCCTGGGGGATGCTCCTGTGCTGCTGACAGGTAAGAACCTATCCACGCTCTATGCAGCCTCTGCCCTGTGCCTGCTCCATGCAGCAGCCGACTAAAAAGGCGCACTTCTAGTATGAGGAGATACAAAAGAAAATAAATAGAAAGACACAATGTGTAATGTCACATGATCCATCATTTACTGTTAATAGTGCTCATCAAGTTCTATGAGAAATTCTTTGGAGTAAATACAATATTTAAGAAAGAAAGAAAGCTGTCTTTGGTGGTGTTTATACAAAGCAGGATGTAATTAAAGTGATGTTCTATCTATCCTAGCAGCTTTATAGTGACAACACATTCCAAATCTCTATTGACATGGAGACATTCTAACTTAGAGCACGCCAGTCATTCAGCTTTTGGTAGCATGCCGGCACCCCACAGAGAAACGTATCATTTTTCCCCACTGTCACACGATTACTTTCAGCCTAGTTCTTGTGAATACTGAATGCTAATGAATAACGACTATTTCATATTTTGTTCTCATGTGCACGTATGTGCATTTTTACAAAAAACAGCAACATCCATTGTTTAGTTTAATATGATGGGACAGTGGATTGTGGCCTTGGGCGGATTGCATCCATTGTCCCATAGTCCCAGGACTCACCAAAACACACTCATTCACTCATTCCTTCATTCACTCATTCACTCTGGATTATTGTGAATCGAACCCAGGACCTTGCTGCTGTGAAGCACAAGCACACACTACTGTGGCACCATTACGCCCATAGAAACATAAGTATTAATACATATCAATATATGCTGAAGAATGATTATCTATAGGACCCCAAGATTTTGAAAAAATAATAATTAAGAAAAACATTTGATTTACATTCAAAATGTGATGAATGGCAAAATAGATTTGTCAAAGAAATTTGTGAGTACATTCAGTGTAACAATTATAACTCTGGCAACACATGTGATCTAAGAAAAGATCTTGCTTACCAAAGTTCTGTCCACCAAAAATAAAATCAGTAAATCACTTTGTTTTGGCGACCAAAAAAATGCATCTATTTTTGTTGCATGGCTTCTGTGCTAGTGTATTTTCTTACTGCACTGTCAGCTGGCCTTGATGCCTCCAGCGCAATGTGGCATATTTTTTCTGTTCTTCCCACAACACCCACTGATGTTTTAGTCAAAAATGTGAGGTTTGTGAGGTTTATTTGGTCTAGATTACCATAAGACACCACTGGGTGACAACGAGTCTTCCTGGGGTCCATCACTAGAATATAATCAGCTTTACAAAAATACAAAAAAAAAAGCGAAATAAGAGAAACAGATAATAAAACAGATAACAAAAGGGGTAGGGGCGATTGCTGATGCAGTTTTAGTTGACAGGAGCTTGGTGCTGGGGGTAAAGATTTCCACAGCTCAGAGCCTTGGAGACAGACGTGGTGTGAGTGAACAGCAGGTGGCTGACCGCGTCGCAACAGCCGCTCTCTCATTCATTCCAAACACGGCTGAACGACCAGGTGTCAATAATCCATCAGTGCATCGAGCTGGGCCATCACTTCAATGCCACCATGAGCCAGAAGTGGATAGAGAGAGAGGCGGTGCCAAACATAACAGACAGTATCTATGTCCCTGGACGTTTGGCAAAGAGGACTCAGCCAAGTCTTACCGCGGCTGACCGCGTCTGGCAGGTGGACTCAAGCATCTGCACCTTTACACAGGCACAGGAGGAGCTCTCTGGAGATGGGTCAAGTTCACAAGACTTGCAAAGGCGATAATAGACCTATTTACTAGTGATTAAAATGTCTATCAGAGCCCATAACAGGCTTGTCTAAAGCATCAGAAATGTAGATATTCATCTTCACTAAAACTAGTATTGGTGATAGTGATAGATGAGTATTTAACTATTTCACTCATTTAAGAAAGAATCAATACTGAAACATTCATGTTACCCGGACAGGAGGATACTCCGAGCAGTTTTTCATTATTTTAATCAGATCTAGTATAAAACATTTGGCACCAAACAAGCACAATAATTCTGTATATTATGAATGTTAAAAATGACAGCATTTTGTTCTAAAACAAAGAGGACTAAAACAAAATGGAGAGTAATCATAACCTTACTACTCATCGTTACTAATGACTTAATTACTAAGCATACTCTTTAAGCCATGTTGTTACAATGCTTTTTCCTGGAGACCTGTTTTATTTACTGTAGTAGAAGGTTCTTATAAACGAAAGTTGTCTGTGTTGTCTAAGCTCTTCTATGTCTAGAATGGTGGAAGTCTTACCTCGTCAATCATTCTTTCATTGTGGATATGCTGCCCCTTCACTTCCCTGGAATGAGACCTGATCCATGGCCTCATTCTGACTTCCAACTGAATATTCCTTACGAGTTCTTATGCTCATATGGCCACATCAAACCTCATGCCGTCTCCTATTCAACAGCCCTCACGTCCATTGTCCATGGAAAAAGGTGTGTGTGATGGTGCAGTGGTGAATATGCTTACGTTGGTGTCATGTGTGCTGCTGACCTGAATGCCCCAGACCACAGCCCTGCCAGCTCTGACAATCTGGGGATGGAGCTGCCCGGCTCCAGGGCTAGGCCTCTGCTGAGTGATGATGGCCCGGCATCCCAGGCACCCAGGGGCAATGCACCTTAGAAACACATGACATGACCACCGCACACTCCCCTCTTATGGTCAAAAAGACGTCCGTCTGTCTTGACCGTACTGGTTTCAACAGTATTGCTAGCTCGTCTTGAGTTATAGTTCCTAAAGTAAGCACAACCAACATTGCAAGGTGAGACGCTTTTGTCACCTGTGGACAAGGAACCGCTTTAAGCCTGACTGACATTGACTGTACAGAGCCGTTAAACATCCCCAATTACTGAAAATTACAGAGATGAAGCAGGCGGGCAAAAGATAAATGCAGACAAAAGGAAATGAAACAAGTAAGGGGATTGAAACAGATCCATGGCTAGGTGACTGTCAGAGAATATGCCATGTTGAAAATACTGAGAGCTTGGTTCAGACATGCAGTGAAGGCTACACATCTAGAAATATTTATTTACAGTCAAGCAATGCTTCTTAATGTGATTTTATGAGAAAACAAATAAACAGTGTTTCTACTTATATAAGAGTATATTCTGCAGAAATAACACTTCACACATTCAGTATTACACAACAATAGTTATGATCCTATGGACAGAGGGTGTGATGGGGGTGGACGCTGCAGTCTCTATTTAGTAGCTCTGCTTTTCATGACTCACCGCTAGAGAAAAAACACACTTCATGTGGACGAGACATGCACTCATTAACCAAACTCCCTGGGTGGCTGTTTACATCACATTCTTAACTATTTGTTTTGTTCTCACTGATCACAGGAACCCAAAAGCAGTGCTTACCATCAGTCCTAAACTTCTTTACAGTACGTGGGTTATGAACAGTTATAATGTGGTGAGCATAACTAAAACTCCGACCATGTGGCCAGCGGCACTGGCACCAGTGTTGCTCAGATGAATTACTGTGTCTAACAATACACGTGCATGGTTAAACGCTCAGATAGAAAGCACACAGTTTGGGCTGAGTGCATGTGGCACAGTGACCTCTGCCCGTAACAATGATATCACGGAGTAATTCACTGGACGAGAGCCTTCTAAACAGTCGGCTTTAATTCAGGGCTCTGGTGTCAACGAGGCACAAAGCTGTGATGAGAAACTCTATCAGGGACAGGGTTCATCACAAGAATGAGCCGCACACTTTTCCACAGGAGCTCAATGGGGTGTACCCACAACACTATCACTCATAAAGCATGTGCCAGTTTATTTTGCAAAGTGCCAAAAACAGAAAAATTGGGTGAACCGTCAAGGAACTATTTATTTTGTGTGCCTCTCATTTTTTAATAACTAAACATTCTGAAATCCAGAAGGCATAGACATCAGATCGCCATCCGTATATTACAATAGTCTTCAGGTTTCAGCTTGTACCACGATGAATCAGGTTTTAGCTTGTACCACATTAGGTAAATGATTTGTGAGCATGAAGAGAGCAAGCCACTTCCTGAACAGTTATGCACTGCTCTTATTGTATCGTTCATTCACAATGTCTGACTTAAATGATTGGGTTGAAGTGTGGGGGAACTCACTCAAAGCCATTAATCACATGGTAAAGAAGGCCATTCAGATTGTATTTAATTTTCCAATAGAGTCAACATCCACTGTGCATAGGTTTGGGAGAACTTAAGGAGTTATTCAACTTAAAAACTGCTCAAATACTGTTCAGGGCATCTGTAAAATATGTACAAAATAGAGGTAGAGATGCTCACCATAATTACAAAGAGAGAGCAAAACATAAGAAATATATTTGCCTACATTTAGAACTAACCAATGTGTATCTCAGTGCTTGCCAGTCCTTGACTCACGAGTCCAAGTCAAGTCCAAGTCTTATAGTTTTCTATATTATGAAGCAACTTGAAAATTAAAACAGATACTGCTCATAACTCGTTACTGTCTGGCCACCTCCAGAGACAGGGTTAGCAATTTAGGCTTTGAATAATCCTTAAAGAAACAGATTATGTACGTGTTTATGTGCTAAGAGGAGACTGATGACATACTGTATTTAGCCTCTAGTTTTGGTCAGTGACAGGAGTGTGTGCTGCAGGACGGAACAAGAGGGAGGACTTGGAAACTTCTGCTCCCATGATCCTGGTCTTTTGGTGTTTCTTGCACGCAAATGGAGAATTTCAAAGATGTTGCCCACAGAGATGAGAGCAAGCACAAATTTGTATATATTCTCACACCTTTTAAAGATATGGTTATTGTCAAACCAAACTTGCATTCATGTGTAGCGTGTCTGTGCGTGTGTGTGTGTGTGTGTGTGTGTGTGTGTGTGTGTGCGTGTGTGTGTTTGTGTGTGTGTGCGTGTGTGTGTCTGTGTGTGCGTGTGTGTGTTTGTGTGTGTGTGTGAGAGAGTGTGTGTGTGTGTGTGTGTGTGTATGTGTTTGACCTGTATAAATGAGCGATATGAATGTGAGGTTTTAACAAATTGTGCAAGACTTGATGATCTTTTATGCATTTTGGCCAAATGTAAACTGTATATCTATGTATGTTTGTCATAATAATGTGATATCATAACATCTGCTTGCCCAGAGAATACGGGTGGAAATAAGCTCTTGAGCTACAACCTGGTACAATGCATCTTTCCCTTGGAGGTTAATGTTTACTGTACACTGTCCTTGTCATTTTAAATAAATAAACAAACTAAATTAAATTAACACATTAGGGCCGCCAAAATTCGGAAACTAGTAGAACTCCAAGAATCGTAATTTTGATGTAGGAAAGGAAATTCAGAGAAATGAATATGCCTTGTCGAAAGGCTACAAAATGCTAAGAACTCAAATGGAAACGATAAGATCCTTTCAGAAAAAATTATGACAAAAAATAAACTACATGTAGATTTAGAAAAAGTCACTACCTTGTGAAAACCACAAAGGTACATATGCGAAGTAATTGCACTCTCAAAACTAAAAGTTGTCAAATAGTTCTTGTGTTAAGCAGGAACATGTCCCCAGCTCCAGTCAGTGACCGACCGTCAGGGACAAGCCACAGCCACGAGCTGCAAACACGTAACACACAGAGCAGAGTGTTCCCTAATAAATCACTTCTGCTGAGTTTACTAAATCACCAAAATAACATTTATTGAATGTCACACATTTCAACACACACCATGTAGTATCTTACCACTTGGAAGCTTACATAATCAAAACACAGCCCCGAATATTAAGCCAGAACAGCCTATCAGACTATGTCAAGGACTAAAATAATTATGACAAACAAATAAGATCAAAATATCACAGACTTATAACAACTTACCTTGAAGAGAAGTGGAAATGTCCTTTTTCTGTCTTTTAGTAATCTCTCCGCCTTAGTTTTAGAGGTAAATCTGTGTGGGAGGAAACACAGGTTAGGTTGTAAAGTCTATTCTTTTTATTTGATTTATTCCATTTATTTCGAGTTTATAAACATTAATTAATAATGGACTTTACAGCAACTACATTATTATACATGTTAGAAACCTATACGTACATACATACATTTAAGGGTTTCCCTTTTTGCACTCCTGTCAAAGCTCAAAAAGGAGTGGGAAGTCTATATGTTCAACGTGAGGCTTCTGAAATATTAGACGGAATACGTCCATCGTCATGTGCGCAACAGTGACATCTTCTGGATACATTTAGACAAACTGAACGCATACATGTGAAGGGTGTGTGTACGGAAACAGATAAAACAAAACACAAAGCAACACAAAACATATCGAGAGTAAGAAAAAATGTAAAATCTAATAACTTTGACGTACTCTTGCTGAATTTGCGTCACAGCATCACACTAACCTTCTGTCTGGGGCCTTGTTTGGCGCACTCATGGTGACAAACCCACACGATGCATTGGTATAGAGTCATATCCCATAGATGCTGATGTGTCCGCTCCCAGAAGTCTGCATCTGACACACATCACTACTGGTTCCCTCCGAGAATAATAGACCTGCAAGTTTTTTTTCTGACGCAGTGGCACAATAGGCCCGTGCCACGTGACTTGGTGCGCTCTGAGCGATGGAGAGAGGGCAGGAGGTCCGGAGCCTCACCCGCGGAGAGATACTTTTACACCAGTGCACAGGTAACGAGTGAGCTGGGGGAAGCCTGAAACTCTACACAGACCCTCAATTCTAAAACGAGTATTCAATCTTCCAAAAGTGTTACAATTGTGTTGCCTTGTGTAGAAAAGATGCTCTACAACAGTTGATTGAAAAGTTTTCAATCAAGCCAATTTTTGCCCAGAGAATGATCGAAGTCCGCCTGTTCTAGATTTTCTTTGGTATATTGTGTCTGGAGATATCTATTTGACTGTGACTGACCATGTGTTTTGACTATTCCCCTCAACGAATGCAAGTCACTGGATATTAGCTTTAACGACCCTTTAATAAAGTAAAAAAGAAAACAAATCTCCAGGAGGAAGCCATGTAAAATCCCTGACATGTTTTTGCGAGTGTGAGTTCATTCAAAAGCATGGCTCTAAATCTAAATACGAGGGGTACATATTTTTGTCAATCTTTCACTTTTTCAGTTTGAGGGTTCTATTTTAACAATTGGCTAGAAATAGATCCGATTCAGATTCCGAATCTAAGCGGTAAAAAACTGTTTTTCCTATGTATCTGAAATCAAACTGCCGTTGTGTCCTTAGGCAAGACACTTTACCCCCATTGCTTAGAATGAGTCTGGTGTGAGTGTGAGTGGTTGATGGTGTTCGGAGGGGCCGATGGCACATACTAGTGGCCTCACTTCTGTCAGTGTGCCCCAGGGCAGCTGTGGCTAAAGTAGTAGTTTATCACCACCGTGTATGGAGTGAATGAATAATGACATGTGAAGCGTCTTTGAGTGTCCAAAAAAGCGCTATATAAAACCGATGCATTATTATTAGAAAGGAAACACTAAAGTGAAGTTTTTCCAACTTTTATTTTGAACATATGAACATTCTCAAATCAAACACCAGAATATTTGTTTTATGATGATGATGAATAGCACCAGAAAACAGCCCAACCAGTTCCCCCACATTGTACGGTGGGTCAGCCCATTCCAATATTAGCCAAAGAATCACCACATGGACTTAAGAGGACATAGCTTATTAATAATACAGAACATGTTCATCAATGATGACCTTTGACAAGATCCAAAGGAAGGAATGATTTTTGCATAGACCAACAATAGAAGTCTTTGGTTTTATGGATGTGATTTTCTCTATGAGGAGGTAGCAGCAGTTATATGCAGACCATGTAGTTTTTAGTGGTTTCCAGACTGAAGAGGCCACATCTGAAAGGTTAGAGGGAGACCCATTTTGTCGTCAATAAGCATATAATTCATTTGTAGTTAAAGTTTTAAAATGTATAAATGTTTCATCCGAGGTGCTTGTGTTGATGCTTCTCATAGCCTACTGCATTGTTGGTATTGCTTCCTGGAAAAAAGTCAAAAGAATTAGTCAATAATCCGTCAAAGTTCTACCTATGGACCATATTGTATTGCGTTCTTAATCAAGATGAATAATACATAATAATATGTTAAAAAGTAGGCTTGTCACGATACATATTTGATACATACATATCTAGTGTCATTAACGATTTTTTGCCACTGACACACCAGCAGAACAAGCTCAAATATGACCAATATAAAGAGTTATTGATAAAAATACTTGTGTTTTTGCAAAGTAAATGTACTGACCATACATTTTGACCTGCAATCTATTATATTCCATCATAGCATTTTGAATAGGAAGTCAAGTAAATATTGATTGTGACAGAATTTACCTAAGTAATCCTTGTAGTCCTTGAAGTATTTATGCCTCAGACCGCGTCCATCTAAAAAAATACAAAATAATCATCAAGTCAAACTGTTCTGAGTTATAGGCCTATTATTAAGTGAGTTTAATTTACAATGAAAGCTATCAGCAGTGCTAATTATACGCTCTTTGATTTCATAAGTAGAGAATTGGCGCCCTGTCGAGAGCACTGAGCCAGGAGATGCCCAATCGGTCTTCAGCTGTTTCTGGACTTGGCTCTACACTCCAGATCTGTCAATAGTGTGTATAATAAGCCTCATGACTAAGACTTAACTCGATCAAATAAACGCCAGATCGATTACAACCATTAATAGGAGATGATCTGTGGCTCTGTTCGACGCCAATGACTTAGTGAATTATTGCCGTACAGACAGTTGGGGTCCGCACCAGAGTTGCTGCGTTGCTTGATGCACTGGCCGCGGTTGGGGATTCCGGCGGCGGGGTTTCCTGGGTTGATGATGTGGCACTCGTATCCGGTGGGGCAGTGAAGGGGCTCGTCTCCGTCCTCTGTGGTGCTGCAGGCCTCCGCTACGACAAGGAGTGCACGCAGAGAACAAGCAACGAGTAAATGATTCATTCAATTCAACTATTTTCGGATCAAAACATTAAAGAAATGCAATGATAAATGCCATTGGTCCATAAGGGACAGATGACCAAAGTCCATACATTTTGATGAAGTCCATGAATGCTGTTGAGTGTCCTGGATAATCACCACTTACCTAACCATATGCTATATTAAAAAGGGATGTTGTGTGTAGAGACTGTGTGTGCTTCCTTGACATGGATGGGGAGCTGATTCTACAGTATAGGAGCTTGGAAGCTAATGCTCTGTCTCTGTGCTTTGACACTTTAAAAACCACCAAAAGTCTGGCCTTCATCTGCAATTTGACTTCTGTTTCAAGTTAAAGGTGACGTTAGCAACTTTAAAAATGTTATTTCAATAGAGAGAAAAAAGCATATTTCTGACCATGGGAATGCTCTGGGAGTTGGCGGTGTAAATGAACATATTTATATTTGCATTCAGGATAAATAACAGCTTTGCCCTCATGCAACATAAACTGACCTTGTAGAACCTCTTCAGGACCATCCAGCAGCCAGCCGTTCCCTCCCAGCCACCTGGGCTTGGGCTGCACCAGCCAGTCCAGAACTGTGGCATAACAAATTATATTATTTACCCATACAAATAACATGTAACTTGTTTATTTTATTTTTTATTGATAAAGACAACAAAACTGACAAACACATCAACATTCAACAAAAACCCAAAAAGAACACAATATGAAACAAAAACTCAAAAGTGCAACCCCAAACAGAAAAAACTTAACACAAAGACAAGAAGACAATAAAGTAAAAAAAAAGTAAATAAAATAAATAAAATAAATAAAATAAATAAAATAAATAAAATAAATAAAATAAATAAAATAAATAAAATAAAAAATAAACATGTCACATTTATGCATAAAAAAAATCCTGTACTGACCTGGTGGCGGTTGTACTGACTCTAGACAAGCGTAAATGCAGCCGTTATAGCAGCAGCGCTTGTGCCTCTCACACTCCGAGTCCGAGCGACAGCCGGGCACCTCGCAGGCCCGCTCCGGCAGCATCTGGGGGGGCGGGGGGCACCGGTCATTCTTCTGCGTGGACTGGGGATGGTTGGGGTACTCATAATCCTGGAAGACGAAACATGCAATAGCAGCTTGTCACCAGGAGAGGCCAGTAAAACACATGCAAAGCGGAGTCTGGGAGCCTGCGAGAGTCGTGACCTGAATTGAGAAGGCTATGCACACAGTGGGAGCAGACACTTCCCTGGAGAGAGGAAATATAAGTGTGAGGCCAGAAATTCTCACTCAGCTCTGAAAGATCAAATAAAACACATTCAGAGCCACGATATAACATACCCTGCTCTGGATCCAGCTGCAGCACTTTGAACGCTAAAGCCATTGTTATTTGTACACATCCATGTTTGTATACTTTTTTTATGGGTTACTCGCTTCTTGGCTACAAAGTTCTATTTGCCGTAGAATCTGACAGCTGTTTTGGATTTAACTTTGGAAAAGCCATGTGTTTGGGGTTAGACTTTTTGAACGTTTAGGTCACGCTGGTTTAAGCCAAAACTTTGACTTGAACAAAACAAGCAGAGCATGTAATGGAGTCAATTCAATTTGGGATGCAACCTTTAGCGAGACAGTGGGAAGAAATTACTGAAAGTATTGTTTACCTAAGTACTGTTCTCAAGTATTTTCTCCTGCTGTCTGTACTCAACTTTTTACTTTTGCTCTTTACTTTTAAACTCAATTATCTGTCATTAATACGGCTTACATTTCTAAATGACTTTTTAGATGGCAACACAGCATAAAAACAGGTCGGAAGAGGAAAGCAGTTTTTCAAAGTGAATTTTTTCATTGAGGTTAGCCATGCTTCTAAGTTCAGACAACAACTCAAACATAACATGAACCTTTAGAACTCATTCTTAAGTCTTATTCTCTGACAGTGCGAAACATTTGACTCTTTAATGTTGTTTCAAAGGCAACAAATAAATAACTATTCAACAGAAAGTATTGTATATAAAGAGTGCCGACCTATATGTTTTACTTTTCAGTGTAAGTTAATAGGAGCCAGAGTGAGTTGGAGCAAAACTTTGTCAATGAGCACTTTCATCTCGAGCTTCTCAAGCAAGAGGGTAAGTAATGTCCATCTGTATACAGCCCATGTCTGCTATCTATACTTTTACTTGAGCATTAGTACTTTTGCCACCGCCTTCTCACGCTCAATACATTGTGGGAATTGTGTACAGACAATCATAAATATTAGTTTTAGTGACCTCCCAGGAGCTATTTAATCGTTCCAGTAAAACTTTTATTAATCAAGTTTTCAGACATTCACAAAGTGGAGTGAGTCATGCATAAACTATTCTCTTCATGCAAACAGACACTTTTGGTTAAACTGACTCTAGGCAAACAATCTAAGCTGTTTTCATCCAACTGCACTCTACCACTTTACTTTTGGACCCACACCAAATGAAAACAAGAGCTTAAAACCAGTCATTAGTTCGTGGTCATGAGTGGAAACTGGAAACACGCTTCAACTGTTATTTTAATAGACATTTTTATTACAGTACATCCTCATGCACAGACAGTGACACGAGCAGCCAATAATTGTGTTGTAACGATGTATGTTTTGAACCGCGGGTGAATTCAGTGCGAGCGTCTCATAAAATCTATTGTTTCGAGTCAGTGTAACGAGTGGGTTTGATTTAGACCGAATTCGTAATTAGATAATGGGCTTGCGGTCTGCACACGATCATTAAACAGCACCGTTTATTTGGCAGGCTAACCACACTCTCACACAACTGCAACAACAAAAGTGTGGTCGTTGTAACTCACTCGGAGCAGTGACTGATTCCTCTGGACAGTGACAAGTTAGAAATGAGGAATGAAGGGACTGAGATTTTTGTGACGACTGCACCTAGTTAGAAAATACAATATTTGCCTGACTATGTGCCACTTCTTCTTAAACCAGGCAAGGTATGTATTTTTATTTTATTTTGTGTAAGGTTGCACACGGCTCTAGCAACAGTTATGTTTATGTGAACAGTGCAGAGAGGGGACACCAAAATACAGGGAAACACACAGAACATGTATGCGATAATAGGGATCCTGTTATGTTGTGGCCATTCCTGCATCTCGTCAGGCCTCTGAAGCTAAGCAGGGCTGGGTCTGGTTAGTAATGTGATGGGAGACCTCTGAGAACACCAGGTGCTACAGTGGGGCGGCCGCAGCTGTAAAGTGCCAAACTGCTGTTGTGTCCGTAGGCAAGACACTTCACCCGCATTGCCCAGAATGAGTCTGGTGTGTGTGTGAATGGTTGGTGGAGGACTGAGGGGCCGATGGCATATACTGGTTGCCTGTGCTCCAGGGCAGCTGTGGCTACAGTAGTGTCTTTGAGTGTCCAAAAAAGCGCTATATAAAACCAATGCATTATTACTATTATTAATTGTTAGCTTGTGTCCAGTTTAAACAATTTCAATCTGCTTTGTTTTGCTCCATCAGCTGTTGCATAAGTGTTACATTACAACATGAAAAACGTTATAATATAATAACTTTTTAATATTTACGTCTGTATGTGGAAAAAAATCACTTTCTCTCGCTTAAACTTTAGTTGGAGCTTTTTCTATACAAGTTCTGCAGTTGCTATGTTTTTATGCCATTTCTTCCTCAATCGCTCAAATTCTCTCCTTTTTCTTGTTATCCATCACCAGTCCAATTCATTTAATAACAGACCTATGCATTATTATTTATTCCACACAGGCCAATACGTTATTACTCAAACATGCATGAATAAATCCAAATACAGCTGTGATTGATGGCCCCATTATTACACAATTAGAAAGGGCTGCTTTTACACATGCCCCTTTTAACCACCCAAATTAAGCACTGCGATTCATGATCCTTATCTACTGTATAGCGACAGTCTACAAGGGAGGATTTGATAACGACGATATATCATTAATGGTTTATCTCACAGTGGATCTCTGAAGGTCCAGACGCAAGGTTCAACAGAAGTCTTAAGCACAACGACCTGTTTGCTCCAATTCAATCAATCAATCAATCAAAGTTTATTTGTAGAGCGCCTTTCATGCACAGGGCAACACAAAGCGCTTCACAGTCCACATCACAAATCATCACATAAAACAACAATTACATGCTAAACAATGTTTTTAACCAAAGGTGGAATTTCAACTATCATCTTTGTTGATTGTCGCTAACGTTTTAAGCCGTTTGTCTGTGTGGTTAGTCGATAGTACGGTTTCCTTTGATGCCGTCTCGTTGTCGGCTATATCACGTTACGTTTGTGTTGGCAAGCAATGACACAAAGTGGAAGAAGTGCTCTTTTAAGTGTTCGTGTCTTGTGGCTCTTGGGGAATTTGTGCAAAGAACCACAACAGATTTCAGAGTCCGTGACTTAAGGCGCTTCTCTCCAATCACAGTTTTGCAAAGAGATCCAGACAGATGCCATAAAGCTCAGCGATGTTGCACACTTACAGGTGAATGCTAAAGTCAAGGGCTTGTTTCATTCAACGTAAACAGCTAACACTGCTTTATCTCGTCGCTGGCACAGCGGTTCGTCAAGTAGCTCTCTC
This sequence comes from Knipowitschia caucasica, assembly GCA_964034765.1. Taxonomy (NCBI): domain Eukaryota; kingdom Metazoa; phylum Chordata; class Actinopteri; order Gobiiformes; family Gobiidae; genus Knipowitschia; species Knipowitschia caucasica. Next base: position 22,322,687 of record OZ035842.1, on the reverse strand, counting down.
TCTGCACATCTGGTTGGCTTTTGTTTGTCAACGCTCATTTCCTGTGAACAGCAGACCTGAATTGACAGAAAAGACGGAATCTTGCATGCAGCAGTGTTTGGGCTGTGCCAAAATAAAGTTTGAGTGAATGACAGGTGGGGCGACAGTAGCTCAGTTGGTAGAGCATTGGCCTTTGGGCCTGGAGGTCGTGAGTTCGATTCCCACCATGGGACCTACTCCAACTGCTCCCACTGATGACTGCTGCCGTTGTGTCCTTGGGCAAGACACTTAACCCCACGTTGCCTGAAGCCCCCCGCTGAAAGATCAAGGCAGTTTCTCAACTGATGGAGCAGCCATCTTCCTGTGGACTCACCCCCTGCAGAGGATCAGTGAGGGACTGGTGCTATGAGCATTGGGTGGCAGCTCTCATTGCCACCCCCCTGACCCAGAAATGGACAAATAAAGGGGTTGAAAATGAAATGAAATGAAATGAAATGAATGACAGGTATGTAATTGCATGATGTAAGGCCAATAATCTTCAGCTGGATGCAGAGGAAACTTAGAAATGGACTTGAATTTCATGAGGAAAGATACATGGAGTGAAGTTATGGCTCTCAGCGCAAGACAAGGTTGTTCGGTTGAGGATGTGTTATCTCAACCTTTTGCAGGACAGATATAATCATAGGACGATTTATTTTTGTATCACCACAAATCCAAGTCCAGGATTTTGGGTCCCATCAATAATAATATGGCGCAGGCTGTCAGGTTTGGAAGTAAACTTTTTTTTACAGTGTTTAATACAGTGGAATTTTATAATGTGGATAAATGGTCATAGTGGCTAATAAAATACCTAGCAACTTCCCTAATGCAAGATATTTGAGGGGGCACTTGGGGGAAAAACCTTCGAACTAAGGCAGTGCTCTATTGTGGAACCTATTCTCTGATTCTTGGACCAAATTGCACGTTTGCCGGCCACATAGATCACAAACTTGATATGAAAAGTCACGTTAGCAACATTCTTGTATGTATACATGCTTTATAAACAAGGCCTAAGGACGGATCAGCCCATATGGCAAAGATGCAGTGTTATAAGCCAAAGTCAGAATCTAAGCCGTTTATGTACAGTATATATTGCATCACTTGAAGATTTTTATTTTATTTTTCACAAATATTCAATGTTGCTAGCAAACACAGCAGTCGGTAGTGTATATTATTGTAACTGGATACTTGGATACTGAATACGTTTAGATTATTGATCGGCACGTTACAACTTTGGAGCAAAACTGACTTTTATAGTATGAGAAAAAAGTCCCAGACATTTCCCAGACATGCACAACAAAGTCACCTGCAACGGTATAAATGCACTTAAGCCTACGCTCTTTCTTTTCACTCCAGATCACAACAAAGACCTGAGCGATCTTTATTGCTGCCCTGAGCTTGGTCTGACGGCTCGCGTGTGTGTGTGCCATGAAAATCATTTGCCTGCAGGAGGAAACTTAGCAAATCTACATAACTCCTATTTAAAGGCAGAACTTTGATGTCGTCTTTGAAGCCCCAGGCCGAGTTTAATACCAGCCCGCACCAGGAAGTGTGTGCACTGGCCCTCACCCTCAGCTGCTGTTTGAGGCACCCACATCCTACAGAATGAAACAGATTTATGAGGAGGTGGTACAGGCCTGGGCAGGTGTCTCCACAGGCTCTCTGTTCCAAGGCGGACACATCTGACATGATCAATAAGAGGAGTAATTGCACTTTGTCTGTATTTTCATTGAGAAAGCAGTTCAAAGGATGTGAGAGCAACAGATATAGCCTGAGAGCTCATTCTTATTACTCCTATATTGTAAAAATAAGGTAAAGGTGCATTTTATTTAACTCTGTAGGGCATACTTTGCATTTTACCCATTCTGATGTCACTAGGGCGTCTATCAGAAGCTCGGGAACCACTGTCTCTAGATGTTGATGCTCGCCTTGGTCAAGACTACCAGAGCTGGAGGACACTACTTATTGTGCATATTTTGAGTGGTTGGGGAAACCGGAGCACCCGGAGGAAACTTATGCAGACACAGGGATACCATGCAAACTCCACTCAGAAAGACCCGGTTCAGACTGGGATTCAAACCCTGTGTATTGAGTATAACCTTCTGCCTTACGAAAGTCACTCCCACTTGTTACAATCGCCCTTGTTAGCAATGTTAATCTTTTAAAGTTTTACCATAATGTCCATAACATCAAATAGTCATGATTTGTTTGTTTTTTTGGCATTGTCTGGTTGGATCTCTTTGCACATATTTTTTTGCCTCTATGAAATACAGGTGACTGCTGCTAATTTCGCTTTTGATTAGCTGGTTTCTCATTGTGATAGTGATATTGTTTGTACCGTCCAAAATCATAATGCAACATAGAAAGATAGATAGAAGTACTAAACCATGTGTACATTACAGAAAGTCCATGGACCAGATGAAAGCATTTTGCCGCTGCAGCCCTGATACCGTAATCAAGCAATTTACTTTTCAGATCTAATTTCCCATTGTGCACTGCGTTCATGAAGTCCCCACTGACTATAATTTGTCTCTATGTGCGTCCAGGATAGAATCTGTTTCAATGAGAAGGCGGTGGAGTCCAAAAGGAAAGATTGAAAGAGAAAGAATTTAAGAGGAAAGAAGATAAATGTAATGTGCAAAGCCGCCTCAGCATGTTCCAATTAGGCTTTGAAGAACACTCCAGTTTTTCAGTGCCTTGGACCAGGACACGAAATTACAGGAAACATTAAAAAAAGTACATTATTTTTGTGTGAAATCAAATCTGTTGTCTTCCTTTATGTTTCAAGGTTAGTGTGGCTCTTTTTAATTTGTTGTTTTCCCGCCTCTTGACTATGGCATAGTTGTAACCATGGTATTTTCATGGTTAAACTAAAAAAAGAATGCATAAAAATTCAATAGAGTTAAGGAAGACTTATTCAATCAGCCGGTCTAAGCAGAACAAGCATGTGGCGCTCCAAAGGTCACATTGGAACCTTAATTTAGTTTTCTCTCTTTTACCATGTGACAGCATTGTTCTCTCCTCAGTAACAGACCTGAAGTTGTTTTTAGATCCATCCACACTAATATGAGTCATGTAACTCCGCCCCTTCTGTCTAAAAGCTCCTGTCTCAGACCCGTGATAGTATGATGTCATTCTCCCACTATGACATCACGCTCAGAGCTGTTTTTTGAGACATAAATTACAATTAGCAATTTATCAGTTGATATTGTGCTCTTTGCAATCACATGGCTGTATTTGTAGATGGTAGATTTCAAATTTGGAGAAAAACAAAAGGAATTCTACCCATTTCCCATGGGGTAGCATAGGAATAGGGCAGACCCTTGTTTGTTTTTGTCTCTATGTTTTCTATCATTTCACATTTTAAAATATGAAAAAAAAACAACCCTCTTTCTCATTTTTAATTTCTGCACTGCAAAAAGTGATGAAAAATGAGTCAAGAATTGCTCAAATTTGGCAAAATGATTCATAATTTGAGCACATTTTGACTTGATTTGACAATGGGACGAGTAAAAGTATTAAAAAAATGTCTCCCTTGGAATGAGAAAATAAAGCAACAGTTCTTGAAATGAGATGAGAAAGTGATTTGTCCGTTGCCAAATCCTGTGTTAGGACAGTCACAATGTAATCAAATTAAAACAAAAACCACTAATGTCAAGCTATTATCACCTCATATTTTAGCATTTTTTTTGCAGTGTGCACACAGATAGCTGCACACAGTTTTCCATAACTGAGGAGAAATGGAAAAGCTCACCTGTCAATGCACATTTATCAGGCTCATAAGTCTTATCAGTGCTGTAAGCGGCTGAGTGCATTTTTCCACTTTAAAAACGATGTGTGTCAAGGAAGGAAGGTTTTTTTTGTTTTATTACCGTCTCACTAAATGATGAATTATGACGAATTGAAAGTCATCGTTTAAAGTCAGTAATTTGTACGTGTCAAAACATAGCTAGCGATATACTTCAGATGAATGAGCTGTAACCATGTGCTTGTGATTCCATTAGAATTATGACTGTTCTGTTGATGGATCTATGTTGATTAGAATACTGCTTAAAGCTGGGGTACCTAACTTTTGACACAACAAAACATTTAGTTAGTTCCACTTCCAACAAAATTCGTCTTAAATATAAATAAAATATTGCACAATTCAGACCATAGGCTTAATTCTTCTCATTAGAAAACATGTTGCCTTTCGCATACTAGAGCCCTGTGACCCTTTGGGCTCTCTTTTTTTGATTTTTTTGTTTGAACATGTGACAGGGGTCAAACATACATGCATGTAAAAACTAAAATGAACAAGTTAGACTTTAATTGCATGTTATATTTTGGTTTACAAGTCAGGTTCCCCAGTTTTAAGTCCTAGAATGTTATGTTTACATGCAGAGGTTTTACAATGTTTCATAAATTGACAATCATCTCTTAGTCTGAGCTATAAGAAATATGTTCATTGCACATGTCCTGTTTTGAAGTCCAAGCACAATCCAGATGTATGATAATTATTAAATTCCATCCATCCATTTTCTACCCTTTAATCCATTTCTGGGTCAGGGGGGTGGCAATCAGAGATGCCACCCAAGTCTCATAGCACCAGCCCCTCACTGACCCTCTGCAGGTGGTGAGTCCACAGGAGGACGGCTGCTCTCTGAGTGAGAGCATAGCCTTGATCTTTCAGTGGGGGCTTTGGGCAAAGTGGGGTTAAGTGTCTTGCCCAAGGACACAACGACAGCAGTCATCAGTGGGAGTCGCTAATTATTAAATTAGTTGATTAAAATTAAGATTCTTATATAAAGATCCTTTATTTGATTCACAGTGGGGAAATTTCAGGGTTGCATCGCCGGTTACAGAACAGTTGGAATGAGGAGCACACAACAAAAGATAAATTAACAATAACTAAACTTTAGCATAATAAAGAGGCAAGTATTGAATAGCTTGTTTATAATAAGAAAGCCAGGGTAAAATCTACAACAAGAATTAAGTATAAAATCTCTGACTTTAGCAAAATAAGGAGTAAGTATCAAATCTCCAGTTGATGATCCATCCATTAATTATTAGTAGTGATAAATCCATGAAGTTTTTGCAGCCTACAGTGAACATATTGACAATTAGGTTTAGTCCTTTCCCTATGATCAATTTCTCGACTCTATTTCCAAGTCGGCAAACCTTCCGCAGTGGGATAATCAGAATGTGTCTACAGCTTGCTTCAAATCCATATTAACATCCCGTCAGATTTACACATCTCAAGTTACTTCAGCTGCCTCTCACATCAGCCACAAAACTTTTCCCACAGAGCGAACATCCACACACCGGCGCTTCCAGCCTCTCCAGCAACAGAAAGTCTATTGTGCTGTTAAGGCGTAAGGCATTTCACTTGAACGAAAGCAAACAGTCTCACCTTATGGTTAAGTCCTCTTTTCCGGATCCTGCGGCCATCACAGCCCGTGGACAGCACAAACAGGCCCACCAGCAGCACCAGACAGTGTGCCATGGTGTGTCCCGTGACCGAATATCCTCTGCCCTCTCTTCTCTCGTGCTACTTTAGTCCAGTAAAGTGGTGAAAACTGCTGCTGCTGCTGCCGGTTCTCATGTGCTTGTACGTACTGAAGAGGCGATTACACAAGCCTCCCCACTCCCTCTCTCTCTCCTTCTCTCTCCCTCCAAAAAGACTGGCTTCTCTGTGGGCCGAGGGGGTATAGGGGGAGAGGTGGTGGAGGTGGTGGTGGTGATGGTGGTGGTGGGGGGGAGACGTGCACGCTAGCCAAAGAAGAGAGTGACAGAGGAATGAATGAAAGGGTTAGGGAAGGAGTTACTAGAGGAAGTCAGGTCCAGACATCAGGAGAAGAGAAAGCGGCACTAGAAAGCAAGCCTCTTGTGGGGAGAAAGGGGGAGAGAGAAACTGCTCCTCACATCTGCTCGTTCTGCTGTAAAAAGTAACATTTACGCTGGTTAAAAGAGGTGACAATACAGTTTGATGTAACGGAACCGTAAATGTACAGTGCAAAGACCGAACCATCTTATGATATCTTGGATGTTTTCCATTTGAATTATTTTTCTCTGACCCCTTTTGAGTAATTGTGGTGGCTTCTGACAGCTGCATAATATTAAGGTCCATGGCTTTTGAATTGTCTTTCCCTTGTCTGAACTGTGTTCAATGAGACAAAACAAGAATAAGTGTTTCAAGAGCCAACATGTAATAATTGAAAAAGAATGTGCTTATTTGGTCAGGTGTAGAGGTATTTTGTCTATCGTAAGATTGATGGCTAACTTTTTCCTTAATACATATAGTTTTTAATCTTATTCGATAACACTATATATGTTTTATTCAACACTTGTAAGAAAGAGCAATGTGAGACATTTTTTTGATGCTTTGAGCTCCAGGTTGAGCTACTCTATTTTCACTTTTCTCTCTGGAAAATGTGATTCACAAATGTAAGAGAGTCCAAAAAACAAAATGCATTTTGATACATAATTACATTTTTTGTGGTTTGAAAGTTTATTACCCACGCTCTGAACTATTGCCACAGCACACACACACACACACACACACACAGGCCAGTGCTGGGAAATGTTTCGGTGCAAGTGCACGTTTGAAATCTTGTGTCTCTTGAATCTGTTATTATGCTAAAACAAATGGCTTACCTAAGTATAGGTTGTGAATGACTTGTTATTGAGACCAAAACACTAGCGTTCTCTCTCTCTCTCTCTCTCTCTCTCTCTGCAGCAGAAAAACAGTGGAATGTAATCTCAGCCGCGGATGGACTCCTGTTTGTCCAGTATGTTTTCAAAAGATGAGCTGTGATTTTGGTGGCACTGACCCATAAAAAGCATGTGGTGCCGGGAACAGGGGGCCTCCCATCTTCACTGCTTCACTGATTTCTGTTTTTCTTTCCATAAATCCATCTTCCATCTTGGTCCAGCTCAAAAACAAAACTTGGACACATCCCCCCTAAAAACTTATGACCACAAGCCCCTTTACTCCAGTGCTTTGTAACCTTTTCGGACCTCTCTCTCCTTCCCCGGTCCGTGAAAGAATGCTAAGCCGACACAAATCGCAGTCATTATTAGTTTTACAGAAGCAGGACTCGAGTCACAGAGGCCCCAGCTTGACTTACACAAAGGGAAAATGGGCAAGCACAAAAGGGGGCAGATACATGGAGAGATAGTGGAGCGGGAGGATGTCGAGTCACCCCTATGCAAACAGGCTCATAGACTACAGCCGAGTTAACGTTGCATTTATGTGCCTAAAGCCTCTAGCGACAGAGTCATCCTATCCAGTTCAAAATAAGGCAGATTTTTCACTAGTCACTCTGGGATTCCTGGAAAAATAGTGATAAACTTTAGTGAGGGGAAAGCTGGGGTACCTATCATTCTAACCCAAAACAGGTACTTTTTATGTTCCTGCCTCGCTCTAGTTCTATCCAGGCCCAGCTGGTACTAAAGTGCTGCTGGTAGCCCCGGATGCTGATTTGTTGTGGGTAGCTTGATAGGATGTGGATAATAATGCGTAGAGGAAACACAACCAGCTAGAGTAAAGCCGAGTCGAGTAGGGTCAAGACGGGCCGGTGGATAGATGTTTGTGTCCTACAGTGTTTCAGGATCAACTTTTTGTAGTTTTTTTGGTGCAGGGGTCCCACAGCAAGGAAAACCTTACAAATAATAGATCCTATAGCATCCTAGAGACCACTCTAGGATTGAAAGTAAAGCCGCCATGCTGACCACTCATACAGCCCCTGGGTCATTACGAGGTCAAATACGTAGAAATATTCCTTTTTTCCACATACAAAGTTGCATAATGCCCCTTGAGTTCTCATAATAAGTACATATTCTCAAGATCATGTTTTATTAACTACGACTATTAGATAACAAAGCAATCGTAAGTGCAGCAAAAGTTTTCCCAGTCACACAGCAAAAAAAGACAGAATGAAAAAAAAAACCTGAATAATGTTTAGATCTGGACTTTATTATCTGCCTAGTATGTTATTCATTTTCCCTCTATGAAAGTTCCAGCTGGATCCCGATGGAGTATTCCCACACGCTCTCACACGCTCCGTCTGTGTTAGATACGCAAGTATGAAAAGCAGATAATCTAAACACAATGAGACAGCAGAGCACGTACTGTAAATGTAAGGGCTCTTAAAATTATGGCTCTATTTCCAAACAGGAAACGACAAACGGCGCAGACACAGGATCTGTTCAAATGAGTGGCCCTTACAGTCGCGTATAAACAGCGCTCGGAAAAGACTAACAAGATCTTGACGAGCAGAAGAGGAAGGAAAAAGAGTGAGATAAAGACTAAACGCCACAGACTCGGAGCTAAAACGTTCAAAAGATTCAGATCCCTTTCATCTTCCGCTGCGCTAGACTCTGGAGACTGCAAGTTTTTCCTTTTTTTCTTCTATTGGGTGGAGTGCCTCAAGAGCTTCATACCACATGATATAAAAATGCTCACTCCAGTCCAGATTCTAAAGTCTAAAAGCAAAACAGATACAAATTGCAGACTATTTTTTCTAATGCATGAATGTTGATGTTTAGATGCAGATTAAGATGCTGTAATGGAAGTAAAATGCGTTTCACAAATACTGACCCAGGCCAACAGGGTTCATTTGGTCTTCTACAAGTTGATTCTATTGTATTTTTTTATTTTAATTCTATTTGTTGGAATCCTTACAATAGCCCCATCTCTCCAGGGCATAGACTCCCCTAAAAAGAAATTCTAGAATATCAGTGGGACTTTCCTGGTTAATTTTATTTTTCATTTGTACTTGTACATTAACTTGAAAACAAGTACTGCAAAAACATTCTGAACACATGAATGACATAAGAGTTTATTTTTGGAAGAATAAATTAGACATATTTTTAATAATAGTAAAAATACTGGTTTAGTTCGCATCTTTGAACCTTGTGAATATTGCGGTTGATGCCATAGCTTTCAATAGATCTACTAGGGGAAGCCACACAATGCTGAAAATGTGCTGGCATGACAAAATAAATGTAAGAACAGAAGCAATAAAACAAAAATGATGCCTAAAATCATATGTCAAGCTTCTATCTAAATAAAAAAATGATATAAAATAGCACAAAGCCACAGTAAGTTTGGGCCTGGAGCAGCTGACAAGTTCCTTAATGACTTTTACTATCTGCATGTTTGTGCTTGAAGATGAAAGTCCTACACACACTCCCTAAACGTACAGTGGGGACATTATTCTGTAAAGCTCTATACATTTGGTCTGACTGTAATGGAAGAATGGGGGCATGACTGGCGCCATTCATTTGGACTGGATATCAGCGGAGTCCTGTAATACTATCACACACTGTGCCTCTGTATCTACAAGTAACTTTTTAGTGACATATTGTTGCTCCCAGTGCCTTTGAACAGTCGCCATATTGTGTGTGGGCTGAAGGGAGCGAAAGCATCCAGATTAGAGGCACAAACAGGCGGCAGATGACAGAAAAGTGTTGATACAAGAGATGATGGACTAGCATACAGTAGACTAAACAAGGAGCGGATTTGCATTCCTCCATGTGAATTATGCCTATAAAAGAGTTCCATGGAGATGTCACGGTTGTATGTTGGACCCCAAGGCATAGACAGAGAAGAGGTGAATTAATTATGAAACTAAACAGGCAGGCTGGCAGAGGACGTGAGGAGAAGACATGAAATATTAGAAAAACACACAAGGTAAATTGGTAACGTGGAATATTCTGGCAGAGAAATGGAGTCTGAACCAAAGGACAGGATGACAAGTGAGGCTGACAAGTGAACATGAGCAGGGCCAGCGGCGCCCCCTGTCACACACAAGCTTTGAAAAACAGAAAGGGAGGGAGTAGGCAGAGTAAAAAAATACAGGAACCCAACAGGAGAGGTCTATGCTGGTAAACCAGACTTTCAAATCACAAAAAATAAGTGGACCTTGGCACCTAAGCAAGGTCATAAAATCCATATAACTAGACCCTGCCTCTCAGGACAGTCGTTCTCACTCACTATTAGTTTTCAACTCAATTAAATTTCAAATTCAATGTATTCGTGTATACCCCTATTTCACAACAGTAGTTATCTCAGAGGACTTTTCAAAACCGCTGAAATCGCCATCACAGATCAGAGAATCAAACCGTTCAAACACAACAAAAATACAGAACACATATGTGTTGGTCCATTGGAGGAGTTGACCAATGTCCATGAATGTTGATAAATGTCCATACATGTTGTAGAATGTGGAGTGTCCTGGATCCTCAGCCCAGTCTTTTTTGTTAGACCCACTAAGACTGACAGACCCTCCTGCATCTGCAAGGAAAAACTCTAAAACCCATATTCACTTGCATGTATTTCTTGCCATATGCATGAACAGCATCTAATAAAACAGCAGTTGTTATATAAATATTAAGCTTTATTACAAGTAAAATTTCTTTTTCTCTGTGAAATGTATGAGTTTTACATATTGAGCTTTCAAACTGTTTTAATTATCACATTTATTTTATTTTCATTACCTTATATGTTTTATATATGTTTTATAATATTTGTATGATTGTATGTCTTTGTAAAGCACTATGGGTTGCACTGCATGAATTTTGCTTGATAAATGAACTCGATTGATAGAAACACAAAGCTGGGGACCTGACTTTTGAAGTAGTGTACAAGTGATAATATACTGGATCTAACACGGTGTGCACAGCCTGAATATGGTCCCTCCATGGAGCTCACTTATTGTAAGACATTCAGTTCATCCATTTTACATTTACCCAATCACTGAACTTTGCACGGACAACAGACGTCCTCTAAAAAGTGCAGTATGTGACAAAGTTTACAACTGACTTTCTACTTCTCACATATTTTCTGTTATAGGTCTGAGCAGGTTTTTTAATGGCATTGACCTGTAACCATATGTGCATGCGCCGCGGGCTGTTCTTCTCATTAGCCTGACCCCCCGCCGTCCTCTCAATCATCCCCAATTACCCGTGTGTGTGTGCCCTCTGCTCTGATCGCTGCGACAGTTTGAGCGAAGCCAAAACCACAACAGTTTCCTCCTCTGGTGTGATTATCCACAGACGGACAAGGATTTTACTCACTTAAACACGACTAATTTCCATTAAGCAGTTTTAACTTAGCTTCATTATGGGTTTTTTCAACTCTGTGTTGTGAATATTATCATGTACTTGCACTGTTGCATGGGTCAGATGCTAAACTGCATTTTGTTGCATTTGTACTGACTTTGTGATGACACTAAAGTTGGGTCTAATCTAATGTTTTTCTCTTCTGGAAAACAGGAGACGCTACTTCGGATTCTTATTTACGTTTAGGAGCTTTTCAAATTGTTGGTTGATTATTGCAGTATTGCTTTACATGTAAAAAAAAAGACAATATATGTATAGGTGTGGTATAAAGCCGTCGGTAAGAAATAACACTAAACTGAACCCAGAGACGACCGATGACCACACATCCTCTTGTCTCTGATGGGCCGTAAACAGGGAAGTATGAAAATGATGCCATGTTTTTTGCACACTCAAAATTAGACAAATTATACAAAATTACAAAAATGTAGTAAAATAGGTAAACGTAAAAAACCCACAAAAAAAACATGTGATCAGGTGATAGAGGCTGGTTTGCTATTTTTCACTGGAAAACCTGATGTGACTTTGGATGTGACAGACACCAAAAATGGATCAACAGATGCATGTGAAATCTATTAATACAACTAGAATAGAACAGTTTTTAGGACAAAACACTAGTGTTATGGATTTTATTACGCAGTTATTTGTTGTGGTTTAAAAGTTAAGCACTCTCCAGCCTTAAGTACTTTGGCTTTAGTATCTGAAAACAATGGTGTGGGGCCAGAGAATTGTAGCCTTTTCCCTCAAAACATCTTGAACTTATTACAACATCAGCCAAAAAAATTGTTGCACATTCAATTTATGACTGAACTAATATTGTAGAGCAAATACAAAACAAGCACATTTTCCTGGATAGATTCCTGCAGTCGGCTGTAGTTCTTAAGTAACAGCTCAGTGTGTTAGTTTGTGCCATGTCCGCAGCCTATAGGCCGTTCAGCTTTCTACACCTACCCTCTGGTCTGAAGTCAGGTAGCTGCGCCGCATTCCACAACCTGACCCCTCAAGTGCAGGGTCACTGCAGACGAGAGAAAAAGACTTAAATGATATTTCAGCTGTTTCTATGGTGACCCCTAGTTCCCCTTTTCCAGTATGGGGTCAGCACATCCTGGGGTCATAGGCCGGACCTCAGCCAGACATCAGCTGGACCTCAGCTGGACCTTGTGGTGCTCCTTTCCCAGTTTGATGCACACACACAAGGACAAAACATATATGGGAGGTTGCATTTACGAAAGCTCAGACAAAAAGGACTTTTCCACACAAAAATGCTATTGATTATAGCTCCAATATTATTATTCAATGTGTCTTTTCCCAATTAAAGCTGCAGTACCTTACTTTGAAAACATAACTATGTAATGGATCCATGTGACTAGTTCTGACGCTCTCAAAGGAGTTACTATTACTAGTTTTCACCTGCATGTAACGTTGGCCTCTATCATCTCTTCAGATCTTTCAGAGCTTTCAGTGTGTAAAAGATAAAATGTTTACAAATAAGATCAAGACAGCATATTGTGGTCTGATTTGTTCAGAAATGTGACAAACACTATGCATTCATGAAACACAAAAGTTAGTGTTATGATATTTTGGAATCTATTTGAAACCCATCCTGAAAGTCTGGAGACAGTCTTGGTTGTTCCCAGCAGAAGGACTCACATGATGTACGGCCTCTTCTCTTTGTCTCTGGGTTTGGAGATTCTCATGGATTTGGTCTTTGGCCTTGTCAGCCAGATCAAAGCCCTGATGGATCAGAGGCTTCTTTTTTTTGCTTCCTCCTCTCTTTTTTGCTGTATGAAGTGTATAGTCAATGTCACTTTGATTTAAGAAATGAAAAAGGAAAAAAAAAAAAAAGAATTAGCTTTTCATTCTTTGGATATGTACAATATGCAATCGCTCAGAGTGGGCTGTGCCAACATTCAAAATAGCAAAACAACTTTTCTAAATCTGAATTGTCAACATTAAATTCCAGAATCAGAGCAAGAGGAGAGAGTCAGGGGCAGGCAGGCATGGGTGTTTATCTCTCGTCATTCACCTTTCACAATGGTTTCGGTAAAATGCACGATTGAATTGAATTGAATGTTTGTATGTGCTCGATGCCACCTGCGCACTGAAACAAATGAAACAAAAAATAAATACATTTTCTACTTTTTTATTTGATCTAGATGATCGATTCCACAGACCGCCCAGTCCTGTGTTTAGATCATCAACTTATTATGTGCATGTTCTGCAGGTCTTAGATGGAGTAATGGCAGAGTGCAAACACTGGGAGGCGCCAACATCTTCCTTTGTAAGATGAAATCACATTTATGTTTCAGAAACCGGTGGATTAATTATTTTTTCTATTAGATGAGGAAAAACTAAAGGATAACATTAGAATAAAAAATAAAGTCAAAGTTAAACAATCTTCATAGATTGTGTTCTTTGTGTGCGCGTGTGTGTGAAAGATCTAATTATTTATTTTATTTCTTTATTTAGACTTTATTAAGGACTCACGAGCAAGCACTGGATCCATAGCTAGTCAAAAGCTACATGTATTGATTAGGTCCTAAAACAAGGAAGGGAAGTGTGGATGTGTGACTGCACAGACTGATGCCTCCATACTTCCTCATGTGTTGGGGTTATGTCCTGGGCCTCCTATCCGTAGGATGTACCCAGACGTCTAGGAGGCCGAAACAGCTGCCTGAGTCTCCTGTGGTAGAAGAGCAGATGACCTGCTCCAAGCTTCATCACTGAGCCCCTTCACCTTATGTCTAAGTGCTCAATTTGACAACTTGTATTCACATTCTTGTCCTTTTCGGCAATTACCCAAAGCTCACAAGGATCCACCCAGTGAATCGAAAGTATTGTTTTTCTGTTCACCGTCACCTTAACAAAAACGTTCATGTTCTGGCATCCTGTGCTTCTTCAGCTTCGTGACTTTGTGTAATCCTCCCATTGAGTTCGCATGGTGTGTTAGAGACAGCCTTTCGCCGCGTGTGGTTCAGCAGCTCCAGAAGAATCAAAAAGAGAACAGATATGAGGAGAGCTGCTCCTGCCATCAGAAACCCTGCTCCATAGTCCCCCATCTGGTCAATGAAGAACCCTGAAAAAAATGACCAAGGTAAGCTCTTGTCTATAGTCTACAGCTTGTTGACACTATTTGAAACTCATTTATAGACGTAAGGTTCCTTAAGACTTTGTACAGACTGTACAGCTATTCATTTTACCCAAAATTCTGAAGCTGAAGTCCATTTCCCTTTAAGGAAACATAATTAGCATGCTTTGATGCATCGTCTACATCAGTCCAGACTCTGGTCTTCAAAGTGTGGAGGGGCTCAAAGCACCAAAGGATACTGTAAATAAGTCTGCGTGCCACAGTAGCTGTGTTCAGTTAAAAATAGTCCAAAGAAAGGCCTAGATCTGCATAATTGCACTTGACTTTTTAGGGGTCAGTTTGAGCCATGCGTTGGAATAGATTAAATTAATGCCTGAGAGACATTTTCCTCTGCAACAAAAATCAGAATAAATATCATGAATGGAGCATGACATTCCATTTGCTATGCACTCATAGTTTTACATTTGTGAGAAAATAGAACTCAACATAAGTTTGTGATCACTAATACGTAATCATAAACCATATCATACCAAAAATCACACTACATTAGGAAACATATGGGACAAGCAGGTGGGCTGTTTTCCAATTACACTTTTTTTCCCTTTTTCTGTCATTTTGAGTTTTGTGTCATTCACTGCGTGTTCCCCAACACATTTATTCTTTTCTTGTAGAGATATTGAAAAAAACACCTCATTCGAAAGCATCAGCCCATGAAATTAATGCAGTCAAACAGCAAAATTGCTTACTGAATATATTAACTGAGATTTTTACGTAATAGAATGACAAAAGCCAGGATTAATACAACTGGCTGTCAAGGTAAAAAAGGCTCACTGTGGGATAAAAAGGCTCACTCGGCTGTAGTGATGATGTCGAAAGCGTAATCCCATCAGAGAAGTAGATTACACCACATTTAACACAGTAACCTTGACAAAATCATATTGGGCTGATTTAATGAAAGGAGGGAATTTTACACAGGGTAAAGCCTAATATACATATATACATGACTTTAAATCAAAGCTTCTTTCTCTCACCAGCGATGGGCGGTCCCAGGAGCCCACCGGAACTACGTAGGAGCATGAAGAACCCCAGTGCACTGCCCAGTCTCTGCACTCCAACCACTTCTGCCAGGACGGTGATGTGGACGGCCACGGTGGCTCCGAACACCAGGCCGAAGGCACTGCTGAAGAGGGCCAGCTCGGAGAAAGAGGAGGCGAGAGGACACAAGACGAGGATAACACCCAGAAGAATGACCGTGACTATCAACTGGTGCACCTGCAAGTTGGAAAGAGGAGGACTAACTTTTGAGTCACTTTGAGGCAGGCCAAAATAAGAGATATATAGAAACATAAAGATTTCTACATGAAAATAATACACCCTCGCTGTGTGAAGGAGTGGTCTCTCCTTCCTGCTGCTGTCAGACTGTACAATGACAACTTCTGAGCCTGTGAATTTCATTCATCTGTAAATAAGTAAATACTACAACCACGTGCAATATGCAATACTTCAGCATTTCCGCTGAAAGTCACTTTATCTACTTATTATCCTGTCCTGTATGTACTCTATATAACTTTGCACAATATCATACATATTTAAAGACTGTTATTGAAGCATTTAGCTAATAAACATAGCAGCTACTTATTTTGTATATTTTGTGTGCTCTTACTACTGTCCTGTATGTGCGTTGCAACATTGACATTTCCCCACTGTGGGACAAATGAAGGATCTCTTATCTCTTTAAAAAATAAATAAAGAAACACACAAAAAACTACAACTTTAAGGCAGCCAAAAAACAAGGATTAGAGAATGAAAATATATTCATACAACATTTAAAACACACGCACGCACACATACATAAGAAAACAACTTTGGGACAGTCCGAACTCATGAGGTGATGGTGCCCTCTTGTGGCCAGGGCGCACCGTCATCTTTGTAGACCTGTTGAGTCCTGGACCTAGGTGTGTATGTGTGTTATCACGGTATGGTCGGCACTAGATCATTTACGGAATCGGGACGAAACCGGAAGTAACAATCCTACTTTCAAATTAATTTGAGACTAATTCGTCCTTAAATGGTGACTGGTTAAGTTTTAGGTGTTTAAAGGCACACCGCGGACTTTGTGACCTAAAGAGTTGACACATATGAGTTATTTTATATGAATACTTGGGCCAATATACAGCGCTTGACACTTGCAATGCTCCGAGCGGGGCTGCCCTCTTGAAATACCGCCCATGTAAGTTTAGAGCAGACGCACCGTCGTTTACCAGGTCACGTGACTTGGAAGAAAGATTTGCTTTACGGCTACAGGCGCTGATATACTCATGGAGCTAAGGCTTTTGCTACTCATTTTTCACCTGCTCGACTCCTGGTCATGGCTGAGGCAAGGAAAAAGTTTAAACCTTCGGAGGAGGCTAAAAAGAGGAAACGCGAAAGGGATCGTGCTCGAGGAAAAACAAGGGTCGATCTGGGAAAGGAGTTTGCTCGTTGGCGCAGGTTGAAAGAAGAAGCTGGATGTAAATCTGATTCTGTTTTTTCAACTTCGTTATTAGACTGGTAAGTGAAGTCTTTGCTCCTAGTATACAGTAAAGTTTCTTTATTCAGCGGATGTCTTCTTTTCTTCAATCGTGAGTCAATGAGCCCTCTTCAACCAACAGGTCCACTACTGTCTGAATACACACTCAAAAGACACCGGCTGACTGTTTGTTGACTTTTGCGACAGTGCTGAGTTGCTTGTGGCCACTAGGGGCGCTAAACGTGAAAGTTGCAGGTCTAGCGCCCCTAGTGGCCAAGAGTTACACGGTGTGCCTTTAAGTAAGATGGTTAAGGTTAGGGTTAAGGGTGGGTTGGGGTTATTTTATGGGAATGGCTGGTTAAGTTTAGGCATGAATAGGTAGTTTGTTATTTTTACTTCCGCTTCCGTCCCGATTCCATATATGATCTAGTGCTGACCATCATGGTATGTAGGAAGATTTTCCACTTCCGGGTGGATCGTCGAGACTAATGGTCCTCCCAATTGTCAATCATTCTGGTGATACGTGCTCGTCAAATAAGACCCGAGAGTTTGGACCAAAAAGTTGTTGACAAAAAGAGAATAACAAATAACAAACTATTGAGTAGAAAAATGATTCAAAACAACTAGCTATATACTGTGCAATATGAATTGATTATTGTCGCCACAATACAAGATAATGTGAATTACCTTGAAAGTAGCCTAGTATCTTAAGTAACGCTGGAGTACCTATTTCCCCCCTTTAATAATACATTATTCAATTGTTCTAACAGAAAGCTTTGTGTAAAAGCTTCTTGTAAAAGTATACTGTGAACAAAACAAACACAACATTCTGTCTGTCATTCTGTAAAATTATAAAATAGTTTATCTATATGAATACATCTGAGAAAGAGCCCTGTGTTCTTTCCCAATTTGAGCTGAGAGCAGATTGGCTGACAAACAGTAGCCTTTAGATCTCTTTTTCACTTTTCGTCTCAGAAGCTAATCTAGGTATACGACAAATAACAAAAAATGCATCCATTTCTTTTGAGGACAAGGAACTAATTTGATGGATATGATGGCGGAGTCCCATTTTATGTGGATTGAAAGTTAGGTAATCCAGCTTTAACAGTTCTATGCCTGTATGATCCAAGTCCCAGTGTTTCATAAAGCTGCTCTTAAATGGGAATTGAAATGTATTAGATCAGGCATGTCAAAGTCAAATACATCAGAGGGCCAAAAAAACAAATTTGCTGCGAGCCGAGGGCCGGACTGGTTCAATGTTTATTGCCTGCCAGCCTATTTCAGAACAGGTACTCCCATAGTGCCAGCAGTTTCTGATGATTTTTATAGATTTTTCAAGACCTGAATATTGTGTACTATGACTATCTGAATTCCGAAACCAGATTCTGAAAGAATAGACTGTCTACTTTCATCAGCAAAAATAATTTTGTTTCTAGCTTGTAATCCCCAGTTGAGTAGAGGGAAGTTTTGCTGAAATCACCAAAGTGCATCTAGCTGTTTTCAAACCATTCAGAGAGCGCTGCTGCCACCTGCTGGCTCGATTCAATATGCTCTCAAGCTTATCCCTAAACATATTAGAAAGAATAGACATCTGGGAACATGAAAATAGCGGAAAACGCAATTGACGTAATAGTGCGTCAATGGCAGGCAACGGGCCATGTAAAATTCATTCGCGGGCCGGATATGGCCCGCGGGCCTTGACTTTGACACATGTGTATTAGATGATCAATCTGATAAAGATGACTAGAAATCTTTTTTTTTTTCTTGCTACAAAACTGAACTGATGTATTGTGGCGTCTTCCATGTTCAAATCGAGGTTGTGAGGCTTTGTGAAGGATACATTGAGAGTACCGTTTTTATGATCCTCATGTTTGCCACCCAGCCGAAAGTCACTCTTCCAGCGAGGTCTAGAGCTGCCGATATGGACATGAGTGCTGTCGACTGATAGTCCTGAACTCCTCTACTGCGGGCGTATGGCACCAGGAACAAAGACGGAGCAAAGAAACCCAGTGCGGCGAAGACTCCAAACATAGAATACACCATGAAATTTAAGTCAGCAACAAGGGAGAAGTCTACATATGACGACATTTTACATTTCAATGCTTGCTTGTCCACTTTATGCTGACTTTGGGAATTGTTTTGCAGCATTCTTTCTCTTTCAACAGCTTCAACCTCGTTCGGGCGACTGCAGTCTTGGCTGGTTTTCAAACGGCGAAGCATGGCCCCGCACACGCACAGGTTGAGCTGCAGACCGCCCAGGATAAGCATCGCTCCCCTCCAAGAGTAGCTGTCAATGAGCCACTGGGACAGAGGGGTGAAGACAAACGTGAAGATGCATTCTCCTGCGCTGGAGAGAGCGTTGGCTACGGGGCGCTTGCGGTCAAAGTACAAGCCCACCATGGTCACGGTCGGGGTCCAAGTTAAAGCATAACCCAAACCTGCAGAGAGAGCAAAAGATCAGACCACAGTTCAGCCCAATCTGCCACATCAGCGCCAGTGGTTCAAGTTAGAAGAGCACTGTTGTTGCGTCCCTGAGCAAGCTGCTTTACCCCACTCTAGCCAAGCCGTGGTTTGGCTGACCAAGCTTGGATTGCTACCCCCAAAGCTGCCACACCCTGACTCAGAAATTGACTAATAAAGGAGGTTAAAATGAAAATGGATGGATCTGATGCCTGCTTTTACTCTTGCTTTACCTTGATTTTTCAACTGTTTGGCTATGATAGTCAATGTTGCATAATCAATTTAGAAAGAAGCAAGTTTAATGTAGTTCAGTTGATTATCCTTTGTCAAAAAATGTATTAGTTTGTTGCAAAGGGAAATGTTTTTTGTGCCAAACATAAAATACTAACAATATAGGTGAAGATGGTGCTATAGATTCAAGATTCAAGATTAATTTATTATGTCCCGTAGGAAATTTGTCTTGGACTCATAGGCTGCTACATTGAAAATACACATAAGACAGACATAAAATTATAAAACACAGTAACACCGACATAAACCATCACCGCTCGGCTCGATGGCCTGCATTCAGGAGGTTCACAGATATGGGTAGGTATGAGTTCTTATACCGGTTTAGATATCGTTTCTTATTTCTAGTTGGTGCTCTGTAGCGGCGGCCTGATGGGAGGAGCTCATATTGAGAGTAGAGGACATGAGAAGGGTCTGTGGTGATTTTCCTTGCCTGTCTAATAACGGTCTCCTCAAATATCTGCTGCAAAGATGGATGCTCCCTAACTCCCATGACCTTTAGGGCTGTGCGCACTAATCTGTAAAGTTCTGCTTTTGTTTTAACGGTCAAATTCCCAAACCACACACACATACCATATCTTATTACACTCTCAATTACAGCATGATAAAATAGCGTCATTATTATCATATATGAGCTACATATAAGATAGTCTGTATGAGCAAACATGGTTATATTGTCAAAGCTGCCATTGCATTGGTGAATATATTGATGTAAGTACTCTACATACCGTTGAAGAAGCCCACAGTCAAATAGAGTTCGAAGAGATTTCTGGAAAATGACCCAGTTATCATGGCGAGGCTGCAGATGAGTCCACCGGCCATGACTACAGGTCGATGGCCGAAGCGAGCACTCAGCACAGAGGCTAATGGAGCTATAACACAGATTCATTCTAGATTATGCACTGATGCTTGTGCAGACTCCAAGACAAGGAAATATTGAACACATACAGCAGTATGTGAAGGAATTATTCATGATGTTTTTTAATGATGGCTCTTATAGACTTGCATTAGCAGGAAGGAACAAAGGGAAGGGAGAAGAAGGTCACAATGCACAATATGTAGTAGAAGTAATAACACTACTACACTACAAACTGCATATACTGAGAATGTGACCACCTGTCCTGCTCCACCCAGCTGCCACTCTACCTCTGCTGCTGTGACCTTTTCCTGCTCCATCCAGCGGCTACTCTACCTCTGCTGCTGTGACCTTTTCCTACTCCACCCAGCGGCTACACCACCTTTTCCTGCTCCATCTATCATCTATCTATCTATCTATCTATCTATCTATCTATCTATCTATCTATCTATCTATCTATCTATCTATCTATCTATCTATCTATCTATCTATCTATCTATCTATCTATCTATCTATCTATCTATCTATCTATCTATCTATCTATCTATCTATCTATCTATCTATCTATCTACCTACCTACCTACCTACCTACCTGCAACATGGACAGTCGCCACAGCAATGGATGTGACCCAGGACACAGTTGTGGCCGTGGTGTCGTAGTGATCGTGGATCTCCACAAAGAACACTCCAAAAGACTTGATGACTCCGAATGTGAGGCCGAACACGATGAAGCAGGAGAGCAGGACGAACCAGGCATAGCCCCCGTCAGGAGCTGTCCCTGTGGAGCCAACTCGCTTCTTCATTGGGGAGTCCATCCTATATGACCTGCAGAGATGGTTACAGATAAAATGTCTTCTTGTGTCATGTGTGTCATTTTACAGTATTTTACAGTAAGATTACTTGCAGAATCCACTCTTCACTCTTCTCAAGGCGAAGGTCAAGTTGGGCTTCAATGCATCTCAACCGCTAATTACTTTTCTTCTGCCCCTCAAGCAGGGGTGGCAAATGTTTATTTTTTTGTGTGGGATTGGGGGGGTCACATATTCTTATAGACCACACAGAACACCCCTCCCCAGACTGGAATCCTGTGACTTTTGAGCATTTTTAAGCACAACATTTGATTCTGTGTTGAATCCACTTTATTCAACTATGTGCCATTTGGTCAGGAAGTCTGAGAATCAACACATTTTAGTTTGGACACCCCTGGGTAGATTGATTAAAATAGCAACAAATACACAATACAGACAATTTAAGAACCATGATAAATATAGACACGTGATCATTTCCTAAAGCTTTAAATGGGAGAATCATTTAGATTTATGTGATAAGCGAGATAAAAATTGATGTACTTGTTGTAAACATAAAATGGAGCAGATACAAACTTGCGTAACTCGTGTTCCACTTTACCACAGGAATGTCGGCACACTGTTTGATAAGCTTGTGCTCTAATTTCTTCATAGATAAATACATAGACAGCATCAGGGCATTTTTGGTCAATTGTAATCTTGCAGTATGATAACAAACATATGACTTTAGGCTCATACTCAGCCGTTATTATAGTAGTATGATTGATTTAGCCTTAAAAATATTGACTGTATTTCCAAGAATTATGTTCATATTTTGTCCTCCAGGATGAAGCTGGACGATGTCAATATGAATCACATGCACTGAAGTTTTACAATTACTTTTCTAACAATCACTCAATATCTAGAAAAAATAAAAAAACAGAGAAAAACAACCTTACCTTAAAATGAAATATAAATACAGGTGTAATTTCTTTCCTGACAGCTCTGCAACAGCACAAAGGACCTTATTGTCCGAGAGCTGAGCTGCTACTCAACTTTCAGAAGAATGTGACTTCAACCCAGAGAAATGTGCAGAAAGCAGCACTCAGGGCTAGTGGTTCAAGGGTTAAAAGCTATGTTAAAAGACACAAAGCAAACACAAGTTAGTGTTGAAACTCCTCCCCAAAGAATCATGTCATAAAATGTAAATTAATTAAACCCTGTGACCTCGGAGCCAGTATCCAGGACACTTTCTATACATCAACCAACCTTCCCACAAATATTCATACTTTTTTAAAAACAATATTTATTTTCTCTTTAATCTTTAATCAGCAGTCATACTGATAAGTTTACAAACAGTTGGTCTTGAGGTCCCAGGTAGGGTCTCTAGGATTAAGGTCTCAGTGGTGAGAACAAGGCCAGTCACAGCTGGTTTGGTGACAAGCCTGTGGTGGGTTTTGTTAGTGCACAAGATGGAACAGGCTCTTCTACAGTGATCTCTTCTGTGGCTCTTGATCTGTGGGCATAAAGGTGGGCGAGAAAGGGTTGGTGGGTTTTTAGACCTTTTATGCATGTTGCGTTTTTAATGTTTGAATGACTTTCATCACCCGAAGCACCACGTGACTGAGCAACTAAGACACCTGCGCCTTTGCAGTTTTTCGCAGTCGCTTTGGTACAATCCTCAGATCAGACTTAAAGTCCATCCATCCATCCATTTTCTTCCGCTTCATCCGTTGCCGGGTCACGGACTTCCCTATCCACACACACTTCCTCCAGCTCGTCCGGGGGGACCCCAAGGCGTTCCCAGGCCAGCTGAGAGACATAGACATCCAGGAGGCATCCGGAACAGATCCCCGAGCCACCTCAACTTGTTCCTCTCGACGTGGAGAAGCAGCGGCTCTACTCCGAGCTCCTCCCGTGTGACCGAGCTCCTCACCCTATCTCTAAGGGAGCGCCCAGCCACTCTGCGGAGGAAGCTCATTTCAACCGCTTGTATCCGCGATCTCGTTCTTTCGGTCATTACCCAAAGCTCATGACCATAGGTGAGGGAGAGAACGAAGATTGACCGGTAAATTGAGAGCTTTGCCTTTCGGCTCAGCTCCCTCTTTACCACAACGGTCCATTACAGCGACCGCATCACTGCGCACGCTGCACCGATCCGCCTGTCAATCTCATCCTTCCCTCACTCGTGAACAAGACCCCGAGATACTTGAACTCCTCCACTTGAGGAAGGACCTCCCCAACCACCCGGAGAGGGCAAGCCACCTTTTTCCGGTCGTGCACCATGGCCTCGGATTTGGAGGTGCTGATTCTCATCCCAGCTACTCGGCTGCAAACCGTCCCAGTGCATGTTGCAGGTCCTGGTTCGTTGGAGCCAACAGGACAACATCGTCCGCAAACAGCAGAGATGACCCTGGCGGAGGCCAACATGCACCTGGAACAGGACTGACTTACTGCCGGCAATGCGAACACAGCTCTGACTCCGGTCATACAGGGACCGGACGGCATTCAGCAGAGGACCCTGGACCCCATACTCCCAGAGAACCCTCGAGTATCCGATGGAGAGTGTAGAGCTGGTCCAGTGTTCCGCGACCGGGACGAAAACCACACTGCTCCTCCTGAATCCGAGATTTGACCATCGGCCGTAGCCTCCTCTCCAGTACCTTGGAATAGACCTTACCGGGGAGGCTGAGTAGTGTGATCCCACGATAATTGGAACACACCCTCCGATCCCCCCTCTTGTAGACCACCACCCCGGTCTGCCACTCCATTGGCACCACCCCCGATCGCCACGCGATGTTGCAGAGACGTGTCAGCCAAGACAGTCCCACAATATCCAGAGACCTTAGATAGTCAGGACGGATCTCATCCACTCCCGGCGCCTTGCCACCATGGAGGCTGCCAACCACCTGGCAGAGGTCACCAACCTCTGCCAGGGAGATAGAAGTATCCGCCCCAACATTCTCAGCCTCTGCCTCCGGGACGGAGGACGTGACGGGGGGATTGAGGAGAACCTCAAAGTATTCCTTCCACCGCCCGACAATATCCCCAGTCGAGGTTAGCAGCCCTCCCCCCGCACCATACACGGTGTTGGCAAAGAACTGCTTCCGCCTCCTGAGGCGCCGGACGGTTTGCCAGAACCTTTTTGAGGCCTACCGATAGTCCTGCTCCATGGATTCTCCAAACTCCCCCCAGTCCCGGGTTTTTGCCTCTGCAACAGCCCGGGCCGCGGAACGCTTGGCCTGCCGGTACTGGACAGCTGCCTCAGGAGTCCCACGAACCATCATGGCTCGATAGGACTCCTTCTTCAGCCTGACGGCATCCCTTACTGCCGGTGTCCACCACCGGGTTCGTGGGTTACCGCCGGGACCAGCACCAGAGACTTTGCGACCACAGCTACGAGCTGCAGCATTGGCGATAGAGGAAGAGAACATTGTCCACTCAGACTCGATATCCCCCTCCTCCGCCGGGACCTGGGAGAAGCTCTCCCGGAGGTGTGAGTTGAGACGTTCCCAGCAGACCCTCACTACACGCTTGGGTCTGCCAGGCCTGACCGGCTTCCTCCCCTGCCAGCGGATCCAACTCACAACCAGGTGGTGATCGGTTGACAGCTCCGCCCCTCTCTTTACCCGAGTGTCTGAGACACGCGCTCGAAGGTCAGATGATATGACAACAAAGTCCATCATCGACCTCCGGCCTAGGGTGTCCTGGTGCCACGTGCACTGGTGGACACCCTTGTGCTCGAACATGGTGTTCGTGATGGACAAACTGTGACAAGCACAGAAGTCCAGCAACTGAACACCGCTCGGGTTCAGATCAGCGGGGCCGTTCTTCCCGATCACCCCTCTCCAAGTTTCACTGGCATTTCCCACATGGGCGTTGAAGTCCCCCGCGGGAAACACCAGAGAAGTGGAGCGTCCAACCCAGGCCTGGCTCCAGGGTGGGGCCCCGGCTGCGCCATGCCGGGCAACGTCACGGTTTTCTTTGTCGTGCTGTCCATGGTTGGCTTCGGACTGCGCTTCGTCTGACTCGTCACCTGAGACTTGTCTGCCATGGGAGACCCTACCAGGGGCATGAAGCCCCAGACAACATAGCTCCCAGGATCACCCGAGTACGCAAACTCCCCCACCACGTCAAGGTGGCAGTCCAAGGAGGGTGACTTAAAGTTATCAAAACTATTAGTTCAACCTCCACAGCATTAAGTCATTGCTGCACATCATCGTAGCAATTTCTCATTCCTTTGAACAAATTACAAATGCTTTTGGAAATGTATCCAATTCTCTGCTGTTTCATAACATTATAATTTGCTTCTGTCCTGTCAGTCAAAGTGAAACATACTTCCCCTATAAAACAAATAGTCCTCTTTTCATTGTTTGAGTCATCACATACAAAATTGTTGAACTAGTTTTCAAAACCTGTTGCCTTCAAGGGAAGACATTCGCTGTGATGTAGATGAAAATATGTGGCCTTGAACTCAGTTACCTCACTAAATACAGTCATGTGTAACTTTACAGTAGTTTTTAAACGGCTGAACAGGCTGAATAGTGCTCACATTCATCTAAATGTTTTGCATTGAAAACACAGAGAGTAAAGTGTTACAATGAAAACACAGAGAGTAAAGTGTCACAATGAAAACACAGAGAGTAAAGTGTCATAATGAAAACATGACTAAGCCATTTGACTGTAGTTCATTATGACACTTTACTCTCTGTGTTTTACCCATGGGCCCTGGTTTTACCCATATTATTATCTTAGGTTTTTAGTGCTTTTATTTGTATATTTTATTATACATCACTATTTTACTTGCTTTTATTTCAGTGATCCTTTTCAACATGAAGGCTTATTAAATACCTATATTTACACAAACCAATAATTACCATGGGATTCTTGCCATATCAGCTAGCTAAAGAACACACTGCACTACTCATAAAACAGTTTGAGCGAAATCCAGCTGGTGTGTTTTGTTACATAATATCACTAAGGCTTACAACTGTGAAAGCCAGACTGATTTCACAGAGATGTCTTGAAAAAGATTTGCTTTGGTAGAAAAAACATTGAATTATACATCCCCAATGGGTGTTCTCAACCAAATTAAAAATGTATGGACTTGCCTGGTATAAATAATATATCTATGGTGGGGATGACTGAGGAGAGGAGAGCGAGGTGTTATATATGAAGACGCATACCTGGTGAATTAAACATGTTTCCACCAAGGCTTGACACAGTAGGCTCAAGGAATTGTATTTACATGCCTATTAAGTTGTAATGTTTTGCAGCATAATAAAAAAGCCATACATTTCAAAACGGCTCTTTGAAAAATGACTGAGATTTTCTTGACCTGGAAAATGACCTGGAATTTGAACCAATACATCCATAGTCATACATTTTGCAGTGGAATGCCTCTCGCTTTGATGTTGATAGATCTTGACTTTATTCAATAGCTTCACCGTATACTTTTGAAGCATTTTTTTCATGAATAGGCTTGGAAACATTGGTCAATATTATTATACTAGCCATGCAAATTTCAAATGGACAATGACATGTATACAGCACATTTATGTAAGTGGGTGAGTCAGTAAGTAAGAAAGTAAGTATTCTTTGTATGTAAAATATTATGGTTCAGTCTCTTCCATCACACAGAGATTAAAGGGCGGTCAACATACAAGAGACGCATGCCAGATCTAGTGTACATGTTTTTAGTGGTAGTGGTAGTGGTAGGGGAGACCGGAGCACCTGGAAGAAACCTACACAGGCATGGGGGAGAACATGCAAACTCCACACAGAAAGGTCCTGGTGGTGGAATCGGGTCTGGTCCCTGTGTTAGTGATTACAATCGGTTGAATTCCATCCGACCAATCAGTGAGCCCGGGAGGCGGGTCTTGTAGTTAGTTGTGGGTGACGTCACGATTTTGTGTCGAATGGGAAGGTTGTAGTTTGGCAATGGCGAAAAATGCGATAGTAAAGTAATCCGTTCTGGTTCTATCAAGAAATTGAAGCCGGAGCAAGGGTAATGTTTAGCAAATGTAATTGCTGGAAACAATTGTGGCGCTACTCCCCACGGGCTCCGTTAGCGGCAAAGGAGATGGCTAGGCTAAATGCTATATGCTAACGACTCACTCGGGCGCATTACATACAGTATATGACGGTAAACTCAGATCCAATCTGCAAAAGGAGTTAACCCCTCCCACCTGTAAACGGAGCTCAATGGAGCACCTCCAGACCTTAGTACCAAATGTAATTTGTACTAAATGTAATTTGTCCTAAATGTAATTTGTACTAAATGTAATTTGTACCATGGTGTGGTAAGACCAGGCTTGTTAACTTCAGACGTAAACATATATTCCAATCCTGAATGGACCATTTCTATAACAGGTCTCGATGTGTTGGTGTTCTGCAGACCTACACTAAAGGAATATGTGATTTACTCTCTCCTTGAGTTCAAGGCTGTGTGACCCTCAACTTGTTCAATGTTTATGTTCAGAAACATCAAACTTCAAAGATAAAATTCAGCAGAAAACAGCCACTGATTCCTGATTGGGTGAGGAGGCAAGTTCACATCCAAGGGACAAAAAGGTTGTAATCATGCAGAGAATCAGGCACAAATACTGCCCCACTCGTCTTCAGAGTCTGATTGGAAAACTCACACAATAGACTAAAGCAATCAGCATCTTCATCAGTGATCTCTGCTGGAGATCTGCCAAAGTCATTGATTCTGCTTTAACAAAGTAGGAGTTTTCGATCAGACTTGTGTTTAACCGTTAACAAATGCTTCTAAAACAAGAATCCAGCTTTTCTTAGGCTTTCTAAATAACACTGCATATCTTGCTGCAGTAATAATGTAAAAGTTTAAACCAATCCGTGTACAATTTTATCATACACTTATTCCTACCCTTTTATCATACATTTATCATACGCTTGCCTAAAAAGTATCCTAGGTTTAAAAAAAATGATTGAATGATATTCTTCTGAATGGGAACACAGTGAGAGTGATGCATGTGTGAGCTCAAGGGCAGATAGATTTGCCCATGAAGTCTGGAAGCATTAAACCTGAGGTACACAGAATTTCGTCAAAAAAATCAGAAAAATAACCATATTTTTGGAGAAAATTTGAAATATTTGAAATAGCTGACTATACAGCGTTGCTCCAAAAACGGTCTGACCACTCCAGTCCAGTCTACACTACACAGGGATATGGCCTTTCATAACTTTGTGGCACTATAACTTTGATACAAAAATAATTAATACTGCAATCATATTATACTGTATCATGCAAAATATGTAATCAACTTCTTCACTTTGAGCGCCAGCTTGTGATGCAGTAAGACAATAATTTGATGGTAGCTGCTCTTTTCTGTGTTTTTAATTATTTATTTCAGGAGTACTGACATTAGACATACTCCTCCTCCTCCCTCTCAGTTTGAGCTGTTTCTCTGGCACTGCCCCAAATTGCACATGTGTAAGAGGGCTTTTACAGATGGTCCTGCTGCTACTGACCGCAGCTAGAAAACTCACCAGCCGCCGTGCAATCCTCTAACACCGCGTTCTAATCTAACTGCGCCAGTAAACAAGTTGTATTTGACAGAGAGGATTACAACATACCTTTATCCAAATTAGAGATGTTTGGGAACAGGGAAAATTAATTCTGTTGGCATCTTAAAGGCCTGATTATGTCCCATGCCTCATATTCTCTTACCCTGTTTTGTTTATATCGCTTAGTCCCTTTGCCTCCAAGGTTGTTAACATCAGATAAAAGATTCAGACACAGGTGTATTCCGAGCCTTCGCGATGATAGCACTGTCAATGCTAGTTACGAAACACTTTTATGTTTTTTGTGCATAAGCCATTCTGTAATAGGACTGCAGCAATATATGAAACACAGCAGTAACGCTAAACATATTGTAATATTTTTGCTTTAAACTCACATTATACTGTCCTGGACGTGTGCGGACCTGTCTGTAAACGTATGATGTCGCACGATTGGTTTTAGATGCGTTTATTGTGTTTCGTTTTAGTGCAAATCTGTGTTTTTTTTTGAGCAAATCTCTTCCTCATGTGACCCAGGCGTCCAATGCCCGGTCCAAACACAGGTGCAAAATGCGTGTAGCTGCATTTTGTAGTGGTGATTCTTTCCCTCCGTGGTTAAATAAATGTGCACAATTAATATTTATAAAGTTGTCTCAGTGTGAGGCCGCTTTTCTCTTTTTTCTATGTCCGCAAATGCTTTATCGTTATAATTCCTCTCGGACATTCAAATCCTCTAACGAACCAGTGATAATTACCACTTACACTTTGACATTTTTGGCGTTGTTGGAGGCATAATGAGTTTTGTGTGGAGATGAACAGAACCAGCGCAGAACAAGGGCTCCAATTGCTGAATCGTTTCTTATTGCAGGCTGCTTTTATTATCAAAATTGAATGCGGCCGCACAAAAGTCAGAGCGTGGAGAGCCAAACTCCAAAATCCTCAAGTGGTGTACTCAGAAAGTTGCCAAAACATTACTGCCAAAAAAACTTGAAGGAGAAAAGGAATGCCTTTCATCGATTTTCTCGATTTTTGTTCATTTTTACATGCCCGACACAGGACACATAGGACAGAGGTGTCACACTCAGGGGCTGAATAAATAAAAATAAGAAATGGTTGCGACAGTGGCTCAGTTGGTAGTTGTCGTGGGTTCGATTCCACCACGACCCAAGTCATCTGCTCCCAGTGATGAGTGGTGGCGTTGTGTCCCTAGGCATGACACTTAACCCCGCTCTGCCTGAAGCCCCTGCTGAAACACCAAGGCCGTATCTTTGTTGAGAGAAAAGCCATCTTCCTGTTGACCCACCCCCTGCAGGAGGGACAGCGAGAGAGAGGTGCTTTGTGAATTGGATGGCAGCTCTGATTGCTATTCCCCCGTTGTCCCATTGTCTGTTTCATGGTACGATGACGGGATCTCTGAGCCTGGCCTCCTCCATCTGCACCTGCGGACTGCCCCGCCCGACCCGCCTGGGAGTGCTTCAGGCCTGCACCGGACCTGTCCACGTTCAGCGGCCACTGGTCCACGTCCTGTAGCTAGCTTAGGTCCTGGATCATTAGCCTGTCCGTCCGGAGGAGCGGATCCCTTTCTCATATGGGTCTCCCTCCCTGTGGGTTTCCCTAGTTCTCCCCAAGGTTTTTCACTTTTTCCCACTGGGCTTTTTAAGAGTTTTTCCTTGTCGATGTAGGAGGGTCTTGTTGGACAGTTAGTGTCCAACAGAAAGGATTGGTGATGATCAGGACACTTTAGCATTCTACAACATGTATGGACATTCTCTTCTGTGTATGCTTTATATTCTTCATGTGTTTTAACTGTTGATTCTTGTGTTGGTGATTTCAATGGTCTTGTTAAGTCCTCTGAGATGACTTCTGTTGTGACCTAGGGCTATACAAGAATAAATTGTATTGTATTGTATTGTATTGGGCGACAGTAACTCAGTTGGTAGAGCATTGGCCTTAAGGCCAGAAGGTTGTGGGTTCAATTCCCACCTCTACACCTTCTCCACTGACTCCCACTGATGAGTGCTGTCGTTGTGTCCTTGGGCAAGACACTTAACCCCACTTTGCCAAAAGCCCCCACTGAAAGATCAAGGCTATGCTCACACAGAGAGCAGCCGTCCTCCTGTGGACTCACCACCTGCAGAGAGTCAGTGAGGGGCTGGTGCTATGAGACTTGGGTGGCATCTCTGATTGCCACCCCCCTGACCCAGAAATGGATTAAAGGGTAGAAAATGGATGGATGTATTGTATTGCCAAACCCCTGAATCAGAAATGACTAAATAAAGAAATGAAATGAAATGAAGGAACTTGTCGCGAGCCAAAATAAAGTATTTTGACGTGACTTTACTGGAATGTGAAATGAGTTTCGCTTTTATGGTTTATGTTTCTGAAAACAAAATGTGCATATTGGAAAACTGGACCAAATATAAAATGAACTACATTGTTTTATAACTCATTTCTAATATGTGTGGATTAACATTGTCAAATACATTTTAGAATAAATTAAATGTTAAATGTTTTCATGAGAAAGTACAGTAGATCATTTAAAACATGCCTTGATAGCCCATAACCATAAATGCTGCAAAGTAATAATATTAATTGAATATCATTTTAGGGGATTAGGTTTAACATACCTGCTTTAGGAGAGGAGCAACACCACACCTTATGGTAAATTGCCAATGTTTCGTTTCCATCTTAATATTTGGCAAAATGTGTAGAAATGTAACCGTTTGTGTCTGTCACGATTATGGGCTTTCTAAATCCGTGGTTTAGCACTCTCCATGATCCAGAGACACTAAATTCTATATTGTCTTTGTATTTGTGAGAGCCAAAGCAGTTAAAATGCAAAAAAGTGTTTAATTTAAAGCTAAAAATATAAAATAGTTTTTTGTCAATCAGATTATATGTTAAAAATGGTTAAAACCCTAGAAAGTTAAAGTTAAACGGTTACAATTCTTAAGTTAAAGAAAAATTCTAAAATGTTATAAGTTACTGTAAGTCTCATAATGATTAAAGACTGTAAAAAGCTATTACAAATATCTAAGTTTAAAAACAGGTAGAGCAGCTTTAAAATCAGAGACCCTCCCATTATTTAGACTGCTCTGATGTCATCAGTTTGAATTTGAGTGCAGGTGTGGGAGAAGACAGATTTTCTACCTGCAAACTGTGGAGGACTGTAATTAACATTTTCTATTATTTTTGTTCAATAAATGGACTTAAACGAATTACGTCTCCCTGGTCTCAGTGTCAGAAGAACTTTTGCACCTGGCTCACTGTGGCTGTCTTTAAATGAGCCACCACAGTATTGTTGTGCATTATATAATATTGTCATCAAGATAAGAGCTGCATAAAGAGTCACCAATCTTAGGTGTTAAACCAGTTCCAGAAAGGCACATTGTGTTTGCTGGTTCTTGTTCCACCATGAGCAGGATCACACCAGACTCCACCCAATTCCTAAAATCTTCAGGTAATAACGGGAATCACTTGAGGGAATCTGAGTCCTTAATCCGGCCTGAATCAGGATTGATCCGGACGCGTTTCACACCTGGTTCGGATGTTGTAAAAATTTGACACACTGTCCTGGCATGTCAACGGTGCTTCTCTCTGATTGGTTGACACTGTAAATGCGTTTACTGTGGTTTAACTCGTGCCAAGGGAGCTTCGCATGATGGTTATCCATGGAAAAGCAAAAAAAATTCAAAATACCTTTTTCTGTGGTCTCTTCTAAATGAGAGTTTTGTAAGATAAAATTAGCATGCTCGGGCTCCAGTTGTAATATGTTATGTTCAGATAGAGGTGAGGTTGTGAGGGATGTTTGCATGCTGATGTTGTGCATTTGCAGTCAGGTACAGTCCTCAGTAGGGGACTCTGCCGTGAGGTTTAATTGGCTCTTGTTTTATCTGAGATCTCTGGCTGTAGCATCCCCCAGATCCCTCCCCTCACACTGACACAGACCATCTCTGACACGGGTAACACATCCTGCATTTAACACACTACCTCCAACATATAGTACATTTAGTATATAAAAAACATACACAAAAGATGAAGCTATTTTTCTTTTTGATATTCAATTACAATAGCTACAATGTCTAAATAAATAATGTTAGATATATAACTTTAATTTTCTTCTGTTCAGTTGGATTTATGTCATAATGTTGCACGTCACCGGTGGTCGTTTAGTGCAACCATGTCGTCAGAAAATTAATCTGATAATAAAGTCTCATGGTATGAATTTTGATTATCTTCTTGTATTCTTGTCTCGACGGACTGAACCCTTTAGAAATAAAACGAGCAGAATTTCTACCGATGTGTCCAGGTACTTACCATGCAGCGATGATGGTTTCCTTTCTTAAATATTTTTCTATTCTTTATTCATGTATTTGTCTTTAAGTCGTCCTCTATCTTTCATAACGTTTCCCATCCTATTTCTGACAAAACTCTGGCGCCTAAACATAGACTGTACATAGATGGACATTGACACTGTCCTGTCTTAAAACAAGATTTGCCAATGGGACCGTTTAGACTTATTTCAAGAACTGTTGCTTTATTTTCTCATTCCAAGAGACATTTATTGTATTTCTTTAGTTGCCGGTCCCATTGGAAAAAGATGCTTAAAGGCATTCAAAATGTGCTAATATTTAGATACACTTTACCAAATTTGAGCGATTCATGGCTTGTTTTCATTACTTTTTGCAATTTCCCAGTCTAGAAGGAAAATTGTAATTCAAGAGTCCAAACTGGAAAAGGGCTGTTTATTTATTGATCTTCACAGGAGCTGGAAACTGTTTTAGAAAAAAGACAATAACCAATTTATGTACATTGTGAAGATAGTACATTGTATAAAATAAAAATTATAGATAAACAATATATCGAAGTGTGAAGATGGTGTGAAAGTGTTGTGTGACATTGACCAACATGACGCAAAAAGTGTCATGGTGTGGATTTTGTTATTTTGGACTTTGATTTTATTCTGTAATCTGTTTCCCCTGTCTTGTTTGCCCCGCCCTAATGTTTCACCTGTGTCTCTTTGTCTATTGACCAGATGCATCAACGTGATCCAGTCACGTGATTGTGAATGAGCTTACGGCGGAAGTATTGGAAACTAGCATTGCTGCGAGAGCAAAACCGACTACAACTCTTAAAAACGGAGCTTCCTCTCCTAAATCGAGAAGTGGCTGCTTCAAGCAATGTTCGATTACGTTATAGGTGGAAGTAGGACATCAGGTCAGGGCTCACAAAGAGTGGTATTTGGAGAAGTTAAGGATCTCCTAACTGGATGTTGACCCGTACCTTCTCCACCCAGTCAATTTTATCGATTAAATAAAATGTCTATATTTGCCCGAATTCAACCTACTGTACATGATCTTTATCATTATCGTTAACAATGCATCCCCTTACACTGGAGCAGATTTATATGTACATTTTGCTGGTAGCATTAGCAATAGTCCACTTTTCTGTGGCTTTTCTGTCTACAGCCAAACATGATACGTACTGACGTGAAACACGCAATTGATTTAAAAGATAAAAATGTCCAATGTTGCAGCGCACATACAGGACAGTAGTAAGTGACACGTTTGACGTGTGTCATTGTCCTCCAAATTAATGGAAATAAAATAAATACAAACTTGTGATTGCTTTATCTTGTAAAAAGTGTTCACTGCATATTAGGGAGTACTTGGATGGATCCCAGTCCTTTTGGTTGATTGCCGCTGGCCATCGTCGTCTTCTGTGTTCATGACGTGCAGGTATCAGATAAAAAAGCTTATGTCCTTGCCTGTTAGTATGATCAACCGCACTGCAAAATGTCACAGTTTTGGCTGTAATGCGCTGAAACAGGTTGTTTTGGTCAGGTGTCCGTAGGCTCGCAGGTAGACTTCTGCCGTCTGTCATGGAGAGTGGGCGTGGCAGGGACGTCACATGCAAGGGGTCAATATGTACCCTGTGCTTCTCTCCTCTTGTTGCTGGTCCATTGTCTTGTCCATGTCTGTTTTGTTCCTGTTTCCTGGATTTTGAGTTTTAACCTGGACTTTTATTTTAATAAATCATTTTCGGCATTCCTGCATTTTGAGTCCTCGGCTGAGAGGTCGACAGTGACGTTCTGATTCGGATGGTTTTCGACTGCCTGGATTTCCCCACCTGTGTCTGCTTAATACCCTTTGATGACCTCTCCTTCCCTCCACCCGTTGCCACCGCCAGATATGGATCTCCGTCTGGGGTGGTTCTGTTCCTGTTCCTGAGTCACTGCCGGACATTCGTCTTCGTTCGGGGTGAGCCAGACCTTTTGTGGAAGGTCTGCATGGGTTCCAGTTCCTGTCCTCGATTCTGGCCTGTGGTTGTTCAGACCTCTGGACTCCATCTCGCCACGTGACAAAAAGGGCAGGGGTTGATGGTTTGTGCGAGGTTTAAATGTGTTTAGCTGCATGAATAAATTGAAATACATGAGCTTTAAAAGGCTTTGTAGACTTATAACAATCAAAAAATGACCTCTTTGGGTTTGGATTTCTGCCGCACACAAAATCAAAAACACATTGGACGTATTTGAATTTACATGAGCCTCTGGTTGACCATTTCCTCTTAGGGATTCCAACACCCACATCCCTTCTCAATAGAATGTGCTTTTTTCCCCTGCTATCGCTTCTTTGACCTTTTTGACTGCAAAAATTCTGGCTCTGATCCAACCACTGCGCCGCAAGCATGAGTTTTTTTTAGCGATGCAGTTGTATGTCTTCCGCCTTACTTACTACATGTTATAGCTGGAGGCGCTGAATTTGTAATGCCTTTGATTTTTGCTGAAAGAAAATGTTTTATTATGACTCTCATTATGCAAGAATAACCAACCGCCCGATAGCACAGTCTGAAAACGCAGATAAATTCCATGCAGGACTCGAGGAGGTGCAAAAGGTAAAGCGTGGGAGAATTCTTAAATTGAATGCATTTTTTTTTGTTTTTTATAAATTTTGTCTCTGTGTAATCCCTCATGCTTTATTTACATCCAGAAACATGGATCCGCTGACATGTCGGAGGCTCATACTGTACATTACATGTCTATTTGTGACTCCACTAACCCTGCATTGCTCTATAGACAAGCATATATGCAAATGAAAAGTGAAAAGAAAGAAAAATAGAAATTATGAGAGGAATTAGACACCATCATGATTGAAAAAGTGCTTGCATTGGAATACTTCTTCGTCTTCTTCAAGGGTCGTGACAGCTTCCATTCGTAGTAGTACATTCGGTGACAGCAGTCATTGTCGGCAATCGCAAAAGGCAAATTACAACAGTTTAAATTCACATTACCCCGCTTACACCCTCACAAATAGCAAGTCCAGATATCAACTAAATTACAGCTAATAGCTTATATTAAAACGACAGTGTGTTGGTTAAGGATTTATTAGATCAGAGGGTTTTGTAGTAAGATTTGAACCCCTTTATGTTCATTCCTAGAAGAAAGCAATTTAAAAAGTGTTTTCATTTTCTAAGATGTAGGAGCAGTTAGTTTATGATCCCCCTAGATTTAATTATTGGCTTCTACAAAAAGGTTGAGATGCAGCTTGATGGTAAACGATGGTAAAATGGTTCCAAGCATGCTTCAAGTAGATAGTGACGCAAAAAGTGATCCACCAATGGTAAAGGAAACTAGATTATGAACATCTTTGGGAATTGTGAATGATATGTTTCATTTGGCAAGGGTTAATAGTTTACCTCAATACAAACCAATAGATTTAAAAAGCCTTTCTTAGTACTCTCTTGCACTTATTATGGTTATTTGTATCTAATATGAGGCTTTGATATAATCTGATTCATCTTTATATGTGTAAGACAATAGCATTTCTCACATAACAATGGATAGTCGCCATAATCTGTGCAATCATGCAAGCACACAGCGTACATGGAGTAGTATTTTGTTGTCAAAGAGCTTAGTTCTGTTGAATATATTCTGTCAATGTGTTATATGGTACTATATCAACTTAGTATACAATAAATAGATTTTGGTTGTGGTAACGCATTCTCCTATGAGCGCTGTAATCCAGTTTTAAATCGAGATTACATCACCATCTGGCGTCTGCTTGCCTTCACAAGAATCTGAAACCTTTGGATTAGACTTCCAAGAAAAAAAAAAAAACAAAAATCCCAGAAAATTATTTTGTTTGTCCGATTTGTTTCAAAGTTACTCGGATTTCTAAAAACACAATTTGCGTTAATTGCGTTGTTGTTACTGTGCATGTGTCAACAAAAGATGATATAAGAGGCGGGTTGTCATAGAAACCACATTCAATACTTACAGCTGTTTCCTGACGACGCAGGACGCAGGACGAGAAGATTTCGTCATTATTCTTTGAAAATAAAAAAAAGTTAAATCTCAGAAAATGTTTTTTTTTTGTGTTTAGATTACTAGAGCTTTTATTTGAAGGATTGCAAAGTACAGTTTATGGTTTTTAGCGCTTATTCCGTCTCATTCAATCATGCTCACACTTCAACACAAACACTCTTTCTTTCATCTCAAATATAAAAGTTTTCCTTTCACCCTTTTCCATGTTTAAATGTTCATTGCACATGATCCATCAAGCATTCGAACATATAGTGAGAGATGAATACACGTTCAAACTATTAGTTATATATTTTATGAGAAAAATGGCTTCAGGCTTCTCAAAAAAACAAAACAGGGAGCACTTCTTGAGATCATGGCGAGAAAGTAGCAAGTATAATAAAATCATCTTATAGGCAACATATGGAGATCACAAAGAAATAGGCTGCAGTAATCGTCACAGTGAAGGAAAAGCAACTTTGGGTTTCGGTTATTGCATGTGCATCCAAGCAGTCACTATTGGTCTGAGAGCAGCTAGAAAATCCAATTTTAAAGGGATTTATATCATGGGTAGTTCATGCTGTACTGTTCGAGTGGTACAATACAGTCAGTGGGGCAAGTGTACAAGAATATTTCATCTCCTTGTTGTTGCTGCAAAATGGATGGCTCTATAAATAAGTTGGTGTATGTCACACATAAGCCCCTTTCACATATGCACAGGTCTGAACAAGGTCTATATACAGTATGTCAGCATTAGCAATTTCTATTTTCTTTGAGGGTAGAAAACATAGCCAGCAAGATTGACAAACTCAAATGTTATTGCTGGAAACAACAAGCAATCTAGTTTGTAAGAAGATGAAATTGGATAGATGCGAACGGATGAAAGACCCTACTCATGGGAAGTCCTATCCAAATGACTATATCTGTGCGGCCCGGTTATGGAAACAATCACAATCGTATTATACTAAAGACTTATAATAATTCATCTCTTTAAAATCGTATGTAGATTATAGAAGCGCTTTATCTCCAGATTATGCGGGGTAGAACATGCAAATATCCTCAACAGAAGGTACAATTGTGTAGCTAGAAATACAACAGAACTTTTCTATAAGCCAAGCTACATCAGCTTCTCTAGATGTGCACAAATGAAAGGGGCCAAAGCGTGATGGAAGTAGCGGATATTGTTTCAGTCAGTGGAGTTCAGAAGGCTGCTGGTGGCAGAGTATGGTTGTTGTTTCCTTTCTCCAGCAGGCCCAGGGACTCCAGTGCATGTGGCCCGTCCTTCTCCAGGTGCAGTCCAGGTGGAGCCGAGTCCTCCGCGCCCATCTCTCCACCTAACCATCGCCCCGGGTCCCCTCCCCCGTCTGCAGAGGCAGCTGCGGCGGCTGCGGCTGCACACTCCTCCTTGAACAGTCTGTTGTGCTCCATCTTGAGCTCCTGGTACGAGCGCGAGAACATGTGGAAGATGGAAGTAGCCGGGAAGGCCATGATTAGGATCCCGCTGAGGATGCTGCTCAGAGCCACCACCTGCCCCGGAATGGACCTGGGTACCATGTCGCCATAGCCCACGGTCGTCATGGAGATGATAGCCCACCAGTAGGACGCCGGGATGCTGCTAAAGTCATGCGTCCCGGTTAACTCGCTTTCGGCTAAGTGGACCAGCGGGGAGAAGAGAGTGACAGCCACGCAGAGGAAAAGCAGCAGCAACCCGAACTCCCGGGTGCTCCGCCTGACCGTCAGCCCCAGAGTCTGAAGGCCGAGGGAGTGACGCGCCAACCGCATCACGTACAAGATCCGCAGCGCACGCAGGATCCGTAGCACCAGCCCTAACTTATCCAGGTACCCCCTCCCACCGGGTTTGTCAGGATCCGATCCAGGCTCCTTCTCCGACACCACCAGCGAGACGTAATAGGGCAGTATGGCCATGGCGTCGATGATGTTCAAGGGCCCGCGCAGGAAGCCGAGTTTGCTGGGGGCCTGGATGAAACGCAGCAAGAACTCCAGGGAGAACCAGGCCACACACACAGTCTCAATGATGAACATGTTGAAGCACTTGGTGGAGCACTCGCCCTGGGGAAGAGAAGCAAAAAGGGATAAGTTAAGGACAGTTGCAAATGAAAGAAGAGGAAGTTTGACACGGAGAAAGACAAATGAGCAAAGAGTGGATGGGGCGAGACAGGGAGATGACAAAAACACAGCTCAGATTATCACCTTTGGTAATTAAAAATACATGAGTTACAGTCATCGGGTATGTGAGAACCACTGGAGCTGGACGGATAGATAAAACAGTGGCGCGATCAATCAGTGATTTCATTAGGCAGGGCTTTAAAGATTAAGCTGACATCAGAAGGGCAGCTGACAGAGGGTGTTCAGTAAGTGCTGGGAAAGGGAGAGCATCGCATGATGAACAACATAAGTGGTGTCAAGTTGTACATCTACTGTGCTGACCTGTCAAGTTGAATGCTTGACTGCGTCCTCCATCACTGCCTGTATTAAGGGTTACTCAAGGATCTTAGAGGTGACCAAGTTTTTGAACCTACAGATAACTCATGAACACAGTATACTACTAAGAATGTAGACACTGGAGGTATTATGTCTCTCAGCTGCTGGAGGAACATTACAACATGTATCTTTATGCTAATCATTTAATTGTGTTGACCAAGGCTTAAATAAACTGTTATCCATTTTTGGTGGCCGAGTTTTTCAGTGGAACAGACAAATGGTGGAGCCCTGGGACTTTTTTCCTGAAATGTGGTGATGTTTGGTATTTGGGTGAGCAGAATGAGAATTGGAATCAAAATTATTTTTTGTATTGCTATTATGGGAAACAGGAAGTCAGAAAGTAGTTATTTTCTTCAGGTGCAAACAAGTCATAACTAAATGCTAAAGAGAAAGGGCAAGATAAAAAATAAAAATAAAAATTTTGAAATCTGAAACAGTTGAAATATCTGAAGCGATTTGTGAAGCTAGCAATCAAGCTAATCGATCGCACAGTAATTTTATGGGACTTGTTACTGACCCTATTTGTTAACTTTGAAGTATTTTTTCTTTAGAAATTCAGAATGGTTTTGTCCAGTCCCAGATGAACCAGACATCAATCTTAAGTAGTGTATGATTTATTAAAAGGGGTTGCACAAATAAACGCTAAACAATAAACGCATAATATTACACACACATACTTACACACACACTCTTTGATCCCCCCATATTCTTTTAGTTAACCCTTATATGATTGCGAAAAGATGAGATTGGGATTT
Organism: Knipowitschia caucasica; assembly: GCA_964034765.1. Taxonomy (NCBI): domain Eukaryota; kingdom Metazoa; phylum Chordata; class Actinopteri; order Gobiiformes; family Gobiidae; genus Knipowitschia; species Knipowitschia caucasica. Next base: position 22,282,500 of record OZ035842.1, on the reverse strand, counting down.
TCCGATCGTTATTATTGGCACAGCCCTACCAACAAGTGGGAAAGCACCCTAAACATCAAACATGTGAGGGAGAGCGTCATCATTGCCGTTAATAAAAAGTTATTTATTTCCCTCATATTCACGCACACGCAGACTACACTCTGGAAAATGAGCAAATCAGTTTGACTGTCACTTTCAGTCACTGCATAATGAAAGAATCCACCTCATCACATGGCTGCATTGATAACATTCACATTATTTCTCCCATCATCTCTTCACTCCGCGCCTCATCTATTTCCTGTCTGCTTCCTCCTTCCTTCCTCCTCCTCATCACTCATCCTCTGTGCCGCTCCCTGTGACTTCCGCCCACTCATCCTTCACCCCTGCGTCCCAACACTTCTCCATTTCTGCTCCATCCATTCCGGTTAAGTGAAACACAACTCCCCGCGTGGTTTTCTCTACGCGTGATCCGTGTAACAGGCGGCGTCACAGTGATTGTCATTCATCACGTGTGTCCTGTGTGGGACCAGCTGCTGTTACCATTTTTTCAAAAAGATACAGGTGTGTGAAGTATTGCCGACTTTCTCTTTCATTCTACCAGCAGGTACATGGTGATTTAAAGGTGTTCTGTGAGCAGAGGAAAAGGGCTGCAGGTAGTGGGTTTAATTTGGTTTTTATATGGACACAATATATGGTCTTTTTACTTCACATGCCCAGATATCTTCTTAATGTTTATAGTTCCATTGCATCACAGACAGGGTGTAGCGAGCAGGCAAAGTCAAGGCATTTTAAGACCAATAGAGTTTTTCCAATAAAATGTAGAAGTAAATAATTACTGTTTTATTTGTTTATTTGAATGGGACAATGCACGCTAAACAAACTGTGTCCGTGACAATATGCCAGATTGAAAGAGAAAACTTTGCACATCCGACGGTGACAGGTGCGTAAGAGCCGGCTCCAAACACAGCTTTGCCAACTTGAAAAGGAAGAAAATGGCTCATGCAAACTGTAATTGCATTCACCAGTGTTTACAAATTTTGTTTACTGATGTGCAACGTTTCGGCCGCGGGCCTTCATCCGGCAAATGGTCATTTTCTTCCTTTTCAATATTCCAGATTTCACCATGAAGGCTTGTTTCCATCTGTAGTCCCTTGGCAGGTTGATATTACAGCCATCAACAAATAAAGAAACAGAGCAACAGTTATGAAAAAAGAAAATAGCGTGGGAAGATTAGAAAGACTTTTTTGAGCTTGTTTGATTTTCAGCACAACACGCTCTAATGAGAATAGCTTTGCATTGCTAATAAAGGCCAGTGTCAGATGGTGGTGTGCAATGGGATTGTTTTCAATTTTTATTTTTTATTTATTTCTATTCAAGGAGTCATTGTTCAATATTCCATCTAGTTTAAGCAAGATGAAAATAACATCAATAAAGTCCTATTTTAAAAAGTATTTAAGAGAATGGTAGAGGAATGTGTTTTCCCTCAATCCAATAGCAGATAATGGCTTTGTGCTTCAGTGAAGTGTATTTGACAAACTGAGGTTCAGTGCCACAGCAGCGGCCCACTCAGCCAACGTGATGGCCTCTTTCAAACGGGTGAGATTTCTCTGAGGACCGCCTCAGGGAAATGTATTCTCCAGCAGGAGCTGTTCACAAAAATACATTTATTGTTTATAGTTTTTTTACCGCCCTGAGAATCATCCCTCCTCGAGGATTCACCTTTCTAAATGGTGCTTTGCACTGATCCATGAGAATTAAATGCAATCTTGTCTTCACTCCAATGATGAGTGAAGAGTAAAACTAAACTAAAACTCTGGAGCAATGGGGAAAAGACATGAAGACATTCCACAGGAGAAGATAGTTTTGCTTTGGCTGAAGAGAACCAAAGTCAAATTAAATTTACAAATGTAACAAATAAACACATTTATGATTAACTCTACTAAATCTACTTATTATGTTATAATTATCAATTGTCATTCTGCTCCAAAGCATTAAAGAATGTCCTGAGTGATCTGTGGCAGAGAACTAAAAGTAGCTGTAAGATGTAGTCATCTGGATTTATCAGCCTCGAGGCCTTTGACCCCCAGTCAGAGGACATTTTATATCCAGATACGAATCGATTGAAGATGCATTTGTATATGAGGCCTATAATTATTCAAGTGGGTTCTATAGGTTATTTTCTAATACAGATACAATTCTATTTATTTTTGTAGCGACTAACATTAAACTAGGGACTGGTCCACAGGTCTAGAGAGTGTAGTTTTGGGTCCCATCTTTGCATCCATGAAAAAAGGACAACAACAAAAAAACATTGGACATGTTGATTGATCAAAATTGGACATTAAGAAAATAAATAAACAATCTACAGAGGTTTTGTAGACTTAAATCTCCCCTGGCATTATCACTCTTTCACATTCTGCTGGTTTCTCCCTCAGAGCAGCCACTCCAGCCCTCGGTCTGACTTTAGACCCTCATGGGGCTTAACAACATCCTCCTCAAGCCGCGTGTGATGCTCCATTTGTTACACAAGCTCTGCACTTGCTTCTTCAGTGACACATGAGCCGCAGCCAGAAAGAGTCCGGACCTCCCTGACCTCATCCTTATCACTATCTCTTTGCTCCAAGGTCCTGTTGCAATATTAGCTTTAACCAGCTCAAAGAGTGCGTTTACGATGCAATATACTAAAATAATTGATGATTTATTGTCAAACCGGTCTGACCACATTTGTCCCCTTTTCCATGCGACCCGCTTTATCTTAAGAACTCAAACATTTCTAACATGAGCAAGGCCTTCACTCTTAAATGCATCTGCTTGCCTTGTCTCAGTTGGATTAAGTTTACGTGGATACACACATCACCGTCTGTGGAATGATTGGAAAAATATCTGAACTCGGAACATTGTAAAGCGCTTTGGGTGACCTTGGTCTGTAAAATGGGCTATATAAATAAACATTACTTACTTCCTACTTACTAACATACCAGCATAAAGAGAGTAGAAATGGTTTGAACTAGTTTCCTGAATAAAAGACCTCTCTTACAATCCAGTCCAGGCGAATGATCTGGTTTTGAATTTATAAAAAGTGTTGAAGGTAAAGTTGTTCATGTATAATTATTGCAAAGTGGACTTTAAAGCTGCACTAACTGACTTTATTTTCGTATTAATTACGAAAATGCTATCCATGTCCATGTAGTGCATTGGGATATACGTCCTTTTGAAGAAAAAGTAGCGCAGATTTGTGCTGGCCTGACATTATATTTTCGATCGAGTTTTGATGAAACAAGGAAGAGAATGTGTTTCGGGTCGCAGATTGTGACCAATCACAGCGCACCACTAGCCCCCACTTTCGTGAGAAATCTCCAGGTCCGTTAGCACAGACAGCTGAGTTAGCACAACAAGCCGAGGAGTTAACCTGAAACTTTCTCGTCTTCGTCACCGGGTACTGCTTACACAGCGAAACAGCCATCCAAAAGAAAGTCTCGTTCCTCCGCGCTTCCCGGTTCTATCGTTCTATGGTCACGCCATCCACGTGAAAATCCATATCCATGTATTATCCATATTGGGAGAGGCTAGCTCCGTCCCAACACTGTGTGTGTGTAGGGGCGATAGCTTCGTGGGTGCGGGGAGGGGAGCAGAAAGAGCGAGGCCAGCGAGTCCGCGGCTTCAAAATCCCAAAGTCAGTTAGTGCAGCTTTAATAGATGTTTTAGGCAGAGATTCCTGTAGTGATTGGTGTCAAAGGTACAACTTTAGTTTTAGCAATTTTTAGTATTAGATAGCAATATGGCCTACGTGCAGAACTCAACAAGGACTCTGATTATTTTGACTATGATGTGACTGTCTCTGTGTGACACGTACGTCTTTCCATGTGTGACGTGACAAACTTCCAGAGTTTGGCGCACCACGATCCGTCTCTGTCTGCTTCATTCCTGACACAATGCAGAAATAAACTGCACTGGAACACGTTATATTCACTCTGAAGTACATTCTAAGCAATGCAATAACATTCCCATGGCAACAAGTGGAGGGCACACACCATTATAAGGTTTATAATGTCCATTGAACACATTTCTATCTATAGAAATGTGTGTATGTGATTATGTTTGTGTGTGTGAGCCCATAGACAGAGACAAGTATTACACAGTTATCGTGTCTGTTTACCAGTCCCAAACAAAACTGTTTAAAAATGTAAAAACAAAAAAACCAAATCGGCTCAGCCAACCTCATTAATAGATACAGCAGCATATCTATTTTTAATCTTCTCGCTACTTCCTTCTACTGATACGGAAACTTTCATCCATATTAACCAACTTTGTATCGGTAACTTTGGATGAAATTAATGGGACTTAATGATCCAAACACCTGAAAAGTTTGGCTATAGACAACAATGCTAATATAACAAAAGTATATCACGACAACTGGAGGATCAACCGCAGCGCAACAGCCTTTAGTGCATGATAAAAACTTGAAACACATCTTCTTGTATTGCCACTGGAGCACAGACAGATGTGAGGAGGGGGTCACACATACTGCTTGGAAAGTTAACATCTTTTCTCTGTCAGACAAGAGAAAGCTTCTAACACTGAATTATGAATGTGTTTTTTTCCACTTGTAGGACACAAAAGCCTCACGTTTCACTGTCTGTCACTAGGCAATTAGGTTCAGTCCCTTATAGAGGTCCCTGAGTGTTTCACGGACAGCTAAGAGACCAGCTGAATTATTACTGCAGAGCAATGTCAGGAAGAAGCTCCGGTCCTTACAGTCAATGCAAAGAACATGCGCATTAAGGAAAGTGCCAAAACTACGAGCACTTTGTTACATTGCATTTAATTCAATTAAATTCAATTCATTCTTGTATAGCCCTAAATCACAACAGTAGTTATCTCAGAGGACTTAACAAAACCATTGAATTCGCCGACACAGATCAGAGAATCAGTCACATAGGTATTGGTCCATAGGGGTAGGTTGACCAATGTCCATAAGTGATGATAAATGTCCATAAATGTAAAACCATAATCATTAGCACAATTATTTCAAGCGAAAGTATTCAGGCAATGTGTTTTCTGTCCATATACTGTAGTCGCTAAGTCATGTAATCAAGTGATACTTCAAATCTGGACCATTGCTGAAAAAAATGACTTGGCGACTACAGTATATGGACAAAAAACACATCGCCTGAATACAGTACATACGCTTGAAATAATTGTGAAAATAACTATGGTTTTGACTGTCCTGTACGGATATGTAAGGATTAAACAATGGATCTAGAACGGTACAAGGCTTGAGCAACATGTCTGAGGAGAGGGACTACTTTCTTAACCAACGAAAGCCCCTTAGCAACTGTTGCCATCGACCAAAGTGAAGACACACAGAGAAAGGAGAAAAATCAATGTTTTCCATTATTTACCTCGTGAATTCGACACAACAAATGTTTAGCGTGTTTAACAACTTAATTCAATGTTTGGCTGTGTAATAGACCTTTAATAGTAACTTACTTTGTGTTACTATGGTGACACCTCAGACTGAGTTAAATGTAACCTGTAATTTAACATGAGGTTTAAATAGTAATTAATCTACAATGGTTTGCTGTGGTAATCCGCCCCTCAGCTTCACACGCCTCCCTCTGGTCGTGCCTTCAATGACAGATATTTTCACTTGACAGTAGTATTGCTTCTACAGACTTAACACCATCCTTACATGTTAAAAATGTATAACAAACACGAATCATACTTGTGCAAGTGTAAATAATGCATGCCAAAGGAATCATTCAAGCGTCAAGATGCTCACATAACACATACTGGTGCTGTGGAAGTTACATTATTTTTTATTTCATTATGCAGTTGTTTTTTGGGGCCTATTCAAAGTCAATTATAGATTCCGGTTTTATTCAAATTTTAGGAAAAAAACAAAGCATTAATTGGCTCTGGGCCCGGCTGCCAACTATCTCACTGCTCATCATCTGCTGTAGCCTCTCATGGGCTATTCCCCAGGTTCATCTAAAAAACACCAACAGACAACAGACAAAATACCAACAGATAACGAGGTGAAAATACTGGATTTTCTGACAATACATTAAAAACTTCACAGGAGGGCACTTCATGTGTGAAAAGTAAATGGGTTGTGTCTCCAAATGAATGAAACCAATGATATTTTAGAAGAACCATAATTATTAAAATGATCCAAGCAAACAAGTGATCTCCATACGATCAATTCAACCAGTTGTTCTCAGTGTTTCCATTCAAGGATGTCCAAAACTTTTAGTAAAGGGCCACATTTGGTGACCAGACTTGTTTTTATTTATTATTATTTAGTGCTTTAAAACGAGGCACAACATATCCAGATTCATAATGATTAATCTGATTTTAGCCGAATGACTCACTAGCCATATTAGTGTCAACATTTTTGTCTGTACTATCACAAATATCAGTATGATTTACTGATTAATATGACTGATCAAACAAAGTCAAAAATAGCTTTACATTGAGGTATGTCTATGCATGTCTATATTGTTGGAGCTGAAGTTGGCTGGATGACACGGGGTTGAAAAACAATGCCTTGAACATGAATAGATAGATGCATAGATAGATACTGTAAATACTTCATTGATCCCCATAGGAAAAAAAAATAATCTAGTATTTCAACAACTGTACTTTCTGGAATATAAAGCGCGCCTGTTCCTCCTAAATTTGAAAAGAAAATCTAATTTGTCCACATATAGGCCACACTTCAATATAAGCCGCAGGGTGTAATGTAGCCAATAGATGACTGCTTTAATTGATCGCATGATTTAATGATGTTTTAAACCGTTAGCTTCCATGCCCGTACTCATTCACCAGACTATTTTGACAGTGTCCTATAGCAGCTAAAACTTGATGTCAAAATAATAACTCCATGATCTTTGCTTGGACAGCTCTACCACAATAAAAAATACACTTTTTAACCGCATTGCTAAATAAACCGCAGGGTTCAAATAACTAGAAAAAAGTAGCGGCTTTTAGTCCATAATTTACGGTACTTTGCATAGAATTCAAATCATCTCAACCTGATTTGAAACTGTAATCTAGTTTCTACCATTTAAATAATCTAACCGTGAAATAGCAAACAAAGCCTCCTAGCTGTTGGATTGTAATTGCAGTGTACGTCGGAAACAGTAGGAAGCTGGCGGCCACATTAATGTCATTCATTTTAAAAGGACCAATCAGTGGGTAAAAGGAGCCTGGAACCGCAATGGGTACAGGCGTAACGGAAGACTTCACGTCATAAATCAGCTTAACCTTGAGTCTAGTCCTTGAGCCCACTCCCACCACTGAAGACCTCTCCATGGAGACACCTCATAAGCCCTGCTGGCTGAATCCAGAGGAGGACAGGGACAGAAGACGTCTTATGTTTGAACACGTGGCTCTGATTTGTGCTGAGAAGCTGCTTTCCACTGGTCATGGGTTATTTAAAGGCCTCATATAGTGTCATGTGACCCGGCATCCATCATGGCTGCTTTGCTGTCAGGACAACACTGCACATAACAACAAAACAGATTTAAGATTTTGAAACTACATTATGATTTTGACTGTGCAATTTTGGGGGAATTTTATAATCAGAATGAAGCAGACTTGAGGAGATCTTGACTGATTTATTTTAAATTTTCCATGTCAGAAATGAAAGCAGTGTGTTTTGATTAGCCAATTCACCCAAATGTCGTCAACTAATCAGAAGCAATCAGGCCATTTCCTCATGTTTTGGGCAATCTCTACAATCCAAGGTTTAGCTGCATGTGATATTAAACTAGCATAACACATTTTAGTGGTTTGGTTCAATACAGTTCATGTGTCTGATTCTATAATGTATAAAATTAGAATAATATCGCACTTCATAGGCTTTGCTTCATTGTTTTCACTTTCACTGTCTTTTCAGAAAGTAAATGACCTCTCCTACTATTGTGGCATCGAGCAAATAGTCATGATCAGTTAGTACCAGCATGGCCGCACTAATGAGCATCCGGTCGATAAACTGCCGTATATAATATATTCATACAGTTTATTGACAGGATGCTTTTTTATCTTTTAAGGCACTCAAGCACTTTACATCACGGAACCACTCACACATTCACCCACCTATGTACGCAGACATTAAAAACATGCAGTTATTTGGCTCTACTGGACTCTGACCAGATGTACAATATTAGTAAGACAGTCATGTTTAATTATATAGAACATTTTACAGAACAAGGTCACCCAAAGTGCTTTTCAATGTTCAGATTTTTTTCCATTCTTTCCACACACGGTGATAACAGAAGCGAGACGCCGAAACACACTGGTTCATCAAAGCCCCCAATCAACATCATCCACTCACTCACTCATTACATTCATACCTATTGTACATGCTTTTAGTGGTAGGGGAAACTGGAGCACCTGGAGGGAACCTACGGAGACACAGGGAGAACATGCAAACTCAACACAGAAAGGCCTGGAGGTGGAATTGAACCCAGAACCTTCATCCTCTGACACTCTAACTGCTGTGCTTACCATGCCTGTTGGCCCCACTCAGCCCTGCCTGCATTTCCATCACAAGCTGAGGCTGAGTGGTGTTGGGGGGGGGGTTATGGACGATCCAAGGGGAAACTGCACCATCCTAATTAAAGTGTGTCTTAAAAGGGTTCAGCTCGATATATACTAAAACACAGCTACAAACTCAAGATAATACGAGTCATATTCTTATTTCCTGCACTCAGAGACAGACATGCTCTTCAAGCCACAATAGGCTGCTATTGTGTGATCTATGTTTTCATTTCTGAATCTTCTCAGTGCTTTTGTGGCAACCGAATCAGCAGCAGAAAGACAAAGACGTATAGGAAATAGTGAAACCAACTATTGACTAACCTTTGTAAGTAAATAAGTAAGTAATAACTAAATTAATATTGCATTTTTTACAGACCAAGATCACACCGTTATAATGTCCAGATTATAGACATTGTTTCATTCTCTCCACACGCGGTGATGACGGAAGCGAGACGCCGAACACACTGATGCATCAAAGCTTCCAATCAACACCATCCATTACATTCATACGCATTGTGCCGGAGGAAATGGGATCAGACACGGGTAGAACATGCAATCTCCACTCAGAAAGGCCTTATCCACTCGACCACCGTGTCGCCCGTGAAGAGTAAAGTAAAACTTAATTGGCTGTTTTTATCAGTGTACTTTTATCCAGTGGCCAATTGCTTTTCTCAGCCAATCCAGTGTATCCACATAAAAAAGGCATTGAAATAAATCCTAGTTTGAAAAGTTTGAATAAAGTTACAAATATAAATGTCAAAAAAATAGGTCCTCAGAGTGGTTTGCCGCTGTGGTGAAGCAGCTGTAATTGCATTAGCAAATGATGCAATGCAAATAGGGGCAATATTTCCAGTTTTATCTATCGTCAAATCAAAAGCAATCAGAAGTAACTGCACCACCTCTCACTAGTGATAATAAAGAAGATTACACAATTATGTAATTCTCCCCTCGCTTTGAACACGTCTTTGTGTGTTCAAAGCGAGCGACTTTTCTTTCTGCAGGAAACGGCTGATGCTTTGCAAACTGGCTTTAACATGATTTTTAATGTGAGTTGGGGAAAAATAGAGCTCAGTCTTTTAATCCTAGCAACACTTTATATTAGCCCTCACTAATGAACAGCTAATTAAGTGCTAATTAATGTACCCTAAACCACAAGTTTAAAACGCTCATTTTGGATGCGGCTACGGAAACTCGGAATCGTGATGTTTATACAGTTGCTTATGTAAATCCTATTGCGTAAATTCACTTACACTAACTACATTTGTGAAAAGGAGAATAAAGTATCAGCTTCAGCCTACACCTTTTCGGTCTTTCTTTCTGATATAAAAGTACTGCTCTGTAACAATGTGAATAATTGTACAAGCGATTGAAATAAACTTCATTCACATGGGAAAGTGTCAATTAGTTGTTAGTTAGATGTTGAATAAGGCTGTGTAGAATAAGGACTTACACGTGCGTAATGAATTCAAATTAAAGGCTAATTAACCATAAATTATTCACTAATTAGTGAGGGCTAAACTAAAGTGTAATTGAATTCCCTGAAGTCAGCAGCCTGCACTTTTGACTCACATTTAAAAGAAATACATTCCTGTGAGTGGCATATCTGCTGTGGTGTTTCCTAATTAGCTGCTGTTGAAAAGGCCTAAAATAAATCAGAAAAAAGAGCCCAAGACTAATGTACATGTTAAACTTGTTTGAGTGCATTTGTTTTCCATTGAACCTTATAATATTATGTTTCCATATATTCTGATGAGCTCTGATAGTTTATTTATTCTTTGCCTCTGATGGAAACATAAAATTAGATTTAGTCTCGCTCCTTTGCACATTGTGGTCTCTCTTTGATTGAATAAAAGTCTTATTTTGTATTTATTTCATTGTTTATTTGGTTGGGACAGTGCATGTTAATGCACACATCACTCCGGATTGTAGCCATTGTAGGCAAATTTCCATCCCTTGTCCCACATTCGCACTCACAAACACACACTCATTCACCCTGAACTATTGTACAGTACATGTTTTAAGTGGAAGGGGAAACCGGAGTACCCGGAGTAAACCTACGCAGACACGAGGAGAACATGCAAACTCCACTCAGAAAGGCCCTCTTCCGACCGGGATTCGAACCCAGAACCTAGATTTGACTTAACAAGGGTTTTAGTCGTATCTAAACTGGGCACAGATGACTTAAACGCAGACAAAGTAGTATCCAAACAAACCAGACTGGCGCCCTAAAATGTTGGCCACCTAAAATGAGAACAAGCTGCCATGTCTTCAACAGAAACATCGTCTGGGACCTTAAAGTTGAAAGCGTAAATCTGTCGAGGCTGTAAAGTGGATTGACGCAGAACAACAGCCTGTTCCCGGTCGCACACACTAATGGAGAGAAATGAGAGGCTGAGAGAGGAGGTGAGAACATGCTCTTTACCAACAATACATCTCTATTGTCTTCCTGTCAAAAGACCACGTTCACAACATGTTCTTAGCACTCATGAACACATTCCTCCAGATAAAAGCCTGGGAAATAAAAAACAACTTTATTATCAATCTTTCCATAAATGCACTGATAGGACAAAAGCAGCACAGTTTACAACTGCATTACCTGTCAGAATGACTGCTGTAGCTGTTGATTGCAAACAGAGATAAATGTTTCAATACTGGACATATAACGGGTCTCACATGTAAAAGTAAAATAAAATCCCAGCTTCCCCCTTTTCTTATATTCTAAATGCACGTTTTTATGGAGGTTTTCATATAATAATATGTGTTGATGCTGAAGGGTATTTGGATTAGTGATAAAAAATAAAAATAAATCTTAAGAAATAACACGACAACTCTGCACAACTGAAACCTAAGCCACGTAGAAAAGGCCAGGAATCCCATTACCAGGTCAAACATGTATAGACATAGGGTTATATATATATATATATATATATATATATATATATATATATATATATATATATATATATATATATATATATATATATATATATATATATATATATATATATATATATATATATATAATATATATATATATATATATATATATATATATATATATATTATTTGAATACTTTGAAAATATTAAAAGATCTTAGAACTTTTAATATTTGGTGGTAGAAAGATGAAATGATTTACATAATACATTTTTAACAGAGGGACGCTTGCTTGAGGGAATAATACAGCTGATTGCTAACTTCATGAGTAGTTTGACCCGAGCCTGTGGAGTCTTTGATGTGACCCTGATTCTGCTGATGTCGTGTAAGGGGCAGAGCTCAGAACGATATGGCAGGACTGAATATTGTTTACTTTAGCATTAATAATAATCAGAATAATAAATAATGCATCCGTTTTATATAACGCTCTTTTGGACACTCAAAGACTCTTTACAGCCCATTATTCTTTCACTCCATACACAGTGGTGATAAACAATTGTAGCCACAGCTGTCGACAGAAGCGAGCCACCACCAACCATTCACACACACACACCAGACTCCTTCTAGGCAATGTGAGTGAAGTGTCTTGCCTGAGGACACAACAACAGTTTGGCAGGCACAACCCCTGCTTAGCTTAAGAGATCTGACGGGATCTGGCAGTACAATCCATTCTCACTGTGCCAAATAGGGGCCTTTATCTTATGTATGCAAAATGTTTTTTTAATGTTATGAAGACAGAATGCATCAGTCTGATTTTAATCTTACATGAACATTTTACTTTTACAAAACTTTTACATTTGGGACAAGTATTATTCATAACGTACAAATAAGTCACCTGTGCAAAGCCTGTACAGTGTGAAGCCCAGAGAGAGAGAGGGAGAGAGGTTGGAGGCTGCTGTTTTATGAGGCGCAGCACATATAAAGCAGCTGCAGTGTGACGCAGTGGGACAGGGGTGTGTCTGATTTAGTGAAGCCCCGAGCAGACAGCGACATGTCAGTGAGGCCCCAGGGAGCCGCACACCTGCTGCAGCCCCTGGAGGAAACCAACTGCTCACATGTTATTGTTTACGTCCTTCAGCAGTGATGCAGGGACTCTGAGCTGGGTCGCTCCTTTTGTGCAGACCTGTTTTGTTGTTGTTGGTAAAGAGACAATACATGCAATTACTTAACTTTAACATCACAACAAATTAACCATAATCAAATCCCTCTAAATAGCTCTCAAAACAGTTTGGTTCCATCACTGGTTTTCACATGCATGTACTTTTGGCCTCGACCATTTATTTCTTTTCAGCTTTTTCAAAGAGTACCTTGCGCTCTTTCTCTCTTTTTGTGAGATCTTTTTTTTAACAACATTATGGCGGAGTCGATGCGTTTTAGAGTTTTAAATCAAGAGTGCTCAGTAGGGAAACAGAGGGCAAATGTTAGAAAAGGATATTTTTAACAAAAACATACACAAATTCTACAAAATGTCCCTTTTTCCTGACTCTAACTCTCGTTGCTGCGGTCAACTTTACCTTCTGCGAAACCAAGTCATCCTAATTTTACACCAAATCTACAATACATGCGTCCGTTCTCATTGCTGCACGACTTCAAATGTAGCTGGATTTAGCTGAACATGCAACGCTACCAAGACGGGTTCATCAAATCTCACTGTACAAGTTGTAATCGATGACTGGAGGTTTGGGTGTAGCGTGCGGCCATCACTGAATTCATTCTTAGCCCACATTGCCTAAAATGAGTCTGCTCTGTGTCTGAATGGTTGGTGGTGGTCAGAGTGGCAGTTGGAACATACTGGTTGCCTTGATTCTGCCAGTGTGCCCCAGGGCAGCTGTGGCTACAATATTAGTTTATCACCACCGTGTATGGAGTGAAAGAATAATGCCATGTGAAGCGTGATTGAGACTCCAAGAAGCTCTGTCGAAAACTGATACATTTTCACATTGGTTTCAACATCGCAACGCACACTGGTTGAAAAACACTGTATTTCTGTCGTGACAAACAAAATGTTTTTCTTATGACTAGGTTGCCAAGCTTTAACAGTAAGCCTATTTGTATGACTATGCAGTGCAATATGATCCTATTCTGGCTCAGACACTGGAACACCTCATAAGTTTGTGATCGTGCTGTAATACTCGTTGGCAGCTGCGCTCACATCAAACGCACAGAGTTCTAACCGTATCCACGCTAACAGGCGATGAATCTGCTTTAGCCCGATACAGTCACAGCCTCACGCCTGAAGACAAACTCACAAAGCAGCAGCCAGCGCTAATGCATGCTAATCTGTGCACACCCTACATTATCATTACCTTAAGAGACGCCCTGATTTACATATCGCTCAGTCTTCAATTTTCCCAAGATCCTTAAGGTGATCAGGGACTTTCATTACTCAGCAGCAGATTGGAGACTCATCTTTAAGTAAAAATAAATACAATTACTTTGAGCCTAAATGTGTCTTTCCAGGGACAGGGTAATATTTTCAGTATATAGACAGTTCAGTGGGTTTGACTGTATAAAAAAAAAAGTTACACAATTTGAAAAGATTCAGAGGAAATATATATTTCTTCTGAATCTTTACAATGAGATACATGCATTTTGATTTGGAAAACTAACTTGCACAATATGTATTGGTCAAGTTTTAAAATGATAATTCTGGCACAGCATGGCAAGATAGGCTTTGGCACTGGTGCTGGTAGAAGCAGAAATGATGACCCAATGATGTCGAGAAATATCCCACAGTTGAGGTGGTGATGGGGAGGAGGAGGGTTGTGGCACAAGCTGACATCTGTAAAATTGCAGTCAGCACACCAGTCTTCCACCCATAAGTTTTTCTTCAATTTATGTTGAAGGATGACGATTTTCTTAGTGAATAAATCTTTTCTAGTGCAATAACAATACTTTACAATATTTCTTGAGAAAATGCCCTCAGAGACATAAAAGACTTTCTATTTCCTTTAAATTGTACTTTGCTGTCAATTGCTGTAATTTTGTAATGTAGTAACACCGCTGACTGCATACGACTACCTTCACACTATTCTGTAAATCTTTCCCAGTCACTTTGCAGTTAATTCGTATCCCTCCGGAGCCATAACTTCTCGTAGTGGTGACTTTAAATACTTCAGCTTTGAATAAATGCCAGCTCCACACTGTGAGTGGAGCCAAGAATTTCCACAAACACGGGCACTTTCAAGTTTGTTTAATAAAGGCTTAAATGATGTAACGTTGGGGTAGAGGGCAATATGTGTATGTAAGCAGTGTCTTTTTTTATATATGGTGCCCTCGTCCAATAAACAGACACACAGTCTATGATTGATTAGAGTGCTTTGTCTTCCCAGCTTGGCCCAAAGTCGCAAACCGGTGCTGTTTATGTAGCGAGCGGACACATGCGCGCTGAGCAAATATTAGAGACGGATAAAGATGGAACCCAAATGCCACGAATAAAAATAGACAAAAGTGACAAGTGCTGGCATTATTCCTTTGAACTGCACAATTCATTCAGTATACGAGCTCCCATGTGGCACCTCCCACTCGGAGACAATCATTTTTGGAAACTGGCTTTTGTTAATTTGAAGTACAAGGAGGGATTATTTCAGAGCCAGCTTTGGTTTTCATCTGATACAAGTAATTCTCAAAAGAGCTGGGGATCGTTAGAGTCAAAAGTTAGACGAGAAAATGAATGCGGTTTTGGCTTTTGGCAGGGCAGATAAGACAAAGGGGATTTATCGAGATGGGACAGGACTCGTCATTTAATTTTCCATTCGCGGCTGTATCACAAATCTCGTCAAAAGCATTTGCGCAGCTGATCTTTAGGGGCAGTTCTGTGTTTCTCTAGAGGGAGCTATAGTGAGGGGTTAAAGTTGCTGTCAAATGCTTTATGAAGGCTATACATAGGCCTACAGCTTTTGTGATGGCAAGAAAACATGATTGAAAATAGGGCAACAGCCACACTGCATCCTGATGGGCCTGGCCTCTCTATAGCACTTGTCAGGAAAGAACGAAGAGAGCCACATCAGGAATGGCATCCAGCGTGAAAATGTACAAACAGTTATACCTACATATGACAGATCTGTTTGAAACTTTTTCTTCATAGGCAGGAAATTTAAAAAGCCATATTTTTGGTCAATGTTAGTGGTTGTGTGAAGCTATTATTGTAAAGTTATTGTAATTGCCATTTATCATTATGTTTTCTCCTCATATACACACAACTATATATTACTTGCACGAGAATATACAGCATTTTATACTTATTATTCTACTTATTATGCTAAAATCAGGGGTTTTTATGCCTAAGTCTTGCTTTTTCATCATGCTCGAGCTGGAGATTTTAAGACTTCTTTCCTTTTTATGCGGCGGCACGGTGACTGAGTGGATAGCACTCTCGCCTCTCAGCAAGAGGGTCCTGGGTTCGAATCCTGGTTGGACCAGGGCATTTCTGAGTGGAGTTTGCATGTTCTCCCCGTGTCTGCGTAGGTTTCCCCCGGGTGCCCCTACCACTAAAAATATGTACAATGGGTCTGGCATGTGCCTCATGTACTGGCAACCCTGCTCCCATCTCTGTGTGGAGTGAGAGGACAAATGCCCAAAAATAATAACAATTGTAAACCGCTTTGTGACTCTGGTGAAAGGCGGTATATAAATATAGATTACTACTTACTTATGATAAAGATAGATACTTTATACTGATTTTATCTTATTTTAGTATAGAGTTATTGTTCATTTATCTTGTGCTGTGTGCTCCTCATTCCTACTGTTCTGTAACTTGTGATGCAACACTGACATTTTCCCACTGTGGGACAAATAAAGGATCTCTTAATCTTAATCTGGATGTGTTTTTCTCTTCTGGGTTATAACAAATTGCGACTCAGTTTTATTCAAATGAAACACTTCAAAACATGCATTGAATAAGAATGGCACATGTAGACTGCTCATATGACCCAAGCGGAAAAGGAGTCAGACTCGGGGTCGAACGATTAATGGAAATTATAAATCTAGTCTTGAACTGACAGCTCAAAACAACACGGCTTCCACACACAAGCCGTGCTGTTCCTGTAAATTCCTGGGCCGCCTTGCATGAACTGAATGTTAGAATGTTGTTGCTAACAATGAATGGAAAAAAGCGTTTGTGTTATCATTCATAATCTTAATATAACCAAGCCAATGACATTCCAGCGTGTGTGGGTGTAAACTGTATACAGCATCTATCTTCAGTGTTGCGTTTAGTGAACTGAAATGAATAGCTGAAAGTACATGATGAAATTCTGTCTACCTGACATTTACCGTCTTAAAAACGTACATGCCCTACGGTTTGAGAAATATGTATAAATAGTAGTCTAGCATTGAATATGTTTAACATTTCCCCCAAAGCAAAAACCAATAAATGTATGAAATATGCTGCAATAGTGGAGGTTTTCATAAAGTTTCAGTTGTGTTGTTTTGTGTGGAATTTAATTAAAACCACATTATTTAAAATGTCAAATACAGTTCAATGTACTGCATTAGACATATACTGTTAAACCTCAATAATCTCAGCGAGAGACATCCCTGTTCTTACTTACAGGTTATATCTGCAAAGGAGTGGGCCCATTGTAAGATTATATTTTTTTGCTGTAAAAACATCTAAAGCATACAGTATCTCCATGGCGACAAGCTGATAGTGGACCCTAGAGCACAATATTGGAAATTTGAGCGATATTCGATATGAGTTTTTAGTATTGCGATAACGATATTATTGCGTTATTTTTGTCTGTCACCTAAAATTGCAATCTGCATTGAAACGCAGGAGACAAAGAAAAAAAAAATAAGCACAACATTAATGACCTTAAAATGCATATTTTTATATACTTTTTTCTGTCTGTATTTTTGTCTTTACTAAAGGAAAAAAAAATATATTTTTCTGTGTATCGTGCATCTTTTCAATATGGATATCGCACGCACCATTATCGCAATAACAATATTTTTTTGAAATATCATGCAGCCCTACTGGACCCAGTAAAAAATGTTACGCAGTGCCAGTGCTTCTTTAACCTGTATAACCACCGAGCCAAACCTTCAGAAAAAGTTTTCATTTATAGTGAGACATATTTTTCTTGCCACCAAAATGTGATCTCTCATAATTAATCAAAAACACAAAGCCTCTATTTACTCCATTAGTTTTAGACTTGAAACAAATCCTTCTAAATGAATTATAAGTCTCATCCATGCGTCACAGTCTGCGACTAAATATTATCTCATTAATTTATACTCTATGAAGCTCTGAAATTGATTTATGAAGTTTTTAGGACAGACAAAGAACAAAGTGCTTGTGATCTTCCGCAAAACATAAGATGTCGTCTCATTTTTAGACGCAACTCAAAACAATCTAGACTTTGTTAATGTTTTGAAGACAATTCTATGGTCACGCTTGTACTTGTAACTCAGAATACAAGGTGAGTCCGTATTAGCCTCATGGTGAGAGGGCTATTTTTACAGACGGTTTTGAAAAATATCTCAAGCTGACAATGCATAATGAGATTGAATCAAAGTCATATTCTCTATTTCATCCTTTTAGGCCAAATAACAGCGCTGACAGAATTAGCTTTACTCCCATGGTGCCTGCAACAACATTTACATGCGCTGGTATTAAATCATGTCAGATTCTTGAGGGTCACAATGCTAACACTTTGCTAATGGGCTTATAAAAAGTCAATGGATCAGGGAAGTCCTAGGTCTCATGTCTTATGAGAGGTGCCGTGAGTAATACATCAGGGTGGTCAAAAAGGCCAAGGTCGGACTGTGACGCTGAAGGGATGTGGAGGAGGAGGGAGGGGTTAGGCACCATTATAGCAGAGAGGTGTGTGTGTGTGTGTGTGTAAATGTGTGATGTCTGCATGTGTATGTATACGCATGTGTGTGCATGTGTATATGCATGTGTGAATGTGCTTGAGTATACTGTATGTATGTGCAAGTGTGTATGTGCTTGTGTGTATATGTATATGTACAGTATATGCATGTGTGAATTGTGGGTGTGTATTGTGTGTCTGTGCATGTAAATGTTCCATGGATAACGTGTTTACCATCAAATACATGCATAGAACAACTTACTGTAATCTAAAACATATATTCATTTATTGTTGTAAAAAAGTAAAAAGTAATGAGAAAACCTAAATCAATCTGACTTTATACAATGTTCAAATCCAGGTTGAAAGCAGATTTGTTGAGCTGCAATACAACTGAAGGATTACACTGTGATTATTTATGCCTTGTATGATTGATTCTATCTTGTTATGTTAAGCACTTTGAGTTGCACTATGCATGAACTGTGCCATAACAAAAAAATGTCCTTGCCTTTATACTTTCGAGAAAACTTAATCGTTTCTATACAGTCGAGCTGATGCAGTAGCAGACCCACCTAATTTGGTCCCCCACCAGCGATTTATTTGGTCTATACTGCTGATACCATCCTCTCGTGAGACAAAACAATGACTGTCTATGAAAGTTCAACGTTTTAAAGTTAAAAGTCAAAGCAAAAAAATCCCATTATATAAAAGAGCGACCACGGCAGCAGCCCTGTGACACCTGCAGACAGACTTCTCCAGCATGCCCTTTGTTCTGTTGCAGGTAATAACATTGCTTCCCAGACTGTGTTTAAACTTTGAAAGGCCCTCTCCGGGATCCCACCAGCCGGCTTCATATCTCTGCAGGGTTTTATTAAGTCGTCCTTAACGCTCACTTCAACCTTTTCTTCACTCGCACCCTCATCTTGCTCCTTTTGGGCTTTTCTTCCTTGAAAGTGCAATCAGCCTGCGGTCTGCCCACTCCATAATCACTTACACACATTGATTCTGTATTGACCTGACCGGCTCGAGTGCCAAGTCAATCAAGAAACGTGTCCAAACCCACAAACCTGGATCTTAACTTATTCAATATATAGCCCGCCCTTTTCTGTCGCCTCATCTCGACATAGAGGCGAGTCTATAGCGACGCCCGGGGATGTAATTATCTGGCAGCAAATCCCATTCCAATTTACTGCATTAAACAGTATAAAAAAGGACCCTCCAATCACCCCCCAGATAGAACATACTGAGTGAATGTGTATGCAGAAAACTCCACCACACAGAGAATATTAAAGACATGAATCTTAGTGACGGGCAGAGCTACAGCTTAAACCACTTTGAAGTCTAAATGAATGAATAGTTTTTCAAAGTGACTGCAACTTTGATTCAGGAATAAACTTGAATTCTTGACATCTGAGGCGGTAATAAAATGTAAACTCCCTGTGACCCAGAGAATTTCGAAGCATTGTATAAAAAAAATATATATATATATTGCGGAGGATTTATCTAGGGAGAGCAGCATGAGTGCAGGCTTATCTGTAAAACCAATGGATCTACAGCCCAAAAACCGTTATCACATGTCAGGGTTTATAATAGGCTTTATCATGGGGGGACACATTGTGATCCGGAGGTAAGTTCAGGACAGCTCAGAATGCAGGATGTTAAAGGAAGTTAACCAATTACACATACTAATGAAGAAAGACAGGAGTAGAGATGACCTTGCCTTTGCTAACATTGCATTTTCTGAATTAAAACATATGCAGATCTTAAAACCACCAAACCAGTGTTTCCAATCCGCCTGCACAATATTGGATAAAAGTCCAATATGCAAGAGTGCTGTCAAGGACTCCAATGACAATATAGTGTAGCAGGTGGAATTGGAAAAAGTGTGGGGAATTGATAGATGTGGAATATTTGGGCCACTTTTCAATATTGTTGTGATTCATAACATTGTGAAAAAGAAAAATACATATTTGGTCTATGAAAAGGTGACTTCTTAAATGAAGGGTGGGCTCCTAGCACAAACAGTAACTTCAGGGTTGAGATTTGATTTACTTGGAAAAGACCCTGGAGATGCAGCACCCATTTTTTTATTATTCAAATACAATAGACTAAAACACAAAACTATCGCAATACTTTCCTGTACTGTATCAATTTAATTATGAGCGCAAAATATCGCACTGAACAGAATTTGATATATTGCGATTATGTTTGGGGTTATGTCCCCAAAGAAATCAGTGTGGTTTTAAATCCAACTGTTATTAGATCTAAAATGTTTTAGAGATTAAAAAATCCTTTATCCGTCCCACAGTGGGGAAATTTGTTTTTTTTGTTTTTTTTTAAAGAGATTAACTCATCTCATCTCATCTCTCCCTTGGATTTTGGTCTTTCAATGCACTGTAATGAAAATGCCACAAAAATGAATGAAAACAACATAGGAATTATAGAAATGATTAATTACAGATTGCACATTGCGATATAAATATTACATTTGTTATTATAGCGATAACAATATTTGATTTGATATTTTGTGCGGCTCTAGTTTCTCTCGGCTCTCTCCTCAACACAAGGCCAACTGTTTTAATTGAATTTAGTGTTCCAAATGAAATCATATTGAAGCTATTATGTCCTGCGGCGGTTTATCAGGATTGCTGTAAATGAACGGACACAGCACACGTTTTTTCTGCTGAGGTTTAAATTATTCGAACGTGGATTAATTACAGTTAATGAAAATCAATTGAATCTAAATTGATAACAAGTCAGGCATAATGAGCGTCTGCAGGTATCCACATGTAACATTCTATAAATAGTCCCACTGCTGTCTGGGAGGTGGTCCGCTCTGCAAGACAAGCTCAAAGCATCAGCATCAAAAGATACGACATATTTACACATTGAATCAGTGCGGAGGAAAGGTGACAGCACAGGGCGACAGAATCTCACACAATAACCGGGTTACAGTAACAATAGCAGTTGTACGCATTTGTCCATTTGTTTATCACTCTCAAAGGTAGTCACTCATTTGTATATTTGGGAAGTCAATTATCCCAGATTTTAAACATCTAATTTGTTCATGTTTAAATTATAGACGTGTCAAAATGACCCTAGAGAACATCGTAAACTGTATATGAGCAGGAATGGGAAGTTTCAAACCATACTTGCATATGAAAATCGGATTCCGTCAGACCTCTAAAGCTATGCAGGACAGAGCCTGGTTAGTACTGTGATGGGAGACCTCTGGGAACACCAGGTCCACAGTGGGGCGGCTGCGGCTGAATGGTTAGTGGTGGTCAGAAAGGCCGATGGTAGATATGGTCAGTCATTATTCAGTGACAAGTGAAGCGTCTTTGAGTGTCCAATAAAGCACTATATAAAACCGATGCATTATTATTATAAATTATTCTGAAACCACAGAAGATATAATGATGGAATAGAATTCATTTAATTCCAGTAGTTCCTCGCTCAATCAATAGTTTTTGTAATTTTGGCCTCTGTCACATCGATAGATCAACTTCTTCAGATAGAAAAGTGTAAAAGAGAGGACCACCCTCACTCAGCCAATCAGCTCTCAGCCCAAAACATGGAATCGTGACTCTTTCTCAGCATTCGAAAGTGTTTTCCAGTAAGATACATTTTGCCTATTGTGGTGATTTGTTCACAATATTTGACTTTTTACAAGACTCTTTTGACATGAATTATTTATTAAACAGAAAAGTTTGATGCCGCAGCTTTAAGTAACCTTGCAGCAGTCAACACCAAACACTAAATGTATTCATACTATTATTGCTATTTTTGACAAACCCAGCTTCAGTGACCCTAACTTTGACCTGCATGAAAGATGTCAATGATTTTCAGTATTTATGACCATGACATTTCAAATTACCTCAATGTAAACAAAAAAGTCCCATCATGAAATATTTATCACCTCTGTTCCCCGCCGGCTTCCAAGCTAACGCAAGAGTAAACACCAATCTTTCCTCACCTCAAAATGCATTTGTTTTTATTATACATATTTATAAGTCTATTCAAAGTTTCTATAGTCTATGTCCAGTTGTTTGTCGCTGGATGTCAAAAACATACTAAAATGGTTGGGGACATTTTCTAAAGGCCAGACACACACACACACACACGCACACACACATAATTGGATATGGAGTGGAATGAGATATTATCATTGAGCTTAAATCACAGCTGCAGGATAGAGACCCCTCCCACCCTGAAGCATTGAGCTCAGTGATATAATGTTGGATCCTGGATCATCTGAGGACACAAGGCTGACATAGAAATATATATAAATAAGACTTCAGCCAATTCATCTTGTGTCTGTGGCCCATTCTGCGTTGGTAATTCTCTATTCAAAGTTGACTTTCTTTTTGTCCTCTATGGTTTATCTATATAATTTTTCACGCCAGAATAGCGGCAGGGGGTGACTGATGAGTGCTTGAGGGATTTTGGCTCAGAGACAAACAATAGTGGATTAAAGAGATGATTCCATGCTGCTTAGGGAACCAGAGATTGGTCTGAGTGCATGAGGCCCCTGGATTTCAGCAGACCACTGAATAAAAATCCGGACACACAGACAGTGATATGAAAGCTGGAACATGGAGTTATTTGTGTTTGGAGCCAGGCTGTCAGGGGCCACCTCGGTGAGCGGGTGGGCATGGTTGCGGCAAGTTACATCATGTTTTGCTTTGTCAACATGGACACAAAATAAAGTTTTGGAGGGCACTCTATATGGAGACAAACAGGTGGTACCTCTCTGGCGGTTACTCACGGAGGTTACTTTTTGAGCCCTATAAAGCAGGGGTGTCTAACTGGTCCTCAAAGGGCTGCAGTGACTGTGGGTTTTAATTCCAACCAAGCAGGAGCACATCCTTAAGTGAGTCTGAGTGGGTTTGGTGTGCTCCTGCTTGGTTGGAATATAACCTGCAGCCACACCAGTAATTTTTGGAACTGTTCGAGACAACTCTAAAGGTTAAAAATTTCCCCAAAAGACCTGCAGTGTTTTGGTCGAGAAAGGCGTCTGTTTCTCTAGACACTGCTCATACATTAACCATGATAATGAGGCTACAGAAGGGCATGTGATCGCCACACCGCAGTTTAGTCTCCATAGATACACACTGATGCCTGGAGCAGCTAGTCTTTCTGTCAGGACACCACTGTTCTGCCAGAGTGGTTTCAGTTGTCTTCTGCTATGACGCATTCACAAGAGTGACGTCCAATGCTTTTAATCTGAGACTTGACCCTGTGATGGGACTGATGGGAGAGAGGATGAAAGCATTAAACCTCACTAAACCTCTTTTATATATTTGGGAGAGAAAAAATAGAAAGTGATTGCTTTTATTTCTGTCTAATTTGAATGGTTTATTTTTTTCATGTTCTGAAATATCACTGCCTTCTGTAGTTTTGTCTAGTAGTGTTGCACATGGAGAAACGTCCTGCTTTTTTGTTTTTGTTTTAGACAAAGTTACTGAGAGCAACTTTGTCTAAAACAAAATCTTCACCTTCTGGTAAGTGCTTGTATGACCTTGGTCTGTGCAATGCGCTATACAAAAAAACATACTTACTAAAACATTGCTTACTAAAAGAAAGCAGTTACCACTCTAACTATGCAAACACATACTGTATACTGGATGCTTTTAGACATTGGTTCTCAAAATCACCAAAGGAGATATTCTGAATTATTTTAATATTAGTATTACATAGAACTACAAATTGTTTAAAAATAACAAAGTCTACACACTTTTCAGTTTGGTATCAGAGGCTGTAAAAAGCCCTCTCTCACGTGTGGCTCCGCAGCAGTGCCTGAATCATGGTGCGAGGCTAAATGTCTAATAGCGCCCTCGGTCTGTTCCATCTGTGATCCTGCGACCGTCACCAGACTGAGGGGTGCTAATGGCGGGCTCCTCCGGCTCATCACCATTCAACAGTGAGTGCCTTCACAGCCTTTCCGCTCTCACTACCTCCAGCACAGGTCTTTTGGCTGCCAGGGAACACTCACATCAAAATCAATACTGGGTTAATGCTCGGGGTGATGTCTCTGGAAGTAGCTGGCACACACTGAGAGCCAGAGGAGAGCTATTTGGGAGAATTCAATCTGAGTTCTTAACGCAGCCTGACCCATGGACCTTCTCAGTTTTGACCTATTCCCAGAAAGACGTGGCGCTGAAGATGTTGGGGTGGTTATGGGAAAGTCAAAAGAATAACGTTCAAGTTGCATCAAGTTTGGGGCCACTTTTTAAAAACAGAAACAGATAGAGAGGACCACCCCAACTCCAGCTCTCAGACTAAAGCGTAAACAAGGTTTGCAAAAGATAACATGGTTTATAATAAGATGAGGACAGCATGTTATGGTCTGATTTGTTTGACATACCGTATGTGTCTTTTTGTTAGGACAAACCACACATAATGTTTATGGAAAAGAAGGTATGTACCACAGCTTTAAGTATCTTTCAGGCGTGTTCACTACCATAATATGATTGAACTAAACTGTCAAACTCTATTAAGGGGGTTGGATTTTCCAACACAGGTCAGAGAATCAAACAGCTCAAACACAAGAAAAAAAAACAGAAAACACATTCTCAGGTCTCAGGTCTCTGCACTGGCTTCCTGTGGCTCAGAGAATAGACTTTAAAACAGCTCTGCTTGTGTACAAGTCTCTCCATGGCCTCGCACCAAAATATATTAGTGACATGTTAGTCCCATATGAACCAGCCCGGACTCTGAGGAGCACAGGGACTGGACTCCTGTTAGTGCCCAGAGTCAGAACTAAACATGGGGAGGCTGCTTTTCAGATTCATGCCGCTAAAATCTGGAACAGTCTTCCTGAAGATGTGAGACAGGCCTCCTCTCTGACAATGTTTAAAACCAGGTTAAAGACAGTTCTGTTTAACTGTGCATACAACTGAGGGATTTTATATTTTTATCTTTCTTTTTAATGTTCTGTGATAATTTATGATTTTAATGCTTTCTTGTTTTGTTCAGCACTTTGAATTGCCTTGTGTATGAATTGTGCTATATAAATAAACTTGCCTTGCCTTGCCTATTGGTATTGGTCAATAAGGGGCAGATAACCAAGTGTTGATAAATGTCCCTATTTGTTGTTGAATGTTGAGTGTCCTGGATCATCACCACTGCCCTTTCTGATAGACCTCACAAGACTCTAACAGACTCCTGCATCGACAAGGAAAAACTCTAAAGAGAGAGTAAGAGAGAGTGACTGTAAAAACTCTATTTGACAGTAAGAGACTAAAACACCCTCTTTACATTCAAATGTGAGCCCCTATTTTTATGTATACACGATTGGTATTAACATTGTTTTTGAATGATTTGAATTGTTTTGTATCCTACACATCTAAAGTTATATTTAGTTCACTTATATATCTATCTATATATATAAATATTTATTAAAAATATCAAAAAATTGCAGACTTGTACTGTATCTCTGCTTTTGTCTCAGTGCAGCATTTTCGAAACTTGTTTTATAAAATGTACTTTAAGAAGTGGATTGGAAATGATTGTAACAATAATGAACTGATTCAGAAAAAGGGCCGCATCTAAAAACACATTATTTTCTGTTTTTCATTTCAGATGCTTTTGTTGGTTGTGTCTTTACCCTGAGCGGACTTGCATCCCCACAAACCTGACTCGTAATCTTCCACTAAACTCCTCTATCACCAAGTAAAATGTCCCAGGTCTGGTTTTAACATTACATTCCCATTGAATCATGCAAGAAAACTAACCACCTCCAGAAGGTTACGCAGCGTTGCTTAAAAAAAAAGACACGCCTTTTCTGTTGTCATAAAACGTCTCACATAGAGGTCATAAAGGCTTCTTCAGAGACGCCACTCTCCTGTCATGTCAAACGCAGGACTCCACGAAAAGCTTCAAAACCGGTCACAGCGCATGAACTCAATGTCGACGTGGCGACCGTGACAGTCTGGATTGTCTCTTCTTAAGTGTGAAATTGACTGTGCGTCCGAATGCGCGTGTCTTTGTGCGCCCGATACAGTACGGCCGTTTCATTATTCCCGAGTGTTTACTGACAGATAGCGGCCAGGCCTCGGCGGGCAGATTTGGGCTTCATTATTCAGAGCATGGGACACAGACGCAGATCACCAGGCACAGGCCATGACTACGCACTGCACGCTTGTCCCACTGGGATATTTAAGCGGGTGTGACTACCAAGAGACATGCAGGCAATAGTTGACAATTTAGCAGCAAGCATCACCGTGTTCCTATAAGGCCAAAAATAGCACAGTGGCATACAGCGCTATCAGGAAAGTTGTGAAAGCGCCTGAATCATCCGAATTATAAAGTTCAGGCAAAATGAGTCTTGAGGCTGAAAATGAACAAAGGCAAAGAGTCACAATAAATCTTTTGTAAATTAGAGCTAATTCATGAAGCCTATTAGACTGAAGCATAATAAATTAGGCCAGAAGATCGGCAGTGGTGATAAGTTACACAAGCTGGATTTTTGTATAGAAACTTCAACTCAGTCTCATCGTTTAGTTAAATTACACGTGGAAATCAATTTGTCTAGACTCCAAGCTCAGTTATTCTATTTTTGGGCAATTACAGGTGAATGAATGGCTAAGTAGTAGCAGTATAACTCAGTAGATACACACCAAAAACTCTTACTGAGGTAAAGATGCAGTAGCATATTATGGAGAGTTTAAGGGGATGTCAGTAACTAAATTATATTTAATTATTTGTTTCAAATGATGTATATTTTTGACCGTGGGACGCTGTACTATTATACAGTAAGTATTTTTCAACAATTTTATATTTAAAACAGTCCATCTCTGGTGACACAAGTATGAAGGGTAAAAATTGCTTTCGGTCTGTAATTGTAAGTTGCTTTGTTTTTTTTAAAACATTTCTGGCTGCAAACACAGACATGAGAAATGACCAAAATCAATTCATGGACAATACTTTTGTTTTAATAGGCAGGAATCTGGGTGTGATGTCAAAGTGGTACAATGACATCATACTGTTACAAGACAAAGACAGGAGCGTTTAGACAGAAGGGGCAGAGTTACATGTTTGTGCCAGAAGTTTCTGATAATAATGTGGATTGATCTAAAAACAGCTCCAGGTCTGTGACTGATGAGTAACAATGCTGGCCCACGAGAAAAGAGCAATTTTGCAGAATATGTTTATTTATTAGTTCATAAATAACTTATATCTGCAACTTGAGAGCGCAATGTTCTTTAGACTTTAACATAATTATAATGTATGTTAGGATTAGATAGCAATATGGCCTACGTGCAGGACTATTCAAGGACTCTGATTATTTTGTCTATGATGTGCAGGTCTCTGTGTGACATGTATGTCTTTCCATGTGTGACGTGACAATGACTATATAAACTGTGTACTGATTCCATTTTGTCTGAGAGAAATAAACAATTGAAACCACTGGAACTTGAGAGAAACTTAAATAAACTTCCAGAGTTTGGCGCACCACGATCCGTCTCTGTCTGGTTCATTCCTGACACGTAGACAATTACAATGTTTTTAGTATTTTGCGAGGTCGCTCTGGTGTGTTTATCATATCCGTTTTGTGTTTGTCATTCAATAAGACTGTGTGGGTATAACTTTCTTTTGTCACACATTGTGGTTATTGATTTAGTCTTGGAGCCAATATGGCTACAGCCACTAGATATGCCACTTTTCATTTACTTTTTTACCTATGCGATGAAGATAATATATGGATTCAGGGAGACAGTATGTTTTTGGCCTTAAAAAAGCATAGATAAAATAACATGTTGTGGTTTTGTCTGCTATACTGTATATTCAGTAATATTGGGTTTTATTTTGAAAATTTGAAACAACAATCATAATAAGAATTGTATCGCTGTAAAGCCTGTGTAAATGTTATCAAAAAAAGTTCCAACGTAGCAGCTGATTATTGTGGAAAGCAGCATATTTGTTTCCATTTGGGTCAAAATGACAGCACACCAAAAAAGTCATTCATCAAATAGATTGAGTAAAGCACAGGGTGTAGACTGTGGTAATGGTGCAAATGGATCAGAACAGTGGTACTGGGATGCACAATGAGAACACAGGTAAAAGTTCTTCTCGACAGTACATCTTTTGCACCCAGTGATTTATTTAGAATTACCTCCTCAAATTTGTCTCACACGGAGTACCTACTTATTCACTATGAGGAACATTCATTAAGTAACATAGGAGTAATCAAATTCATCTTCATATTGTACTGAAATGTCAGGGATTTTTGGTCATATTTTGAAATCATGAATGATAATGCAAAATAAGAAAAGAAAAATTAGTTTTCACTCAAGTAATTTAATGTCAAAATAACATGTTTTATATTTCCAAATTATAACCATAAGAACTTGATTAGTGACTCTGAGTAGAAGTCAGGGTCGTTGAAGTTGTTTCCTCCATTTCTGAATACTGTATTTTTCCACTTAACATCGATGACAGCTCGGGGTCCTTAGTTTCAGATTAAAAAAATTTGAGTTGCAATTTACTTCACAAATCATTTCTTTCCGTTCCATTTGAAAAGACACGTCCGCTGTGTAGAGTACGTAAGGTACATTAGGTACAGCAGGCGTTGGGGAAAACAAAAGCAGTCGCGCTCACTGGGGATTGCTAAACGTTGATCAGTAATCACAACAATCTCAAAGTTACAGCCAAAATGTTAGTTATAATTTATAATATAAAAAAATCTGGCCAAACAAGGACATTTCTGGTGGCGCAATAGTATGTCACTAACGCTCCAGATACTTCCCAAGGGTTTAACATATGAATCCTTGGTCAGTGCGTTAGGCGCGTTTCCACAAGCTGTTATCAGTCTGGACTAAGCACTTTAATGATCTTGCACTTTACTTTAACTTTATGTAAACTTTTATTAAAGGTAAAGGTACACTTTACTTATCCCGGGAACCCATCTACAAATGTTGATGCTTGGCTTGGTCAGAACCGCAGCTGGAGGATTTTTACCTATTGTACATGTTTTCAGTGGTAGAGGAAACTAGAGCCTGTTCTGACCGGGATTAGAACCCAGGACCTTCTGTCTGAGAAGAGATGCAATCCAACGTGCCGCCCTGTTTTTTTTTGTTATCTTGTTTTATTTATGTACTTGTCTAGTGACATTGAGGGACTTTAGTACAAGTACAGTATTCCAAAGTGATTTTACTGCAAATTGCAAAAAAAACAGAATCTGAACCTGAACCTGACGTGCACTTACCCGGTCCTCCTCCTCTCTCAGATCCGGCATAGTCCCGATGCACAAACTGACCACGGTCACCGCCACCATGATGACCGACATGCAGGCAAAGATCTTGCCGGGGAGGCCTGACTGCGGGTTCTCCACCATGTCCCTGAGCCAGTTCATGACCTTCCGATAGCGCGTCTCAACCACGGGCACCCTCTGCAGCACGCTCCTCTGCCGCAGCTCCTCGTCGTGGCGCTCCTGCTCGTTCGTCTCTTCGATTCGAGTGTACATCTTCCTCTTACAGCAGCGTTCCATGTAGGCCATCTCCACGCCCCAGTACGTCAGCTCGTCATGAAGGGACAGCACGCACATCTCCCGGAGCAGGCGCAGTTTCCCCGCCGCCAGGAAGTTGAGGATGACCCTGAAGGCGGAGGGCGACCGATCGAAGAAGAACTCTTTGTGCGTTTCGTCATAGTCATCGCAGACGTTGGCGATGTCTTCGGGTGAGCGGCAGTCGCACAGACGACCAAGGCGCGTCAGTGGGAACTGCTCCAGGGTGCTCCAGGGGAAGGTGTAGCGGTTTCCCCCAACATTGATCACAGCTAACACGCCGTGGTCGACAGACAGCAAGTCCTCAGGCCGGCGAATGAACTGAGCTCTTTTATAGTAGACGCCCTGTGGGAAAACAACAGCAGCACTGAACTTTTCTGATGTATTATGCATAGACAGACTCCTTGGTATTGTTTGTGTTAAAGCTTTGTGAATATCAGCGATAGACGGCTATGAGTGAGAAGCTGTTTCATTTTTCAATGTATGGTTTTCATTCATACACATCTCAACCTTCCTTAAGTTTAAAATAGGTTAATGGCAGTTGGATAATCGTTCCTGGTAACTATGGGAACAGTCAAACGTCAGACTTCCAGTCTTTCACCCATTACACTCCTTGTAAATGGAAAGCAGGTGGTGGTTCCACAGGAGCATGGCTGCTTCGTCAGTGACATAGATGGCCTAAGTCTTTCAAGCATCTAACCATGCTAAACTGGTTGGATGCTAAACCGCATTTTGTTGCATTGTTCTGATTTTGTAATGAAAATAAAGTTGAATCTAAACTAATCTAATCAGGGACTGCGAGGGGATTGAACCTATGGCAATTTGGTTGTGGGTTTGGCTCAAAGACCAATGCTAACAACTGAGTCCCTGTCGCCACCACAGTTTAGAGCTAAGTTCCAGGGCCAATCCACATGAAACAAAAAACTATTTGTCTTATTTGTCAGTATATATCAAATTTTGTCTAGAAGCCAGAAAACATCCTTTCATGGGAAGAGATTCTAAATGCATTTTAATTTTTGCACTGTGATATGCTGAAATACAATCACAAATGATTGGAACAATCCAATGTATTCTTACAACTACAAATAATTAAATGTGTCAATAAAATTGTATAGCATATTAGTTTCTTGCAGCGGTGCACATAAAAATCAATGCAAACAATGAATCAAAACAAGTAGGAAACGAAACAACATGAACACTTACCTTGATGGTCTCAGTCTCTGGGATCTCGGTGAAGATGCGGTCGAGGCTGCTGTCGTCGCTAACTGAAAGGTTGCTGAAGTCGTGGTTGGCGTTGCTGATGATGGGCATGGCGGCATCTGCACCACACGCCGCTCACCTCAGAGCAGCTCAGGGAACAACAAGAGACTTCACTTTATATCACTAAAGCACTTCACACAAAGTGCCAAACGTCTCCAGAATGTCAAAAAACAAAAAATGGCTTTCAATCCTTTCTCTTTTTCTGAGCCCAGGAGGGATGAGCTATGGCTTCAACTTCCAAAATGGCAAAGTTCATCCGGTCTACACTATTTGTAGTTTGTGGTGATAAAGCAGATCAGTGGGTAATCCTGCCTAGCAAAAGGGAATCCTGAATAGAGAGAGTGTTGGGAGTGATCAGGGGCAGAGCTGCATGAATCTGATGCCAAATGTGCGGTGTCCCAGGAGGCAGGGGGTCCTGTATCCGGCTGGTAGGATTAGGGAAGGCCGGCGTTCATGATGGCGTCCTGTTGGAAAACATGAGATGTGAGATGAGACAGGGCCTTTTCAGAGAGCACAGGGGGTCATTAGCACTTCAGACGTTGACGTTGTAATTGTTGGGTTGACAGGTGAATATCCTGTGGAGTTTATTTACTGATGTATTTAATATCTATTCATTTAGTTGTGGTTAGGGCTGGGCGATATGGCAAAAAAGTAAAATCTTGATTTTATTTCCTGTTTTGGACAATTTCGATTTTAAATAAATTTTCATTAAAGTCACCAAAGACAAACTTTACCCTTAAAAATATTTTTTGATCTTTCCGCTCAATATTCAAGTTTCAAAACTAATATTAATTTGTTTCCCCCAATACGTAATACACAGACTGTGTTGATATTGTAAGTATAATTCATGTGATGCTCTCACAATATCCTACATTCAATCTCACAATTTTCAAATTTTTCACAAAAACTACATTCGATTTATTGCCCAGCCCTCGTTGTGGTGTTATTACTGGAGATGTGTCAATACTGTGTAAAAAAAAAAAAAAGATTAAAAAAATCAATAACAATTAATAGTCAATTAGTTTTAAATGGTAACCGGTAATAGGTATTTTCTTCAATAAACTCAACTCCAAGAAGTAATAGCTGGACCAGGGCTGAAACAATGAATCGAGTAATTAGTACAAAGTTTTGATCACAATTTTGTTGCCTTGATTAATCGGTGAATATATAACTAGTTAAGACGTTACTATGTGAAACGTCTGCACAGAACTAATTTCTGCATTTCTGAGTGGTGCAACCATTTGACCAAAATATATGAGGCTTATTTCATCTTAAACATGGATCAAAACCTTTCTTAATATCCAATTATTTCTCGGGGAGAATAATTTATGGAATACTCGGCCACTGATTGTTCGCTGCAGCCCAATGTATAACTATGAATGTCCTCCAAATCAACCATTTCTTTGACTGGTTGATGTTTGCATCTTCTTTTCACAATTTGGGCATGCTATTTTCTGTGATACTGTATCTTTTAGGGAAACATTGAGCAATTAAGTAATTATGGTCCACTTTAAATATATGTAGTTTTATTCAGGCTTGTAAAAAAACAGGGGCTATATGAGGACGACACTCCAGTGAAAGACGGACAGCGATAGAGAAAATGGAGAATGGGCTGAGGTGGAGAGTATAGCACACCTCAATGAGACTGCAGTGCTGAAGCCCCTCCCTCTCATTCTCTTTGGAAACAAGACAGACTGACACATCAGCGCCGCAGCGATAACAGGACGCCTATTGTGGTCAGCCAAGATGAACAGCAGAAGAAACTTGTGAGCCATTTTGGACAGGGCTGCTCTTTACAGCAGGTGTGAGAAAATGAGCAGGGACAGAAAAGAACATTGAGGTCGTGTTACTCACACTCAGACTGAGTTATTAAACCCACCGCAAACCGAGCAACAAACACCATAACATTATCTCCCAAATGGGTTTCTGGCTCTGAAATTGAAGTGTAAACTTATTGGCAGCCTCGCCTGTCTGAGTGGCACAGGAGGATTTTCTGTGTGCCAAGGTCTCGGATAGTTTGGGTGCCAAGATCTCAAATAGTTTGGGTCAATAGGATTCCACACTTATCCATCATCACAGAACTGTTAAGAGTAGAAGGCATCATTCCCATTGTAATCGAGGAACAAAACACATACCACCAGAGAATCAATCAATCAATCAATCAACGTTTATTTGTATAGCGCCTTTCCTACACAAGGCAACGCAAAGCGCTTCACATCCCCTATCACATCATGCATAAATCAAACACATTAAGAGCACAAGATATATTAAAAACATTAAAAATAAAATCACAAAAATTAAAAACCTTTAAACATTAAAATCACAGATGGGACTAAAATCATAAATAGTCACAGTGCATTAAAAAGATTAAGGATAAAAACAAAGAACATGCACTTCCTCATTATTTAGGATTAAAATGTTGTGTTTTGCCAGATTATATACCATGTATTTTATCTCGTCTTCTTCAGAGAAATTGTATTGTGTATTTAGTATTGTGTAGTGTATTTATGTAGCACTAAAATGTTTGACTGGTTAATTGTGCTATAGCATGTTGTTATATTTTAAAACAAGTTCAATGAGCAGAGGACCAAAATGTTGCTTGATCTGTTGTCTGTGGTCTTCTGTGAGAGCTCTATCTATTCCATAAATTTCTATTGGGAATAAGTGTTGTTAAATAAACAATGGTTTAAAAGTGGTTGCTTATCTATTCATTTTTTGTGAAAATGGAGGATACTTCCTTCCCTCTCAATGTAGTGGGTCAATGTTACCAGATTATACAGATGCTGATGTGTTTTGTTTTCATAGCATCATATGTGAGTGAATGTCTTTGATAGGGGACATAGTAGTGCATTCGTAGTTCTATGAGCTTTAAATATTTGTAAATGAAAATACACCTAATGACAGTTAGGATTTGAAGTATTGAGTATATTTACTGTATATTACAGTAATATATCCTATATATGACCATATTATGGTGATCCTGGGGTCGTGATGATGGGGCCCTTGAATATTGTTGCCCAGGGTACAACAAAGTGTTAATCTGGCCCTGAATGACAGTTAAGTTTGTTTTATTCAATCATAAAATGCCCAGAGCAAAGAAACGTCCGGAGTCCACTCAGTCGGGATGTCAACATAATAGGGTATTTGCAAGTCAGAACACATTCAAACTCTGCAAAGCTTTGACTGATTCAAAATGCTTCTCCTCGCTTTGTTCAACTTTAAGTTTAACTTTTATATTTGTAATCCACTCTACTTTGTCACAGTTTGGTTATGAGTAAGTGCTTTTGTGTCTATTAGAAGATGGATGTTTGCTTATGTATTGTACGTGGTGTTCAAATACTAATGGGTGTTTTGGCTCCAGGCCGTCCTCAGACCTCACTTTTATGAATCATCCTTAAGTGAGTTTTAGAAGAGAGAGTTTAATTAGTCTATGGTTAATCATAACTTGCTCACGCTAGAATTTATACTTGCTTCTTATTTTGGCAAATTTAGAGATTTTATACTTCTTTATTATGTTCAAGATAGAGATTTTATACTTGTTTCTTTGATGCTAGAGTTAAAGATTTTGTTTAATTTCAAGAGTTGAATTGTTCACTTATCTCGTGCTGTGTGCTCCTCATTCCGACTGTTCAGTAACTGGTGATGCAACACTGAAATTTCCCCGCTGTGGGACAAATAAAGGATATCTTAATCTTAATCTTAACATTATATAATTCTTGATTAAATTGTATTTTTTCTTTTGGCTTTCTTTACCCAATCCAGTCCCAGTGAACTCTCTCATTACACACTCAAGTTCTCACTCAAGGGTGTATCTCATTCAACTTCACTTCATTACAGGAAATATAACACTCGGTATCTCGGCCTGGGACTCAAAGTGGATCTGTTGATTGCTCGATAAACTCATCAGAGGAAGTACCTTATCTGGACATGAATCCAGCTTTGGCAACTTTCTCATCAACATTATCGTAATTGACAATTAAATAATGTTTTACAAATATAGATCTGGTTATATATTTTGAATCAAATTATATGTGATTTCTATATATCACCTCTAGAGTTTGGTATAAGATTTGAGAAATTCTTGTAGCTCAAATTCTCTTTGACTTGTCCACTGATGCTGCCAAAGTTTTGTTTATCTGGTTTCAGCACTGCCTCTGTTTTTGACTTTTACTCCTGACTTTTAAATCAAAATATCTGTACTTTATACTCCTTACATTATTAAAATGACTAGCTGCAGTACTTTGTAAACATAGATATCAGGAATTTGAGCTGTAAAAACCATTCTGACGTACTTTCCGAGCATAGACCATAGACGGAGTGGATGAATGACCTGAATGCCGACGTCATCCATAGTCTTTGCCTTTTGCAAATTTGTGGGTAGCAATGATGAGGAGAGTATAGAGCCAATATAGACCAACTCCTGGTCTGTCCCCATTTGTGCTACTCTCTATTTAAGCTACTTGTTAGCTAATGCTGGGGGATAAACAGCCCTTGATTGGTCAGTTGTTATATCTGGAACAAAAAAAAGGTTTATTTGGTCGGGACTGGGCATATTAGTGAACCAACCCTTACGGATTGTTGCCTTTCACTAATTTGCATCTGCTGGCCTAGAGTCTGACTCACAAACACACACTCTATTCTACTCACGTTCTATTTACCTAATGAACTATTTTACATGTTTTTTGTGGTAGGGGAAACACCATTATATAAAGAGTGCTAAATTATGGATTGTTTAAACCCAAATACAGACGATTACTGAGCTAGAGGAGTTTACTTTTGTTAATAATAATAATAATATTAATAATACATTGTATTATTAAGGCACCTTCAATTCAACAATTCAACAAGCAAAAGAAAAGACACTAAAGAAAAATAAATACAAGGGGAAAAAAATACATGAAATATCAAAAAGCATAAAAGAGTTACAGTAAAAGCTAAAATGTTCAATGTAAATCCATAGGAGCCAGAGTAAATATGAGCAAAACGTTGTCCATGAGCCCTTCCCTGTTGGGCTTCATTGAACTATTAGCCTTGCCCAGTCATCCAACACCTCCATGGCAACAAGTGGGTATCTGACTGAAAAACAAATATTGCCGTGTTAGATTCCCGCCACAGGTTTTGTTGTGTAGGCTGACGTGTCCCGGCTCCAGTGTTGTGTTGTAATGTTGCGTGTGCGTCTTTGGCCTCATTGTGAACCAGAGCGTGAGAGTTCATCAGACATGTGGTCATTTTTCACCCTTAAAATCTCAGCATGTCTTTTTTTGCCGTTTGTAGTCACGCATTCACATCGGAGCGTGTCGACCATCAGTCTCCGTGACAGGACAGAGGAAGACGAGCAGAGCGTGCAAACAGGAGCTATAGGCAGATTCTGTTTATTGCACCCTACTGCCCTACAGCGACGCAGGTCTGACTGATGCTGTTAATCATCTTTCTATTGTTTCAATCAAAGACATTCAACAGCCAACAGTGATGTCTTATTGTTCCTGACTGACACTCGGGGGCTGTTTGTCTCAATCCTTCTGGGTGAAGTAATATATCATAATAAAGGAGGGTTTATCGGTCCCTGGTGTCTGTTTGGAATCAGCCGTGTTCGCCGCCAACTCCATCAATTTGTTGCAAAGGTTAAACGTAAGCGTGTCATGTGAAACAGGCCGATGATTAACATTACAATGAAGAACAATGCGTGAGGTGTGAAGGCTGCGCATCAAAGAGTGCGGAGATCTCTGAGGTACACTGTGATTACTAGACTGAGGAAACCAAGTGCAGATGTACAGCGTTTGAGCATATACCTCTAGTGAACAATTTGGTAATTTTTTGAGGAATAAAAAAGTGAATATGATGGAACTAGCTAAATTCAATTTTGGACGGCAGTGAAGGAGAATTCACAAGTGATAACCCAAGTGTGTTGTTGTGGTTTTTGTTTAGTTTTGAGTGCGCTGGAAGAGACAAAGTCCCAAGTAGCTCTGAAACAGTTGCTGTTGTGTGCTTTACAATTATTATCTTTCTTGCTTTTTCTAGCTGTAAATGGTACTGCAGTTCAGTGTTCATGGTTTTACACTAATCCAGAGCAGAGAGGATGCATGGTTGGAATCAAGCAGATATAGAATGCTATTTTTTTTTTTCTTGAAAAATGTTCATAAATCATTCAAAATTTCACTCTGAACCAGAGCAGAGAAAAATGGTCTGAACCAAACAGACTCTGCATCCATCAACCCAGGGATAGGAAGCAGCACACCAACTCTGCTGCAGTGACTTAGTGCTGTTGTATTACATTTACTGCTTTTAGTAACTTTTAGAATTACATATTTATTTGTTTGTATGAATGGATGTGTTTCTGATGCTGGACACCTGAATTTCTCCTACGGGTGAAACTGTAATCAATAAAGTATCTATTACGGAGGTGCAATCATCATTATCAGGAGGGGGAAAAAAAATCTAAAATGTTGACTGTATTGACAAAAATGTGAAGAGCACATTTCATGGTTACTATAAATAGATTTTAGTGCCATGTCTAGGGACACTCTCCAAGCTCACTCATTCATTAGAACGAGAAATTCTATCATATAATTTCATTCACCTTTTCATTTTTGTCTTTTTTATGAACAGGATTACCCTTTAATCTCTATGTGCTGCTGTCTGTCTGCACCTGCGATGTCAACCGTAGGATGTACTATCCATAAGGAGTCGGAAAATGGTTGAATTTATAACAGTGCTCTTCAAAGTAGATGTGGCCGTTTGGTGGGTCACTTATCCAGCACTTGACGACAGGACGCCAAAGTGCAGGCTGCTTGTTAAGAGTCCGAGACAGGTGCAGGTGCCATGGTGACCTGGCATTTTTCCTTATCCGTACGAGGGAACAAAAAAAGAAGTCAGAGAAAAAAAAGGTCCAAAAATGTCAAGTGAACCCTTTGCACCATCACAATGTCTAAGTGTCATGTGTGATTAGGGCTCTGCTGCTCTGAGTGGTTGGAAGTGCCGCTGAGAGCGCTCTAAAAAGAGGAGAAATAAATGAAAATGGCACAGTTTGTCTGACGGAAATGTAAAGGATTAGGTGAGCCGCTGGAGTGCGAATTCAAAGCCAAGAGGAGACAGAGATCAACTGGAGTGTCCAAATGACGTTTAAGTTTAATTAAAAATGTTTCATCTTCTTACTAAGTGGTGGACCCTGTGAACGGGAGGGCTCTGGGGTCTCTATGGCTGATTAAGCAGGGTTTGTATGCGTCGATGCTGCTGTGTGCACTCATGGGACACTTGACAAGCAGTTTGCCTACACACACACACACGCACACACACACACACAAACACACGCACGCACGCACACGCACACATCTACAGCATCAGAAGTGATTCCTGTCCGCATCCTCTGTCTGTATCCTCCTCGCCTCTTCGCAGGCCTTTAAACCTAACACTAATTAAATTCAACCCAAGAACGAGACACGAACACTGGAGTGGAGAGAGCGCGGGGAGCCGTGTCAGCCGCAAGTGGAATCATAAAAGAAAGGGGGAAAAACGGAACATGGATTTTCCCATTATTTCAAGTCAACTTTCAACTGTTTGAGGTTCATTAGCCTAGACATTATAAAAGACAATTGGAGAAATGAATGCAGTCATACGAGACGTTCTGTTGAGATGCTTCGCGTAACGTATATGCTATTTATTTCAACATGAAGCCAGCATTAAACATGTATAGTATCCATATCACAAGATGAGATTGATCAGCAGCAATCAATGGAGAGCATGCAGCTTCTAAAAACAGACATTCCTGACCGGATATACAGGATGTGATCCATTTGCCTGGCGTGATGAAAAATGCTGAGGAAAGCAGTTTTCAGCCACGGCTTTAAGTGCAATACATGCGAACAAATATGCCTCTAATCGGTCGACACTAGCAAGTGAAATAAGGAGTTTATTCATGCAACTATATTTAAATATTTGTAGGTTTCAGCCAAAGAATTCCTTTTTTATTTGAAAGAAATAGTTGTCTGTTCTTTCAGAAAATAGCCTAGAATGCTTTTACCCACTACCAGAGAAGAGAAGCCAAATAGTGATAGCTACAATCATCTAGAAGTTAGTTGCTCACGTAAAAATGTTACACCCAATCCAATCCATTGCTTTTGGATTCGATTAAAGTATTTTTACACATAGAAAAGCTAAACCGAGTATTGGTTTTACTGGGTGTTTACTTTTAGATTACGCCCCTCTTACAAAATTGGCTCAAGGTGCTATGTGACTTCATACCATAATCATAATCAAGTCTAATGCTATTGTTTTCAGAATCAGAATCAGAATCATTTTTATTGCCACGTAAGTAACAGGAGGTCACAGACTTGGAAATTGCTTTGGCTCAGTGCAACAGTCAGAAAGAGATAATAATAATAAGAATAAAAAACACTTCTAAAGAATAAATTTAAATTTAAAATAGAGTTACAGTTACTATTTACAATATACAAGTGCACATGGTGCACACAATGTAAGGTGACAGCAGTACAGTGAAGTAAAGTGACGTATGATGGGCAGTAAAGTGACTTTATAAAGGGCGGGGGACAGGTTAAGAAGTGTTCAAGAGTCCAACAGCAGAGGGGAAGAAACTGTTCTTGTGGCGGGAGGTTCTAGTCCTGATGGACAGCAGCCTCCTGCCTGAGGGGAGTGGTTGGAATAGTCCATGTGCAGGGTGAGAGGGGTCGGCTGTGATACGACCAGCCCGGCCTCGAGCTCGGGCGACGTACAGGTCCTGCAGCGATGGAAGGCTGCGGCCGATCACTTCCTCTGCAGAGCGCACAATGCGCTGTAGTCTCTGTTTGTCCCTGACTGTGGCTCCAGCGAACCACACGGTGACGGAGGAGGTGAGGATGGACTCGATGATGGCCGTGTAGAACTGCACCAGCATCTGTGCAGGCAGCTTGGCTTTCCTGAGCTGCCGCAGGAAGTACATCCTCTGCTGGGCCTTCTTGATGAGGGAGCTGATGGTCGGCTCCCACTTGAGGTCCTGGGTGATGGTGGTGCCCAGGAAACGGAAGGACTCCACAGAGGTGATGGGGGAGTCCATCACGGAGGGTGGGGGCGGGGGGACAATGCTCTTCCTGAAGTCCACAATCATCTCCACTGTCTTCTGGGCGTTCAGCTCCAGGTTGTTACCACTGCACCAGGACA
Organism: Knipowitschia caucasica; assembly: GCA_964034765.1. Taxonomy (NCBI): domain Eukaryota; kingdom Metazoa; phylum Chordata; class Actinopteri; order Gobiiformes; family Gobiidae; genus Knipowitschia; species Knipowitschia caucasica. The sequence continues at coordinate 22,242,310 of OZ035842.1, read as the reverse complement.
CCAGCCGGTCCACCTCCCTCCTGTAGGCGGACTCATCGTTGTTGGAGATGAGTCCAATGAGGGTGGTGTCGTCCGCGAACTTGATCAGCTTCACGGAGTCGTGGCTGGAGGTGCAGTGGTTGGTGTACAGGGAGAAGAGCAGGGGAGAAAGAACACAGCACTGTGGGGCTCCTGTATTTATAATCCGAGAGTCCGAGACATTCTTCCCCAGACGCACTCGCTGCTTCCTGTCCGTCAGGAAGTCAGTGATCCACCTGCAGGTGGAAACGGGCACGTTGAGCTGGGAGAGCTTGTCCTGGAGCAGGGATGGCAGGATTGTGTTGAAGGCAGAGCTGAAGTCCACGAACAGGACCCTGGCGTAGGTCCCCGGGGAGTCCAGGTGCTGTAGGATGTGGTGGAGGGCCAGGTTAATGGCGTCGTCTACAGATCTGTTGGCTCTGTAGGCGAACTGCAGGGGGTCCAGGAGGGGGGAGGTGAAGGACTTGAGATGGGAGAGAACCAGGGAGAGAACGCCTGGGAGAGAACCAGGCGTTCAAATAAGATCAAATAAGATTAGCTCCATAATAAGACTCTGCATTTATCCATCTACATATAGAAAACAAGTGACATCACCGGGGCAAGGTTGCAGGTCATATCTTTGTATAAGTGTGTGACCAACATCTCCATGACAACGTGTCGCACAGTTGCATATTAAAGCTTCAGAGTTGTGTAGTGAAAACAAAAGCAAACACAAATACGCCGAACAGTCTAACTCAAAAATACATTGAAACAAGCCTTCTTTAGCTGGCTAAGGTTAAACCACATCATCCACACAACTTGGTGATGGAAGAAATGAATAATAAAAGGGAGGAACGCTTTCCCACAGTGTGAAGCCTGCTCTTGACCTCAGGCAAAAACACGCACTCAGGACCCAGTGTTGGGAGCCGAGCCCAGATTCATGTGAGAAAAATGACGAAACGATGCGTGAGTGCACTTCATTAGTCGCCCAAAGAGAAGCCTGCAGACAAATACTCGAGAGGAATTTTCATCCTTACAGTGTTTTCATCATCTCATTCCATCAATAATACATCAGCTCCTTCATAGTTCAGTTTTTGAGGTTTCTACCGCATCATAATTGGCGCTCCCATTTACATCGATAATGCCGACGTGGTTGACACAATTAACCCACAGACATCGATACTTTACTCACAATTTCAGCTGAGAAGAATGATTTAAAATGCATTCGCAACGCAAGCAACAAAACAACACAATTACCTGCAGCTATATCATTGGTTGAGTGGTTGTACAGTATATGCATGTAAGCCTGTATAACCGTGGCTACACCAGATTTCCTGAGCCTTCTACTGTACTTGCACCTACTTTGTGCTAATCCGCCAATTTGTATTCGTGCAACATGAATGTGCTTGCGGTCGGTCCAAAACCTTCAAATAAACATAGTAAGTAATTGCCTTGTTTGTTACTTGTTTTAGTACGTTTTGGGATTCGCCGCAGTCTCCAACAGCGCTGCAAATCACTGGACCTATCAGATAAGAAAGAGGAGGACTGCAAATGCAAATCACACCATAGTTAAATTTGCAGATAATTCTCTTTAATGTATTATAGGAGCGGAGAACAAGCTGACGATGCTGTTGTTGATGCATTTGAGGAGTTTTACCAAAGTGTGATTCACAACTTTTCGCTTTGAAGTAGGAGGTATATTTAGTTTGGCCTCCTCCCCCTCAAAGCAGCAGGCTGCAACCCAGGCTGTGTCAGTCATCATGATGAGCTGTCTACGGAGCAGTTTATCTTAAGGCTGGGTGATAGGCGTCTATGGGCAATGTCCATTCAACCACATATTAAAACGTTATTTCGGAAATAAACCAAATGTTATGTATATCAAAAACAAATGATAATGCATAAAACAACATCAAATCAGACAAAACATGTAAAAAATATTAAAGATAAAATGTCAATATACAATGCATGTTTTCCGCTCGATATAACATATATTACATTTTACTAATAACAAAATACTAACACTTAACACCTGGCTGCTGTTTCTACACCCCACCGTGTACTTTCAGACTGAAATAAAAAATGTGTATTGCACTGAAAACATTGCAATACATGTTTAATGCGAGTGTGCTTGCACCTGCTCAAACCTGACTTGTACTTGACCTGGAGGGAGCCGTGCTTGTTGTATAATCTCACACTATTTTTACACACCACTTTCCTAATTTCTCAAATATGCATATGGTTCAGCACTAAAGTACTATTTTCACCAACACAATACAAAGGCACTGTGGATCAATCTTTTATAAGAAACTTCTCTTTTAAGACAGGTTTTAAAGTGTTACGGTTCTCTCTCCTGTTTTCGTCTGACCCTTAAACCCAGTGTGACACATGAGCACTTGGAGTCTATAAAAAAATCTAATGTATGCAAATAACATGTTAAAATTCACTTAACTTTGCTTAACCTTTCTTTAAGTGATTTATTACACCTCAGAATGGTTTATACAGCCTAATTAGTCACACAGCATGCCCACCAGCTCTTACGACGACAGGGTAGATTATCAGCTATTCTCAGTGGAACTATTTCATTCCAGCTTCAATTTTCAATCTTCATATTATCACGTTTTGAGTTGCTGTAAACAGGCTTCCCCAATCACTGAGCCGGGAGAAGATCAGCGACCGTGTTGGATACGTTTTTAATAGATTTTATATTAGTTACTGGGATAAAAATGCAACAGATTTGCATGAAAATATTACTGTTTTCAAACTATATTATGAGTTACTTTGAGTTACTTTTTGTCATGAGGTGAAATGAAGAAAGGAACCCAAAATGCAGGAGTAAAAATATTGCGCTATCCAATGAAATAAAACCAAATCCAGGGTAACAAAAAACAAGTACACCTAGACAAATTATAAGTATATTAATTTTGTTTGAAATACTCTTGTTTATGTCCAACACAAGTTCTATTTAGCTTAAAAGTCCATTCTTCTTTCTCAAATGATTGTAAGAAAACCAGATAGATTCTAGAAATGTCAATGCATCTCTCTTTGTTTATGGAATACCTATGCAACAGCGTAAAATATTGTGCACATATTTCCAGACAGATGCAGAAATAAAGATAACACCTTGGAAACACGTGCAGAGAAAGGCATCACTAACATGCAGCCACTTTCCCAAAGCTCGTGGAGGACAGAGTCATATATCATGGATAAAACTATTCAAGGAAATGAACTGGGAATCCATATAATGCGATGATCGAATGATTTCCGGTGTGTGAATCAGGGCAGTAAAGGCAGCGTTTGCACTTTGACAGAGGCGCGGACAACAGGAGCGGGAGGGGCCCTGGATGTTACAGGAATGTCACGTCAAGAGCTACAAGATGGAGGGTTTGATAGAATGATAATTGAAAAGATTTCTATTCACACCTGATAAAGCTGTCTCAGCGCGGTGCAGTGGTGTATTCAATGTTGTTACTGTGAAACTAAAACGAACAATGTTTTTCTTCTTCCCACTCCATGTCGAGCTGTACATTGTAACAATATCTAACAGTTTCACACATGGTGAAACTGTTAGATATTGTTTATGCATGTGTGAATGTGTTTGTAGGCGAAATTATGATGAATGCTTGAATGTAACTAATTACTCTTGAATTAACAAATACATAAAAGTAATGCATTGTAGTAGTAGTATTTTTATTTGAGCAGTTTTACAATGTGTTTTATATATGTATATTTTTTTTTTTTACATGCACATACATTCATTCATTCATTCATTCAACCTCAACCTGAAGAGATAAAAGTATTTAATGGAGATAGAATTGAATGTCCTAGTCAACGTCTAGTTAGGAAACATAGCAGAAATAACAGATATCTATTCTCAAATGAAAAAAAGAAGTGGGTATCAAAATAAGTACAGTTATCTAACAGCAATACTTAAAGCTAAAGTGCCTAATTCTCAAAACGCAAAAAAAAAAACAGAAGTAAAGTATGCATTGCAAACCATCTAACTATTCCTACTGCTCAAACCAGTTACAAGCACTAGTTTTGACATGCATGTATATTTGTTTGGATGAGCTTGAGTGAACATAACATGCCCCTTAGTTCTAAGCCAATCAGCTCTCAGTCCTGAGCATAAATAGTGACTCACAGGGCTCTTTCTTAGTTCTGTAATTTAACTCTTGGACTTACATTACACATCACTTAATTTAATTGAGAATGTAATTAAAGGAGCAGTATGTAACAAATCTGGCCATAAGTGGTACTGCAACCTCTCCCACTCTCCCTGACTCAGGTTGCCAGATATGCAGACGAATCCAGCTGGGAACATAAAATCTGAATAGACAAGCTGAATAGAGTTTTGCCAACAACAAATCTATAACCAACACCTTTTTCACAAAGGCTCCGATTGAAATCCTTGTTTAATTCTTTATTTTGTCCAGACCTGTTTTAGTTTTCCGGCCACCTGTTACTTTACCAGTGAGATTAGCTCGATACTGTGAGTTCTGGAAACCTGGATCACAGACTTTCTGATTGGTGAAACAGTGGATATTTAATTTTTAAATCCAAATATATCAGCTAAACTATTGTTATCAGTTAAAGAAGTATTGGAAAAGAGCATGGTTTATTAATGCCTTTTGATACATGGCATTTATAGATGACTAGACATGAAAATCTTACATATTGCTCCTTTAAGTGACGATTAAGTTAAATATGAAAGAAATGGTATTAGAAATAGTATTTGTCTTTGAGGATTGAGTCAGCATTCGCAAAAGTTCTGTTGTTTTTCCTTTTCATTCTTCATTTTAAAAAACATATAACTCTAACAAATAGTGTGAATCTTGGGGGCACACACCGAGATAAAACATCATGACTATTGTTCATTGAGACTATCACATTGCATCGAGCCAGCTCTGCGCTCACACTGCCAGACTGAAGAGCTGAAACAAGAGCCTGCTTTAGCCCACTGTAACAGAACCTGGATAATCCTCGACACGCCACCAGCATACTGCGCAAATGAACTGCTATTACCGGGCTCTTCTTACCCAACAACATGCATTATTGACGTGAGAATGAGACGCATAGGAATGACAAAAAGGCCAGTATAGGCCATTTAGCCACAGACAAAAAGAAAGAACGCACAGCTCATGTAGCACTTTTGTCTTGGTATTTTGATGCGTGGCAGGAAAGTTTTGGGTTTTGTGTGTGAATGGTAATAGGCATTTGAAGCTGAAGTGCTGCGGTTTCTTCCCTGTCGGGTGTCTGGGCTGGTGAAGGCAATGGTTAATAATTCATACTCAGAACTAGAGGTCCATAAGGCTGGCAGTGATACAGCTGTTAAGAGAGTTACTGTAGGTGCGTGGGAGGTCTAGCCCGTCTCTTCCTTTCTCTCTGAAGGCATGGGGAAGTGTGAGCGATCATATGAGCTCTCCTCCGTGTGGGCAGATAGTGGGGAGAGTCTGCAGAGGTGGCATATATTACTCATGTTGCATTGAACATTTTATGATACAACTGTACTTGTTTATAAGAAGGAATATTATGGATTGTTTTTGGCCTATATAATGTATAGTGAGAGGATTTACTTTGTCATTTAATGCATGTGAATTTCTACAATGTAGTTTCACCTTGAGAAATGTATGCCCACTAATTTATGGGCACTCATTTTTAGAATGATGTCATAAGGAGATCAGACCAGGGGTGTCAAACCATTTTCAGTCGAGGATAAGATTTTCTATAGCTTAAATTTTGGAATATCACCCTGATGTCGGGGGCCTGACCTAATATTCAATGTTTTGGAAATTCAACGTCAAAATCTTTGAGATTCCCAAACCAATTGTTGTATTTCTGCCTCACAGGAGTCAGCTCTTGTCTGGACACATGCAGTTTATTTCAGAAGTTTTATCCAGATTAAATTATGTGGCCATAATTCTCTTTAACTCAGGAGTCAACTAAAGCTGCTGTGTCATATTCCTGCGTGTGCAGTGATGAATTTGAGGATCGCAAAGAAAGTAAGAAAACAGGCAACGAGGTCACAGCAGGGAAAGAAGAGTTTAGCGCAGACTATGATGTAAGGGGGCCTTCCACAGAGATCTGACTTTGACCAATGCAGAGAGAGAAAGAGAAATGTGTGGCAGAGCGAGGAGTACAACTGTGGCTCTCGAGCGCCACATCTTTATAGTTTTTATAATATATTTATATAAACTGAGGAGGGCTCGGGCCTGATAGAAACATCTAGAGGGCCTCAAATGGCCCACGAGCCGGGGTTTTCCCATGCCTGCATAACACATCCTCTTATCACATACGACCGTGAGACACTCTTGAATATACGAAAACTACAGTAGCTCAATAATCACCAGGCCCAGTGGAACACTAAAAGCCCACAACCGTAGGGGCAGGACAGTCGCACACATCAGATTTTCACTGCATATCAGAATAATAATGAATGCATTGCTTTATACAGCGCTTTGGACACTCAAAGACACTTCACGTGGAATTATTATTTAACTCTGTACACAGTGGTGCAATTCTCATGTGTGAGTGACAGTAATAAACCTGAAACTTTAAATGTAGGTTTCTGTCCACGTTTCATTTCTGAGTCTGATTTTTGGTCCGTTGTTAAACAGTGATTTCAATTATTAAAAACCAAGTCTCCATTGAATTTCTCACCTCCAACAAGCTGACTTTAAACGATGAGTCAGGTCAGGTCGAAAACGAATTCTCAAGGACCTAATATTGTTTGTGCCACACCGGAAACAATGTAATTAGTCACACATGGTTAAGAAAAGTTGATGAGTGACCACCCTCAGGAGCTTCTGTGACTCAGGCTCAAGGTGTGTTGTCCAGGAAACTGAGACATAATCCAATCAAAGGAGTTATTTGTGAATTAATAATGTATGTATTACTCAATTGAAAGCAACCGCAGTCACTTTGGCCCTATCAGGACTGCATTTCAAACCTGAATAGTTTATCTAGGTGCTGTACATTTTATTGCAAGAGGTCCAAAAATCCATTTTTGCACAAATCTGATGCCGGAGCTTTGTGATCTTTCCCTTTTCAATATCTTCTAAAACCTCAGGGTGAAGTGAGATTGACAGGTAAAGTCTCTGTTCCATAGAGAAGGTCACAGCACTTCCATTTGTCTGAAAAAAAAACTCTAATACATAGATATCGAGGGGCTGACACGGATGGAGCCGATAGACCTTGAAGCAGAAATACAGTCTTTGAACAACTTTGAATCTGTCTCTTTTCACTTCCTCTTCTGCAACTTTCTCCAAGGTCAGCGAATGAGCAGCTGGATTTTGGGAGGATTACACAAAATACCTTTCAGCGATACAGTCTGCAGCACAGACAAAAGAGAACGGAGCTGTCCTTCATAGGAAGCTAAAACTGCGGTGTCATTATTGTGTATTTGCATATCTCCCACACACTTTCACTAAAGGACGAGACTAAAATGTCACCTGGAGGCATTGCATTTGACTTTATACTTAACTATTGAGAAATGTATAATGCATAACACAAAAAGTAAAACATGATGGACACTTTAAACAAGTAATCTGAATATACTTTGATTTAATCCAACAGTTACAATCAAAACAGAAAATAGAGAAATATTGAGGTCCCTAACCCAGCTTTTAAATTTTTCTTGAAATAATTTTGAGAATCAATTCTTATCATCCTTCTTTTTCTTTATTCCAAAAACGTATTAAAACTTATTTCAAGGTGACTGTGTTGAGAGCACTCTGAACGGTCTTCCTGTTCTGTTGCTATGTTCCAGATTCCCAAAACTTAAACAAATCCACTAATAAAACAGTCAAAACACATAAAACCGAGAGACAGAACTCTGGTCATTTAACGATTATCTACACTGTTAAAAATCTATATGGACCACAAGTGTCACTGTCACTTTACTTTACTAATCTGTGCAATAATAACTTTAATAATGTCAGGATGTACAATATAGAACCACATTTGTTAGTCACTTTACTGAGTCACGTTGTCCCAGACCATGTGCAGTTCTACACATTCAACTATATGTGACTTGCACAAGAATATACAGCATTTTATACTTAAGTCTTACTTCTTCATTATGAAAAAGCAAGACTTAAGCAAGCAACCAGGGCAAGCAGCCAAGGCACATCATCAAGTTGGAGATTTTAGACTTATTTCCTTATTATGCTAAAGATAGAGATTTTATACTGCTCCCTTTTATGCTAGAGTTAGATATTTTAATTCATTTTATTTTAGTATAGTGTCATTGTGCACTTATCTTGTGCTGTGTGCTCCTCATTCCCATCGTGCACGGTGGCTAAGTGAAGAGCAAATTCCTCGTTTTGTGACTTCACGTTACTTACAACAATACAAAAACTACTTCGGATTCCACGCTCCAAGTTCCTACAAGAATTATGTGCGACGGGAAGTGCAATAAAAGTACAACGTGCGCCCACCTTCGCCACCTTCAGTGTATATTAATTATCACCATATACACTTCTAGTACAACTGCACACCCACTGCACAGCTGCTGCTAGTTCACATTTGTTATTCCACACCTGCACTTTGAGAACAAACATTCACTTTGATGGGGAGGCTATTATCACCAACAAACTTTCATCACCTTTTAAACATCCCAGAACAGTGTGTGGAATAATGAGGCAGAAGTGGAGAGCTCCGCCTTGCATGCTAAATACTCCTTCTCAGACTTTAATGGCCGCTCCATAATCTTCTCGCTCATCCATGGAGTGCGGGTTGACTGTCGGTGAAGGTCTTTTCTGTTTGCACGGATCATCCTCGTTGGCTTTGGGCGTCCTCTCACCTCTCAACGCCGTCACTTTTCTCCCTCAGGGGTTCGGTCGCCACCCTTTACGTCCGTGCTGAGGAGGTGTGTGCTCGGTCTGCTTCAAATTAACTTTGCACATTGCCAAGATTTAAGGGGTTTTTTTTGTGAGAGATTAAGAGATCCTTTGTTCGTCCCACAGTGGGGATATTTCATTGTTGCATCACCAGTTACAGGACGGTAAGAATGAGGCACACACAGCACAAGATAAAAGAGCAATAACTCTTTAATAAATAAAATAAAATAGAATCTTTAACTTTAGCATGAAAAAGAAGCAGTATAAAATCTCAAGCAAATGTGGCAAATAATTTTATTTTTGCAAGTGGATTTCATTACTTTTTTACTTTTTCTGTTTGTATGTTTAGTTTATTTCTATGCCATATTTTAAATGAAACTATTTTTGAGTAATTACCATAGCAGCACATTGCTTACTTGCCAGCAGTTAGCATTTGGTAGCCTTTTTTCCTGTTGTTGTTTGTTTTTCCTGCATTTCAAGTTATATTCACTAGTCTTAGTGAGTTAAGGTAAAAAACAAAAATCACAGACCAAGGTCACATAAAGCATTCCACAATTTTGTGTACCAGTAATTTCCATTCTCTCCCCACAGACAGAAGCAAGACGACGAATACACTGGCATCGAAGCACCTGGAGGAAACTTTCACCAAACGGCGAATGCATGCAAACTCCACATCCAGGACTTTCTTACCGTGAAGCACAAACGCTAATCACTGCGCCGCGGTAGTAAACAGAAATGTTTACTAAATTACATGCCAGGTTGAATTTAATGATTTCCACCGTCTCCAGTCAAAGCTGCTGATCCAAAACTCACATTTCCCGAAACGTAAAGCCTGATTAACCCCGTTGATGAGTGGAGAAGGTGTGCCGTCTCAGTTCGATTCATGTGACAGAGCTGCACGTGTGAATATGATCCAGACCACAAGAACACACACGGTTGCTCATGAACAAGCTTGAGTAAGAGTACAGGTTTCGGAGATGGATGGAGACTTAGATTCAGATTCATTTTTATTTGCCATTTGCAGAAAAAACCACATTGGAATACAGTTGCAAAAGTCTACTGACTTTTGCAACTGTACAAGACAAGACAAGTACATGAATAAAATTAGGTAAAAAGTATAGAAATAACACTGAAAAAGTGCGGGAAAAATTGACACTGTGAAATCAATCCACAAAAACAGTTACAATCCAAGTGCACGATCATTAAAGTGCTCTGTTTAAACTGATAACAGCTTGTGGAAAGAGGCTGTATATGAAGGGATATGTCCTGCATCATATTTTCTGCCTGAGGGAAGAAGCTGGAACATGGCTTTTCCAGGGGCCAGAAGAGTCATCTAGTCATCTAGTTATCTAACAAGCTCGGCTTAAGAGTCTGGATTCAGAAAGAGCCTCCAGACACAGAAGCCAGTCCCACTCTTGAGAAAACCCTATTGAGTTATTCTTATTCTTCGGCACGGTGGCTGAGTGGATAGCACTCTCGCCTCTCAGCAAGAAGGTCCTGGGTTCGAATCCCGGCCGGACCAGGGCCTTTCTGAGTGGAGTTTGCATGTTCTCCCCGTGTCTGCGTAGGTTTCCTCCGGGTACTCCGGTTTCCCCTACCACTAAAAATATGTCCAATAGTTCTGGCATGTGCCTCCTGTACTGGCCCCGCTCCCATCTCTGTGTGGAGTGAGAGACAAATGCCCAAAATTAACAATTGTAAACCGCTTTGAGACTCAGATCTGCAGTGAAAAGGCGGTATATAAATAATAACTTACTTACTTACTTACTTACTTCAAAAACTCCCACAGACAGGTACGATACATCTTTTCTCCTGGCTCCATACATGCCTCTTTAGATATAATTACAGACATTTCTCCTATTCAAACAGACAATTCAAACCCGAGCTGCATGCGAGTTGCAAATGCACCACTCACAAAGCAAAGCAGGCTAAAGCGACATACACAAACCATAAATAATCCTTTGAAAGATGAAGGAACTGTTTTGCGTCTGACTGGCTTACAAGGTCCACCATTAAGGTCCTTGATGTAGGTAGAAATGAAATGATTAGATATTTTTCTCAACCCACCGGCCTCTGCATCTCTGCTTTGTATCTGCACTCTTGAGTATAAGCTGTATATTTGGCCATAATTTTTTTATTTTTCTCTTTGTGTGAGCATATACAGGTGTAATGCGAAAGAGGTATCGGTCTTATTTGTTCCCGGGTAAAGATAAGAAGTCATTATGGAGATGGGCTACAGCGGTCGTTGGTTATCTGGCATCTCCTGAGAGAAAAAAAGACAGAGATACATCAAGAGCCTGTCTGTACATGAATCCAAACCAGGAAACAAGGGCAAATACTGCATCATGCCACGGACTGTGTTAGCAATGTATCCATCACATATGCCCCCGCAGCACAATGGACTAATAGAGGGTGGAAAAGTTCACCACTGATGGAAGGTTCTGTGTTTTATTCTTGCTAATGGTGGTGCAGAGAAATGCCTTTTGGCCCAACTCTCCCAGCTTTTCTGCTTTTCGACTTCTTTGTCCCATTCACAAAGATCCACATTTCTCTGCTCAGTTTGGCTCGTCTGAACTCTCGCCATTTCAGCTTTTACAAAAATGGTCTCAATAAAGAAGATAAAGTTCTCTCCTGATCCAGCATACAAATAAATTAGAGGATACCAGTGGTCCAGACAGTGTTTGTATTATTAACATAGTAATTTGGACATTTTTTTACAATAAACAAATCTTTTTGATCTATTCACAATTTACAGTATTTCTGGATTTTGCTTTGCTCCTTTGTGTTGACAAGTTCAGGTTGCAATAGGTCTCTGTGTTTTACATAATGCCTTTTGAAATTCAGGGAAAGTTAAATATTTGAGCTTTTACTTTTATCTATTTTTTCAGCATAGTTTAAACTTATATTAAATGTATGTGACTTTATTATTAGCAAATGTTTTTCATTATTATGGTTATTATTTTCATTTATTTATTATTACTATTGAGAAAGTCCCACTGAGATTGCAGAATATCTTTGTCAGGGGAGTCCTGGCGGGGATGAGGGGGGTGAGAGTGGGGTAGAGGAGGGCGTTATGGGGGACTATTGTACTTGTTTTTAGTGGTTGTGGAAACCGGAGCACTCGGAGGAAACAGGGGCACTAGGAGGAAACTGTGGCACTCGTAGAAAACCGGAGCACTCGGAGAAAACCGGAGCACTCAGAGTAAACCGGAGCACTCTGGAAACCGACGCAGAAACATACAATGTCCTGGAAGTGGAATCAAACTCAGGACCTTCTTGATGTGAAGCACAAGCGCTATCTTCTTCTATCTATCTATCTAAGGGTTTCGATTCCCTGTTCATATTCATCAGTCTTTTTTTTTTTTTTTCAAAAATATTCTATATAGTTTGGCATCTAAACCATGCTAAATAGGCCAACTTTTTCACATCCTCATAATCTCTCTGGTTTCTGTGTCCCTGCAGTGTGAAGATGGTCTTGCTGTGGACCGCTGGCGACATTTTCAAAACTGCCTACTTTGTTCTGAACGACAGCCCGGTACAGTTCTGGGTTTGTGGTTCTGCTCAGATCCTCATCGATGTGGCTATTCTGCTGCAAGTGCTGCTCTACAACCGAGACACACACACCAAACTGGCATAAGTGTTACGACTGCATCAAGACTGTCTATGTGCCTTTTATTAACCAAAAATATGTTCAAGCCTTAATTGGATAATGCTTCAACGTCAACATGAGTTTTGATGGCTTTTCTGCATTGTCCTATAAAAACAATATATGTTTATAGTATGAAAGTTAATAGGAGGACGTTGTTTTAAACTGCTAAATTGAATCCAAAAACCAAAAATACCCATGCATAAATACCAAAGTTACACTGCACTATTTATTAAGCATGTTCTGAATATGGTGTGGTTGAAATCTCTGAACGTTACAACATGATTGTACAAGTTTTTAGTTACTGCAGTGTAGAATCGTTACTGACAACGGCAGTTCAGTGGAAGCAATTTGGTGTTTCGTGGCCAGCGCCTGGAACAGGACTATTGCAGCAGTGCTTGAGCTGGACCGTGCCTGTCTTGACTGATGCAGGAGTCTCCCACCACTCTCTCCGAATACATAATGCATGTGCGCGTGTCTTTGTGTGCATGTGTGTGTATTGATTTTTGCAATGGGCTCCATGATTGCTGGTAAAGTCATGGCCATGTTACAGCAGGTAATGGTGACTGCTCACTCCATCAATCTGTATCATGGTGGTGCTTTGTGGCCTAATTGACAGTCACAATGGAGACTTAGAAGCAGCAAAAACAAAGATTCATGAACCAAATAACTTCTTATCGCCTCATTGTTATCTATTGCTAAGAGAGATTCCTGACAGTTGAATTTAAACAGTATTATAGCCTCATTCTAATGCTTTAAAACTACAATACATTTGTGCCCATTTTAGACAATTATGTATCCCTCTGACTTTTGAGTCCATTGTGTATTCTCTCAATTGAGTTTTTAGTTCAACTCAACTTGAAAAATTACCTTTTCCAAGAAGTCTGTATTAAGGTTACTGACCAGCTCAACCAAAATGTGCACATTGCTTGTATTTGCTAACCTGGCAAGAGCCAGATTGATGATTGTGTAGAACTCTAACGCGTTCTCCACGATATCAATCTGGGATTTCTCCCGGAGAATCCTTTCGGGGAAAGGAGGGATAAGCAGCAGAATACTTCAAGCTGATTGGGCGAAGTGACGCTGTGTGCCCGCCTACCAAGGTTGCCGTCCAGAAATACACAAAGCGCCTCTCGCTGTTCATCTTTCAAAAAAGAAATTGGAGATTCTGCTAAAACTGACTTGATAGCCTCAGCTACGCGTCCGTCCTCCTGCGTAGCCATGTTTGTTTTGCTTCGGCCCGGCACTTCTTGCTTTCGTCAAACCCAGATATCCCGCCCTAAACCCCCAGACTGGCGCGTGATTGGCTCGCACACCCAGTGGTTCGACTCGAAAAGTGTAAGCGGGAGCGGTACAAGATGTATTCTCGAGTGTTTGTGAACTCACAAATACCGCGAGAATTCAGCTTGCAGGCAAGGTTATGTATTTGCGTGTGAATCTAAAAACACGCATTTTAAAACAATTGTATTTTTTTACTTGTGAACTTCTCTCTGTGCAAGTCACCTGAATGTGATCATGTGCCTGTTCGCTCACTCACATGTTCATTGATAATGTGTCTTTTAAACACACTCGGCTGTAAAAAGGCGACGTTATACATTTCATTTATCCCCAGGGCAAGGTCACTTCCCCGTGAGTGCAGGGCTTTTACTGCATTTTGTTACACGCCATGGATTCCACGGTTTTCCATGGACCCAATCTGACGCACACTCTTTGTAAAATAGATTGCCGCTGCTATCTTTGAGCACGTTTTAAACCATATGCACAAATAGAGGAGGGTTGTTGTGAATAGTTTGTCTCATCAGTATTCTGCACAGGAGTCAAAATGGCCCAGGAGGGTGCTTTAATTATGTAATAAAGCTGCATGCTTATTTATGGGAGCGTCTAACTCGTGTGTCACCTGCGCATATTGAGTTCACGGTAAAACGCCACACTGCACCGAGTTCCATTCTGTCGTCGAAATGGATCACTTCTATTATGCCAAAGAAACCACACATTTTATATTTGACTGATTTTATATGAACAAGTTGGATGTTTTTGTTCCACTTGAGACCGGATATTTTGACTCTACAACTCCCAGAGCAGTCAATTTGACGGCTTAGAATTGTGTTACTCAGTGTATGTACATTCTTGGTCTTTTTCTGTGATTAGTTCTACCTTTCTCTCAGAGCAGTCATTTTGACGGCTCCCCTTGATTAGAGCGTAAAATTCAAATGTAGTCATTTTCAGTCTCTTGGCAAAAGCTCCTTTTCTCAATGATCTGGACTCGTTTTGAGCCGAGTCAGCTTGGAGAGAAGAGAAAGTGCTAGTCACCATAGCAACATACTGTCAACTTAACAGCAGTTAGTATTTACCTTTTCAACAAACAGTTTTTGCCGTATATCAGGGTATAATAACAGTTTTAGCACTTATTGAAGGCACTAAACATATAAATGACGTAATATTAAAACCAATAATAAAACTACTGAAAAACTAAAACTGTTTTTTAGGAATTGTTCAGACTTCCATTGATTTTGAATGGGAGCCGTCAAAATGACTGCTCTGGGAGATCTAGTATTTAAGACAAAGTAAACTTATAAAGATTGTAAGTTATATCCTTCCTTTATACTGGTCTCTGATTTCATTCAAAAGGTCTTTGAAACGTTTCCTGGAACTTTATAGCAACTCGCCAACAACCTTGTGCTGCTGACATAGAAAACACTAAACCCTAACTGTGCTGGGGTGAAAACAGAGAATTAGGATTTACAACATTGAATTTTATTAATATAATAAGTTTTAGTGTGTTTCTGATGATCACTGATGCATGTTACTGTTTTGATATTGTTCTGTTACTGTTTTGTCAAGTGCCCATTGTTTTACTGCCAGATGTTTTGAATGATTTTATCTCATAATACAAAAAAATGAAATCAAAGTTTGTTGTTTCATCTTTTAAATTGAAACGGGTGGCTGAGTGGTTAGCACTCTTGATTCCTAGGTTGAATTCCAATCGGGCCAGGGCCGTTCTGAATGGAGTTTGCATATTCTCCTTGTGTATGTGTAGGTTACCTCAGGGTTGCCTGGTTTCCCTACCACTAAAAACATGCTCAGTAGCATCAATGATGTCCAAAAGCTTTGCTCCAACTCTCTCTGGGTCCTATTGAATTAGATTGAAAAGTAAACTCCTCTAGCTGAGTAACATTTTGTGTCACGCTCATCATTTTGGGCTTAAAGAAAATCTGGTGAAGCGCTTTATGCTCCTGTTGTTTCTGTTTTAATATTGTCTGTAAATCCAGATATGAGTCATATAACCATAGACCAATCAGTTGCAGGGAAAAGACTCCAACCAGTGACATATCATCAGCAAGTCTGCCCCTTCTGAACAAATGCCCATATATGGTAATTAGCTCCAACTTCTTTTATCTTTGGCCAAACACTACATGTGACATCAGCAGCAGTTAGTCCACACCTAATATACGGCCTATGCCTGAACCTCAGGAAGAGTCCTCTCTGCATTACTGAAGACTAATGGGGATCCTACTTAATTCTACCATAAATTCAAATACATACCAGGTTGCATCATTTCATTTCATTGTCACTGTTGGAGCAATTGCATGAGTTAACAGATTTTTGACGTTAAAAAATGATTTATGGCCCTAAAATATAGCTATCTCAGCCCAGTGCGTGGTTCCTCTGACTGCCCAATGTGCACCTGCTCCGCTCACACTCCATCCCGCCGCTGTTTTCACACAATGCAGTGATGTATGGTGCACCTGGTGTCCTGGGAAAACCTTGGCGAGCTCCACTGGCGAGAATTGAAAGAGAATACTTGGACAAGGCATAAATCACACACAAAATATTGCAGGCTGGTGAGTAGAGGTTAATTAAGACATACAGGGCACTTTCCCTCGATATCACATGTTACAGCTGAAAATAAACAATATAAATACAAATGTAATGGCTCTAAATGTGATGGACACGGTTCTGCACTTGTTCTTTTGATTGTTATGAATGAGTGGAGTTCATGTCTTGCTCCCACAGAGTCAGAATCTTTTCATGTGCAGAAGAGTGACGGGTGAAAGCTGTAGACAGACAGAGAAGGAGAAGCCCTGTAGGCACTTGTTTGGCCGGTTGTAAGAAGCATAAAACATCCTACACCAGAAAAGAGAGCCCAGGGCGTGTACTGTTGGATGTGTCAATATTTAACAATATTCTTGACATTGAATATGTATTACTGTTTTTGAGAGCCGCAGCCATTAAAATGCTAAAATGTGTTTGAGTTCAAGTAAAAAATATGAATTAGTGTTTTGGTTAAAACTATTTATATATACAGACTGCGTTAAAAAGCTAATCTTAAAATGATTGAGAGAGTTAATCTAAAACTTTATGCTACTGTAAATGTCCCATTGATTTAAAACTGTAAAAGACAAAATGTACAAACCAGAGTTAAAATTAGGCAGATTGGCTTCAATATATCGGACACTCCCATTATTTAGACACCAGTGATGTCATCAGTTAGTTTTTATTTTTATTTTTTATTAACGGACTTCATTGGATTACTGGTCCATGAAAGGCACTATAAAAATAAAGATTATTTACCCACTTATTTATAATAGGCTTTATGCACCATATGGCCCTTTAAACAAAATAGAATTGCGACTTGAATCCAGCACTCACAAATGTTTTCCTACATGTATCTTTTCATTCAATTTTTTTTTTGTGTGTGAATTGTTGTAGTCCCCATCTCATAAAAAGTTCAGGGCTCCAGTTTTTGTCTTGTTTCACATCAAAAAAACACCAGCACCTAAATAGTCAACTTTCCTCCTCACAATAATAAAGATTTAAATCTATATGCACAGATTAAACGTCATTTTAAGGCTCATATATTTGGTTTAATGGTCACTGGATTACAGTTGCCAAAATATAAACAAAACTATCTCACAACCAAATCATCAACATTTTGAGCGAACGGAATTACCTGCGGTTGACTGGGTTGTTCAACTGGATATGAGGAGGTTGTTCGTGTTGCTTGAGGTACGGTTCTACATAAAGTGCCTCCATATCTGTATTCAAAACCATCTGACTCGTTTTATTTCCGCCCCGGCTCAGCATCTCTTGTCCGCACATATTCTCCTTCAGTCTGTCGTCACATTCATGATGGATGAGCTGGATTAAAATAGTCCACCTGCACTTTACAGCTCTAATGCTCCGTCCTGTCCTCTCTTCACTATTTATTAATGACAGTCGCTTGGCTGTATACACTGCTGATACCATCAAACGATCCCAGGCATCACTCATTTCAGTCATTTTACAAGGACACTCTTGGACCATGGCTGAAAAGCATATAAAGTGGTCTTGTTAAGTTCATCTGGGAAGGATCAAACGCTGCAGACGCTTCTTTGTGGATGGAATAACATGAAAGATAGATTGAAGAATAGATCACGTTTAAGTACATGTGTATACTATATTCTAAAGTTTGTAAGTGCTTTATGTGAGTCATACATAAATCAATTCTCATTCGACAGACAGTACAAGCACAGTTATTTGAAAAAAGAATGGAGAATATAAACAAAAATACATAATTTATCAAGTTGAAATTAAAATTAAATAAACATAAAAAAGAAATAATGTGTATTATAAAAAAAATATTATTATGAAAAAGACAGCTGGGTTATGTACCATGTCAGAGCACTTCAAAAAAGGGAACAATGAATGGGGATGTTTTTTAGTTTTCCTTTCCTACTATAGAGTTCTACAGTAGGAGATAAAAACAGGATGTGACTACCTACTCCTTCATTTGCTCGTGTGCCACTTTGGAAAAGCTCTGACTTACATGATTTTTTTAAACAGTCACCCCGTTTCCAGTAATTGTGAAGTGCGTATTTAGTGGCAGGCCTGTTATAGCTTTAACCCATAAGTTTGTGTCGAAGTAGTAGCACAGTCAGAAGGTTGCAGTAAAGAAGGAAATTGTGTTTTAAAGAAGATTATGCATTATTTTAACCTGTTCTAGACTAGTTACTTTGTCATGAAAAAATTAAATAATATCTTGAAATCATATGGTGAAACCGGTATGAAGGGTAAACAATGGTATTGACCTGCCCTGTCCCTATGCTACCAACAGAATAAGGATTAGAATTTATGTTTTATTTTTATTTTCAAATTTGAAGATCAGACTGCAACCACTGCCATTTGATTTCACCTGGGAAAGTGTCAAAACAAATTAATGGCCAATACTTTTTTTTTTAAAGGCAGAAATCCACTATTTGTGATGTGGTAGTGGTACAATGACATCATACCATTATAGGACAGAGATATGAGCTTTTTAGACAGAAAAGGGCGGATTTACAAGTTTATGCCAGAAGTTGATGGATCTAAAAACAACTTCAGGTCTGTATTTCATGAGGCAGAAATAATATAACATGGTTAAAAGAGATTAAAAAAAATTTGATTTTGATGAATATGTCTCCTTTAAACTCATATTTGCGATGCTTTAAAGTACACACACAATATCAGCATGTTGACTTGTTATTATTATTCATTACAAGACTTTCACTTTTACTGCTGTATTTTTATTTTGCATCTGCGTTTCCAGCGGTAGTTCAGACGTTCAGGGCTTTTCATCCTGTTCCTTAAAAGGCAGAGTCGGCACTAATAAACGGGGAGACGAAGAGGAGAGATAGTGGTAGTGTGTGTGTGTGTGTGTGTGTGTGTGTGTGTGTGCGTGTGTGTGTGTGTGTGTGTGTAGGTGAGCGCAGGCAGATGGCAGGCGGAATGGAAACAGGTGAGGTGTGGAGCCACTGCAAAAGCTCTTTAGCACGAAAGTATAGAAAATTGGATTGTTATTGTGATCCGCCAAGACTTCTGCAAACATTTTTCCTGCAAACGTACAGAGTGAGACGGAGTGCGAAGTGACACCTGACCCCAATTTACCGTCGGATGGGCAGATAGCAGAGGAGGAGCAATTATGATGTACATTCACTATACACTTATGTAAATTCATACCTGCGCTATGCATGGTAAATTTGCATTGTCCTGGCATTAATTGGATTTGTTTTATGAAGTGTATGGTAATTTCAAAACTTTGTTGGGAAAAACTAGTCGGCTACACATGGTATTAATGCCACAGAAAACATTTAATTATTGCATGTAAGAAGAACATATTTATTCTGGTATGTCTTGAAAAGCAAGTCGTCTGAGTTACTGCTTTAACCTGTTCCTATCTGTCTCCACCTTCATATTGACAGAACATTCTATATACTGTATCTAATCCTGATCTGCATGTACCTACTATTTTGATCTTTAGACACTAAATATTTTGCATTCATAACTTTCTGACATCAAGACTCCCAGAATTCTAAAACTCCCAGAGCCGTCATTTTCACTGCTCCCATTCAAATCAAAAACATTCTGAGAAATTCCCCCAACATAATTGTAGTTAAAAATAAGACATGTATAAGGTTCTTTACCTTTGAACCTCTAAATCTTACAAATACAGAAAAAATGTGGTTGAAAGGCGAAGTGCTGCCTGTTGACAAGCGCACAGTGTGTTGTGATGGTAACTAGCACTTGCTCTTTTCAGGTGGAAAAACAAACTGACTCGGCTTAGAACCAGCACTTGGAAAAAAGCACTCAAACTACCATAGATTGTTGGTCACCAAGCAACCAAATACCACTACATTTTCATTTTACATTCAAATGAGCTAGAATACTTAAGAAAATACTAAAGTACTAAGAATGCTTCCAGAACTAAAAGCAATCGATTTGACGGCTTTTGGAAGCACAATTACTGAGCTCATGTATATGTTTGACGTTCATAACGTTGTGACTTGTGTTACTGTATCTTCCCCTATATGTAATTTATCTCTATGTCATTTAAAAAAAAATGAAATTATAACTTTTTTTTTAATGCGAATAGTTCCTTTAGCATTCTTAGTCCATCCATCCATTTAAGGGGAAGAAAAAAATAGATGGATGGACTAAGAATGCTGAAGGAACTATTCGCATTTAAAAAATAAATTATAATTTCATAAAAATAATGACATAGAGTAAAGTGCATATAAAGGTGAATACAGTAAAATTCACAACGTTATGCTTCCAAAACTAAAAGCCGTCAAATTGACTGCTTTGGGACTTCTATTGTTAACTTTATGTTTGGGAATATTCTGTGTGAGCTACTATATCCAAATCCCTCGTTTGTCCAAGTCATTCCACTTGGACAAACCAAAGCATGAAGCTGAGTATAATGAAAGTATTTAAGTAGAAAATGGCAGCCAGTGGCAAAAAACGAAACGCCTTTGTGTAGTGACCTTAACGTCTCTGTTCACCGTAATGGAACCATATGGCCATAAGCTCCGAGCCTCCCTCCCGGTCCTTGGTTCAGGACGTCCGGAACAGTGACCCCTCTTGCACACTCCCCCTCAGCCCCCTGCAGCAGGAGGTGCCAGGGTGAACGCAGTGGGCAGGATCAAACTTCTAAGATGGATGAGTTATTTTTGGGCTCATGTTGGATACAAAACCAGGAGAAATGCATGAATAAGCGAAGGACCCAGTTTATTTTTCACACTAAATTCAGCACATAGAGGACACATTCCCTTTCTCAGTTAGAAATGTTCGCAAAAATAAACAAATAAAAGCAAAGTCATATTCAAAACATTCAGGGTTAATGGTGTTTTTAACTCACCCTGAACTTTTGGGAAAATATGTGTTTATTTAATGTAATTCTGTGCTGAAGTAAATAGAACAGAAATTGCTCAGTTTTTATAGAGGTCTAAAACAGTGGCTAAAGTCAAATCAAAGCTGCACACGTGTATGAAATGAAATCGACATTGATAATATGTATTACTTACCTTTTTAAATAATGTATTGTGTACTTTATAGCATTTTTTGTTTTTTTTGTATTGTGTTGTGTTTTGTGTAGGGGCTCTCCCAGCCTTTTATGGACAAGGTGTTGCAAATTAGCAGTCTTGCTATAACACTAAAAACAATGTATCTGGTTTGTCCAATGCTATTGTTATGTCCATACCAAATAAATAAATAAATAAGTTCTGTAATGTTTTACCGCATTAGTCTTATAAAAGGCATGTGTAATTCTAAGTATTAAAGGGGAACTATGCAATGTTGTGGCCAATTTCTATAGTGATCCGAGGCAAACCAAAGAATTTTTTGTGATTTATTCAAGCAATGAAAGACCTAAATAATGATTGTATAACATGGGAATTTAAGCTGTGGCGAGAGTCGTTTGCTGACCACTTTATGGGTCAGCAATGTTCTCTCCACAGAACAAATAAGAATAGAGCAAATAGGAACTTATTTTTTTAATATTAAAAAGTTAGCATTATTAATACAGCTAGGATTCCAAAGAGCTTCACAATTTAACCCAAAAAGCCTGGTTCCAGCTGACCTTTAGCCCCGCCTACATACAATTCGCTGAAATTGTATGTAGGCGGGGTTAAAGGTCGGCCGGAGCCAAGCTATGACAGTTTAACATACATACAAATTCAAAAGTCCAAGACAATCATAACAGCCACACAAAAAAATCCGAGCAAAAGTCTGGCAAAAAAAAAAGCAGGTCTTAAGTTGGTGAGCAAAGAAATTAACTGACTTTCTACTTATTTCTACTTTGTTGCAATCAAAATGGATTGGATTCATGCATCACAAACTGACAGAATACTCAATGCTAAAAAGTTTGAGAGCCACTGGGTTTGCTTAAAATGTAATCACTGTAACAAACATCTCATTCTACCCCTGGCTGCATATTCACCATTACCATTCATCACTAAAGAGCCGTTACTATACAGTATAATATCGCCTGAATTCACAGTTTGATCCACTGAATTTCTCTGTGTGCATTTTCCAAGGCTCATTTACTACAAATTGATCTGTTTATCCCAAAAGGTCTGCGGGCTGTGTGTTGTGCCAAAGAGCCCGGAGCAGATGGTGCAGAGTTGCCTGGGCATCACCACAACAGCATGGAGACTTCAGACTAGAAACCCATCAAACTGGAATTGGGGGGGTGGGGGGGGGTCGCATCAGGTGCACTTCCAACCAGGAAGTCCCTCACTGCAAAGAACAACACAACGGATCAAAGAACGCACGGCGAACGGAGCTAAAGGACAACACACACCTGACACAAACGCACTCAGCTCAAGTTCATGGAGCTATATTTAGCTACAAAGCACTCATCTTTGTGGACATAGACCCCGGGTTGTATTGTAGTGTTAGTATTTGTGATGTTAGACAAACCAAATGACTCTTTCTTCACTGTTTTTCTGGGACATGGTGTCAGAAATCTAAGCAGAGACGTTCAGAGTTCTTTCTTCATTCACACTTTCCTCGGTTCACCCAGAAAAATTCTTTCCAGGAGGCACGGCACTCGAACCCGTCTGGGCCACTTAAGCAGACTCCTCTCGATGTGGAGGAGCAAGGGCGGACCAGTTCATTTTACCCCAAAATAGAATTTGTAAACCAATGCTTCTCAAAGTGGGGTCCGGAGCTCAGGGAATGGCCCAAATGTTGCCAAAAAAACAGCAATTGAGCATTATATCAAAGCTAAATATATGTTGCAAATTTACCCCACAAAACCACATTCACATGTAACTGCTCCCGAGAGGGAACGCCGACTAAAACGTGTAAGAGACGTGCACAAGCCCAGTTCTCCTCGTGCACGCTCTGTTTAGAAGTCACCGTTGGCATTGCTCACAAGAGTTTGCACTTTTTCCACTATGTCAGATAGACGTGGATAAGTTTTACTGGACGAGATTTGAAATGGATTTCTCCAAATAGAATGCCAAACTTTACCTTCGAGTAGAAATTTCAGGATTGAAGCATCAGGATGCCAAACCTGGGCTTTCAGCGCAGGCCATCGTTTGAAAGAATCTCCCAAAAACACTCTTGTTTAATCTTGTTTGACGAGCACGTACGACGTGTCACCAGAATGATTGACAATAGGAGGACCACAGTCTTGATGAGCCACCCAGAAGAAAATCCTTCAATATACCTTTAACACAAATTATTAATTATTGTTAGTTAGGTAAAAGTAAAATCTAAAATTTTCCTCAGAATTTAGTGTGAAGTTTTAGTAGCCGGCCACAACAGTTTTGTGATTGATTACAAGACTTCAGTGCTGAACAGCTGTTGTAATACAAAAAATAAACTGGGTCCAAATTGATGGGAGAATTATAATAATCATAATAATCCTAATTTCCAACACATTTATTTCAGAACCCACTCATTTGTCTGAATAAGTACCTGCAGTCTTTCTATGAAGATACTGTAATTTGATTCAACACATTTGACAATACCATGAGAATTGCAGGTTTTACACCAACCATCAGTAGAGCACACCCACTACAGTATAACTAATATCAAGATTTAGCACTAGACTTTTCAACAGGCTTTAGCCATCCCCATTTCCTCCAGTGAGTTTTTTTTATACAGTCTGCCATAGCAATAAATATCAGACATTCCGTAGTGAACCGGTTAGAATATTCCTCGTAAAAACATGAAACGCGCTGATGCAACAAGAGTGAAAGTGACCGTAGTCTTACAGAACCACCTTCGTATGTCCATAGTTCACCAGCTGCTCCCTCGTGGGTGCTTGTTATTTGTGCTTTTCTCAAAATGTTTCTTTCTTACTGTAAAAGCTGCAGATGGCCAGAGCGGTCTTTTCACACTACGCCCCGAGTTACATTTAGTCATCAGCATTTTCTCAAAAGGCTGGGGATTTGACTTTGATGCTTGATTTTGTGTACGAAATATGTTTTTTGTCTATTGTGGCTGCAGGCTGGTGTAAGTGTGTGGTCTTGTTTACACGCGGTCCATCACTGTGACAATGCATGGCAGCCAGTGTCAAGTTACATTGGGAAGAGACACTTATGTGGTAGTAAACAGATCAGCCATGGCAGACTTTAGGTAATGACCGTCTACATTTTACAATGGCCATATACTGTACATCTGCTGTATCCTCTTTCACACAAACGAGCCATCATGTCCCCTTTTTTAACATCCAGCCTTTGTATTTCCATAATCTGCTCATGTTACAAGCTGCTTTTATTTTATTCTATTTTATTTTATTTTATTTTGTAAATGTCTGTATGTACATTTTAAGTTGTATTATTCTACCAGCTGCTGTTTTGTATACAGAAATGGTGTGGAGGGGTGGAGTGGGATCTCAGGGAGCAGACCTGTCCTGTGTATGTTCGATGTGTACATTTTAATCGTTTTCATTGTATTATATCATATGTATTGTGTTTGTTTTTTGTTCATGGGGCCCCAATGCTGGGGCGACAGTGGCTCAGTTGACAGAGCATTGGCCTCTGTGAGTGACGGTCGTGGGTTTGAGCCCACCATGAGACCTTCTTCAGGACTCCCACTGATGTCTGCTGTTGTTGTGTCCTTGGGCAAGACGCTTAACCCCACTTTGCCTGAAGCCAAAGATCAAGGTTCCTGTGGACTCACTCCCTACAAGAGGATCAGTGAGGGGCTGGTGCTATGTGAATTGGGTACATCTCTGACTGCCACCGCCCTGACCCAGAAATTAACTAAGGGGAAGAAAATGGATGGATGGATCATGGGACCCTCTGCATCACACTGTGGCGCTCAGAGGAGTAATCGTAGCAACAGGCTGCGCTGCCGAACCGAGCGTTTCAAGAGATCCATGTTCCTTTGGCTGTCACACTGTACAACAGACCTGTATGAGTTTTCTGCTGCTGGACACCTGAATTTATCCTGCAGGGATCAATAAAGTATCTATCTACAGTATCTATCTATCTATCTAACACTTTAATATGAAAGGCTTCATCTCAAGGGACTTTACCCAAATAAAATAAAAATCAAAGCAAATTCGAGGTCATCTACAGGAATTTTCTGTGTGGAGTTCTCCTCGTGTCTGTGCCTGTTTTCTCCAGGTTTCCTCTACCACTAAAAACATGTACAGTGTGACAGGGGACTACAGACACTGCTAAAATCCTGTGTATTTACAGCTCCTGCTGTTCATGAATATGCACTGTCCCATGCAAATAAATAAATAAACCAACAAAATGATATCAATATAACAGTCATAGAAATGTCTTATTCAACTTCATCTATATTTGAAATACTAAAAAATAAAAAAATGATTCCCCAGCTGTGAAAAGTAAATGTGATAATGGCTGACCTTTATAAACCTTATATTCATCAAGACTCAAGTTTGATCCTGATACAAATGTGTGAGCTCCAGAAGAAAACATTTGGTGTTTCTGGATGGAGATGGAGATCCTGTGCGGACAGCTGTAATGGACTGTGCTGTCCTGGCAGTTTGTCTTTTATTTTTAAATATTTATATATATATATGAATAAAATGTGTACTACACCATTTGTTTTGTACCAGAAGCGCAAAACAAAACACCACAGACTGCAGAGTGATGGACGTGATAAAACACAATGAGGCCATAAAACCGTTACTGTTATGATGTCATAAACATTGTAAAGACAACAATTCACTAAGACCTCAGGCGAAATGTAAAATTATTGTTTATCTCCAACCATCAATCACCGACTTATTCTCTTTAAGATGCAGCACAGCTTTCAACATCACCTATTATAGATACAATTGTTGTTGCACAGTTAGTGCACATTTAGTTTAGTAAAACATTGGATTTAACCTTGTGTCTGGTTCATGCTTCAGGATTGTATCAGATTGTGTTGGTTTCCTGCCACCGCAGCCTGAAGAGGCTGTTGGAAAACTGACAGAAGAAAATCATGTTGGCAGCGCTACAATGTTACAAATGGTTTTGTCAATCTTTCATATCATTTTAATAAAATGTGATGTTAAAAACCAACAAAACACGAATTAATGTATTAATTCTTCATGAATTCATCACTTGGTCATGATTTTCTATTTCTATTTCAATTTCAATTTTCAATTTTCAAATGTATTTGTATTGCCCAAAATCACAACAACAGTCGTCTCCAGGGGAACCGCCAACTTCCAACGACTGGGGACCAGTCCTCAGGTCCAGGGAGTCCAGGGAGTCCAGTCCCACCAGTGCGTTAATGGAACAGACAGAGAGACAACGGCTGAACAGCAATGCATAGGCTACATTTAAGCATAAAGACAAATTCATGATGAGGTCATGATGAGGTCATGATGAGGTCACTGATGAGATCATGGCAACATGAATGTATTTTGAGTTTGTGACATGAGTTATCGGTCAGTCCTCTGATGGTGCACAGGTATTGATGTCTTTGTTTAAAGCAGTGTACTCCTGCACCATAGACATTCTCCTGTGATAGACAAAAAGGAGTGTTTGTTACAGTCTGGATAATCTGGCACAGAACGGCAGAATGCACCATGCACAGGAGGGAGGGGCTGATCAGCAGTCCCACAGCAGGAGTGTGACAGTAGCTGATCTTACTGTATATTTGACAGCAGTAGTTAACAATGCACGGTCAGCGCTCAGCTTATTCCAGAACAATGTTCTTTTCAAATGTAGATCTTTGTCTTAACCTGAACAGTCAGATGATGCATGTTTCTTTCTGTACATTGCCAACTTTTATTATTTACTTTAGAAAATGTGTACTTTTCTATTGTATGTTTTAAAAGAAAAATAATGATTATAAATTGTCACAACATCATCGGCGACCACTCCCACCCAGCACACTGACTGTGGTGGGACACACTGACTGTGACTGTGGTAGGACACACTGACTGTGGTGGGACACACTGACTGTGGTGGGACACACTGACTGTGACTGTGGTAGGACACACTGACTGTGGTGGGACACACTGACTGTGGTGGGACACACTGACTGTGGTGGGACACACTGACTGTGGTGGGACCTGTACAGGTCACTCCTTGCCCGAACAAGCAGAACGGCCAACAGCCTTAACCCCCAGGCTGTCAGACTGGTCAATGAACACTACCCCCCTCCTCAACCCCTCGGACCCCTGTCATCCTCCACTTTTACATCTCTGCCATATTAACTGTGAACTGGTCGTGCATTGTGGCAGCTACAAACTCACTTACTGCCCTCCTACATCCTGTTACTGTTCTGCTGATCGACCTCTGCCCTGTGCTGTTTACATCCTGCATTCTGCACTCTGATGACAATAATTTATTGAAACTTGAATCTTGTGAAGAACTTTATGATCCTGGTTTTTGAAAACACCACTCGAATAAACTTTACTCGCTCACTCATTTTGTCAAGTTTTCCCAATTCTTAATATCTTTGTTTGGTAAACCTATATATTTTTTTTGTAATTCTGTATAAGTTACAACAGTAACTTCAAAGAGAAGCATCGTCTTTGTATTTGCAAAGTTTCACACATCCCACAGACCGGAGTGAGTCAGAGCTGCTCCTCTGATGGTCACTGATGATCTGCTGCTTGGAGAAAAGGGCACATTTCCTCCCTGTGTCTCTCTAAAGTGGCTGTGTAAACTGTTAAATGAAGTATGCAGGTCTAGAGTGCCAGTAGAAATAGCCAGTAAAGATAGCCTCAGATGCCTGGAATATACTGTACATCTTCTAAATGGTTTGGTCAAAGAGTGGCTAACAAAGAGAGCAGTCAAAGTACGATGTTTGCGGCCACACTGCACAAACTCCAAAACTTCAATGTGTCTAGATGGGGAATTGATATTGTACAAGACATTGTAATGACCAACGACAAAAATAACACTATATACATTCAAACTACTGCTATGATCATGTCTATAGGTGGCATTTGATATGTGTTTTTAGATTTGTTCAGCGTCATAAAATGTATTTGTGAATTAATTTTGCAGCCTCATCGGACAAACACTGTGATCCAAAAAGGTAAGTTTAGGGATTCAGTGTGCCCCTAGTGGTTGCTATGGGACATACACCCGCTGTGTGATATAATATTTTGCTTGTCTTGGTTAGATACATACATTATATTCAGCGATTTTCGGGCCGATTGGAATTTGCTTAGGTCCAACACTGTGTTGGCTGTGTGATTTCTATGGCATTAGGTCAAAACCTGATATTAGTGATGTGAGTTTCAGCTCCGTAGGTCGAAGCCATGGATCTATAATAATAACGGTCTAAGCCTGTGGCCCTCAGATGTAATTAAAAACACACAAAACAGAGACGTTTCTTTGATAATTATAGGTTTTCACTCTATCGAGATGAGGAAATGACTTGATCGGAGTCTTTGCGATAAAACAGGACTTGTTCAAATTCAAACATAAAAATGTCACTGTTCCGAATTCTGTTTGCCAACTGGAAAGTAGGCATGGCTTTGAAAATATGAACATTCAATGGGACGATAAACAGTCGCCCTTTCCGATACTTCTTATTGGCTCAGGCTAAATATATCTTATTTGCAAGATGAGAACAAAAGCAAGATCAGAAGGAAACATCCAAAAGAACTTTACGGTTGTACTACATCTCGAACAGAAATATATGATATAAAAGTGTCGTTGGCCACTTTATCATACACTATAGCTCTTCGGCACATACCAATAAAAGTTATTTGGTTTGAAGCATGAGCGCGATCTGCTAGAGTATTTCTAATACACTAATAACATACAGAAATGTTTCCGTGACATTGTAACAAGTAACACTGTATACACCAGCTCAGCATCAGCAGTGGTAGCATATGGGATTAACTGTCCATTGTGGGTCCAGCATATGTCAGTGTGTCTGACCGCTAGCTCCTCTATGCTTTTCTGCTTTCTGATTGCTTCTTTTGACGCACTCTCGCTTCTCGGCAGTAGCTGGTATGTAAGGTCAAGCGTGCTGCAGCATATATAAACACACTCTCCAGCTGTTTCTCCCATTCTAACACCCACTGTCATAAAGCTGCAAACAAGACAATCTGGAGGATAATCTGCCCATAACGCCACTCTGGATTGAGTTTTGCGGAAATGTCAGTCTGCAATAACAGAAAGCGATTGGGAAGTCATTTTGATTGGTTGATGTGTCACAACAGTGGTAATCCAATTTACATAAATGAATTAATAGTAATCTACTTAGTAGAACTAAGTAGATTACTATTACTTTGAAAATATTTCAAGTTACTGATTGCAAAACTCACACAGTTTAAACAAAAAAACACATCACCATAGAACATTTTGAATGTGGAAAAAAATAAGACAGTGATCCTGCAGTCAAATAAACACAGCAGTGTGTGAAAATGTTTTGCGTTGTTGTTATTATTAAAACATTTTAAACACAGAAACCCAATAGTACTGAATATTAGAGTCATACTGAAGTTATATTCTTGAGATTGTAACAAATACATTAAAACATGATAAGTAGTCTGTAAATAATTTGTTTTAAGTAACTTACCCAAAACTGTTCTGTAGATGTGGTTCTCTCGGCACCCCCTCCACTGTGTCCGGTGATCTCTGCTTTGTTGGCATGACTAGTATCCTTCTCTGTTGGCCTCAAACTGTCTGGATATGTTGTCCCTGTGTTTTAACACAGCCCTTAAAGTCACAAGTCGTCCCATGAGTTCCAATAGAAATGTAGAAGCAGACCCGAGAAGAGCCTTCTGAAACATTTCACTATATTGTATTTGTGTCTGTGATTCAATCTGAATGTATCACTATATGGCTGGTGGCAGTCGAAGGGGCCGATGGCACATACTGGTTGCCTCGCTTCTGTCAGTGTGCCCCAGGTCAGCTGTAGCTTCAGTAGTAGTTTATCACCACCGTGTATGGAGTGAAAGAATAATGACATGTGAAGCATCTTTGAGTGTCCTGAAAACTGCTTAATAAAACCCATGCATTATTATCATTATCATGGCAGCC
The DNA here is from genome assembly GCA_964034765.1 of Knipowitschia caucasica. Classification (NCBI taxonomy): domain Eukaryota; kingdom Metazoa; phylum Chordata; class Actinopteri; order Gobiiformes; family Gobiidae; genus Knipowitschia; species Knipowitschia caucasica. The sequence continues at coordinate 22,212,104 of OZ035842.1, read as the reverse complement.
CCCCTAATTCAATTCAATGTATTCTTGTATGGCCCTAAATCACAACAGTAGTTATCTCAGAGGACCTAAAACTGTTGACTTTGCCAACACTAATGAGATACAAGAAACACACACACAAAAAACACACACACATAGCGTCATTGGTCCATAAGGTGCAAAAGACCAATGTCCAATAATGTTGATAAATGTTCATAAATATTGTTAAAACCCTAAAACTGTGTTCTTGTGACTGTTCTAGCTCCAATGCGACCATATGGATTTATTTATTTTCCCTGGCCGTGACTATGGTTAGATATCTCCCACTTTACTACCCCTTTCACACATGATTTCTCCCCTCTGTAATTAGCTCGGGATTAAACAGAGGTCAATACTGTGTCTCCTTTCTCATTTTGTGGTACATTTTAATCCGCTCCAGTGCCTTTTTTTTTTTTTTCTCTGCTAAACAAGTTTTCTTTTCCACCTTCCTCCCACTTTTTTCACACTTCCATTTAGATTCAAATGAAAAAAGCCAGCTCTAATCTGGCAGTAAAAGTGGACTCTGGGAATCCGAGATGGTGCCTTCTTGGAACATTAATCATCAGCAGAAAGCTATTCCGTGCCGTAACTGTGGTTTTATGTGGTGAGACACAGGAGGGTTTTGCATGTTCTGCTGATCATGTTGAAGACTGTCTTGGGGATGAATTATAGTTATTATGATGGCAATGACACCCAATGACTTTATACCTCTAGCTACAAACCACTTTCTTTTTACAGCTTAGTCCCTGATATGGGGTAGAGACCAGAGACTCCCATATGTCACAGTCCGTAGGTTTCACGCACCATTATCACCGGGGCCAGACTCATTTGCATGTTATAGTTACAGCGAATTATCCTAATGAGTTTTTCGGCAGAACAAGTCACAGGTATGTAGTTTGTTTTACAGCACTCTTTCACGTTAGCATCACAGACTGATGTTGTTATGGTCAGCTTTAATGATTTTTCTGTAAAGTGTTTTTTGGCTTTTACGTGCCTTAATAGGGCTACTGAGTGTGAATATGAGTGAGTCAAATAGGCAGATATTTTAAAATACACATATTTCAAAATACAATTCTTCTTTGTCAATTAAAGAGAGTTTAACCGAACACTCCAATGTCAGATACATGTCATTACTTACTTGCGTGCAAAAGACAGATCCCGTCCTTGGGCAAGGCACTTCACCCCCATTGCCTAAACTGAGTTTTGTGTGTGTGTGTGTGTGAGTGTGTGAATGGTTGGTGGTGGTCAGATGGGCCGATGGCATATACTGGTTGCTTCGCTTCTGTCAGTGTGCCCCAGGGCAGTTGTGGCTACAGTAGTTGATTATCACCACTGTGTATGGAGTGAAAGAATAATAACATGACAAAAATGACCTGTGTCTTTGAAAAAAAGCGCTACAAAAAACTGATGCATAATTATTTTTATTATTATTATTATGTTCTATCTGTGGAGAGAAGCCATTTTTCAAAGAAATGTTGGGGAAAAAAAGATCAATATAGTTTATTATTATCTATATTGTGACATCTTTTAAACATAAAACAATGAGACCATATGGACCTTTTAGCTTCAAGTGGATAGGCTGTAAACTCAAGACCAGAAGGCTGACTTTTGACAACAGAAGCTGAAAATACTTTTAAACTATTTCCTCTTTGGAATGTTGTGATATCACATGGATTATAGATCATCACATGAACTGGAAACTAGAAACAAAATCAAGATATTAAGGCTTATACTTCTCCACAAAAAATGTTATTATTCCACTTTTGCAAATACTAAGTCCTCTGAGACAACTGTTGTTGTGATTAGGGCTGTACAAACATAAATGGAATTGAACCCTGTCGACCCCAAATGACCTTGTAACATCCCTCAACAATTAAGCGATAGTCCATGTTGCAATTTCTTCTTTCTTCTTTCATGTTGCGACATATGAAGCTCATCTGAGAGGATGCTTTTAATGAGAAGTGCTGCACAGCTGGGTTTTTCAGCTGAGCTTTTGATGTACTTCATACAAGATGGCTAATCCTCTGACCAATTCCACCTCTGACCTTTTAAACCCTTCTTTGCATGATTCCCATGTCCCAAACATCCAGTCATTAGCTTTACTTAATGTCTTTTTTATTTTATTTCATTAAGATATGCCTTGGCACACAGAACGCCCTTGCCTCTGAGCCGTCCTTGAATCTTTACTTACTGACTATGTGTTGTTTTGACAGCGCTCAACTCATGTCGGCACGAAGCATCACACAATCACTCACCAAAGTCCAGAGTCTTTCCAGAGAAGTGCCCAGTGGTGACGCTGATGGATGCTCTGCCTGGCCCCCTCTGTCGTCAAAGAGTAAGGCCTCACCAAACCCCTCTTTATGTTCTTCCACACTGGACTGGGGAATGCAAAGTTGCGGTAGTTAGTGGGTCTGCCAGCTTCACCTCCCGTGGTCAGGGTCCCGTGGGCGCTCAACTCTTCTAAACAGCAACTTTGGCCTAAACTTTCTTTCCTCTCCCCTCGTGTATTGATCTGTTTTGAGTCTCTACTTCTTTATGTTCTCTATCGACCTTCCCTTTGCAATGCCTTCAGTATTTACCACTTTGAGATGGCTTGTAATGGTCGAATTTCTGCTTTTTGGAGTTTCGGAAATCCTGGATCTGTCTGAAAACCCAAAAGTACACACGACAACATTTAATGAGCATAATGAAACCCTTAGATAGATAGATAGAAGATAGCGCTTGTGCTTCACATCAAGAAGGTCCTGAGTTTGATTCCACTTCCAGGACATTGTATGTTTCTGCGTCGGTTTCCAGAGTGCTCCGGTTTACTCTGAGTGCTCCGGTTTTCTCCGAGTGCTCCGGTTTTCTACGAGTGCCACAGTTTCCTCCTAGTGCCCCTGTTTCCTCCGAGTGCTCCGGTTTCCACAACCACTAAAAACAAGTACAATAGTCCCCCATAACGCCCTCCTCTACCCCACTCTCACCCCCCTCATCCCCGCCAGGACTCCCCTGACAAAGATATTCTGCAATCTCAGTGGGACTTTCTCAATAGTAATAATAAATAAATGAAAATAATAACCATAATAATGAAAAACATTTGCTAATAATAAAGTCACATACATTTAATATAAGTTTAAACTATGCTGAAAAAATAGATAAAAGTAAAAGCTCAAATATTTAACTTTCCCTGAATTTCAAAAGGCATTATGTAAAACACAGAGACCTATTGCAACCTGAACTTGTCAACACAAAGGAGCAAAGCAAAATCCAGAAATACTGTAAATTGTGAATAGATCAAAAAGATTTGTTTATTGTAAAAAAATGTCCAAATTACTATGTTAATAATACAAACACTGTCTGGACCACTGGTATCCTCTAATTTATTTGTATGCTGGATCAGGAGAGAACTTTATCTTCTTTATTGAGACCATTTTTGTAAAAGCTGAAATGGCGAGAGTTCAGACGAGCCAAACTGAGCAGAGAAATGTGGATCTTTGTGAATGGGACAAAGAAGTCGAAAAGCAGAAAAGCTGGGAGAGTTGGGCCAAAAGGCATTTCTCTGCACCACCATTAGCAAGAATAAAACACAGAACCTTCCATCAGTGGTGAACTTTTCCACCCTCTATTAGTCCATTGTGCTGCGGGGGCATATGTGATGGATACATTGCTAACACAGTCCGTGGCATGATGCAGTATTTGCCCTTGTTTCCTGGTTTGGATTCATGTACAGACAGGCTCTTGATGTATCTCTGTCTTTTTTTCTCTCAGGAGATGCCAGATAACCAACGACCGCTGTAGCCCATCTCCATAATGACTTCTTATCTTTACCCGGGAACAAATAAGACCGATACCTCTTTCGCATTACACCTGTATATGCTCACACAAAGAGAAAAATAAAAAAATTATGGCCAAATATACAGCTTATACTCAAGAGTGCAGATACAAAGCAGAGATGCAGAGGCCGGTGGGTTGAGAAAAATATCTAATCATTTCATTTCTACCTACATCAAGGACCTTAATGGTGGACCTTGTAAGCCAGTCAGACGCAAAACAGTTCCTTCATCTTTCAAAGGATTATTTATGGTTTGTGTATGTCGCTTTAGCCTGCTTTGCTTTGTGAGTGGTGCATTTGCAACTCGCATGCAGCTCGGGTTTGAATTGTCTGTTTGAATAGGAGAAATGTCTGTAATTATATCTAAAGAGGCATGTATGGAGCCAGGAGAAAAGATGTATCGTACCTGTCTGTGGGAGTTTTTGAAGAATAAGAATAACTCAATAGGGTTTTCTCAAGAGTGGGACTGGCTTCTGTGTCAGGGAGGCTCTTTCTGAATCCAGACTCTTAAGC